>JAQGDQ010000114.1:0-608008 GCA_030141605.1 Tubiluchus corallicola
ACACTAAAATAATATTGAGTGCATAATAGATTCCGAATTGGCTGAGCAGTACTGCGTACTGTAACGCAAAACATCAAAGTTGTGTCGATTCAATAGAGAATTGAGTGCGTAGAAGGATCTTTTGTCCAACCCCGACCCTTCGATTTTCCTACCATAACCCGCAAGTTCTCAGACTGTGTAAGACAATCGCGCAAGTTTAACCCAAACTATTGAAGCACGACTATTCTCTGTTGATTCAGTAATACTTTGATGTAATAAATTGACCTGTGTGTGTGCAATGTGTCAGTAAAGTGGGATTCATCCATGGGCCAGATATCTGGTACCACCTCGGAAGCCAAATTCTAGTTGCAATTTTTTGTTTTTATTTGTCCTAGATCATAATTTCTATTATGTCAGACATTGCGTATTACTGGTAGGCCCGTTTTTTGTGGGACCACCCCCAGAAAACCATGTTAGTGCAAATTTTTAAGTGGCAAGGAAGAAGCTGCACAATGTTGTAATCATAAGAATAAGTATTAAACGGCGTTTATCACATCCGGAAGACGTTATGCGTTATCCATCTGCGTATTAAAAATCAATAGCAAAAACAGCCGAAAAAATGACGCGTAGCACACGTCTCATAAACGGGTGCATTGAAAATAATATAGTCATTTTTTGTAACATATATGCATTCCGGATGTTTATTATGCGTCACTTTAACTTTGTTCAGTATTGTGCTACAAACAATTGTAATCAACTGCATATACTAGAAAGAAATTGAATGGCCCATCAAAATCTAATACCCTAAATGGTCCAAAATCAGAAAGGCCCAAAAACGCATATAATGATACCCTGTTTATTTTTCATAGCTAGCTTTTTCTACTATAAGTTTCTGTCCACACTATGTACTAGTCTCGATATTGTTATATAAATCCCCATATTAGCGATTATTCAGAGTGGGGCAGTAGTTTGGCAAGAGGCATTTTGTGATGTCACGCCCAAAAACTATGGTTGATTAAATATGTTTGTGTTCAAATAGAGCTTTGTATAATTTAACTACATTCTAACATTATGCAACTTATTCACAAAAGTGCCACATATACATAGCCTTAGTAATTGCTAGAATAGCATTGTCCCTTCCATTAGTCTTGGAATGCGGAATAAATAGCTTCAATTCTAGCTAAAAATGTTGCTTTTTTAAATTTTTCCTGCTTAAAGCTTTGCAATTTATGCAATGGCTACTTGTGGTGTACAGTCAGAAACAGGTGATTAGAGATAACAGTTATCTCCAGTCTCCTGTTTCTGACTGACTGTACACCTCAAGTAGTTACTAATTCTGAATGTTTATAAAGTCAATATGCAAATATTTGGTTAGCCTTCAAGATCTTATATAGGCTATATCTAATTGATGTCAGGTATGTTTGTCAGTTTAATTTTAAATTTGTTATGTAATATGGAACCCGTAAGGTACGGAGCACGTAAGTCGACATTAGAAAAAAAATTTAAATATTTCGAAAAGTATTCCGTTGCCTCGCAAAAAGAATTGCGTTTTCTTGTAAAGCGTTCGCAGGTTCGGATTTCGAAATCACGGAAGGATACAAATTACGGACTTTTATTAGGTACTAGTGTATCTAAGCCATGGTTACCTTTTCTTGTGTCATTTTGACTAAAAATGACATAAACGCTTCTGAAGACAAATGCAGTTTTTGTAACTCTGTCGGATACATATATATATTCAGCATGTGCTGTTTCATCACGAAACAGCATGACATGCGGCTTCTCACAAATGCCTGTGAAGCTAGTGCATGTGACATGACTTATGTCTGCAGTTGCGACGCCGCATAAATACTTGACTGAATTTGTAATCGGTTAAATAATTTAACGCTTTGTAATGCCACTCACAGTAAAATTTGTAGTAAAAGTTACAAATGCAACATTGAAATTCGCAATTTACAAATTTATACAAATCACCCCGAACAAGGCCACTAGGTGTAAGAGACTATCGTAAAAAATGAAAATATGAATACGGGTCATAAAAATATAAACTTGTAACTAATTTATTAGTGACAGACAGTAGGCATTAGTGTTCTACTTGTAGCAGGAAGGTGTAAAAGGAGCAAACAGATTGATTCTGCTATATCAGAAGCTTTTTTAGATCTTGAGTTAATACGACATGAGCGACTTTTTTGACATGACATGAAGATCTCAGACTGAAGAAGATGTTTGATAGTAGAATATTGTGATATCAGAGAATTAGTCTAGGCCCCAACAGGAATGTTCATAAAATCATCAGGATTGCTCATGTTTTCTTTGCCTAGCACGATAATACAGGAGATGCCATGAAGAATCATTATATCATTATTGTTGGTTCTAATAAATCTAATACCTCACAGACCCCCCCCCCCCCCAATACACACCAAAATAACGTCCAAAATAGTACTTCTTAAGTAATTCTTAGTCATTCTACTAAATATAGTTGTCCGTGTATGTGTATGTACGATAAGAATCATCGTAGTCATGGGAAGTTTTTGGTCTAATGTCAATTATGTTACCGCCATTCCCTCCCAATTTGGCGGCCAAAACTGCGTACTAAGTGTCCATTTAATGAACTAGATAATATTTTTGCCGCATATTTTTTAGAGAATCGCTCCGCGGCAGAGAACTAGTGCACATGCCACGGGCGTACATTCTGCAAATACTGTTTTCACTTGATAGATTACGTCAAATTTGCTCCGCTCGAAACCAGGTAATTAATTCAGCTAGTCGTTTCATACAACGAATACACGAAACACAAACAAGTCTTACTCAAGGCACAAAAAATATAAAGTGGCTGTTAGAACTGAGAAGTCCCGAGATTTTTCTTAAGTTTCTAAGTTATGCCACCCAACATACACTATTTAATGGCGTTTGGAAACCAGCCAGCACAGATAAACTGCAAAATATCCAAATTAAGCTCACGCAATACAGAAATTTCCCAACAACTTTTGTTATAAGACAAAGTTATACGTTTACCTGTATAAATTTAAGATCTGCGTCGCATATGTCCGATGTACTGTAACATTTTCTGTTGATATTCAATGGGTGTGGCTTTGTCTTGGTTTTCTTTAATGGAAGTAGCTCAGCCACATCTTCTTTTTCTGGAGACCGATTAGGGCTTCTGATTACATGAGGACCATCTTTCCCATTTTCCAAACAGTTCTTTAGGTTCATCGCTGCTTGTATGCTTTCCATTTTGGTTGACTCTGTTTTCTTCTTTTGACTAATGATGTAGTGTTCTATAACTGACAGTTTGACTGCTTAACTGAATTGAGCTGACAACAGGCGCTTTCCACATGTAGAGTAACTGAAGAAATTTCCTTTTCGAAGAGATCCCAAACAATAAACCGTTTTAAAAATGTGTAATTTTTTCTTTAAATATAGAAGACCAATACTGTCCACGATACAACTATATTTTTGCAGCAAAATGGGTTTCAGTTACGGTGTCTTATACGTGTGGACAGAAAGATGTGTAGACGGAGAAATGGCTTCAGCACTGAGTGTGCGCGAATATCTGTCAAACTGATTTACGGGGGTGTAATTAACTGCGTAGGATGCTAGGAAAACCCACAAACCTCAAGTGTGAAAAACTGGCGCAACAGAAGACCAGTGTAATTAAGACTATTGCGAGACTGAACGTGTACATAATTTTGGTCGTGTCACTCTTTCCAAAAACGAACAATTTCATTCTGCTTGGAGGACTCCAGTTGGAGTGCTCACTCACATCTACGCAACGAAACGCTACGTAAAACTTTTGATTCAGAGTTAATGTAACGTTCTTTCGTGTTGCTGTAAACGTGTGCATTCCAATGTTAATATAGCACTGCCCACATAGAAGTTTGTAGGTTGCCTATTTGTACAGTAACGATTTAACACGTGGGCTAAGTCGGCTGCAGACCAGGGTCTCTTGGTCCTTGAAGGGCCGTATTAAAATTAAAACAGATTAACTGATTCATACATTAATGAAACAATGAAATAGCATATGTGTGTATAACGGTCGAAAAAGCGTTTTAATATTTCATGTTAAACGAATTTGATATATATATATATATATATGCGTGTATAAAATAGTGCAATTAGTGTTTTCGCATTTTTCCTTAGAATGAGTTGATTTATTCCTCACTCAGCATTTCTTGTATTAGTCTTCTATTTCAAGTCCATTTCAAGAAAATCTTTATAAATTATGACACTTACACCGTTATAGAAATATATCTTAAACGTTATAATTATACAACCTTGGAAGATACAGAAAAACTGGTAATGTTAAATGACAGGTATAGACAATGCAGTACTCTTAAAACTAGCAGAAATGCTCTACTTGGCATAATTGTAAATGCATTAAACAAATACGCACCATCGGTAAAGGCGTGAGCGGTAAAAAAATTAACAATGAATTTAGACATTTTAACAAGTAATAACCCATAATTCGATGGGATATTAGAATACTAATTTTGACATTTGCAAAAAACTGATAATCACATATATATATATATATAACCACAATTGTGCTGTGATTATATATATATGTATATATATATATATATATATATATATATACATATATATACAATATTAAGATTATATTGTATATTATATACCATATACAATAAAGATTAAGCTTGCATAGTATATGTTCAGATTCACGGTAAGCGACAGAATGGCCCATAGTGTACTTCTGTTCGTAAATGTTGATATACTTTTGCGACGTCCTAATAGCAATCTCATATTCATTCTCATTCACATCATTTCATCAACTTAATCCTACTAATTCCCATCTCCTGCACTCTCTACTATCATTCCATCATTTTTTACTTTCCCTTTTTTGCACCCTAACACCAGCACCAGTAATTGCATTATAGTCACACAAGTAATGCTTCTCACTATAATGCAAGCAACAATTATATAGATATCATGCCATGTCAATTTTATTACGAAATTAATGTAACTATGTATACCATATTATCATAATGTATTTTGCTACATTGTATTGTTGTTTGGTGTTTTCGTAATAAAATAAAAAAATAAAAAATAATATGTGTGTGTGTGTGTGTGTGTGTGTGTGTGTGTGTGTGTGTGTGTGTGTGTGTGTGTGTGTGTGTGTGTGTGTGTGTGTGTGTGTGTGTGTGTGTGTGTGTGTGTGTGTGTGTGTGTGTGTACAAAGTAATAAAAACATTTTAGAATAATTTATTGTCATTCTAAATTATTAGTGAAATGATTCACATTAACTTTGCGCCGATGCAGCACGTTGAAAGTTTAGAAACGCTGTTCATATTTCTCACGCCGTGTAATATTTCTCGAGTTAGATTACTGAATTTGCTTGTCAATAGGCTGCTGTAAATAGAGACTCTTTTCGGTATTTTTAATGCTACTGTCTTTATTCAACTTTCAAATTTATTTCATAATCAGTTTGTTCTCGTAATGCTGGTAGATGCAGAGCAGGATGAGCATCAGTACACGTATGGGTCATAGCGACTTTTTCGTTTTTTGAGCCGACGAAGTAGTTGCGGTACATGTCTATAATTCACAGAATGGCGAGAATGCTTAGATAATGTGTGATTTTAGGGCCTCGATGTAGGAAGTGCAATAATCAACAGGGCTTACTGCGCAAGACGAATGCGGCAACCATCCAACAATTCTTGGCTAGCTGCCACACATGAATCCAGTGCAGTTTGCTTGGCCTAATATTATAACAAAACTGTTCAAGGTAATATTCATTATTCTCAGCGACTAGTATTATACAGTCCCTAATTTGTTATTGCTATATTGTTTGATTAGCAAAATATGCAACAATTTCGCTATTTGGTCGAAACAATGCTTGATGAGTCTGACCCATTTGTTTTCTCGTTCGTTTGTTTATTTTCCTGTGATCTTTTAACCTACATAAGGCATAAAAGCATAATGGAACCGTTGCCCTACTATAAAAGCACGCTGTTTTCGCCATTTTTCTTTTACGTAAAGTTTCATTTTCTTTCCTAAACATGAAAAATGATAATGTAAAAAAGAAAGTGAACAACAAGTCTGCTCGCTTTGTGGGTTCGCCGTTTGTGAAATGAGCTGCAAATCATGTGATTGTTATTTCTGTTACGTCTAGACACACAGTGAAGTCTTATTTGCACATGGGCCTATGAAGAAGTCATGAGTTCTAGTCCGTATCTGGTTTTTGTCATCAGTCTGCAGGTGGGCTTTATGATTTATTGTACAGCTATTGTAAAAATTTGTAATAGCACTTGTGAAATTTTCCAAAAAACTAATTGACGTTCTCTGCACTAGAACGCGCTTCTTGTCGTTTTTGTAAACATCTTTAAACCATTCACTGACTTCAAGATTCAAAATCGAATAGGCAAGGCAGAACAGTGCACGACAATGCGTGCTTGGAGCTATTTGTTCCGTGAATTTTGTTCTCGCGTAATAAGATAAATGGTCGTTTTAATTAAGATTTAAGATAATTAATAATTTATAATCCAACAATTAATAATTTTTTACAGATACTTACATTAGTTATTATTGAGACTTACTGAGACTGAGGAGACAAGAAATGGACCACAAATAAAAAATAGCAAGCCAAATTGGACAGTGAGGCTGTACAGCAATTAGTCAACATAGCTACAATTATTGTTCATGCAGAGTCAAACTATTAGGTGGCTATAAGGCTGACTTTTAAGCATTAATTTATCATTTTATTAGTTGAGATTGAAGTGGCTAGACTAAGCAAATAACTACGCAGCAATGTATGAATCAGCGCGAAACGAATATTGTAACCTGCTTAACCGCCAGATGGTACACGTGTTGCAAATCTAGAGAAAAGGACAGTGGTGGTGGTAGTGGAAGGGGGGGGGGGGGTTGTTGTATGTGTATAACAATTTTAACGTGCGACCTTTTCTCGACTTTCCTTTTATATCTTTACTGAACTGCTTGAGATTGCTTTTATTATTTTAACTGCTTTGTCGCATTCTTATAGTTTTTTCGGCAACTTTTTGCGATTCGACAAAATTATAATGCTAAAGTAATATGGATAATATTATTTTACAATTTCATTTCTAGTTGCTGATGGTGGTTCATGTGGATGGTAGTGCAGAATGTTTTTCAGTTTTTTGTCCAAGTCCGTATGCCTACGCACGACACGCGGATGTGAAGTCACAACTTAAATACGGAGTTCCAGCAGTGTATGGGCACGACGGCATGAAAGGCGATGGTAAACCCAAACCACCTGGTCCAAAAGGTCCAACAGGGTACATGACATACGATCCTGTTCCTGGTTATCCGACAAAGAAAAAAAAGACTATTGAATACGGTGAAAATCGACCTTTAACAGAGAAGCATAAAAGAGGTAAAAGTCGTGCTAACTATGGAAATAAAGGACACGAAGTGAAACAAACAAATTCTTATAAGCCAGATTTTGGGAACAAAGAATATGGCGATAAGCGCGAAGAAGAACCTCGTTTCAAGGAAAGTTTGCACGTGGTTGAAAAAATGAATTATTATGAAAAAGAGCTTGGCAAATTCAGCAGCAATAAAAATAAGTACGACAAAGTGCGGAAAAGCTCTCAAAGTAGGAAACCATATGGAATTCCCTACCCTGTGACCGATAAAAGGAAGTATAATGATGATCATGCTAATCCTCCACCCCTCCATACAGCAGATGATATTAGGAACTATGCTGCTGCTAAGGTCCAAGCGCATGCTGAACCTCACACCTTTAATAAGCCAGACAAAATTGGTAAAGACATTTACGAGCTGACACATAGCGGTGTTAATAAAAATGCCGGATATGACATTGTGCAAAGGCACGAAACAAGCGGCATGTCTCCATTTGAATATGTAGAGAAAATGTCACTTAAGCCAGTAAAAGAAAATGTGCCGTACGTTCCACAGCCAAAACATCTGTCTCACGCATCATATTCAAATACTGAGCATCAAGTTAATGCACATATTTCTCCTCTGTTAAAATCTTCAAAAGTTCCTCACCCTGATATAAAAGATTTAGAAAAAGCAGCTTATGCCAACGTCCCACATGCAAAATCGCCTGATATTTCCCATTACAAGCCTCAGCATATTAAATATGCAAATCCCGAAGAATTGGAACGTGCCGCTTTTGCAAATATTCCACACATAAAAACGTCTGGTATTTCACATCCACAACATGCGCTCATTAAATACCCACATCCCAAAGAAGTGGAAGATACTGTTTATGCACATGCTGGTGTACCTCAAGAAAAAACGCAAGATGTTACGCATCCTAAACCGCCGCCTATTCATTACCCCGATCCCAAAGAACTTGAGCGTGTTGCGTATGCTAATATCCCGCACACGAAAGCAGAAATGCGATACCCAAATCCCCAGCATTTGGAAAAATCTATCAATGTGCACATTTCTTCGCAAAAAACTCCACACGTTTCATTCCCTACGGCAAAGCAGCTAGAACAAGCAGCTTATGCTCACGTGCCTAAAAAGGACATTTATGAGGAAGTGGTGAAATTTACCAAAAGGCAATTATCATAGTCCTAAGACAGGCATATGATGGATCTATTTCAAAAGAAGTGTTCTTTCGGTAATAAATGAGATAAATTCGTAACGTAAATCTACGTTACGACTTTTGGTAAAGTTCTATAGGCCTGCACATCAAGAAAGGAGCGACTGATTTTTACGCGAAGGGTAAATTTTCCGGGTTGGAGGGAGCTGGATAGAGTGGCTGGTGGCAAATGGGTCAATGTAGCCTGAACGTACGATTCTGACGCGTCTGGTAGAGGCATAAAGGAATAACGTTTGCTAAAAATGCTGATATTGTAAAGATGATAAAAAAGCATAATACGCATTAAGCACTGATTGCAAAAATACTTAGTGTGTACTTTGAAATAGGGCCTAGATTTCAAACCTGGCCGGGGCCTATAAGGAGGTCAGCACGGCTCTGGGACTCAACTCAGTTTCTTGTTTCTTGTCTTTTTAAAGAAATCGTTCATTAGCTTGTTGCCCTGTTTTCACTCAGTTTGTTGCCCTGACCTTAAATTATCATTTTGGCACGTAGTAGTGTCATTGAAGCATATATTATACTGGTTTAAATAATTTATCGCAGTGATGAAGCTTACTCTTCCTGCACATTGGTTAAGAAGTGTTGATTTTTTAGCCACCCAATAATTCAATTAATGTACTTTGTTAGTTGTGCAAGATAAACCACGTTCGGTAATAAGAATAACACATTTATTATATGTTTTTTTTTTATTATGTCTGGCGCGCAAAAGATATTGATTTGTTCTTGTTTAGTAGTTCGGTCTGTTTTTGAACATGAATTGAAATTTAAGGTAAAATTGAATAGTTGCCGCCGAAAAACTATATTTTTGCTCACAATAACATGTACTGGAAAAAAAACAACTTTGAAAATCTTGTAAGTCAATTGTTGGAACCTTTTTGGTTTTGGAAAATAGGATTTTAATTTCTTCATTTGGCTTCCGAAGACGCAATTTTATTTAACTTATTATCTAGGAAATTATTTTTAATGAAAATAGCAATGCTACGCAAACATGTGAAGAATGTTTAAATAATTATGTACTCGTACTTTTCTTTAACGTTACACGAGACGTTATGAACAAACTACTTTGAACAGTGGTGATGTGTCCAGCAAGACTTATATAAATATAAATAACGATCTAAAGATGATTAGTTTCTTCTGAGGTATCCACCTCTGGCTTAACAGACCTGATTTTAAGAAGAGTGAAGTGTTACGTGGGAATTTACAGCTGTTCACGTATTCATGTCACACATTAAACTCTTGATCTAAAAATTCTAAATTAATTTGAAGTCTGGTTCGAAGAAGCTCAGTTTATTTATGATGTGAAGACTAAAGAAAGACTAGAGGGTCCACCAACATAGTATTGCAAAGTCGTGTCGTGGAGGTACACCTAATGATAAAAAACTGTGGTTTGTTTTTCTTAAACGCGATGTTAACACAACTCCACATGTTGAACAAATTACTTTAGACCTATTCTAGAGAAAAGATTGAAATTGTTTATAATAAACTACTCAGAAGCTTTTATTTGACAATAGGTTCCTACTGGAAGCCAGAAGGTTTCCTAGCAAAACAAGTAATTTTAAGACCTTGAGAGTTAATAAATAAATGATCTTATTCAACGAGCTGAAGTCGCTACTCTGGATACGGCCTCTCTTTTGTTTTGGGAATGCACAGAGATCTATAACAGTTTGCTGCAATAGTAGCCTATTGATATTAAATGATGTAAGTGAAATGCGTGTATGTCCATTGACATCCCATAAACTGTTATTGCGTATACCGTACTATCAGTCGGAATTGTTGACACTGGTTTTAATAATGTATTATTTGTATGGCGTGCGATGGTACAAAATTGTATGAATTAAAACATCAGTGACGGTCTGTTCAAAATCTGGTTTGGTCATTTTCAGCTCTCCTTAGCAGTAGTTCTTAAATGTCTTGCATTGAGTTTGAATGGAAATGCTGACCATTAGGCGCGTACTGTAAATAATTAACTTATGGATTCATCTGACCTAGCTAGCATTAGATTGTCACAAAATTGAATGAACTAAAACATCAGCCAGTCTGTTTAAAATCTGGTTTGGTCATTTCCAGCTCTTTTTAGCAGTTTTTGGTTAGGTCTTTAGCAGGTCTTGCACTGAGGTTAAATGGCAATGCTGACCATTGGACGTGTAGGTAAATAACTGTAAAAGAGGACAAAAAGCCCATAAATCTCAAAAAATTCCTTATTTTTTCTCCAGACGCTTTCGTCCTCTCGGACTTCATCAGCTGCACAGAAAGATACGATAATAAAAATTACATGAAAAACTAATAATAAAATAAGGTGTACAATGTCAGTAAAATAGAGGGTACAAAAGCATGAAGAGGCTGAATTAAAAAATAAGAAAAAATTACAGATGAAACAATTTATAAAATAAAAGTGTACAATATCAGTAAAATAAAGGGTATAAAAGCATAAAGAGGCTGAATTAAAAACTAAATTAAATGAAAAAGTAAAATTACCAACTAAGAAAACAAAATTAAAATTAAACTAACAAACATACCTGACATCAATTAGATATAGCCTATATAAGATCTTGAAGGCTAACCAAATATTTGCATATTGACTTTATAAACATTCAGAATTAGTAACTACTTGAGGTGTACAGTCAGTCAGAAACAGGAGACTGGAGATAACTGTTATCTCTAATCACCTGTTTCTGACTGTACACCACAAGTAGCCATTGCATAAATTGCAAAGCTTTAAGCAGGAAAAATTTAAAAAAGCAACATTTTTAGCTAGAATTGAAGCTATTTATTCCGCATTCCAAGACTAATGGAAGGGACAATGCTATTCTAGCAATTACTAAGGCTATGTATATGTGGCACTTTTGTGAATAAGTTGCATAATGTTAGAATGTAGTTAAATTATACAAAGCTCTATTTGAACACAAACATATTTAATCAACCATAGTTTTTGGGCGTGACATCACAAAATGCCTCTTGCCAAACTACTGCCCCACTCTGAATAATCGCTAATATGGGGATTTATATAACAATATCGAGACTAGTACATAGTGTGGACAGAAACTTATAGTAGAAAAAGCTAGCTATGAAAAATAAACAGGGTATCATTATATGCGTTTTTGGGCCTTTCTGATTTTGGACCATTTAGGGTATTAGATTTTGATGGGCCATTCAATTTCTTTCTAGTATATGCAGTTGATTACAATTGTTTGTAGCACAATACTGAACAAAGTTAAAGTGACGCATAATAAACATCCGGAATGCATATATGTTACAAAAAATGACTATATTATTTTCAATGCACCCGTTTATGAGACGTGTGCTACGCGTCATTTTTTCGGCTGTTTTTGCTATTGATTTTTAATACGCAGATGGATAACGCATAACGTCTTCCGGATGTGATAAACGCCGTTTAATACTTATTCTTATGATTACAACATTGTGCAGCTTCTTCCTTGCCACTTAAAAATTTGCACTAACATGGTTTTCTGGGGGTGGTCCCACAAAAAACGGGCCTACCAGTAATACGCAATGTCTGACATAATAGAAATTATGATCTAGGACAAATAAAAACAAAAAATTGCAACTAGAATTTGGCTTCCGAGGTGGTACCAGATATCTGGCCCATGGATGAATCCCACTTTACTGACACATTGCACACACACAGGTCAATTTATTACATCAAAGTATTACTGAATCAACAGAGAATAGTCGTGCTTCAATAGTTTGGGTTAAACTTGCGCGATTGTCTTACACAGTCTGAGAACTTGCGGGTTATGGTAGGAAAATCGAAGGGTCGGGGTTGGACAAAAGATCCTTCTACGCACTCAATTCTCTATTGAATCGACACAACTTTGATGTTTTGCGTTACAGTACGCAGTACTGCTCAGCCAATTCGGAATCTATTATGCACTCAATATTATTTTAGTGTCGAAACTTCCGCATCTCGCAAAGCCTATAATCTTGAGAGGTACGACCAAATTAAGAGCAGGGCCACATTCAAGATCGTCTAACACATCGACATCTTGCATCTCCTGACCTGTTCGTTGAATATCGATCAATGGTATGTACTCGGATCGTTTTAGCCTCTACTCTCTCTTTCAAGATATCTCCTACACATATGTTCGGCAGATTTGAGTTTGAGATCCACACTAAATGTTGATAGAGGGCGTGATCATCAATTGACAGAGCATCACTTTGATGCAGTAAATTATTCCAGTGCTACTACTCCTTGTTGATTTTGTACGGCGCCTTAGCAAAAGCTCATGTTACAGGGCTATTTGGCATATAGGGCTATTTGAGAGATAAATTATCATGAAATCTAAATAATTTATACTGTTTAGGTTCCAATTTAAACCATGTTTGCAGATGACACTAATCTATTTTTAACAGATACTAAGATAATTAATTTACAAACCTCAGTTAATAGTGAATTGCCATAAGATTAATCAGTGGATGAAAGCTAACAAACTGTCTATTAACTATAAAAAGACAAAATACATGTTGATTACGCCTGGCCGCAAAACAGACGCATATGAAAATTTCCAGATTTCAATGAATAATCAAATATTAACTAGGTCTAAAGAAATTAAATACCTCGGTATGTTCATTGATGATAACTTAACATGGTCTACACAAATAAAACACATAACCTACAAAATTAGCAAAATCAAGGGCATAATTGCGAGGATAAAACACTACGTAAATACAGACGTACTAAAACTAATATACCATGCTTTGGTTTATTCTTATCTTCACTATGGGATTCTTGCCTGTGGCACTGCATCTTCAAATACTTTAAAACCAATACAAACTCATCAAAACATTATAGTTAAGCTGATGACATTTTCTGGTAGACGCGAACATGCAACGCAATCCTACATTAAACTGGGCCTCTTGAAACTGAATGATATCTACAAACTCGAGCTTGCAAAATTTGTATATAAATTTAAGAATAACTTACTACCATATTTGTTTCTAAATTACTATATGCCAGTATCTGATATTCACAGTTACAACACTAGGTTTTCTACTAGCAGTTCTTTCTTCATCGAATGATTTAATACATCTAAGGGTCAACGGTCGTTAAAATATCAGGGATCAGTTTTTTTGGAACTCCTTACCTGCTCATATAACTTCTTTACCTCTGCATTCACTAAATAAACAGTACGCTAAGGCACTTCTTGAAACTTACAAATAAATCAGTTTTTTGTCTATTAGATGTACATTCTTGTGGTAACTTTTGCTGGAAAACAATTTTTTATAAGGTGCAAACTCACTTTCTATAATGTACAACAATGAACATGCTTCTTATATTACAGGCAAACACAGTCAGCAAAATGGACATAATGATTTGACTCAGAAACAATTGTGAGGTATTTTCAATGAGTTGCTTAGTAGTTGATAAATTTGTCATGGTTTTTGGTTTTTGATTTTTGTTTTTTTTTGCTGTTGTATTTTTGTTTTTGTATTTCTGCACGTTTATGTATTTTTTAATATAGTTGTGTCTGCTGTCATTAGCGTCCTTTTGTTTACTGTCCTTTGAGAAGGGTGGTTGACTCGATAACCTTTGGTTTTTCGCCACCCTTTCTCCCAATGTTCGTTTGTATTTTTGTGTATTTCATTGTCAAATCATTGTAAATTTATGGAGGAAAATAAATTTACTATTACTATTAGTTAGTGCTATTATTTTAATTTGCGATTTCTTCATTTATTTGGCCTGACCTTTTATGTAATATTTAATAAACTATAACCTGCCCTTAAATTTCGCCTAACTTGATTGTGGGAACTTTTCGAGTGAAACATCATGCAATGCCTCAAGTAAGTTTTAGTAATGAAGTCGACGTGATAGTGGTATGACAACAATTTTGTCAAGATTGCTTTGTTTGCGAGGTCAATCGCTGTTCACGGAAATAACTGCGGTTTGTGACGACGTTTTGGGCTGTTAGTCCATCAAAAAGTCCTAATATCGTCCCAAACGCGCAAGAAATTATGGCCAGTCCTCGGTGGAAGAACGGACAACATCGTGGCAAACAGGAAAATACCAGAAACGTCTACGAAAGGTCACAAAGCTATGAATACGAAGGCACTACTCCGCAGTCACCAATTCATTTAAGTCAACCTGTCAGAGAAGTTGGTATTATAGAAAAGCTTCTGCATTCATACGGTTTTATTCAGTGCTGCCAAAGACAAGACAGGGTATTCTTTCATTATAGCCAATATCGAGGTGATATCAATCAAGTATGTATCGGCGATGCAGTAGAATTTATTATGGGAGCTGATAGAAAAACAAACAAGCCTATTGCCTGTGACGTAATCACTGTGCCGCCAGTAATAGCTTCACCACTTCCTATGTTGCATGCTGAAAGAGTTTTAGGGACAGTAATTTCACAAGCAAGATTTGGTTGTGAAGGTTCTCAGTATGGTGATGCTGAAAGGTCCATGGATGGTGGCATACAGTATGAGCAAAGTGGAGAAAGTTTTTTCTTGCCATATAATACAGATGATTTAACAGATCCATCGCAAAACCTCCAAGTAGGAGATCAAGTAACTTTCTTGATTGCACCAAGTAATACTGATGGAAGTTTGAGAGCGGTAGACGTCGAAGCTTTAAACCATGGTGGTGAAAAAATTCAAGGTGTTATTTGCACATTGAAAGACTCGTTTGGCTTTATTGAAAGAGCTGATGTTGTAAAGGAAGTCTTTTTTCATTTCACTGAATATCAAGGTGATCTTTCAGAAATGCATCTAGGTGAAGACGTTGAATTTTGCATTCAGGATAGACATAACAAAGAAGTTGCTGTAAGCATTGTTCCTCTTCCAAGTGGAACTGTCATTTTTGAAGATGTTAGTGAAGAAAAGTTGAAAGGTTATGTTAAAAAAACAGTTATAAGAAATAGAAGACAACTTCAAAATAACGATACTGCTGCTGGCAGGATATCCTTCAAAGTAGAGAATGATGATTTAGAAATTCAGTTTAGTGAGAAAGATATAAGTAGAGATTATACCTTGTTAGAAGGCGATTTTGTTAGTTTTCATATAGCAACTGACAGGCGTGATGAGATGCAACATGCAACACTTATTGAATTACAAGAAGAAAGTTTCTTAAACTCAGATGAAACAAGAGAAACTGGAGTAATAGCTGTCGTTAAAGAAGGATTTGGATTTATTAAATGTGCAGAACGAGAAGCAAGAATGTTCTTCCACTTCAGTGAATTGCTAAATTTTAGCCGTGAACCAAAACCTCAAGATGAAGTTGAATTCACTGTAACAGAGGACTGCAATTCTAATAGACCTGTTGCCATTAGAATCAGGACCCTTCCAAAAGGAAGTGTAACATTTGAAAAATTGTTGGAACAAAAGTATGTGGGACATGTAGAAAAGGAAGCATTTTCTAAACGTAGTAGTAACAGAAGTCCTACTAAAAGTAAAGAAGGGACCAACAACACTGGAGAAATTGGTGCTATTGTCTGTAGTATAGACAACGAAACTCATACTGTACAATTTTTCATGAAAGATGTTGATGTACGAAATGTGCCAAAAATTGGTGATACTGTAGAGTTTCAGCTTTTAGAACAGACAAGAAATGGTACAAAAACAGCTGTAAACATTCGTGTCCTAACACGAGCTAGTTCAGGACAACAACTTAGTGGATTTATTACTGGTCTGAAGGAGAATTTCGGCTTTATTGAGACTTTGGAACACGATCGGGAAATCTTTTTTCACTACAGTAATTTTGATGGTAATCCAAATGTGCTGCATTTAGGCGATGAAGTTAAATATAACATGATGAAAAAGAATGGTAAACAGTGTGCTGAAAATGTGATAAAAATTCCCCTAGGAACTATACCTGTTGATGACTTAGAAGACAAAGTGTATGAAGGTACTGTTATAAGACAGCTTCGTGCAAACATTCCTGATGGAGAGTATGCTGGATTAGTGCAAGATAGTGAGCTGAGTGTATACCCGTATACTATTGTTAGTCTACTAAATAAGCAAGAATTACTTCAAAAAGGCGACTCGATAACATTTCAACTGACAAAAAGTAATGACCGCAAACAGCAATTTGCAGCAAACATTGTTGTCAAACGACAGTTGGTTCAGTCACGTGTAGAAGCCATTAAAGGACAGTTTGGTTTCATGTCATATGAAGCAGAAGAAGGGAAGAAGCTGTTTTTTCACATGAGTGAAGTTATGGGTAGTGTTGAGCTGCAGGTTGGCGACGTCGTTCAGTTTTTTGTCATACATAACCAACAAACTGGAAAGAAATCTGCTTGTAACGTCAACAAAATCAGTAGTCAAACTGATGTACCACGACCGGAGCGTCTACTGAGTCGGCTAAAAAGCATCTCGCTTGATGAAAGCCAGCCTAGAATTGTTGTTTTACGGCAGCCAAAGCCACCAGATGGCGCAAATGGATTTAAGTTTATTCGCTCAGTTAAAATACCTGTAAAATAAAATTAATGTAAAGATAACAATAATGATGAGTTGGATATTTAACTAATATCTTTGTGTTGGTTAAATGATTTTTGACCGATTTTAAGATTTAGGCCTTTTTTAGGGTGTGGTCAGGCATTAATTATATTTGTGAAATGACCATTTACATCAGGCAAAAACATATAAAAAGTTCTGAATTGATACTAACTAATCACTGTATTTTTTCTAATTTAAATGGTTAGATGTTGAATGACAGCAGATGTTGCACGACGGTAGCTTTAACATTTTATCGATGAGAGTTTTTGTATTCAATTAATATTAACTTGTTTACAGACTAAAATGTATTAAATGAACCCGAACCTGTCTCCAGTTGTGCTTTATGTTTGTTTGCAGTAATTTTATAATTTCAAATATGTTGGCATTTGTGAAAAAAAGTGACCATCTGAGTTTGATTGTATATTTTATACTGCAAACTGAGAAAGTTGCAGGAAATGTTTACATTGCCGCTGCTTCATTAATACTAAAATCTAATTGTTAACATGAGCTCTTATCAGGCAAATGTAGGAAAATTTTTGTTATTCGTAGTTTTGTGTGATATACCTGCTATTTCGTATAAGATTGCACAAATAATTTGTCTTATTACAGATAGCGTAACATTTTGAGACTGAAACTAGCCACCGCATTTGTTATGTCTCGATTTGCGAAGAAATGGCATAAATATCGGTACCGATTTGTTCCTTGGATTGTAATGAACATGAGAGGTGGGCATATACGCGTCATTCCACCGGGAAGTTCCGATAAATTAATCCCAGACAATGAAGTAAAAAAATTTCTTTTGAATCTATTCGAGAAATACTTGTCAGACAATGCTCTTCATAAAACTGAGGTACTGTATAAATATTCGGGATTTGAAATTGGACGTGTTACTAGTAAAATACCTGGTGCTGGTCGTGGAGTTGCAGTGACACGTGGTACTATACCTGCCGGCGCTGTAGCTGCTCTCTATCCTGGAACAATTTATCTTCCTTACGAGCCAATTCTCATTCAGAGCATTGGCAACAGCTTCATCTTCCGATGTGCTGACCACATACATGTGGATGGGAAGGACACTGGCTTGTCACGACTTCTGTACCGATCATGTTATAATAGAGAACGGTTCGGCAAATATCAGATGTGTGATAATACTTGGTTAACTGAACGTCCGGTTAATCCATTGGTTATCGGACAGTATGTTAATAACCACAATGAGTCATTTCTTGCAAATGTTGCATATCAAGAAGTTGACATAGAAGATGATATTCCAATAAGACTACGACAATATATACCGAACGTGTACTACAGCAGAAATGAAAGTGATAGTCCAAGACCATTGCGCATAATAGCTTTAATTGCTACTAGAACTATTCTTGAAGGAGAAGAGCTGTTCTCTAGCTACTTCACAGTTATACATTAAAGATTATTGTTATTTATTACTTTAAGTGCTTATAAAACGTGTGTTTCTGTGGCAAAATACACAAAAATGCATTTAAATTTTAATTAACAGGCAGTAGCTTTTGTAATTTTCAATATTTTTCTACCTACATGTTGAACTCTAGCATCAACAATCTTTTCAATGATTTAATTTACAAAGTGTTATTGTGACTTGCAAGTTGCTTGTATCAAAATTCGATTTGTATATAAAAAACTGTAGCCTTCATCATTACCAAGTTTCACAATCACTGTACATATGTCAAAACCCAAGTTTCCCACTCAACTCAAAATCAAGGTGATGTGCCATTCTGTTGTTTTTATTAAAATTTCTTTTGGGGTTTTACAAAATAGTAGTTGCCTTTGTTTGATTTTCAAACAAAGTTGACCTTTGTCAAGATACACTATAACTGCAAATGATGAAAACAAAAATACAAAGTTTTAAGATTTATTTCTTATGAATAATAACCAAATAGAATTTAGAATGTGATCCTATTACAAAGACATACTAAACTTCAGTCAGTTTACATCGGCAGTAATAACAATGCCACCAATATAATTTTTTGAATAGACATGTTAAAATGACAGAAAGTAAAATTTGATAATTTTCATGATCTACAAAGTTTTGGACTGTCGTTCTTCTCCTGTCCTTGTGTACAAAGTCAACTTTTTGATAACAGCAGCTTCAGAGTTCAGAAAAAGGCTAGGTAATGCAATAAAGTGAATAAGAATTATAAGTCAGGCTTGTTCTTGGTGTTTCTTCAGGTTCAGTTACTTGAAGCTTGATAACCATTTCTGTCCATATTGACTGCAAACTCTCTGTGTTAGTTCCGATCTTGTTTAAACTTTTGATGTTTTAACAAGTAACTCTTCGTTTAGTTGCCTTACAATTATCGTCTCAATTAATAATACACTACAGACATTATTAATTTCTGATTTACAAAGGATTAACTAAGTTGTGATGGGTAATTAACTTAATATGAAACATTCCATATAGGCTACTGACATGATTTTTAAAAGTAGATACAAAACACTGAATAAGTTACCTATTTCAAACGCAGGCAGGATTCCATAGCAGAACAATCTTTATAGCTGAAGATATGCGCTTAGCCAGAACCTAGTGTGTTTTTGATAACACCCTAAGACTACACATTCTATTTCTGTAACTTTCAATATGTCAAAATGGCCAAATGAACAAAATGGTTTCTTAAGAACACAAAACAAGCAAAAATAGAAAAAGTGAAGTTGTACAAAATCATGATCAATCGTAGCTTGCAAGAAATATACAGATACTAGTATTTGTAATGGTCCCTGAGAGCTCTATCGAGTCATAACCTGCAGCAGAAAGTGTTTGTACTATGCAACTGCCTGCAGTTACTAAATAATGGATGAATATTTTAGTGTCACAACTGCATTTTAAATATTTAAATGCAACTTGCACAAACAATAGTAACATAGGTTTTACTGATTTCTGGATATTACTGTTACACAAGTTTTTGCGAGCAACTTGTTTTTGCAAATTTCGTGAGCAGGAATAAAAAAACATAAAAATTAAATAACAGAATTTTAAGTTGACAAAACTTTTTAAAATCAGAGAATCGCACCAATGATGTATAAAAGAGCGATAATTTATAATCTATTGGTAGGGATGCTGAATATGGTAGAATGGCTTAGTACATTTTTGGTTTTCTGTCAACGTTCTGTGATCAATCAGTGCTGTATAGCTGTAAAACTTGCAGGCCTGCTTTATCATTACATCAGTATGTCATTTGCGATTTATCTCTTTTGGGGCTACAAGCCCAAAGGCCATATTAATGGGTGAAGGCAGTGGTGATGCACCTGAAATGTGTGAATCATAGACTTGCGTCATGAAAATGCACAAATGACTATTTTGTGGCAGCTAGTCTTCTAGTAAAATACTAAAAACTTTGGTTGGAAAAATGTTAAAAGTAAAATTCTACCAATTATTTACTTTGCGTTACAGAAAGGATTGTACATGACAAGTTCAACATTAACTGACAGTTATAAAACTTGTTTAGAAGTTATCTGTTTTCTTAACAATGACGAGATTCAAAAATTGAAAAAACAGATAACAAAATAGTTTCCATGCCAACATTGCGAACTTAAATGTTTTTCAGTACTTCTTCAGTTCAACATGGAACTTTTTCAGTTCCATGTTGATCACAGGAACAAAATTAAAACTTGGAAATTTCTTTTAGTATGTAACTGTGAAACAATGACTAGTTAGAAATAATACAACAAAAATAACCACTTGAGTCTAAGCTGATTCTTTAATGAGGTGTGAAATTAGTTGGCAACTAAATGTAAATGAGAACTTTTCTGTTACCAAAAATTCCAAACTAAGAGAGCAAGGATAGTTGTATAGCACACACCGTCATCACTCAGCTATATCTACTTCTCTTATCTACAGTTTTTGCTTTTGACATAAACCTCTACACACATTATTTTCACAGAATGTACAGAGTGAAAGTTTTGTATAAAATCACAAAGAAAACTACGTCTTAGCAGCTTACGTATTAACTGCATGACTAAAATTATAATTTTTCCAAGAATGGTCAAACAATGGCTTGCAGGCTATCATTGCACTCAGTTTTGTACAGAGTAAAAATGCACCAGACATTTTTCTATGTAAAGAGTAGCTTTCTTCTGGCGGGGGTGTTAATCTATGTTTTAGCATGACAGGTATAATTTGTTTTATGCGTTCTGTTACACTCTGCTGGCTAAAGTCAAAAGGTGTTTCAGATGCAAATGCTTCGCCAAGAATCATCACAGCATCTATATGTGCATCCAACATCACCTGCGAAAATAAAAAATAGACAAGTTTCAAACAAAGTAACAATCTGGACTTGGACTAAATACAGGAAATAAACAACAGATCAATCAGTGCCAAATACCAATACTATTAGACACTAACAAAATGTTGCTCAGCAAACACTGTAATCTAACACTAACTTGAAGTAACGCATGAGTATTTTCTTTACTCATTACATCAGCTGGTGTCCTGTTTCAATACACGTGCATTGCGTTTTATACCAATAAATTTTCAACAATTAAAATGCATTAGTAATCTAAGCATTAATTACATCAAACATGAGAACCTCTATGGTCTGCAAGAAACAATGGTTTGAAAGACTTTCTTTCAAAGCTACAGGAAAGGCAGATGCTGCCTCTGAGTTAGTCTTGTTAGATTTCCTAAAAATGACAATTACCTTTGGTTCATAACCTGTAAGAAAGCCTAGTTTCTTGGACCATCTTTTTATCTCTGCAGGATTACCATCTTGAGCAGCTTTGATAACTCGAATATAGTTATCTACAAAACTCTTGTCATATTCCCTGCATGCACCAAAATCTAACAAGGATATCTGTAAATATACAAGCAAAATATACCTGATGCTCATCATGTACCTCACTGAAGTGTTGCCTTATCATACTATCAGCCTATATTTGCTTAAATAAATTTAAGAGAAGTATAGGATCCAAAATTTAATTCATTACCGATTATCCTCACCTTTTTTGTTTCATCATTGTAAAAAAAGTTAGACCAGTTTGGATCAGTTTGCATGAACTGGAATTCAAATAACTCTGCCAGGCATAACCTTAACACATTCAGACATATCTAAAAATGAAAAAAAATCAGTCAGAAACCAGTCTGAGACTACAAATATGACTAATTAAATGAATCAATATAGCACATAATTCAGTGAATTTAACGTGTACAAGAAAACTCACTCCCTCTCTCTCTCTCTCTCTCTCTCTCTCTCTCTCTCTCTCTCTCTCTCTCTCTCTCTCTCTCTCTCTCTCTCTCTCTCTCTCTCTCTCTCTCTCTCTCTCTCTCTGTCTCTCTCTCTGTTTTCTCTTCCTCTGTCTCTCTGTCTCTCTCTCTCTCTCTCTCTCTCTCTCTCTCTCTCTCTCTCTCACTCTGTCTCTCTCTCTCTCTCTCTCTCTCTCTCTCTCTCTCTCTCTCTCTCTCTCTCTCTCTCTCTCTCTCTCTCTCTCTCTCTCTCTCTCTCCCCTCCTCTCCCCTCCCCTCCCTCCCTCTCTCGTCTCTCTCTCTCTCTCTCTCTCTCTCTCTCTCTCTCTCTCTCTCTCTCTCTCCCCATCTCTCATGCCTCTGCCTCTGCCTCGGTAATGTTTTGCAAACTTAAGACACACTAATGGATAGGATACAAAGAAAGAAATGCTAACGCAATTTCTCTTAATCCACGAATTTGCACTTACGTAGTTTCTAGTTTCTTGATCATAATTTACAGCTTTATCAAGTGGCACACCATAAATAAGCTCTTGTGTGAGAAGACGTTTAGTAGAAAACTCATCAACTATATCCGGCACATAAAACACGGGATCATTTTTCAATAAACTCCTGAAAACAACAAATGAGAACCAATTTAGTTTGTGTGAGAAACCTTCTCAGAACAGTAAACTGACACACTTATGTAGCATTAACAGGAAAGCTAATTTTATATCAATTTACAACTTCTACATTAACTGCATTTATAGCAAGATTAATTTCAGATAATTTTTTGGTTTGCTATTATATGCTAATCAATTCTTGAAAACACCATTGTCTTTGGTCTGATTACTCTTTACAGGAGACATTTAATGGTGGTAATTCAACACACCAACTAATGATGCAAAAGTTCAAAATTCAAAGCAGAAATAATAAAATCTGTAAGAGCTTTAAAAATTTAACTTAAAAAGCAAAACCTCATTCGTTTGCAGCTTTCAGCTTCTCTGAGATAGTCCACCTCCCAAGCTAGCTCTCTTCGGGCGACTGCTACAGCATTATCAACATACAAGCCTTCTGGTAGGACATTCCATAACCTGAGCACTGTCATTAAATTATTTATATCACTGTCGATGCTTGTTTCTACACCAGGGTACTACAAGAAATAAAGAAAGAATTTTATACGTAACCATTATGCATCAAACATTACACACTGTAACCATTACGCAAAGAAAAATGACAGAATCAGTTCAATTTGAAAAAAGTTTGCAGATAAGGAGAACACAACAATACACACTGAATGAGCGCTTCTCTTCAGTAAATTGCACCTTATATGCACTGTTTCATAAAATATCTTACTCAGTTAACAATCTGTTAACATCAGTTGCAATGAGTTAACTTTGTTACACAACAAAAATGCTGTACAATAAATATTTTACCTGTATTTTCATGGCAACTTCACGCCCATCTAACAATACTCCCAAATGAACTTGACCAATAGATGCTGCAGCAAATGGTTTCATTTCTACAGAGGCAAATTTAGATTTCCAATCCTTGCCAAGTTCTTGCTTGAATGATTTCTAAATTATATAAAAAGCATAATAATGCAAAGCCAACATTCCTAATAGTGTGACTTTCAGACTTCCAGGAAACAAAATTACTTTACATAGCAATTGAGACCATGGCAAAAATACCACCACAAACGTGAACGAGAGAAGAACTAAGCAGAAATACTTGCACCAAGACTTTATTACGCAGTGCAAGAAACTTTACTCAAGTGAATCTAGTCGATATGCAGCACGAACATAAAAAATATAGTTAAAACCAAAAACAGTCCATTATGACTGCATCACAGTGCCCCCAGGTCCTTGATTCCAGAATCCTACTGTATGGTATATTACTCTGTTTATTTGTTGTTATAATTGTAAATATTTATATAACTGTTGTATGTAATTTTTTGTCCTGAATGTATTTTTGTATATATGAACCTAGAGTTTGCAATACAGACTTAAATCAATCAAATCAATCAATAGCAGACTTATTTGTATTTAAATAAAATTTAGGAAAGTTTTACTTGCATTAAATTTCAACGCAAAAGTTAGTGATCAAAATCACAAACAAAAATTTGGTTATTGCGCTCTGAATGTGCAGGCATGGAAGCTCAGTTTGTTCAAACGGCAATAATTTGGGAAATTTATAAATTCAGGAGTCCTCCCTGATTAATAACAGAATTGCATCAGAATATTCTTAGATTAGGATTTTTAGTATGACAACAGTATATTCAGTAACATATAAGCAACTACCTAGAAGCACCTAAAGTTAGCTGGCTTAAAGGGCTTGCAAATTTTGTAACAATAGCTATTATACATAAATTATCACTGATCAGGATGCTGATGGTGTAAAAATGATCTTAGCTAATCTGTTAAGCTTAGAAAAAGATCTTCTTCTTCATTTTAAAATCACTCCACCAAAATCAAAAAGTACTGTAAATAAAAACAACCATATTCATCGCAATTCGTGCCATGGCAGGGTCAAAGTACATTGCCAGCAAAGTGCAGCCATAGCAACTACTAAAGCAATGAAAAATGAGTGAGCCAGTGGGGCCTGTGGTGCTCAGAGATCCTGTGGCACTACCAGGAGGACCAGCGTGGTAGATGCAGCCCTGAACGTATAGTGATATTCATTCAGTTTTGTAATCAGTCAGTGTAAAATCACATACTGATGCTTAAGTTAAATAAAGATACAGCAAAGCCAAATCTAGCTTGATACAATAGAAATAATAACACAACATAGTCCAACACAGCAAAAGAACACAATGCAAGCTTAATTAAGATTGGTTGCTACTGATTATATTGATAAATTTTTTGAATTAAAATGCTATTAGGCTTACCTCCATTTGCCAAGTTGGCATAAAATCGGCACTTTGTCGCACCCTCTCAAATATATTTTGAAGTTGAGGATTTAAATAAGCATTGTCTAAATTCAAAACATAAAAATATTTCAAAGCTGAAACAAAAGAGCAAAAATTGCCCTTTTTGTACATATGTAGTTATAAATAAACGAATGTAGGTAAAAATGGCACAGGAAAAAAATCTTAGTAAAAGATGTGTTTAGTATATAGGGTTACAGTGTGGGATAAACATTTAAGTTATTTTTACCTCTGCCAAGGAAGTCATGCTTGAACACAGTTTGTTTGTTTGTTTGTCTGTTTGTCTAGTTACTTTTTGACTATTATGGCAGCAAGACTATTACGCCAAAACTATGTAACTCGTGTCCAATATACTTTATGAAGAAAGGTGGGTATAGGGTGCCATAACGGGAATCTTTTCGCTGGTTCTTTTTTCGCAAAACTTGACCAAACACCGCATACAGAAAAAATTTGTGAAGGTCTCAGTTGGAGTGTTTAGTCCTTCCTTTTTGCATCCTAACCTGGACAAACAACTACGAGTTAGTTCCAGTTCATTTTCGTGAAACTCTCACTTCTAACACTGTGTAACGCTGTCTATAACCTTTCCTTATTAACATATATATCCTTTTAAGGTGACTTGATATATACATATTTGTCAGCCTATTACCATTGCCAAAATTAATAGTTAAAAAGGTAGATAAACACTATGTGGAATATATGTGCATTACTGACTATAAATCTATTTAATAAACAAATATTCCTAGTTTTGAATGTCTGCTTGTTGATCTTTGTGTTAATTTTTTTTTAATCAAAGGAATCAGATGAATGAGTTTAGGATTGTGCTTCTCCCTGGGTTCATTCTAGTCCCTTCTCCCAGAGATCTGCTTCCTCCTGGGTCCATTGTAGTTTTTTTTTATAGAAATCAACTGCATCAAAATCACATATGTGCAATTTTTTCCTACTTTTCCATTTGTGACATTTTTTCCTGAGCTTATTTACCTATTTTTCAAGTTGTCCCATTTTTACCGTGCACCTAAATAAATACTTGAGATAGTTCTTTGATACTGCAATTCTAACTTGTAAAGATCACAAAGCTTAGATTAAGTAATGATCAAGCTCGTATAAGACTACCTATTAACTTTTAATCTCAGTGACATTAGTGAAAACAAACTGACAGAATTAGAATGTATATGAACTAAATAGGACAGGCAGGATAATTTATTAGTTAGTGAATTTTATTGGTCATTACTGCAGGGAATTATTGTTCAACTGTCAGTCTAAGAAATACGTCTTAAGTATAATCAGGCTAGGAAATAAACACTGTGATTTGACTGCCTAATAAATGTACTAGTTAACTGAGCAAAAGTTAATTGAAGTACCTCAGACAAAGTGTATAGAGTCATAGGCAAGATATCAATTTAGCTTGAAATCAAAAGATTAATTAAACCAATTACATAGCTATACTACGACACTGAGTGTACAATTTCGTCTTTCTTAATGCAGTGCTACAATGCGTTGCAGCAAGCAAAGATGATATACCTTACCTTGTATACTTATAATCTGTCCAAGTTTCAACGCTGCACCTCGTACCCGACAAAGAGTGTTGACTATACGTTCAGCATTTGCTTCAGAAAGTATAGGACTAGAATCTTCACCTACAGCTGCTTTACCTAAAAAGAATGTTTTTGTAATATGATACCTAACATGATGTACAAACTGGCTGTATAAACACAAAACCTTAGAAATAAAGTTA
The DNA here is from genome assembly GCA_030141605.1 of Tubiluchus corallicola. Taxonomy (NCBI): domain Eukaryota; kingdom Metazoa; phylum Priapulida; class Priapulimorpha; order Priapulimorphida; family Tubiluchidae; genus Tubiluchus; species Tubiluchus corallicola. Next base: position 26,831 of record JAQGDQ010000114.1, read on the forward strand.
CAAATCAGGAAATACACTGACAAAGGATGTTTCACACTTGACGTGTTTACTAATAAATTTGACAAGGATCTGCTAATTAGTGCACCAATTTCTTGATGTAGAATGTTCACTTCAAATGATGGTAGTGTATGTGTTCTATGAGAAAATTTACACAAAAAACTGTTACTGGTCAAATAACTGCAAGTTGGGTTGAATGGTACACTTTAGCTTTGAGTTTCTCTGAGGGAATATCAGATAGAAAGACAACAGTGTTTAGTATGATTAGCATACCAGTGGAGTCGATAAATTTAAGAATGTTTTACAAGTACACAATGCAAGAATGTGATAAAATGAAGAAACACTATGAGCAATGTAGAACTGTAAGGTAGAATCTAATAATGTAGAATTTGCAAGGCTGAAGTTGGTTGAATGCTTATTGAATGTTTAGTGCTTGAGTACATTTAATCAAATTCAAATTCAAAACCTTTGAAATTACACCATATAAAATTACGTTTTTGTGCCAAATTGTACAGAATTTTCACACAATAAAGACCAATGATGAAAAATGCCATTTAGCCTAATTTAGGCCTGTGGGAAAACAAAGTGTAACAAACTTCTAATGGTTTCATTTTCATTTTTATGAGTGATAAATTGCAGCTTCTCATAGAAGCTATTTCATCTATTACAGCTATCTCATCTATACATTATGAAAGCACTATTTTGAAATCGTCTCAAACTTAAAATACTTACACACAGGGCTTGACATTGATAATTTTACATGGTTAGCTAATGACCAAGTTCAATAATATTAGTTTTTGCAAGATGTTAATACCTTCATTAATGCCAAGTGAGCGGCGAGCAATCTCAGCAATCGTCCCCACACCTAGTCCAACAGCCAGGCCTGCAACCAGAAAGGTAAAGGTAGTAATCAAAATATCAGTTTCATAAAGTGTAAAAAGTGTTTAAATTATTAGAGTACAGGTTAAAATATAGGTTTTACATACCAAATTTGACAACATGTGTTTAAATTATGCTAAAGTTATGTGTACTAAGTTACGTCTAATCTCTTTTAACCTAACCAAATTAGTCAACAGCGATTACAAACTAATTCCTTCAGGCTGAAATCAATAAAAGGATAATTATCATGAAAACAATAATATGATAGGTATAATACTCCATTAAATTATTCGCAAATATGTCACGAAACTTGGTCATTTTTTTATTTGCATATTTATTCTTTTGTTAAAGACATAGTTATTATAATCTTCACTCAATCACTTACTCTAATACACCACAATAATAACATCAGAATAAATATGAACAATCTCATCAAAAATGAAAAATACACACTTAGATTATTCTAAAAAACCAAAGTTCACTTAAGTGCAAAAATTACAAATTACAAATTTTGCAGAGCATTGAAATGCTTTGAAGAAACTGCCAGTTGTCAGCATTAACAGAGTGGCGTGTTTGTAAAATGAACATTTGTCAATCTGTAATCGAATTGCTGCATTAGCAGTTTTGCTTTGAAGAGAAAAAAACAATTTGCAGTCACAATCTGGTTATTTGAACAAGCTTATAAAAAATTTTGTTAGTAGAAGTATAACTGAATTAGAGGAATTGCATTAACAAATTTGTTTTAAGACAATTCTCAAGATTACTCTTTACAATCTTATTTGGAAACTCAGAATAGTAAGTTGTTTTATAACTAATCTCAAAAGAGATAAAGAATAATCTTGTCTGACTACACGAAAATAACTTCTTGTAGCTCTTAAATCAGGAGACAAACTTACAGAAAACAAAATTTACAAATTATCAAATGTTACAAGGCATCTACACAGTATTAACATAACATAAAATATTTACAGACTTTTAAAATCGATGAAATAAAACACTACATAGTGGACACGAAGATGCTTATTGTGAAAACATGGTATAGCTTCAAAAAACATTTGTTGTTAAACACTTGTAGATTTTGCTAATTGTTTTGAGAAGCACATTATATTTTATTTTTTCTGCACTATTTTAGTTTATATCAAAACTTGTAGTACAATAAAGAATTTGTCAAAGCAGCTTCTCTATATACTTCTCTAGTAGCGACCAGTAGCATTTCTGGTTGAAGCAGAAATAGGTTTCTGGTAACGAACTCTACATATAATACACATTATATGCTTTAAAGGTCAAGGGTAAGGCTAGTATCCAGTGTAAAATTGTTATGGACCCTGAAAAATCATTAGCATTCCAGGCCAACACTAGTTAGAACCAAACTCCAGCATTTACATAGAGTCGAAAAAGGATGGCTTATCCCACATGGCAAGTGTTTGAGGGGGTAAGAGAAGCATTTATATTGCTAAGCATCACCAGTACTGAGCAATTGACTGAACTCTTGCCTGTAGTAGCAGTAGCAGCAACAATAGTAGTAATATTTGTTTAAGTGACATGTTTCATGTTTAACAAAACCCAGCCAATTAGGCTTGCAAGTCACAATAAAAACCCACAGTCTAAAGTTCGGCTGCTGTGTGAAATTAGAGTCATCCGTGTAATGTAATATGTGCAGGTAATGTTATCCATGAAATGTGATTAGATCAGGACCTATAGTGTTTGTTTGTTATTGCTGGTTTCATATTATATGAATAATAATACATGTACTACCCTAAATCCATGATCTTTAAAAGGAATATCTAGTTGCAAAAATTATCGTCTTATCTCCAGTAAAATGCAAAATATAGCTAATACATTACACTAACAGCTGCAGTCATCTTGGCAAAATCTTAAAAACTTAAATAGGTGCTGTGATAGCAGAATTTAAGCATCAGATGTGGTTTCCTTGACACTGAAAACCTATATTTAGGTATTCACCAAAATCATCATCGTATCTGTTCTAAAAGTTAAAATATGGCCTTTAGATGCCAGTGACAGCCATCTTGTTGGTCATCTTGAAAACGGCAACCATTTTGAAAGAATTTAATAGACCCAATATCCAAAATTAATCACCTTGTTGGGTTTGGTTCTAGCATTGTGTAAAATTTCATAATTTTTAGCTAGGCAAGGTGAACAATTTTTCTCACTATAAATTGATTATTCCTGAAGATGAGCTATAGGTTGGGGATCCAGCAGTTATTTAGTTTATTGCTTATTGGACTGTTTTAGTTTGCTGCATCTTTTTTTGGGTCTACCAATTTTTTAGAGTTAACAAATTAATAAACATAGTTTGTTTTTCTTTTTATTTCAAATGGTTAGATGAAACGGTTAATTGCACGAGTGGTATTATTTCGTTTTAAGTGGCAGCTATTTTGAAAAGAAAGTAACAGAAACAGACTGATTTAAGTCCAATAACCTTGAAATAGATGTCTTAAGCGCTTCTTAATATCAGTTTTCTGGTAATTTCTTTTAATTAAATAGTATGTGCAAAGATTTAGGGGCTAATTTGAATTTTGCATTTTTGACCCAATTCTACTAATTTTTCAAACTGGTAACTTCTAGTCCAAGAGTTTATGGTTGCTTTAATACCTTCTTGCTATCTGATTTACAGTGATTTTGTTTTGTGGACAGATCCTTGTAGAATTGTAGTGCCAAGCACATGATGAAAGGCAGTGGCAGCTCGTAGCTAAAATTAGTGGGGGTGCTGCAAAATTAATCTTTTTTAACCACTGTTTTAATACTGTGTAAGGCGAAACAAACATATGTAATTATAATGTTGTAATTGTAACTTTAAACAAACAACGTCATTTAAACATAACCTTGATAAACTCCTAAAAACAAAAAATATTGTTTTCTTATGAATAGCCTAAATTGTCGCAGTTCAAGAATATGCCGATACACGGGCTTTCAAACATGTGACAACTGACAACACGTACTGCAGTGAGCGACAGTACCCTTTCTCCCTAAAATACAGCGTCTTATCTCAGATACGTACGCAAGGCCGCATGTGCACAGCAGCCAAACACTGCGTTAGTTGGGCTGTGAAGCAAATTGTACTTCCCTCACATGCTCCAGTTTCACACAAGTATAAAGAAAGAACTGAAGAAAAAAGATTATTATATTGAATATTATAATATGCAGTACCACAGTACCTACACGAGCTGCCACTGATGAAAGGTTAGAGTAAAAATTAACAGAACAGCAAAACAATTCCCAATACAACATTTAATAATAAGCAGAGATTTTTACATTAATTGTGCCATGCCTAAACAGTGACACCAAAAAAAAAATTAATAATTGCCTTTGCACATTAGAAGAAAAAACATAGTATACACTATACAAAGTAACTCTCTACTTTTATATTTGAAATACATGTACGCTTTCACTGAAACCAAAAATTTATGTTGCCATACAATCTTGTACCAGTTACATTTGCTGTGAATGAAATACCTACAGTTTACCAAATTTCGCACACAAAATACCATATACTGATACATATACCAAATTTAAACATTGAAGACTGATAGAATACAAACACAGTTACAAAATGTGTTTGTTTACAGTAACACGATGAAAGAGCATACGGTTGCTTGGTAAAACAAGAGGCAAACTATTCAAATTAGCTCGCTTTATCCAGTTATATTTGTATTCACAGAAAAGAGCACGGGATTTCTGTTAAGCAGGGAATGGGAATTGCTTAAGTTCCTCAATGGGGGGGGGGGGGGTACCTCAAAAAGTAATGCATTTCCTGTATTTTAAGTTATTTTTGAGACCTTAAATTGGAAGAAGCTTGTTATTTTCTACAAATTTCAGACATTTTGGTGAATCATCTAATCTAAGACTAAATCGCATGATGTCACATTTTGGTGAAGGCTGAACAATGAAAAAATACCCTCACTGATACTAAGTTATCAAATTGCCATGTGCCCACTCACACACTTACTTGTAGACCTGACTCTCTTTTTTTAAAGGGGGCAGAAAAAATTTTGTAATTTCAAAAATTTTACTGGACAAGTTAAATCCCTTTCAATGACTCTACACTCAAGTATTTTGTTTTTTCCCATTGGGTTTACTTAAATCAAAAAGCTTAGTCTGAACTTACTCTGTTTTTGCAATTCATTTGCACTCAATTGCAATATTCTAAAAACTTCTTTAGATTCCTCAGTTGAGCAAAAGACTTCACAAAACTAACTTTTCTAATGGAGGTAAAAACTACCTTCTACTGCTAGATAAAAACTATATTGAAAATATGCATTCATTGATTTATGAGTTTGGGCACATTCCTGAAATAATTAGACGAATGGAAAACCCATCGGATGATTTTTTTGTGTGAAAAAGAGGGCATGTCCAGGAAAAACTAGATTTATGGTAAACCTAATTATAGTATGTAGTGACAAGTATCAGCTGCTTGACAATTTTCTGTTCAAGATCTAACAGTACTGACAGTTAAAGAATGGACAGGACTTGTCTGATTTTCCACCGCACCTGTTTTTCGACACAGAAGCATCTTTAAGCATTTTCGAAAGTCCTTAATAAGCAAAAAGTACAATATTGGGTTTATTAATGAGTTAACATTCAAGCTTAGAACTCGAATCTTGTTCCATACTTCATTTTCTGTTCCAGTAGCACTGACGATCATCATATGAAACACATTAGGTGCAATAAACAACATTGATGAACCAATGATAACTGCTGACATTCTTGTAGTTTTTATTTGTACAATAATAGACAGCGACGACTTTGTTAAATGTTTTGGAATGATGTTGATTTTCTTCAAGTGTTTTGTTGCTGCAGAAATGATCTTAATGTAGGCGTATACCATGAAAGTGACAGCAACAATGTAGTGTGCTGAAATAAAGAAAAGAAACCAAGGCCAACTGAGTAGTTCTCCTAAACAAGGAAATCCAGGTACCCAGTGAAGAGCTATCTGGACAGCAGACACAGCAGCTAGAAATAACGAATACAGGACTGAAGCTATGGTAAACACGATAAACTTTTTTGATGTCATGTAGAATTTATATTTAACAGGATTGTTTATAGCCATATATCGATCATAGGTGGCAGCAGTGAGAAAAATCATTCCAGATGTATAAATGAAGATAGTTGAAAACATCATCAAGCAACAATGCACACGTAGAGGATGAGGATTAATTGTAACGCTAATTAACATAGACATCAAAGTAATACCCCATGATAAGTCAGTCAGTGCTAGATTAGCCAAAAACTTGTTATGAAATGTCTGCAGACATTTATAGTTGTACACAGTGATAACCACTAATGTGTTCAGCGATGCTGTCATAATTCCCACCAACACCGTAGAGATAAACATGATGATATCATACGCACTCGCCAAACTGCCAAATTCAAATTCCTCACCGCTGCTGGAATTCGTAACTTTATTCATTTCAACAGTTTGAATAATCGTGTGTCTAAGACTTTTGGTACTTCAAGCATAAAAATGTGTTGTGTTAAAAGTTAGGCTTATTTCATCAATGTAATAAAATTAATGCGCATGTACCATAATAAACACAAAGCGCATGCACTACATTAATGATGTGTGCATTATGCCTTTTAGGTGATGCGCAATTTTCAATGAATTTGTGGGGCTTCTTTTACATGTAACATCATAAAATATTGACTCGTAACTAACTCTTAATATTAAAAGCATTAACTAAAAGCATCGTCTTTTCTACCTACATGAAAACTGAAGAAACAACTTAAAATAAAAAACTGTAACAATAAAAATATACTGACTGATCATTAATTTTCAAACTTATGTAATAGTTTAAAAGTTATATTTAACTTAACAGCTCATTTTTACAGTCATAGTCTTTTTAGTTTTAGTTAAAATGGTAGTAACTGAGCTACTAAAAAGCCTGTTACATAGTTCGCCAGATCATTTACTATATGTAGCCAGCCATTCGATAACAGATATATCTTGACATTAGATGATGTAATACTTTTAATTCTCAAGGCATACACAGAGCAGTCACATAATGTTATACTGATACATGAAAAAAATCACAGGAGTACAAACTTTGCAAAATTAGCTTTTGTTAAGTAATTCTTCAAAAACTTATGATAATGTCTCCCTGAGAAATTATTGAAATGCATTTTGCAGTAGTTTTAGAAAATAATGTAGGAAAAAATCTAGATATACAAATGAGTATTAAGTGACCCACTAGTGGTAAGTGATAACAGAAATTATCTTTACAGGTATACTAAGAATATATCATATCTATGCTGAACCTAAATAGTTCAAAAGAATATCGAAAGGATATAATTCATAATAAGGAAAACAAAACAAACAAGAAGAAGGAAAAGGCTGTAAGCAAATTAAATGTAGTGATGCTGACCAAATATGCCTAAACGTCATTAACATCAAAAAGTAAACAATTACCTCCAAAACTTGCAAGTCTTTCTGTCCTTGATGCTGGAACTTTATGCTCCTGAGACCTTTCACTTAACTGAAATCAATAAAACAAAACTAAGGCCAATTGAACACTGTAAGACTAACAAGTAATTTCAAATATTTGTATAGAATTATCTGACCATGATTTATTATTAGATTACCACTAGAATTATCCTAGATCTACTGCCAAATTATTAAGCACTGTGTGGAAATGAAGCATTTGATAAATTTGCTAATGACATTTTATGGCTTTCCAGCGGTTTGGTATTGATATTAATTTTAATATTGTTAGTAATGTATCTGTGTCTCGGCATTTAATGCAAATGTTTATTTTTGCAGACTGTTGCAGAAATGATCACTATAATAACATGGCAATGGTCAAATCATAATTATGTGACGATAAACTATTACCACTATTTACTATATTCATGCAAAATTTCATTAAACATTTGTAATACTTTAATTTCCTAAACAACACCTTGTACTGTGATTTAAACATTTAAAATTAATAGCAGGGATGTTTTCAAAAAATTTAATTATGTGGATTGGCACTATCTCAGAATAATTTCCAAATATATTGTAGGTATGCAAATGGCAGACAAGAATGTTCAGGGCCAACAAGTGAGAGCATCAGACAACTAAACTTTCAAAGAAAGTTAGCAGTTTGCCAGAGTTGTGTTCATTATAAAGTAAGTAAAACGACTGTACTGGATTGGAAAAGTGCTAAGGCTGCCTCAGGAAACTCCTCTTCCTATACCAATGCATAAAGCTCTTGAGCAAATTTAGCAAATGCAGCTCTGGATTTGAAAGACGATGCATTGCAGTAATGGATGGGCACTTGGAGAGCGATGTGTCATGTTTTAGAGTTTATAGACACAGTAACGACTGCGACTTTGCAGATAGTCAAAACTAACAATTGGCAATATGGCAGATGCAATCACCCAAAAGTAGTATCTAGGCAGGTGTCCAACCATCCACTTCCCAATCCTGGTGTTGCTTAACTTCACACTGTTTAATGTGACCATGAGCTATTCTCCTTGTTATACCGATCTTAAAAGGTAGACATTACAGGGTTACAATTTACAAATCATAATTAAAAAGTGAGAAAAACTTAACCTTAAAGAAATTCCAATGAAATATTTTGTTTAAATTTGCATATACATTCACTTTCTGTCCGCAATATTTTGCCAAGTTTTAAAATAAACTGACATGAAAACTCACTACCAGCCTGAAACTTTGGTTATTACAAAAGCGATCATATATCTGATCTTTCTTTGTTCAAAACTCCAAGAAAAAATAAAATACGCAACCCGAAATTATCTCCAACAGGGCACAATCCCACATATTCTACCATACAATCAACTATGTTTACGGTTACACTTCAAAAAAGAAGTTCAATATTTTATAAAAAAGGCCCCTGAAATGCTTCAAAATGTAAAAAATGTATTGCCTATAGTGCCCCTCTAGGCCACTAAGTGGGCTTAGAGCAAACCGGAAAAATAAAAATCTTGTAACAAGTTTGTTAGAGTAAGGAATCTCTTAAAAGCTTTTCCTGCAGTGGGCGAAGTTGTTGAAGAGAGCAAATTTTCTGGTAAAGAATTCTACAGAGAAGAAGGCACCAAATGTTAACATTTCTGTGAAAAACGGAAATAAAAAACTTCACTTTTGAGACTACAACTGTAACAAGCATAGGATGAAAAAAGGAAGAGAAAATGCATACCAATTGAAAAAATAGTGGAAAAGTACAGCAATATTTCGGAATATTATGAAATATACGGAGGAGGATCCAAGATCATTATATGACTTCTATAAAGATCATAATTTCCTACTTAGTTATTAATTGTTTTAGTGCTAATTCAATTTTTTTATTCCTACTCCCAAAAACCTATCTGAACGAAAACTACATAAATGCAAAAAATGTAATCTTTTACCGTTTGTCTGGCTCGAGAAGATGGGAGCCTTCGTCTGCTGCCACCACCTTTTCCTCCATTAGTTGCTTTTTTCACCTGATCAGCAGATACTGCTGTGGAATCATAATGGAAATAACGGCGACCATCACCATTGAAAGAACCACTGTGTTCTCGTGGACTAGTTTTATTTTCATCAGGCATAACATTCGATGCAAACCTTTCTGGTGGCAAATCATTTTCATTGGATTTGTCAAAAGGGTTTTGAGCCTCGAACTCTGACGAATATTGCTGAAAATCAGCAGAAGATAGCGATCGTGTAAAAACATATGTCAAACCTTGTCTGAGTCCTTCTCCAACATTCTTGAAACCATCACAAGAAATTGGACCCTGAAGAAAATACTTTATGACATCAAAGATAAAGTTTTCAAGTTTTTAGTAATAAAAACAGCAACAGATTTATCAACAATCAATGTCTTTATTACCTAAAGATGATTGCAAGTGTGCAACAGAAATCTTGATTTTTTTAAATAAAAATATAAAATTCATTGATAGAGTGGATGTTCATCAAATTTTATGAAGGACCTTTTTGAGAAAATGATATATTACACGTACATTATGGTACATGCAAGTATAAGCTTTTACATTAAAAAGAAATCTCTAATAGAAAGATGCGAACTTTCAACTGTCACATGGCGAACTTTTTAAAATAAAAATACAACATGATTGTACGGATTTTCCTAGAGCATAAACTATTCATAATTGATCCAGTGGAAAATTTTACTTGAAAACTGATACTATTTCCATTACTGCAACATTTACTTAAAAACAGCCATCTTGATGTGGTAATGAAGACTTGATTTTTAGATTCCATATGGTAACTTAACTATGGATATGGAGGAAAATCATGCAATATTTTAACAAGTTAGCAACATTCATATTCTTTATCAACAATTATTTAGAGCATTTTGTTGTTTAATACACATTCTGTAAATATGTATAGTAAATTTCCCAGATGACTAACTAAAGTCAGTATGCCAAAAAGACAAGCAGAGAGATCCCCCCTCTCTATTTACAAGAAAGTTTCATTTATACACGTAAACATGACAAACCTTTCTCCCTCCTGCATAAGATATACCATCAACGATACAATCTCCAGCTCTTTCTAATAACCACTGTCCAGCTGATCTGATGCTAGAATTCTTCCAGGCTATTTTACAACTTGCTTGGTCACACTGTAGTTTAGAAGAAATGCCTCTACACAGACCATTCATCGTGCTTAATTTAATTTTGTTCCTTGATGTAGTACTGTTTAACGGCTGAAAATTGAAATACAGTTAATAACTAATTATAATTTTAGATCTTGATGTCTTAATAAATAGATATTTTATTTGTGAGGCGGCTAACTGAAAATAAGTTGTAGTTAGACTTACTTTATCAGAGTTTAGTTCATGGATAACTGAATCGTCTTTAAACAATCAGTTAACTATAGCAAGACGGTTTTGAGTTATTACTACACATTATTATTAGTGGCCTATCATACTGCACATTGAAACAATGATGTGTTTGAAGTTGACTATCAAGGGCTCTAGACTGTACAGCTGCTAAGCAACAGGAGTAGACATGTAGCACTAATAACTATTAACCTAAATAGCTTGTGTAAAAATTAGCCAGGCATCCTTTTTAGGTTTACATGATACTTCTTTGGCAAACTCATTAATAACTTCAGCTATGCATGAATTCTGTTTCTATGACATTGTAATTTCACTAAACAAATATTTTTTTACAACTGCAGCCACTAGTTCACAACAAGTTACTGCTTAACTGAATTGGTCTAATACTGTTATCAGAAATAGCAGGCTTCTCTGCCATTATTCAAGTTTAAATAGTAAATCATATAGAAGAATCTTAGGCATTATTAACATCAGCCAGTGACACAGCCAAGTGATTCAGATGCAGTTACTAAATTAGCAGTATGACAAGCAGCACAACATAATCCTTGTTTTTATTGTACATTCAAATTAATAAATGTAAATATGTACATTCTTGTAATCCACTTAAAAAAGACCAGCAATGTAGTTGAAAGAAAGAAGGCATCTATAACAAGCCATTCCTATGTATGTACAATAGACATTGATCGGTTAGAGTTGTACATATGCAATTAATTCGGTTAACAAACGTGTAGTGTACTTCGAATTACAAATTTTTGTAAGTGGTTGTAAAAACAAGTTATTACAGTTGACCTTATAAAGTAGGTACTATAAATGTAGTAATCAGTTTGGTCTGTGTGTCTGTCCACATGGTGTGCCTTTCTGTCTATATATTGCCACCTTTTCTTGGTTCTGGAATAATCTGGAAAGTTGCATCTCGGTAGAGAAGTAGGAATCTCTCTCCAAACTCTGAGTCTATTGGTTTTTGGGTCAATCGGTGCAGATCTGAATTTTTCACAGTTTTTTAAAGATCTGCACATAACAGCTGTTGTGTTACTGAGGTGCAGGCGATTGATAGTCTGCTGCTTGGCCGTTATCAGACAACAACAATCAGTGACACACATTTTAAGTTAATTCCAACTTGAAATAACCGTTGAATTCAGTCTATATCTAGACTGTTGCATTTTTTCATAGTATAATTTCCGTGATTAAGTATAATTTTAAGTGAAAATTACAAAACGTCAATATAGAAAATGCATCTTTTGCTGTAGTCTCCATGTATGTTGATCTCATCATAGTAACTGTATCCCTCTACTGGAGACTCTGCAGTTTTATAAGCAAATAACATTATATTAACAGCTTTTTTAAGCAGCATGGCATGTTTGAAATTATCTTGACAAATTTGAAGTTAAAGTTCTTACATACACTTAAAAGTACACGAAGTAGCTGCAAAAAGTTTGTCCAAAAACAACAATTCATGAAATATAAAACTTTTAAAGAATCCAAATGATAGCATTAGTTTTATCATTTGCTTATAAATGACTGGAGTATCAATGTGCTTGACCAATTTTGCAATAATCAAAAGAAACTTTTGATGATTTTTTTCATATGAACATAATAGGAAATGACTAACGTTGACATGCTTTGTTCAGCTAATGAAATGCATTGTATAATCTACATTATTGTACTATACTCCAGCTAATTTTTGATGCTGAACCTAGGCAACTCAACTTGAAATCGGTTTGCTGCGAAATTCATGAAGGGTTGAAAGTGCCTAACACTATAATCATAGCTCTTTTTGTTATTCGTACTTTTTTCTCAGCTTGAATCAAAATATTGCATTATTTATATCTGTTAAATGATACTGTTTTTTCCTGTCTACAGGAAAAATCGCAAAAGTATGTTAAATATGTTTAGTACGCTTCGCATACTTTGATAAACTTTCTTGTGTTTTATGCTTAGGAAACTTCTCTTACAGAATAGAACTTAATATGGACTCTATTATTTACAAAAATTTCATGGTCAATAAACAATATATATAATTGGTTTCAGCATGATATCATATTACCATATAATTTACTTTATTTGCTTTTTGCGTACATCAAGCAAAATGTCATGCAATGTCGGTTACTGAGTTTTCGTTAAAAACGGATTTATAAAAAACCTTGTAGGCAAATGGTAAGTAATAGTGGCCTATACAAAATTTATAACAAACTGGGATAGTGGAGGATTGTGCAACTTTCATTTGATTTTCCTAGGATTTAGTTATACAAGAGTACAGATTTGTTCATACCTGTTTAACTCCAAAAAAATGTTCATATAAGTCTGGTTTCTTCACTAATTTGATCTAAAGTCTTTTCCAGTTTTCGGTGGAGACGATCACGTTTATTCTTCAGATATCGTAATCTCCATGTTTTCAGCTGATATCCAAAAAGTACGCCAATGATAAAAGAAATACTAATAGTTGCTATTGTAGCATTCCTTGGTGTCATGTCAGTACAGATAGCCTATCAATAAAAATATAAATATCCAGTAATTTGTATCACGCTAACTTTGCAATAGGGTAGTTTTTGTTACTAGGGTTTAATTTTATTCCAACATTCCATTTTGTGAAGATTGCTATTGATACCGAAATTAAAAAATCCTTAGTGCATTTAGGCAAGTTTATCTAACCTGCCACAGGGAGGTTAGATCAACAAGTTTTTGTTCCAACGTTTATCCATAGCTCGTAACACAATAAGTGTCATAGGAACTATACTTTCTTCTGAAAAACTTGCAGTCGTGAATCTTTTTTCTTTTTTGGATGGCAGAAGTGCTTCCTCAATTTTATGGGTCAGTTAAAGAAATATGGATTTGTGGTGGAATGTACGTTGTTCTGATATCAACTGGTTAATAAGCAAAATACGTTTCGTGTATTATCTATAATCTAGATTATAATATAATTAAGCTGTTACTACTACTAGTGTTAGGTAACTAATACAAGTTATCTTTGCTTGGTTGTTATATACTAGGATCTTTTAGAACATGGTAGTTTTTGTAGATAATTTCTTTTCAGTAACACCTGCACTTAGGAACGTGATAAATATGGTTGTAATCAAAAAACCCAGTTGCAGTATACACTATTCAGCATACCCGCAAACCACGCGTACAGTCAAAACACAGAAGTGTGCTGTGTGCACGTTAGGGTTATCCATGCGCAAAATACCCTAACTTTTGCTTGGCGCCTGCAAATAGAGTCATAGATACAGAAGTGTTAGTTCACTTGTGAATATGAGTAGCGTCAAACAGGGTATCACTGATCGACTGGTCGGTGCTCCGAATTAAGTTTCTGGTAGCATTGCATTTACACGATGAAATTAAGTTATAATTTCGAATAATTTACATCAGAGTATCTTACAAACATCTAAAACAGATATCGTGTTACATTATATAAGCAAACAAAAAAAAAACAGATGAAAAATGTCCATAAAACTTTTTTCAGGTATTACAAGCAAAGGTCAAAGTCATAAGAAAACTGCAGAGTAGGAATAAACATCATGAAAAGCGGGAGCAGGCCAAGTTGCAGGGAGAATATACTTAAATATTATTGAAAGATGAATATCTAGCTCTGAATGTTCGTAGGGTATCTAATGTTTTCTGAAGCAGAACATTTCAGCACGGGGATAAGTAGAAATTAGATTAGTTGCATGGATCACTATCCATACATATACGCATTTGTAGTAGAATGGCAGGTATTTCGATTTTTCATTTGATGAAAGGCAATCATTTTTATGATCCAAGAACATCCATTAACACAAAACAAATTTTGGAGACATCAGTAAGATACACTGATGATTGTGAACTATACTCTAACCTCTTCTATTCCCTGATCCACTCAGTATTGCAAAGGCTGTACGTGTGAGACACAGTAGGCTTGCACAGTAAGTTTTTAGAGCAGAACAGACTCATTACTAATATTTCGATGTAGTAAGTTGTCACACTATAGGTTAATTTTTTGCACCTCTCTGATCAAAAAGTTATGCTACTTATTCATGGGTGGTATAAGTGCAGTTGGGCATTTTTATGCTCATTATTTTTCGAGGGATTATTTTTAAGTTGTGAATAAATTCAAATATGGTCATAAAGCGAATTACAGTAGGAGATTTGTATTTTACTGGATTTTATAAATTTGTAAAAAAAGATCCCAGAAATACTAAAAGGTACAAATGGAAAATGTGGGTGAATGAATAGTTGTGGTATTAATGATGTAGTGGAAACTGCAGAAAAGTACAGCATAGATGTGGAAATGTGAACACTATAAAAAAACCATTGATACACTACCAGGAAAAGACAACAAAAGGAAAATTGGATGTTCAGTAAAAATGTGCAAGAAGCTGCAGGAATAGAACCAAATTATGATTGTTAAAATATACCTTTGGTGGAGATGGCAAAATTACACGGGCCATATCTTATAAGCTCTTGTTTTTAAACATGGTATACATGTTATTAGTTAAAGTGGGAAACGTTGATAAATCGAGATAAATCGAGATTAACTTGGAAAAAGCGTTAACCCAGAAATATTGCACAGAATTTTAATTATTACTACAGAAAAAGGCATTTTCATTATCCAAGATAAAAAATTTACTATCTGTTTATTCATTAACAAGTTCTGGTAGTGAGTTCATATTATGTTTTACTATTTAAAGTTTATTTTTGTACATTTAAAAATATACAAAACTTAACTTTATATCTACCTTAATTTTAAAGCAAGTAATTGAATTATTTTTGTTGTTATGGGAAAGAGGGGTTATTGACGCTATTAGTGGCTCTTGGTGCTGTAGAGAATGAAGGCAGTTGTGCTAATTACAGCAACGATGATTGGTGGCGATTATAATGGCAGTAGTAACTGCATCGTGTGGCATTGCTTCCTCCCGCCGATGCTGCTTGCTGCAGGCATAATTATTTTTGTGGTTTGTTGATTTGTGTTGTTAATATGATGCCAATGAAAATGTCACTGTGATGTTGTCATTGTTGTTGCTACTGCTGCATTCCTATAGCTGCTTCATTCTCTGACACCATGCAACTATGTTAGGACTCGTTTTCCTATACATACATTATATATACATGTATATATACAATTAAAAAGAATGACGTTAATGACGAGATAATTAAAATAACAACAGCAACCTTTAGGACTCCGTTAATTAAAATAAGAACATTATCAGGCACCTTTAAGACTCATTATACATGCATACATATGAAAGAAATCTTTAAGAGTATATATTTGAATTATGAGTCGTAAATTTGTTGGTTAATGTTGTTATTTTTAATTATCATGTCGTTAAAATTGTCTTTTTAATTATATATTTTGTCTTTGAAACGTGGCGACCGGCAGAAAGCAAAACATATTCTTTTCCATTTGTGCTATTGTTCCTATACTTTTTAACCGTGCTATTCTTTCCTGCGCCATTCATACATATTTTTTATTTGTACCATTTTTTCCTGTGTCATTTTTTGTGTTGCAGATTTTAAATGCCGCACTGGCGTTTTATGTATAGCCATTAGCCACAAAACCCCAGCGAATCAGCCACACACATTAAAATCTATGGCTATAGCCAAGTTGCAGTTTTGCGCAAGCGGACGCACCGGGGAGTATGGCATCAAATTATCACTGATGCTGTGTTGAATAACTGAAGCACCTAAGATGAATTAATCATGATTTACTTTTTTTCTGGATTAAGCGTTTTTAAGTTGAGTGTTGATACTGATATATAAGTGTTATATTTTTACGATTGCAACCGCGCAAACAAAGAATTTTCACGGAGTTATGCTCAGCTTCGTTCATTGACTCATCGCGAGAAGTGATCGGTAGCGGTATGGGCATAAACGTCGTCACTCTTTTTGAAAGGCAAGATCTCATAAACCAGTTGGCAGATTTATTAAACAGTCAGTGGAGACGATCTAAGGCTGCCAGGTTTTTACATTTCACATGTTTATTTGTGTTTGCTTTACTGAGGGTACATTTAAAAATGATTAAATTTTAAGGTTACGCTTTGCTATTCTGTTGCCAACAAAATAGCATTTCCCCTAAGTGTTATTTAAAAGTATTTTGCTGTTAAACAACACTTGAATTATTTTGCTTCGAGTATGTTATTGTCTTTGTATTGTATCGTACTTCGAACAGAAGATACTTTGGCCATATAATTGACATAGCGTTCTTGTACACTATGGTTGATTGTCTTTTAAAGTATCACTGAAATAACTGTTGCATAAACTTGTGTGGGCAGCTTGCGCACAAAAAATTAAGCAAACTAATCTAAAGAGACTTTGGGTTGACCTAGAATGACCGGAAAAGGTTGATAATATTAACATCCAATTGTAATAATTATATAAATTATGTATGTATAAAATCCAACAATGCAGTCTGATTAATATCGGCAATTTGTTCCAAGTTGAACGTTTTATTACCTAACACATTACCTATTCTGGGGTCACAGGAAAGTACTATTGTATTATTATTATTAATAATTTCTACTACTACTACTATTGCATTGCCTTCATTAGTACTGTACATGGAATCAACTTCTAAATATTTCATGTATAATCGCATAACTAAAAATCGTCATATTAATGGCAGCTCAATACGAATGCCCAAGACTTGGCTCTTTGTCACAGTTAGTGTGAATTCTTCTGCTAATTATATTATCCAAGTAATGCATTATGAGTGTTCTTAGGGCAAAGTGCTTTCATGTAAGGGAAATATGGTGTTCACAGACATTATGCATACTTAAATGTTTAGTTCATAATTTCATTTTTTACAGAGTTAATAGCCTAGAGAAATCGTTGGGATCATTTCCTGTTTCACTGATTCTGCTTGATTGTGGATTGAATGGAAAAGAAGAAGTGATAGGACATAGTAGGATATGTATGGTTCTTGATAAGAATAATGCTTGTTGGGTAGAATCAGGTTAGTAATTTGTGTTTCTGCTAATTATTCAAAAACTTGTTCAGTGAACTACTAGTTTTACTTTGACTTTCTAAAAGACAAATGATGTTTTTTTTACAGTTTGGCAGTATTATATTGAATTTAGCACTCATCATCTGGACTTACTCATTATACGTGGGTGTTATAGGATTGAAATCAATCTCATTATCTAGGATGCTTCTCTTAGGTGAGATGCTAAGTGGCATATGGTCTCGGCTCACATTCACATAGTGCATGCAATTCGCCTCCACACGGCAATTATCCATGGACAGTATGGGCAGATGGCACTGTTCAAAATTGGTGGTTACCCATTCATTTATCCACATTGCTCGATGTTGCATATCATCAGGCACTAACTTCCTCACCCCACTATGTAAACACAATAACTACTCAGTTATCAGCTTGCCTTCCTCATCATACGAAACTGCTTTTAAATGTACTTGGTTCACACTTTATAGCTATAATCAACTTGGTTGGTATGCTGTATGAGTGGTATCTTTTTTGCTTTTAGTTGTCGTGAAAAGAAGCTTAAGAGGAAAAGGCTTCGGAAGGTTAATTATGAAACACACGGAAGAATATGCAAGAAGGTACTGTTTTAAACATGTAATTAGTGAACAACTTAATTAATTTCATTGTAATCTCCTGAAATTTTTGCACATTTTGGTAAAAACGGCAACGTCATATGATATGTGGTTTTGGAGTTAAGCACAGTTAAACGGCAACACTACACAGTGCACAAGCTGGTAGGAATACACCATGCATTCATAGACACATCATTATGTGGCATTATTGAGTTGCTAGTCAATGAGTTGTAATCAAAGGGGTGATTTCTTCTTAAAATAGCAAAACTTGTATAAATTATACTTTATAAATGCATTCTTAGACAGTTATCACTCTCAGTTTGTATCAACACTATGTATAAACAGTTGCTTTTGGGCGTCTAGTTTAACTAGAACAAATGAAAATGTGTTAAAGCAGCGATTTACCGATTTAACCATTAATTTATAATTTTATTGTAATGCACATGCTTACATTAAAATTCTAATTAAGTAGTAACCTACAGAGCTGAAACTTGGTACCCTGACGGAGTTTTTAATATGATACAGTCAAGAATGTAGATAGCGCTGCTTCTCAAATATAACCAGAACCTGTCAGTGGATCCCTTTGATGGATTTCCTCTTTAAATGGGTCACGTGTGAAGCCAATTCTTCAAAATGAAAGCCTATGTAAGTTTACATTTCAATGAAGGAGTAAATTTATAATTAAATTGACATGTGGGTTTTGGTAAATGAGTTTTACTTGAAAAAAACAGCCTCATTTTAGGATTTTCTACAAGCAGCCTGCCACATCTCTAAAATGAATGCTCACGTGGGTTTCAGTAAGTTGGTAGGTCTGCTCTTATGTATTATTCTCTCATCGAATATTTAGGCAGAAAATAGAAATAAAAGACCAATATCCTTTTCAGGTTGCCTTGGCATTGTATGAAGAGGCTCCTTCTATGGCAACCAAAATGCAACAAGTTTAAGCTTTAAAGCGATACTGAACTGTAAAACATCATAAGTTCAGATCATGTGCTGTGTCTTATAAAGCGATTTCATAAAAAATTTTCGAACGATATATTTCACAAACTCCGAAAGGTTAATTTTTATATTAAAAATTTCCACTCACCCTGTGATCAGCTGTCGCAAGTGCTATGTCGCACTGTGCGTAAGCTATGATGTCATTTCGTCCTCGCGCATTTGGCCTGCTCAATGCTAGTATACGCAGAGAACAGGGATAGTTTCTCACTGTTTATAGGAAACAATGTCTAAGCTGACTGCTAAAAATTGATACATACAGTAAATAGCAGGAGCACAGAAAGAAATAGAATAATTTTTACTAATTTTTAGACAGTGGAGCTGTAGAGCTTTGATTTTCTCTGCTGGGATTCCCATCTTAGCTGTTAACTTTTAGCCTCTAACAACATTTGTACAGATTTTTTGTAATGTAAAAATGTAAACAAATTGCTCCTTTCATGCAAATCTCTGTATTTAGCTGCATGTATTAGGTGAAATTCATCAAGCCATTTATGCGAGAACTAGCTTGTAAGGACTGCACCAACCAATGTAGCACTGTTGTTCTTCTTTGAGATGATAGCATATAGGGAAGCTCTTTGCGTCCCTTCATGTAGCTACTTCTTGAAATGTACGAACCCGGCAAATTATTAGACTGACTATGGCGTTCATACTGTCGACACTATCATCAAACCAAGCGAGTACAGAACGTGACGAGGCACTCGGTAATTGCAGAACTGGTCCTCATGCTACGTCTATACATTGGTGTATCTTTTCCCAAGATTCAATCGTTAATTTAAAAACAACACTACTGCTGTTCCAGTGCTACAGCAAGTACAGACCACACTTTGTGCCATACACTTTTCAAAATTGACATCTATTCTCAGCATACAAGAACTGTAATCCTAGCAAGTGCCACAGGCACGTATTAACTTTCAACGTACTTGCTAATGAGGACTTTGAGAACTGCGGTTTTTGAAGAACCAACTGAGACGTGTTGTAAACAAGCTACAACTACCGGCGATGATGAAAGAAACCCCTCGTACTGCACAGTGGTTCAGTCGGTTCCATGCCATAGCAGGTTCCATTCTGTGTTGGTTCGGTGCTGTACTGCTGCCGATC
Organism: Tubiluchus corallicola; assembly: GCA_030141605.1. Taxonomy (NCBI): domain Eukaryota; kingdom Metazoa; phylum Priapulida; class Priapulimorpha; order Priapulimorphida; family Tubiluchidae; genus Tubiluchus; species Tubiluchus corallicola. Next base: position 47,119 of record JAQGDQ010000114.1, read on the forward strand.
TAAGATTGCAGGTTCAAATCCACTGGTGCAGCTTAGGACTACTGCCCCCCCCTCCCCAGTGTGACATTGAGCAGATGGTGCTTATACGCTTGACACGGCATACTTGTAAAGAAAACATAGACAAAGCAATAGTAAAAGTGAAATCATAGAATTGAGTAACTCGCCAGATATATAATCCGTTGTGTTCCATGCTGGCTGTCATTATGGAGTAGGTGCTGAGGTGGAAAATGCACCTGCCCGTCAGCCCACGAACCGACAAGGCCATTCCATTGCAACGGTTTTATATCTGGTATTCAACACCACTATGCAATTGCTTAGTATGGAAGATTCCCTCACAATGTAGAGGGGTGGGTAGAAAATAAATGGCATAATGGAATTTTGCCTCCATAACAGTATTTTGGCATTGTAAATTATAAAACTGATAGTGACATTATCAAATTCGCTAAAGTCGGCTAAACTACTGAGTAAAACATTGAAAATAGATTTTTGTTAAACTAAAACGCTGGTGAAGCTTATAAAGAAGTTTCTTATAGGAAATGATTTAACGAGATATGTTTATATATTTATCTACACATGCTGGTAAAGCTTACAAAGAAATTTTTTTTATAGGAAAGGATTTAATGAGATATATCTATCTACACATGATAAGCAGAAGTTCTATTCCCATCTTGGGTACAAATTTTGTGAACCTGTTGTAACTCTAGGAGGAGCCTCACATCTAATTAGTAGTGAAAAGGTAAAAATACTTTTAGATGATAAAACACATTTATATGATGACATTGTTGCGGCTGTATTCCGATGCTTTTCAAAAAAGTTAAATTTATTTAAGATTTTTTTTGTAGTTGCATGATTCAAGCTGTTAAATAGATTGTTTCCTTTAGTCCATTGTTAATGTTATTTATGCGAATGTGTGTTTCATTGTTTTTCTTCTTTCTATAAATTCATTCTTTCAGTTTCGACATCTACGGGCATCTCTTACTAAAAGTGTTAGGAACTCTGAAGAGCTAAATGATAATCGAGTATATGGCAGCAGGTATTTAGACTTGGAGAACACAGCTTCTGAGACTGATGCTTTGCAGCAACTGAAAAGTACAGTTTCTCATACGTCAGGGAATTCATCTAGTCAATGTAATGCATACAGTACAAATATAAATTCTAGTCTGCCATCACATGTCATTCACGTGTCATCTAAGTCTGCTTCTACAGTTATTCCTCCTATACCTCCACCTCCTCCTATCCCGTTGCCCAAACCCAACAAACAGACTGCACAAGATGTGGTGTCTTTTATGATGAAGAGCTTGAGATAGTGTTTCCAGAAAACTGCAGTTTGGTAAATTTGATGCCAATGGTGGTGCTTTAACTGCTTTTAGGATTTTTTGTTTTGTATTTTTAGATGTATTTTTTGAATCCTTCTTAATATTAAGCAAGGTACAAAATGATTTTTTTAAGATTATAATACCATAAATCCTCAAATGGCAAAGACTACCAATTTCAGTTAAGGTCAGAGTGAAAATGATCCAATTGTTTAGGAATGGGCTACAGCAGCATACAACTGTAAATAATTACATAAATAAAATGTTTTGTGCATTTAAATTTTAATCCTTGTTTTTATACTAAATATAAAAGAGTTCACATTAAACCCGTTGACTCCCGTATACAATAGGGGAGCGAGTGCAATAAGTGATGAGATAACAGATTACGCATTTTTACATATAAAGTTCCTGATTTGATCACGCTTTGAATATGCAGTTTAGTCAGCCACCACATATCAGTAGCACTGGTCTGTTATTTTCACATTAAAATATTGAAGTTCTGTTCTTGAACCTGTGATTGACATAGATGGCTTCTGCTTTTAGGGCTTCATATATTACAAATAACATTACTGTTCATTAGTATACAATAGGAATACACAGCAGTTTTCTTGTAAGTTAACATTAATTTTGAATAGAATTTGTGCTTTCGCAGCTTTTCCTGCTGCACATTAAATTTGCTGGAAACTTCTTAAAAAAACAATTAGCATCTGCTCTTCTTTGTGGCGTATGGTATTACTTTAAATGCCAACAGTTGCTCGACCATTACACGATCTCGCGTAACGTTACCTTGCAACTCTATGAAAAAGTGATTGTACTGGCAGTATAGCGATGACCACAATGTCTTGTTTGCTCAGGCGTGTAAATAGAAACTTATGTAGCACATCAGTTCTACTCAGCTTTCAGCAGATGCGTGGTTAATTCTTTTCTGTTGTGCGTATAGGGCATCTTTTTTAGTTGAATGTTAAAAGAGGCCTGATTGCCCTGTTAATATTCATTTATCGGTATTCTAGAATTTACAATCTATTCTATACATGGTGTGTGTAATTTTATTCACAGTTTTACATTATAAGCAGAACTACAAAGACCCTTGCCACTTGTCATATATTGCACCATAATGTATTTTCACCAAAAAACATTCTCAAGTAAAGTGAACTGACAGTTGTGGGGATAATAATGTGAATTGCTATAAATATGGAAGCATCAGCATGATGTACAATTTCAAACTTTCAATAAAGATATTGCTAACAAAGTAGCTGAAAAACTAAAAATTCATGGAAATATATTACAATAGTCATAATAAGACATTTTCTTCAACCTTTTTTTGCTACTGGACAGTACAGCATAGATAATTGATAAAGGCTGTTTTGTGCAAAAACGTTTTATCAAAGACCCATAGCTTGAACATTTTAACATAGTAACAAGATAGTATATCTCACAAAAGAACAATTTTGAAAATATAATTCATATAAAATCGGGCTAGTAGATGTTTAATTTACACATGAATAAAAAAACATCACCGTACTATTACTTCATTAAATTATTTCTGATCCATAATGAAAGAAATGACAAAAACAAGTCATACAAACTGTATTGAAGTTAAATATTTCTATGGCTTTTCCTGTCAAATCTTCTGTAATAATAATTATTAAGTTCTGTCAGTTTCAATAGACAATGTGCATACGTGAAACGGCAAAAGATATTTCCTATGCAATGCGTAGTAAGATTAATTTAAAATCAAAACAACAAATAACCACTAGTAGTCGAGCCACATACAACATATTATCCTCATTTTAAGGCACTTTAAACTCAGTTATTACAAATTTAATCACAATTATGATTACTAACTGGATGGTTGCACTAAAGTCAAACAAATACAAATTTACAGAGAAGGTAACCACTTTCTTGTATGTGACTCTAATAAAACCTTAGTTTAATAAGCAATTGTATTCCACAGCTTCCATAATTTCATGGTCTTTCATTGCCACAATACTTTGCAGTAACAGCTGCACAAACACAACGATCATATTTCCATATGGTTTTTATAACAAACCATGACGTGTTTAATCTAGATCCATCAGTCTATTTTTTATACAACTTGCCACTGCATTATGCTCATGTCTTTTCCTCCCATAGAAATTAAACGCATATCATTGTACAGGAACTGTACGTTTGTTACATGACTGCTGTGACCTCCATAATAATGAAAAGCAGACTGAAATGTAACCATAAACAATTAAAATGCACCTTTAAGTGAAATCACTAAAATCATCAGAATTTTGACATCACATTCATTTTACCAACTCGCCAATTAAAAACACTGATTTTAAATGTGTTACAGTTCGTTGTAAATAGAGGTATTAAGTGCTGTCTGAAACAAATTATAGCTATTTGACTGGATTTAGTGTGTAGCACAATGAAATGCTATACAAATTTCAGTTTTACTATTCTCTACTGATGTACAAATATATCAAGGTCAGTTTCACCCAAAATTAACACTAATAAAGTTTTGGTCTTCTGTTACTACGAAAAGAACTAACACTATAGTCATTCTCATCAGAAAAACATGATGGAATAAACCAAAATTACCACATTTTAAAAGCATATTAATTATCAGAAAATAAGATCTTTGGTCTGGTTTTGAAGTAATTATTAATTTACACCATTATTATTGCTAGTTTAATAAACAGGATTATAAAAATAACAAAGTGATCAATACCTTTGGCTTGTTGCAAGGATAAGTAAACAATTTAACTTTGCCATAGTCATCACCAGTGGCCAGCAAATCCTTTCCGTGCGCCCGAGCGCAGCTATTCACGTCTGTCCCATCACTTCCTTCAGGCCATATACCTACAAACACAAAATGCATAATACAAATGGACAACGCTGAAGCATTAAAAGTAAAAGAGTGCACTCACATGCTTCAGACACAATTTCAGGTGTTTTAGCTTGGTCTAATAGTAACTGTCACGTGAACAAGTCGCAACAAAAACATTTTACTTATACCGAAAAACATGCTGATCAACACACTAAAAACCTATCGCACACAAGTTGGTAGAAAACCTTCAAAACTGCAAAAAAACTGTCTCGAATTCACAAAAAATGGGTATTTTACTATATCTCAGCAAGAATGGTGTCTAAAAAAGGTTACACCTATGTTTTCCAATCAAACAAAATAGTGCTAACATTTCAACGCTTATCAAAACCTAAAAATCTGAATCCGGATCAGAATCCTAAAAATGAAAACAATGTCCTCCATTAACAAAAAAGAGGTATTATCACATTATAACTCAGTAATAGTGTTTAAATATTTTTCACAATGGTCACCACTTTCAAGGGCTTTCTACTTAACATCAAGACTCACTTACATAACTCTTGCCATGCTATCTACATTATTTATTAATTATGAAAAAAAATTCAAGTTCTTTGATCTTTTAATTTGGTAGCTATAATATTTGATAATAATATTCATTACTAGGTTGTATAATGAGTTTTGAATCAAATATAACTTGTAAGACTTATGAAAATTCACTGTGTGTGAATACAGACCTGTCTTTTAATCATTAATGATCATAAAATCATGTTTATGTTTGTATTATTCAAGTTCATGAATGTTCAATGTACATGTTGGGCAAAAATTATTCACATAGTGGCCCATTGCACATACTCGTATGTGATTTCAGGTAAATTATACATACTGGGCCATGCTTTGACTGAGTCGTCTTCAAGGAAAGTTAATATGCGATGGGCGACCTTAAAAACATAAGTGCACCCGCAGTTTAGCCTCCTTTAGATTCGTTTTTGCTGAGTTCTAATAACATTCGCATTTTCTGGCAATGAGTAGGGCCGAGACAGTTAGGCTTTTTAACTAACCTTTTGAACATATTAAATGCGGTCAGTTAACCATTCCTGATAACGCCATACATAAAACAAAATATCGAATACACACAATGAACTAATATGAAGAAATTGCCTAACTCTAACTCCATGATATAATCATGCAGAAATTCACTCAACATGGTATTTTTTTCAATACATGAATAAACTATGAACTCTTCTGAATGCTTGAAGAAGTTTTTGAACAACAAAATTCAACTGATAAAGAAAACCCAGCAATTATCCCCGTGTGCAAAGTATGACCATTAAAAAATGCCTATCGAAGTTGAACGAACAATAAAGTACCCTGGGTTAGCACAGGTCCACGATTCCACATGTTGTTTTCACCTCCTTGTAGGATTTTGGGCGAAAAATATTGATATACTATCCACATACATTTTAGCTAAAACTTGGCTAAGTAATGGCTGAACTGTAGGTGATTTTCTAAATGGTTATACTAGTTAGCGGTCAGTTAAATGGTTAACCATCTCAGCCTTGGTAATGAGCGACAGTTTTTTGCAGTTTTGAGGGCTTTCCACCAACTTGTGTGCAGTAGATTTTTAATATGTTAATCAGCATATTTTCTGCACTATTTTTTACATACTTTTCTGCACTAGGTATAATTGAAAACAATTTTGTTTCAATTTGCTTGCGCGATGACCTAAAAGTGAGCTAGAGTGACTAGAGTATTTGAAATCTGAAAAAACTTACCACAGACATTAAATCCCAAAGTACATGTTTGTGTTACCCATTCAATGTCTCTCATCGAAGATGGCTGTGTTACTTGGCGGCACACAGCTGCACTCCCTGTAAGAAAAGTCATTTCCTGTATTCTTCACCTGCTAAGTGATTAATAAATCAGTTGTTTCTTATTTTGTATACACTTCCTTCAAATACATATTTGTGCACTGTGTTATATTTTAGCAAATTATACCATTTTTCAAGATAGTGTGCATAATCTGAATGCGTATGTCAAGTTGCATCGTAACACTGCTCCCTGACAGACATAGTTTATGAGCCCAGTTTCTTAATAATGCATTTTAAACAATTATGTATTATTACCATGTTTACATAATCAACAATGTATAAAGCATATTTGGAAAACCACTTTGAGTCAGGCAGGTGTGCTGTACTTTTCCAGGATTGAGAAAAATTGTGTTTAACTGAAACAGGTCTTCATTTTGCGAATAGGAATTTTTTTCTTTACACTTTCATTGTTGTCAATTTTGCATGACTCACGTGTTAAAATGCTACTTGACTTACATAACAAAATCTCATAATCCCCGGAATTTGACTGCAGAAACTGGCTGTCAGTGGACCAGTCGATGTGTAGCACAAAACTCGAATGACCCTGCAAATACGAAAACAGAAACTTTGATATGATAAACAGCACAAAGATTTCGAAGGTAAACACTAAAATGGCCACTGATACCATGGTTCATAATATTTTTTGGAATCCATGAACTGTTCAACTTAAGATCAGACATTTGGCAATAACAAGCTTCCATCCCATGGGACAAGTTCCAAGTCCCTGACATGCATAGTTCAGCTAAAGTTGTTTACAGTAACTGTACACAGAAAACAATATAATCCAAAATCATAACTACAAAAAGTTGACTCAGCAACAACTTTCAAAAGCAACAATAGTGTCAAAATGCACACAAAACTCGTACACGTACCGTACATCTCCCAACTCTGTTGTATTTCCTGCCCTCTTCACTAACTTGGTAAATATAAATGTGATTATCCCTTGAGCCTATAGCAATGAAACGTCCATCTAGAATAAAATAAAACACTGAAAGTTGCAATAATATTTTAAACAAGGTTTGTTTGTAAGACATCGTGTTGTCTTGTAGTCTAAATGCCACCAAATTTGATTCAAAGGTTGTGACTACTATAGGACACTCCATAAAGGTGCAGATGCACAACCTTAAATGAAGTCACCAGGTTATTGCAAAAATTTACTTTGAGGTTTTTGCCCTTGTGACCTTTCTGATTAAAATACAAGGGGCTGCCAGGTTTTGCATTGGTCTGTGCTAAGTCGGTAGGTGTAGCTTCACTAGTCATAATTTTACTGTGCGGACAAACATGCAGATGTGCTTTTCCACCCACAATGACCAAAGACTATAGTGGACATGGAAAACTACTTCAAAATATTAATACATTTAGAAGTCAATGTTTTAATGCCAGTAGGCTAGAAAGAAATGACTTACCAGGTGAATAAGAAATGCAACTAAGAGATTCATTTCCATCAGTGCATGTCGTTATGACTTCACGTGTCAACAAATCCAAAACCAACCATCGTGCTGATAATGTTGCTATGGCAACCATATTTCCATTAGGATGAAAGCCTGCTGCATGAGCACCATCCTGCACAAAGTTACTTTTCATTAATTCCTAAAATATATAAGGGTGAGAACAATTAAATAATGAATAAACATAGTTCAGCTACAGTTACTTCACAAATAATAAAGCAACAAACTTGTATTTCTTTGCTCCAAATGGTCGTATGAGTTAGAGTATCCCAGAAAAATATTTGCCTGTCATAACCACAAGAAACAAACTGGTGATGATTTGGATGCACTGCTAAGCCCCAAAGTTCATCAACATGCCCCTGAAATATGCAAAAACTCTAAGGACTATTTAAAACATTGTACAGGTTTAAAACTTTCTTTCCACTTTAGACTTTTACAAACTTTACTAATTAAAAAAATAATTTGAAGGTGGGTGAGGATAACCTATAGGCGCTCACTCAAGATATCCTGTGGCTGACAGAAATTTTTTAGCAAACATGAAATCGACATTAAATGATCTACGTTCATCTTATCAGCAAATGTCTCAATGCAACACAGTAAATACGTCAACAGCAGAAACAGTTTTAAGAATTTACTCACATCTTTTTAATACATATAGCGCATATAAATATTCAGAATTCTTGGATTAGCTGTACATATTGTTATACTTTATGAACATAATCAGCCATTTAGCAAGTTTTTTATACAGACCACGAAAAACGATATTTAGTGAACAGAAGTTAAAAATCAATAATACCTGAACTATAACACTAAATTTCAGATCTACTGTTCCCTGAATAATATGATTTTTGGTTGTGCCGACAATGAGCATGTTACCTTTGCCTTGCGCTATTGTTCGCACAGGACCCAGAGTTTCTGATAACTGAAATATTTCAATATTTTCTATTAAGGCTGATAACTTATTAGCATTTTATTACATTCAGCACTCTTGTTAAAAATTGTCATGTTCATTCGTAAAAACAAACAATATGTTGTCGAACATACCTCAACTTTAAAATCAGGCATTTTAATCATTTCCTCACGGCAATTAATAAATAACAAATCCTGTAAGTTCTATATACATAATACACTTATATCTAATATATAATTCTATATTGTAATTTTTAATAATTGTCAATAAATTTAAAAATAATAGAATAAGAAACATAAGACAAAGCTCAATGAGCAAATAACCAGTTCTTAATTGTTAACAATTTGCTAGTTTAAATCGCCTGGCTATAAGCATTAAAGAGTGTATCACCCTCACTTTACAAATGACAGCGTGCTACTACAACTGCATATATTACTTTAAGTTTAGCTGACACAAATATTCCATATCTACCTCATATGATTTCACTTTCTGATAGAAATTCGAGTCCCAAACAGCTAGTATTCTATCTTTGCCACCACCTGACACGATACTGCCATCTTTGCACACACATAATGAAAAGATGCCACCATCATGTGCACCTAAAAGCACCTTTACAATCTTATTTGATCCTAAATAAAAAAGACAATATATACATAATGTATACATAATACACAATATATAAATAATAAAGACAAAAAGACATTTCAATCCAGACAAACAGCTGAAAACTAATAGGGAAATTGTGAAGCCAACCAATTAAAAGTGTTATCTAGGCAAATACAGTAGCACAGGTAGATTCATATTTTCTAAAAAATTAATTTTATATGATCAACTTTTCATGCCTACAATACGTTATCAAAAACATCTGCTAAAAACACTTAAATCTCTTTTTACTTACAATAGCACTTTTTGGTATTTAGCAATACACATTTTAATTATAATCTAAGCATTAGCATATTAGGTAAAATCTGGATATTATTATAAGTTAAGCAGTTTGAAATCAATTCAAATACCTTTACATGTTACAGTTCTACTTTTGTGAGCTAATGAAGCACTAACAAAATAAGTACAACTACTTCTGTACCTCTTCCCCAAACTATAATGCTACCATTTGAGTCACCCGACAAACAATTGCCATTGTCGTCAAATGCAATGCAGAGAACGTACTTTGGCTTGTCATATTTCTATAAAAGAATAAATTCATGCATTATGCAAACATTGAGTGCGACAATCTTATAGCTGAAAAAGCCTATACAATCATAGTTGATTACACTAGGTATGACTTGCACAAAAACTACAACACAAATGTACTGCAGCAGAAAACTTCACTTTCAGTTTTTTTTCTTCAAATCTAGTGAATTTTTCATGAACGTGGCCACAGGCACCTCACACAATTATAAATTTAAATACGGGAGTAGAACTTGTGACATGTGCTCATAAAATTTTGTGCAACTTTTTAGTTAACTTAGTTTACTGTCCAGTATGTCCTTACTTCAGAATTTCAGGAATAAAGGTGTAATTTTAATAAATTTGTTATGTAACGTAAATGATTACCTAGCTGTACTTCCACAATAACAAGTAAGTAAATTAAATTGTTAATTATGCAAAGCTTGTGTATACTAGTGGGCTATATATATATATATGTATAAACAAGAACTATGTTGTTCTAGGCTCTGTGATCATATGAATACTTATAAAGTAAAGTACTACATGAAGTAAATGCATATTAATCATTGCAGAGTTGCATGCAATTTATAAGCCATAATAATAATGATTTACGATTAGACAAAGAGAAAAAATTATTATTATTAAAAGATGGAAAATCTGTTTAGCTGCAAGCATAATAATTATCCAATCTTGCACAAGTATTTTATGGGTTAATAAACATTAAAAATGCGAAAATGCATGGACTGACTCATTGATTCATTTGGGCAAATTTGGTTTTTCATTTTTTTTTGGTTATCTGTAGATTTCTAGAAATCACTCAACAAAAGTAAAAAGCTTAGCTTATGCTTTTTGGTGAAAACAAATGAAGACATTTCACTGAAGAACAACAAATTTTGTTTTCTTTGAGGTAAAACAATTAAAGGACATTATTGTTCTTTGCAAAAATAATTTACCTCAAAGATGCCAACTTTCTTGATAAGTGCATTGGCCTCCAGGCTCCAGAAGTTGATGTGGTTTTTTCCACAGGTCACAATAATATTTTTGTCAAGTGGATGAAACTCACATGCCAGCACTGGATCACCTGCACTCTATAATGAAGCAAAAAATGCATATTTATAAAATTTACTGAAATCTTACATAACTGCAAACAATAAACAAAAATACCAGTGATAATGTCTTTACAATATAATCACATAATCAATCCATAATAACAGTAAATGTCTGAAGTATTCTTATACAGCTTAAAGTCATATTACCATGCAAGTTACCATTTTTTTGACAAGTACATTATCTATAGTATCAGACATGTAAAACGCTTATATAGCACCATTTAAAAAAGGATTCTAGTACAAGGTAACGACAATTAATGGAAGAGTAAAAATGGTTTTATAATCAGTTCATTAATTTGGAATAATTCAAGTACCATATATACCTATTTAAGTACATAACAGAGTAAACTAAAAGGCAAAGTACTTAGATAAGTGGTCACAGAGTGTGCTAAAAGGCCGAAATATAGTTACACCGTGTCTGATTAGTAAATAAATGAGACAATGAGTAACAGCAAAAAATTGCTTTGGTGCTATTTCAATTTCTGCACACCTTTGTCTATTTTTATCTCACTGAAGGATGATTATCTACATCCGAACATGATCAAAACACCATGCTCAGTGTATTATTCAGGTCCAAAAAGGCCATAAACATAATTATTAAATAGGCCCCGAGTAGAGTGTTGGATACAGGCTTAAGGTATGAAACACATATAAAATATAGCAGTAATTAGTTGTCATACCACGGCAAACTATCAGCTGAAGACAACAGAGTACATGGCAGTAATAAAAAAAATCTAATTAGTGTATAAATGTAATGTTCAGCACAATTCTATGTAATTTATCAAAAAGCCAAAAGTGGAAAAAAATAATGCAAACACATATGTACTGAACACAGTTTTATGTATTTTAATAATATAACACATAAACAGATTCATTAAACCACTTTATCATAAATTACAGAAATATCAAATAAGAATGTCACAAATCCTGTTAATGTGCTTCATGATTCTGAATTTCATCCTTGTAATATTTCTCATTTGATTTTTTATTGATGTGCTCAGTATATATTCTGCATTTTTCAGTGTTGCATGTGAAAACAGTCTGTATTCAGTGCTTGATTCTTTTCCACCCAGTGACAAGTACAAAATATTGTCCTTAACTAAACATTCGGGACTGCGAGTTTAATTATTGTTGTCGTTTGTGACTAACAAGAATTTGTGCCATGTAATATGTGAAGCCAAATTTACATAATATTATTACTTAATGCAATAAAAGAAGGGGAGTACGGAGTGCTAGGGCAGCTAGGTAAGTCTACTAGGTTCAAAAAATAGGCTAAAGTTTACAATTCCTCACACCCAAGAAATTAGTTTCAGAAGCAGATTAGGGTTAGGGTTAGGGTTAGGATTAGAGTTAGAGTTAGAGTTGGATTACGGTTAGAGTATTTAAATTGTGTGTGGGAAGTGTAAACTCCTTCCATAAAATATTTATTGTTGAGCGATAATACAGAGGAAAAAGTGAAAAAGCACGAAGTGCTGGGTTGGGATCTGCAGATAAAAATTTTCAATATGCTGGAAAAACTGTGTAAGTTCTCTGACAATCTTTAAAATAAACTTGAAATTTAACAGTCATTTAAAATCTATCCTTGTGTTGACAGAAATTATGGAATGTAATCAAATATGCAAAATGAGTAAATAACAAACAGTCACACAAAAAACTAACTGAACTACTTTGCAAGTGAAAGTTGTTTTCCGTGTCTCACAAACAGAAACGCATTGGCTATAGTGCACAGGAGCCATGCAATAAGCAAACTAGACGTATTACCCAGTATTTTACCTCGACAGCCTTTGAGTATCCAAGCAAGAAAGATTGGAAAATAGTGCAAGCTATAGATTTAATGCATGTTTCACAACACTAAGAAGAGCCAATTACATAAATTCTGTTAATGTGCGTTAAGACAAGTAATGTGCCAGCTTTAAAAGAAAGAAATGGAAAATACTACCACTTTTAGTACATCCAAGTAAAATATTTATCTAATAACTAAAAATTTCTAAAAATTTTTTTTTCACTAATTCTTACAATAAAACCAGTAAAATAACCAGTAATCATTAATTAAATCATGCAAAACATTAAAAATCTAGTTAATTATTACAAAAATCTTCTAGCGATAACACATCCTATACTACATACTTACATTCATAAAACAACAGTCCCACAACTGTCAATTTTAATACAAGACATAATGCTTTGAGAGTATACCTTAGACTCTGCTACTTTGCATCCTCTTTCTCCTTTGTGCCAGTCCCATACAGACAAGATATGTTCATTAGCTTCATCCACAGCACAAAGATATTGACCACCGTCCTATATAATAAACTGTGTTAAAAAACTTGTGTTGCAGGTAAATTAAGAGGCATAAATTAACAGTGCTTTATTTAAAACTACATGATTCTTGGTTAAAACATTTCAAATGAATTTTAGTTCATCACACTTCAGCAAAAAATGGAATAAAAAATTATTTAAGTAATGCTTGATAAAGCATTATGTTGGCACTAATGATTTGTGTATTCTGATGTGCTACACATATTATAAGTTTAAAGCTTAAAAAATTCAAAATGTACCAAATCAAGACCCTCCCGCACAAACAGGGCTAGAGTCTGTAGTGGATAAGGATCGACCAGGTGATAGGACCTGTACCAGATTTAGACCAATTTTTCTCTACTAGTTTACTAGTTCTAAGGTGCCGATGTTTGCTGCTTGCAGATAAAAAGACTCTTTGCTGCACTAGACTATCTAGATATCTGGCTTAAAAGTATGAATTTTATTACAGTTCAAGTGCAGACTTATTAAAAGATATGGAAAAACACTGTTTCACTTTATATTACTGTTGTAATCCATATGCCTTTGCTGGACTAAGTGCGTGTAGGGATCATGCCTAGATCACTAAAATTGGCAGTGGATCAGTACCTTGATCCAGTCTGGTCCCATCCCTAACACAGTTCTATCTACAAGCAATTTCGCTTTTACTTTAGATAAAGTTGTAGGCATACTATTTCAAAATACTAAACGTCTGCAGTAAATCATGCACTAAGTAGAATTAATCAGATTTGTACTTAGTCCTCCTATTGACTACCATATAAGCACCAACAGCTACATTATGAAATTAAACTTTGCAATAAAAAAGTTAATCGAGTGCTTATACCCACAGTGATTTTTCATCTTCACATAGGACGTCTATAAATTTGTGCAAAAAACTAATACATACAGCTTTTGAAAAGCCAACACAGCAGACAGCTCTATCAAATTCACCAATTCCTATCACATGTAATGTGTGAAGGCTGACAGAATCCCAAATCCTGATATGAGGCTGTCAAAATTTTTTTAAAAAATTAATAATGATCACCAGTAATACTTTTAAATGAATATTTTTTTTAAACTTATTAATGTTATAAATGCATCACTATTATTATAAAATTCTATATTCATCAGATCACTTAAAAATAACTAAAATGCATAAATGGTAAAGCGGTAAAGCACACTGAAAACAAAGCTGTTAGCATTTTGAAAAATTTTGTGTACAGAAGGTAGATGTGCAGCAATAAATACATTAACTGACACTGAGCATGTTTGGTGTAATCTGGTAGGTATGCTTCACATCAGTGGTAGGCGTACATATTTTACGTAATTTACAGTCATTGTTTATTATTACGTGTGGTGCTAGCAATGCACAATTACACAGGATACAGAAATGCATATACTTGTAATTTAGCTACTCTAGGATATTAATACAAATCAGGCATTCAGACAAGGCAGTTCTATGTAATCATCAGGCAACTTACCATGTATGACATTTGTACCTGATCGATGCCATTCTCTTCTTTCTAGATGCAAAATAATAATAATTAACTCATGCAACATGCAGACAATTAGCAAGGTAGACAAAAATGGTAAATAACAACTAACAAAATATTTTGAATAAGTGGCTAGCAACTTAAGCAAAATAATAGTCATACTAATTGCAAGTAGATTAAATATTTTTAAAACAAAGACAACTATCTACATTACAATTTAGCAAGCACAAATTTAAAACTAAATTTAAATAAACAATAAACCAAACAATATATGCAGTATGTTTTTAGATATGTGCTAGTGTGATTAAGTTTTTTAAACTAATACAATTTAGAACTTTAGCTGTTTCGCACATTGTAAATAAAATGCAATTCAGATAACATTTATGGATTATACAGATGCTGTTTTAGTTGCAGGTTTAACGTTTAGATCCATGTCCTTTAATACATTACCTGATTATACGTAATGCGTTCTCAACAACTTTACAATTCTCCCCACTCTCCAGTTTCTCCATATTTTATTCAACATTTGAAAAAGCAGCTTATTTTAAAGCCATTATGCAACCAAGATTTATTAAGAAGACTCATTAAACATACAAGTGCAAAAAAAAACTTCCGTATAAAAACAGAGGCTAAAACAAGATGCAAAAAACAATTGTACAAGAAATTGTGAAATTAGCAAGCTACATTGTCAACAGCACTACATACCTTTTCTCGTCTGTCTATTCCAGCAACTTGACCACTTGCTATGTAAAGTTTATTTGGATGCATTGCAATACTGCAATAAAAATTATTCTAATTCAAAAATGTTTTTTCCAGAAATGACACACTGAAAAAATTAAACAAAACAGGTTAGCAAGAAACCAAACTAGTCTAATTTGAGTAACTTCGCGAAAGAGCGAAATGCATTTTCTGGTGTCTTGTGGTTTATTTCAACAAAACAGGAAGTAAATTAAAAGTTGTTGCGGATCTCACTGAAGCTGCAATGTAAAAGTGGTTATGTCAATCAGCACTTAACACTGTAATTTGGGAGATAGTGAGGAAAAATAATCTGGGAGATAAGAATCTAGAAAATACACGCATTGGTCCTCTTTTAAGTGCAGGAACCTTAAATGGGATGAATAATAACTGAAAGGTATTTTAATGATATTGAGAACTTTTACCATTTCACGTCATCTGTGTGACCCAGGTAGTGTCTCTGCATTTGCTCGTCAACATTGTAAAGGACGACTACAGCTGCTACAAAGTACACCATTTCACCAGTAGGCAAAAGAAACAAGTTATTCCTGCAATCTCTACCTCTGTAGCCATACCTAAAAAAAACTAGTTCAGGAAAAATACTAAAACAAAATTAAAGTCATAATCAACGGATCGAATGTACATGCCAAGTACAGAACCAAAAAAAACTGCTAAATAAGGCTCAAATTTGCAGTCAGATGATCTTACATAGGTTCGAATTTTGAAGCACAGAGTTCAGTACTATGTATTAGAGTTCAGTACTATGTAGAATACGAAGCACAATTAGCAACAGTAAATGAGCGAATTTTGTGAAAATCCTACATTTAGCATAATCTTAATTTTTAACCAAACTGGGTTGAATTTTTATTTTGATGTCCTTCAGCTGCATAATCACCATGCAAATTATGACAGAAAGAGACAAAGGCAGGATGATATGCTACTATCTTCACCACGTTATTTACTTAAAAACATGTCAAAATTTATGGAGCAATATAAAGCACAATTATACTAACTACACTTCAGCCATAGACACAAAGCAATTGGTATGAGCACATAATTAGTAGCAGTTAATGAGTGAATTTCAAGGATACACCCATTCTAATTTAAGTTTTTCGTTTGGTGGAAGTAACGCCTTCGTTACGTCGTATTCACCAAGATCCGATGGACTGTACAAGTTGAGAGCTCGCCCTCTCAAGAACATTCTTAAATATCCATCACCTGTAACAAATAATGTGTAACAGTGTAAAATTCAATAATTTTAGTTTAGTCGTACCCATTTGCCATGTACGCGAAATACTTTGCGACTGAAACACTCACTAAAAAACTTGTACATTTGAAGTAATATTACCTGTATCATTACCAATCACTACGTCTCTACTCTTTAGTATTAATAACCTTTCACCGATATGTAACACTATAACACTTTACTGTACAATGACTCTATCCTGCTTTTTGCACAACAACAAAAGCATGGAATCGATTCAAAGCATATTTCCACAGCAATGGATTCGTCATTTGTATTATTTTCAGTTTTGACAAACAGCACAATATGAATGGATTGCTTCATTACAACACAAACCCAACTACCCATATGTAATTAAAAAATATAATCGTAAGATGTTATCTTACCATCATGGTATACTGGTTCTCTAGCAGGGCTGCAAAAGATAATTAAAGTTATGAAACAGCAAATGTTTAAATTTTAGTAATGTGCTTCTGAATTTAACAAGTGAACAATATATTCTACAACTACTTCATATGATACTTATGTAGGCACAAATTAAAAGTACAAATTGCTATGTTAAAAATACTGTTAGTATTATAAATAATTAATATTACACCTTAATAGTTATAATCGCTGAAAGGAGTTCTGTCAAACAAATTAAAATTTAGCAAAACAGCATTCATGCAGCGTGTTAAATAATTTACCACCTATGAAAAGCAATGATGTTACGTTGTTAGAATGAAGAAAGTATGCCAGTAACTAACTGAACTGAGCATAAAAAGCTAGCAATTTTTACAATGAAATTTGGATTTTGTTAATCTCAGTTTGCTTCAAGATTAAATTAAACAGTAAACTCTGATACAGAGTTGTGTTTAAAGATTACAATAGAATACTCTGCCCAGTCACCAGTAACATAGGCCTGTAATGTAAAAACATACAACTTTTGTGTCCGTCTAAGTAGCATATCATTAGAGGCCTGTAGGGCAGGGTCATTTCCCAATGCTGCTAAGCCTACACTATATAGAAAAGAATCAACACATTAAAACTGGTGCTCTTCAACCACTCTAAGCCATACATGTCATTTGAAAAGTTATCTACTTTTTCCAAGTAGATTGTTTAGACATACCACTGCCTCTGACATACACAAAACAAAGCTTAATGCTTAGCAGTTTACCTTTTCGAAACACAATAATAAATGAATAATAAATCAGAGCAGAAAATATTACTTGCTCTTACTATTTGACAATTACACAAGTGAAAGTACTTAAAAGCCAAAGTGTAGTATATACGCACTTGACCTAGCCATCAGTGCTAAAAATACAAGACCTTTTCAAGTGTAAATCTTAGTATAGTTTGTACTAACCCTTTAAATTGTGATGCTGCAAAGGGGCGAAATAACGGTGCAGAATTTCTGAAATAAACAGAATATTCATGTCAACATGCAAAAGCATTATGTGCAATAAACAACTTAACATTTAGATGATAAACCATGAATATAACAAACTCTGCTATTAGAAAAAATGCCAAAACAATAAATAGCAACAAAATTATTGTGTTGGGTGAAACTAAAAGAGAGTGAGAAAAATAAATATCGTCTTTGACACAGACGCATGCAGCTAACCTCTCTTTAGGCAAAATTACAAAAAAAGGACTTGAAATCCAACTTTTACATGAGGCATAAAACAAAATAAATAATTTAATGTGCAAAACTATTTAAAAAAATGTTCAAACAAATGACAAAGATAATTAACAATCATAAAAACACAAACAAATCCTGATAAACAACTGAACAATGTGTATCAACTTTTAAAGCTGAAAGCTGATAATTTCAAGTCCTAAGCCTGCCCCAGCACACACAACTTATTTTGAGTATGACATATACAAGCAAATTTTAAATTTAACTTAAAAGCAACAAAATGCAAAACATGCATACCGGTTATATGAAGGAGAGTGCGTAGGAGACTTTGTTCTACCAGTGTCAGACAAATTTGAGAGGGACTGTAGTGATCCGCTTGATGAATTACGACTATAATGCAAATACACTACATCAAAAACATCCAAATATGGTTAATATATGATAACATGCAATCTTATACAGTTATATAAACATGCTACAAATGTGGAAACATGCTGAGGTTTTATCTAATACATTGCCCCAAATATCAAAAAGATTGCTTATATCAATTAGAACTGTATGATGTTGTGGAAACTGTGAGAAGATGTGGTGAACAGTGAAAAAACATGCATGGAAGTGTTGGGAGTTAGTAGATTTTTATGGTGGGGGTGCAACTCTTTACCTCCCAACTCATCCACAAATCTGACTACCCTGTCGCGTCATCTTTTATTCACAATAAAAGGGTTGTGCAACATACGTGGGCGGTTGTTGTCCTACAATTTTCCAGAGGGCAACAAGGCATATGAACCAAAATTCAACGACACAGGTATAATTAATATATCTTTAGTGAGGTTGCAATGTCGAAGGGCTCACTTGAAAAACCAGCGGGTCTAAGGCTTGATGTTACGTTTTACGGGGGTTTACCTTAGGCATTATGGTTTTCCATGTTGACCATGACATACATAGATTCCAAACATTCCGACAACAAAATCTTATATGAAATGGAGGAAAAGATTATGATTATGTTTACTATTTTTATTCACTTTTTACTCTGTTTAGATAAATCAGAACAGGTTATAATATCAATAACAGTTTCGCATAAAAGCATAAGAACAAAAATGACAAAGTGAAAAGAAAACAAAATGTCTACTTATCAGTTAACCCTTCCCCTGAGAGGACAAGGACATGGGAGAGGAGTCCGCGGACGTAGCTCACTCCAGTCAGTCACAGCAGCACATCAACGACTTCAAGTCTATGGCCATAACAATCAACGGTGATGACGCCGGCTGCAGCACCAATCAAACATGAACTAAGGAATGGCTCACAAGTCTTTGTGGTTGACTCAGGACACGTCCACAATCCACAACGTCAGGACACTGGTGGCTAGTCACGCATTTCCATGTAGTTTAGAATAAGACACATCGTAGAGAGTTCCAACATCTCATCAGTGTGAATAAAGCTCCATCCACAACATCAAAACTGAAGTAGCTTGGTATCACCACTGATAGTCTCTTTATGTTAGATCAGTCAAATAGTAGATGTGCACAAGTTTAGTGCTTCAGACCCTTATATAATCAAGTTTAGGATTTTAACCATTTTCGTAAAGTAAAGTTAAAGTTAAGAGTTAAAGCATTTTTGGCTGCTTTCAGATTCAGCAGTTACACTGTACTCTCCTGGATATCTGTGTTATGCACTTTCCAAGATCATGTTATGCATGGATAGGTTATAGTATATTACGAAAGGAGGGGTGATAGGTAGGAAGCCCTTCCCACAGACTATACTACAGCAATATCTAGTTTAGCTATGTGTAAGAACCTTAAAGAAGCATGTATCAAGTTCTATGAATACCTCTTTTCATACTTCAACTTACAGAAAAGAATTCCATACTCTGATTAAAAGTTAAAAAAACAATAACACTATACTTTATGCAAATAAAGAAATATTACTGTGTAAAATGTAAAACTTATTATGCAAATGTATCTTATTATTAATTGTCAATAGAATTTACTTGATAACTGTATTGCAGAAGCTGTCAACAAAGCAAAGCAAACAATAGCATACCCCTTTGGATAAGGTGCGGGAGACATGCGACCACTGTCATACAGATTTGTTATTGAGCCATTCCGCCTAAACAATGAGAACGTGAACATGCAAAAGCAAATCATGAAACCATGCCATAAAACAGTAATCAAGCAAATGCAGTGGTGTTTCTTTCAAATACCTCTATACTGGAAAAGTCTAAATAATTAATAGGAGTTGTTATCTTATAGTAGGCATAAATTATTCAAAAGAAGGGGACAAATTTGATTGGAAAATTGCTAGATATACAATAAGTTTGTTTCTAAATCACTTACATAAACTTGCTTGGGCAATTTAAATTTCAAGTTCAATGTTCTATCTTTACAATACAGTAATTACTTATAATAAAATAAAATGATTCCAAGCCTCCAAGCTAACACAAAAGTTTGGCAAATTAGCAGAAATCAAAACTATATCAGCGAATTCACTGCACACCATAAAAAAATTATCTGAAAATTCAATTCAAGCAGATGAAAATTTAAATATTCTTTATCTGGGAAACTAAAAACTGCAGTTACAGTAGGTAAGGTATTTCAAGATATAACTTATAAGCGGAACAGTAATGTGCAATCCTAGCAACTATCTTAAAGAGATATTGGTCAACATAAACCAGCAACATACTATTGCACATAAAGTTTACTTTGATCAAAGGTGAAGGTACAAATTTAATAACAATAATCTTAAGGATCACAAACTAGTATTAATATAAAAACCATGAGAAAGTGACATACGAAACACAACAATGGCTTTTTGAAACATTAATCTAGCCAAAAGTAGAGGCAATATGATCAAAATTTCTGCACAGAACACACACAACACAAAACCAAATACTGCAACACACGTAGCTTGAAAACACGCTAAGCAGTAAGCATAACATAAATGAGTGCTTTTTAAAATCATGTAAAAAAAGAAAACAAAAAGCGCCTGTAAAAATGTAAAGTGTAAACTTAGTAATCACATAACAATCATAAAATCGTACTTGGCAGGAGAAGCAGGCCCAGAAGGCACTTCTGAAGAGGAAGCCCATTTTTTAATAGATGACGTTTGTGGCTTCGTGCTCTGAACGTGCCTAGGAGAATTTGTTCTGTGCACTGCATAAACACTGGTAGGACTACTTTCCGAACTACGCCTGGCACCTGCTGGTACTGACGAGGGGCGAGACATGCCCCCACCACGTCGAGGTGAGTTGTCGGAAACTGCAGAAGCTGGAAAGCAATAAAATAACATTTGATTCAGATTTTTTTCACATCCTAGAAACTACAATAGTAAATGGTTAGATATTAGAAAAGTAACTGGTTACTGGTATAGGATATCTAAAATAAAAAAATGTACAGTCAGCACTGTAAAATTAATCAATGATATAATCAGCAATAAATGCCAAACTTAGCAATGATCTGGGTGGAGGGGTCGTGTCTACCAGATTATCAGCAAGACTACCCTTTTGCATTAGCAACACTTCTGACATAAAAATCATCAAACAATGTGAGTTTCTGATGAGGCTCAGCTTTCTAGACTATAGCATCATCTTAAGTTGTGCCTCACTGTACAACTGCACTGATAAGTTTATGACATTGTGATTACTTGATTTAAGAAAAACCAAACTAATGTTTTATTGCAGTTTGCAAAGCAGGCCTAGTGTAGCTAAACACCTTCTTTACAGTTTCTTTTTTATACAAACACATTTCGACATGAAATTTTAATCACTGAAATATTATGCAGTCAGTATAAAAGTCCATGAAAGCTGCTTTGCCTTCGTAGTGCAACAGAAAAACGAAGACTTCCGATTTGCACAATGATGTACATGTGTTTTGAACAACATACATATTTACTCTGTTGAAAAATAAATGCATATATGTTAAAATGGACAAAGTATAAACTGAGGAAAAACTGATCCTGTCCAAAACAAAAAAGCAGCATCTGCCTTTGGTGCCTGCACTGCTTGATTGTTTTGTTTGGTTGAGTAACTGTAAAAAAAATAAGTGAAAAATGAAACACTGACATGAGCAGTGTTTACAGGGACATTAAGGCTGGAAATGATCATGCCTTTAAAATCTGTGTTAGTGCGTTGCAGTCATACAAGTGCTCTATATCTCTCAGCATCGCAGAACTAGTTGGTAAATTTTCCGAATTAACAGAAAAAACTGCTAAACGAGGAAAAAATTTGTAGTCAGATGAATTTAAACTGCTTTGCACCTTGTACATATAATTTTTATTCAGGTGCTAGAAAAACAGGCAAAATCTACAGTAATACTTATATCAGCAAACCTCCTACTTCTGCTAGTACCAAACCCACAAAGTGCCTTAAACAAATATATTAGTAAATATGGTTCGCACTACAAATGTCACACTACAAATGCAAGAAAATTAATCACATCTTCTTAGCAAATTGGCTAGTGAAGCAGCAAAAGGCTACCTTGAGAACATTATGAAGAATAGCAAAACAACCAACCTTTTTGCATTTCCAAATTGCTGACCCGGCGCAAGACATCTGCCAGTGCACTGCGCAGGCATAGGATCTCATCTTGCTGCTCTTGTACCTTCTTATCCAAGTCTGCCACTCTGTCCCGCAAAGAATCATTTTCGTGACTGATCATATCCTCTTAAAAATAACAACATTACTAGTTGTAAGTAAAAATGTATAGACATTAAGATCACGAAGTTAAAGGTAATTCTCATTTTTTGAAAAAAGCTTAGGATGTGCAGCAAAACCCAGTCGTAAATGAATACAATACAATATCAGCAAAATAACCAGGATGCCATGAATAATAATTACAGGTAAGCCATCTACCAGCATTCAATGCTTTCTATATATCAAGATGATATGTTTAAAGATAAATACTATGTTTCCAAAAAAACGTAATTTTATTTAAGGCAAAAATGCACCAATTCAAGCTTAGAGGTAACTATTTATCAAAAATAAAATGAAAATATTTCGTTCTCGAACCAAACTGTAAAAACAGTAACATTTTACACACTCAGCTCTTTAAGCTCCTTGCTCAACTCTAGAAAATTGACTCGATTTCTCCACATATTGTCCTTGTCCATTTATATACCAGCTGAATGAGAGTTCCGCACTGACTAAAGCACACCCTAGCCGCTTCTGCAATGTTCCACGACTGAACAGAACAAGACTTAACAATCTTGCAACTTGCAGAACTAATGAAAAATCAAGATGCCTGCCAAGCTACTTGTGAATAATTCATCAGTTGTCTTTGACCAAGAACACCAATTATGCATTATCAAAATTAATTGTGCCAGACATTATGACAAATTAACCAAAAAGCATCCTTTAGAAAAGCACCCATGGGAACTGTAATGATCACAACTCACAAGGGCAACTCTAGAAATCAGAAATAATTAAGAAAAGAAAAACTGGTAAAATGTGGCTTTTACGCCTGAGTTCGTAAATCTGCAGCTGCTTGACAAACGCATGGAAATTTTCTGGATCAGCTTTTGTTTGGACGAGACTTTCTGGATCGTCTTTTGTCAGGATGAGATCACCCGAAACAACCGTCTCCCCTCAAAGAGACTACATTCAATCTTCAACTAAACGATTTCAACACACATTATTCGAACAGGGTTCAAGATCATCATGCATATCTAAATTGAATAGGCCTACCGTAGCCAAAGCAAATAACTACACTGCATTAGGTAACTGTATATCACTAACATATCTTTAAGATCATAAAATGAGATAGATGCGACTTATAATTTTGTTTTCTGAATTTGTGCTGTTGCTGGCAATTGGATTAACCACAACATAAACAGAATAAAATGAAGATGTACACTGGTACTGTGATTGGATTTATTAGCCTTAGTTACCTTAGCATTTCTTGAACTTGTTAGACAAATACACAGACAGTTAACATTTCATGTTGGACTTCAATCTGCATCATGATATCATTGTAATCTGAATTCTACAAATACTGATATGAATCCATTCAGTGAGAATTCACCTTCTTTTTTGTTTTGTTATTAAATCGCTTATTATGATAGAGTTTGTTATTCTAAAACATGACAAACAAAATAAAACTGTAGAATTAAAGCAAATAAACAAAAAGACACAAGCAAATTCACAAGTCTTTTTACCAAAACTAAATTCTTATTGGCAAATTCTCACATGTTGGCATTCAAATTATATTACAGAGCAGAATCAAAATAGCTTACAATTCACATCAGGATTACTCTTGTTGTTGAAAATTGGAGTGCAAATCAACCTACTGGCTTACAATACCCTTTTATAAGAGGCCTGTTTCTCTTTCAGCATGCCAAGTAAAATGATTAAAATTTCCTGTCATTAATAGTGAAGCAATTTACCCACATAAACCCAGTTAGCTTATACACATCATGGAATAAATTACTTGAAACGACAAATGTGTATTGATCTGGTCAGAAGAAATAGAGCTAAGCAGTCAACCATGTGCAGCATATACCTACCCCATGAGGAAGAACTGTACGTACTAATGCTAATTGCATTTAAACTGTTCTGCATCTTCTATAAAGCTATTAGCACTCAGATGAACAGCGAAAATTTAGAAAATTGAACTAAACGATGAGTGATACCCAAAACTACCACACTACAGAACTCTAGCAGATTATATGCAGCTTTTGAATGCAAGAAATAATAGCAGTCATGATGATACTATCACACTTGTCATGATTGGTAAACTAGTCTTCATTAATGTTAGCAAGTCATCTAATCGATTAATTGCATTTCAAATTGTACTAAAACTGCACTTTGGCTCAAACCAGTTGACAAAACTGCAGTATACTGTTTCCAGATAAACCAGCAAAACAGCCAAAGCTAATCTCTGGCATTGCAAATGCACAATGCCAGTAATAACCATGTAACACAATAACAGGTAATATATGGCATCCAAAGCACTTTACATTAACTGTATGGAAAACACGCCATAGATTTTGCACACAGTTTTAACGCTTGACAGACAGATTCTGCAGCACTGTTAAAGTTTACTCTGCTCTTAACAATATTGATTATTCTGCTTCTTCACCAGTAGTTCAAAATTAAGCAATCTATTGTCAGGCAGCCATTAATAGCAGCACACTAGAACAGAGTCGTGCCTCTTGTCTTGTGCAGCCATATATAGCCATACTGCACATGTCCAATTACTGAAAGTAAACGCCAATACGGGAGCATGGGATCAATGATTCTCTGCTTTCCGCTTTCTGAGCAGACAAATTAGGATAATTTCAACAGATAATCTCAACAATAACACACTTATAACAGCATGCTGCAGACCAGTAAATACCAACACAGATTATGATTAGACTAGCTACTTCTGGTCAGTCAGTAAGAATCTCAAATTTAGGAGCTGATATAATTATGACCACGACTTTATAATCCAATAACAATACATAATAAGAATATTAACCATTATAATGAAGATGTACTTCTTTAAAAACTAGTGAAATGAAACTATAAAAAATGCTGTAGCAAGCACACCTAATCCAAATTATAACGTTGGCTAATTCTTTGTATTTGAACACATCTTTAATGAAGAAATTTTGATCTTAGCTTTGATTTTGAAGCTAGGCTTGGCGAAAAGATAATTGAGTAATATGAAAACTATACTGCCACATCCAAGTAATTTAACAAAAAGTTATAAGTTTATTTATATTCCACTCTGCATCTAACAAGTTAATGATAAAGTACCTTATCTGGGGATGAAAGCAGCAAAAATTTAATAATTAGTCAGTGTCTCAAAAAATGATTTCATCAACAGTGGTAGTAATGACGAAATTTGCTAGCAATGCTGCTGCATTACCAAATCATAAAATTTTTAGAAAGTTCAGAACACATAAAAGTTTTGACAGATGTGCAATCAAAATGTATATTCTTACAGTTTATGATTGACCAACCAGAGTGTGAGAGTTACCAGACAACATGTCAAGACATCCCTGCTTTTTATAATGCTTCAGAACAAGTAAAGCCTCGGGGTCTTACACCCAATGAGTGATCACCATTAAATATCCGCTCAGTTACTCCTGACCTACAGTTATTTAGTTCCAAAGAAATCATTATAACTTAAATGTCAAATCAAGCACAAAATTAAATTAAATAAATCACTGTGTAAATTAAACCTGTGGGTACGGAAACCACAAGTGGCGGAAAAACCTACCTTGGTGTTCATCCATCTCTCTGATGCTGCTACACCAATACGCTAATTCCACTGGCTGCATTAATTCCTCCATTTTACTATCTCGAAAATGTTATAACAATACAAAAGTGGCTGGGCTAAATGCAAAGAAATGCCTTCTTCAGTTTTGGGAGCATGCACACGCTAAGAAAGCTGATCCTGAATTAACAGTACTCAACACGTTGACTAGGTTTACATTGACACACCTTGTGATGTACTTGCTTTGTGTTTGCTTGATTTAACCAGTAAATCATATAGTCTTGAAAAACAAAGGATTTGTGGGAGTAATTGTAGATATCAATGAAGATTTTACGTTGAAAAAGATAAGAAAATAAGAAATTGGGTTAACATAATGTTTTGTTAAAAATCAATATGAAATAGCACAAAAATCAGACCCATTAAGTCATATTAAGACATCAAACAGTCAAGACATATTAAGTTATAATGGCATAAAAAATTTAATGTGAGGTTTAAATCATACTCATAGTATATACATTTAGTAACGTAAAACAGCCCAATACAGTACCACCCACATAAAGTTCACAGTCCAAACATTTCACTTTTGTTTGATAATTTATACAGTACACTCAGGCAGGCACTAAGCATATCAAGAGAACTACAGTAAAGTCAACTAAAGCAAGTTTCACTCACGCAACTGTCCAGTGTCCACACTCTACACAAATAACGGAACCTGAACCCAACAAAGAACCTTTACTTTTAAAGGAGGCACCAGTTTTTTTCTTTGCACAATAAAAAGGTGTCCTAGTTTCAATGGAGCATTTAAATCGAAATGCAGTATGCCATTGATTGTTTGTTAAAATTGCTCCCTGTTTGTATGCCTAGAGTTTAAGCCAGTTTGTCTGTTTTGAAGTTGCATTCAATTATGCAACATATGCAATGCATAAGTAATGGTCACAGATGCATTATATCTACCCCTCACAGTCATAGGCTCACATATAAAAAACTCTGTTACAGCACAGCTTGATATCTTGAAAAACACCGATACAACAAATTTAGAAAAACACATCACAATTTCAATAGATACGATTATAGAAAACAGACAACTTCATGAATAATATACACTTCCACAATGTTATTCAAGACAAGTAGCCAATACTTTGACATTTAGTTCATACTGATAAATGCTGCATGTTTGGATCAGCTTTTTTGCACCAATATTTAACACACATTGCAGGCCAAATAAACCTGTCAAATGTGATATATTATTATTGTTCTTGAGATAAAATATTCCACATGGTTATTTTGCCAGGGTGTGTTGTTAACCTATTTCTTACTTTCCTAAGTGTTCTAGTGGGATTTTATAAATTATGAATACCGAACTGTCACAAAACATAAGCTCATTTCAAACATCTGTAACAATTGAACATACACTATTTTAGCAATCTCAGAATGACGTATACGAATAATGCAAAGTACACAACGTAGCATTTTTATACACTTTACATTAAGTACATAAAAATTAATCAGTGAGAATGAACACACTATCCACAAAACTATTTAGAAACAATCTGAAACACCACTTATGCGAGATCCTGCTAAAAACACAATGTATGCAAAATTCTCTCGATTCCACGCTATGAAAAGCCACTAACGCATTTTGTTTGACAAGCTTTTATGAATACGCTGACTTCACATGGTCATACTTTCAAACAAGATCAGCACGATATATTTATGCAGCTAAATTGGAAAATAAGAGGTGGACGCCTAGGGGCTGAGTTCCATTCAGATTTGTTAAATGCAGAAAACAGGAAATTTAGTAAATCATTTAAGTCAAGGTCATTGTCTGAGCATGATAGGAGGCTTGGGGAGTGCAATAATAATTAAGAATGTATAACAGTAAAACGCGGGCGAAGGGAGGTGTCTGTGGTGGTATAACACTCACTGTGTGCACAAAGGCAAATAATGGCTAGGCAAATTAACTTGTAAATTGAAGGTCGCCACAAAGGGAATTTTTAAAAAGGTCGTCTAGAACTGATGTTAGCAATCACATGATACTGTTTCTTCTAGGCAAAAAAGAGTATAGCCAATGAAACAATTCACTAAGGCACTCCAGCACTAAGGCAGATGTATATATATATATATGTATAAGTGTAAAGTCTTTTGGCTTAGCTAAGCTCTAATACAGCGAAATGTAAACTTAAAGTAGTAGATAAATAAGAGTAATCAAATCAGTATGAATAGGGATAAAGAACTTGTATACAAATGCTGATAAGCAAACTGTGAAAGCTTATGATAATTATCAATGAGTTACAGTGACACAAATATCAAATAAACAGTATCAGAGGGTATACATAGTTCAAGAATGTTTATATAGCACTGCATTTTATTACCAGTTCTAAGAAAACAGAAATGACTGAAACGTTCATGCAAAATACTTCAAAACATGTACCCATACTCTTAGTAATGGAATTTTCCTAAAATTATTAAACTTTGAAACTAGCTTTTGTCAAAAAAAAATATGAAAAGGTTGGGAATTAATTTGATTTGAATTGGGTCATTCAGATGTAAATACCATTGCCTCAAGGCATCTACTACATATAAACCTTCGGCTTAAGATACTTATTAATTTTCCATAACTTTTCAGCAAATTAACTGGTACTATAATACATATAGTCCAAATTAATTTGAGAAAACACATTCTTTTTGTAATATAATACTGAATGAGAAAAATTTCAAAAGTAAGTTGCCGAATACTGATGTCTCTCTATTTATTCTCTCTCAGTGTATTCTATTTTAATGGACATAGTTAAATTTAACAAAAGGAAAAAACTATTCACCAAATTTATTCATTGCTTGCATTTATAACATTGCCTACTTCAAACTTTATAAAGTTTGTGCCCATTTTTTATAAGAGAATGTCAGGCCATGCAATTTACCAACACAGCTGTAGTAAACAGTACCATCTGTTTAATGCTCCAAGCAGTTGCTTGAATAAACAAGCCATGACAGCAAATCAGTATCATAAACATGTCACTTACACAAATAATTATGCAGCACCAATAAGAATTGCAGCTCAGATTTATTTTTCAGCAGCTGGCACAGACTTAGCAACCAGCCAACATAGACGAATCTGATGCAACTAAAAAACAATGATAGCAAATGATAACAACCAGACCAGACTCACACAGCTGTGCAGTGTGGTTCCAGAATTTGATAAGGATGATTGTCTATAATCAATATAAAATTGACAAAATGCAAGCTCACTTTTAATTACTACACCTCTAATGCTACCTGGACTGCCTCATTGCTTGCAGAAATCAAATTTCTTTCACATAGGCACGAGATAAAACTTGCATCAAAAGTTTCTAAAATAGTCCACAAGATGGCTCCTGCATTACATACGTGTAGGCACTCTATACAAGATAGAACAACAGAAAAACCATTGTCATATTCATAGCTGAAAACCACGTTAAAATTCCTAAAGTTCAAACACACACAGGTATGGGCTCACATATTTTCAATATGAAGCTGCTTATATTTGGAAGAACTTGCTAAATGAGTTGTGGAATGAGCAGTTAAGAAACTGAAAGAATTATGCAGGAACTTTAATTTATACACAAAGTTTTCAGCAGTAGTTAGATTTATTTTATTTTACAAAAGTTTTTGGTCAATGTTTTCTAATTTCAAATATTTCATAGACATAGACATTTTATTTATCTCCTCATTTACAGCAGAATACAAGTAAACTATTATTGCTATAGTTATTAATTAAAAAGGATAAATTATGCATAGAGGAAAGAGTTAGAGGGGTGCAGCCGAAAGGGTAGCGAAAGACCAATTGGTCATCAAGTCAGCTACGCTTCTCAGGTTAGTGTAAATTGTAAAAAAATTGTAGTGCTGCTAATTGAAAGGTGAAATATAATTATGAAGTAAGCTAAGAAAATCAACTGTTAGCATAAATTTATAGGGGCAGAAATTAAACTTGAAAGTGAAATAACTAAATAGGCTATGCAACAAAGAAGCATTAAAATAAAATCAAAAATATGAAATGATGATTAACAAAATATGTAAAGCATTTAACTAATCAATAAAACATAAAACAAACTAGAAGAAAGTCAAACCAAAAGAAAAAAAATAAAACAAATAAATCAGTGAAGGAAATAAAATATGCATGATAAAATCAAACTAAATATAAGGAAACAAAAATATGCAATAGTGCTTAATCAAATTATGTTAAGCATAATGCCAAGGACTATGGAACACAAGAACTAGTGCAGAAAAATGGAGTAAACAAAATATGAAATGAAATATGAGTATGCGACAAAAATAGACAATATGGCTCAAAAAAATATAATAAAACTTAATGATAACTGTGAAGCAATGAGCAAAATAATTATAATAAAGTGAATATATATGTAGTGAGAAAAGCATAATAGTGAGAAAATGCAAGGAAAAACATAAGTGGTGCAGGCAAAAATATAAAAAATTATGTATGAGAAAAAAAGTGTTGTAGCTGCTGGATTTGTTTGAAGATTATGTAAGACCTATTTCAATCATACTTCGACCTATTATATTGCATGTTTACCTTCCCTTTTCATAGCTGTGAAGAAATAATAATAACAATTTTACACTTTGATGAACAGATGTACTATGACGATATAATTATAGTTAATAGATTAGTACAAGGAGAATACATTAAAACTAACAGAGATGATTTATTAGAAATAGATCTTAGCAGAAAAGTCACACAGGATAATTAGAAATAAGAATGGATTTACAGTTAATTATCAAATAGCTAAAGGTGCCATTTTTTTAGTTCATTAGGCAGACTGTTCCATAACAAAGCACCTTGATAAGATAGAGATTTGTTAATATTAAATCTTTGTACATAGAAAGTTTGGTCAATGGCAAATTGTGTATGATACTCGTGCATCTGGGCTAATGATTTATTGTAATTCTGAAAAATTTCAGGAAGCATGTTATGTTTAAATCCATATAAAAATTTGGCCATCTCTAATTTGTATATGTCCTGACGTTTTAAGATTTTATGCTGTTGGTATAAAGGTGCAACATGACTCTTATATTTGTACTTGTCCAAAGCTTTACAAATTTATTTTGATTAGTAATTAGGGGATACAATGTGGAATGGGGTGCTGAGCCATAGGTAAGTATGCTGTATTCTATATATGGTGAAAATAGGGAAGAATATAGAAGTTTTTCGAATCATAATCCAGGAATTGCCTAATTTTTGAAAAAATACCTATAATTTTACTGGTTTTATTAACAATATATTGTTATGAGCTTTCCATGAAAGATTGTGATCTATTAATACTCCTAGATATTTTATTTGTTGTACAGATTGTATCCTGGTATTTCCCATTGTCAAATGTAATGTCAATTTTTTTACTTTTCTGGGATTACCAATCATCATATATTTAGTTTTGGAATAGTTTATAGAAAGCCGGTTGGCTCTCATCCATAGATCTACTTTAGCTAATTCAACATTAAGAAATTCTTCTAGGTGATTTACGTTAGTATCAGAACTGAAAAAGTTAGTATCATCAGCAAAAAATCAGCATTAGTATGTAATTGAGTACTTAAAGGGAGATCATTTATGTAGAGTAAGAAAAAAATACATTTCATTTTATTTAATTTTGATTCATTTGCTGTGTGTCTTTACATCTCTAACCTCTAAGTTTTAAAATCATGTTGTTGTAGACAAAATGCTTGGATCTCGTTTTTAATGGATAATATTACTTTTAAACATTAATATTAATCAATTAGTTTATTTAACTTTTCAAAATTGGATCGTCTGGCACTTCATATTAATCATGTGTAAAAATACAGGTTTTTTGTTCAATGTTATTTTATGACAATTGCCGAAAAAAGTTCCTCTGAGCTTGTGTTTTTTCAATGTAACTTGAAATAACCGAATTTTCTCATCTTAAAACCTTACCTTATTTGGTTAATCACAAGCTTTGCAATAGATTTTTGTGACTGCTGAATAACTATTCGGATAGTGACAATGAAGCTGGTGAAGTAACCAAACGGCTGTTCAGATGCCGTCTAAAATAAATTTCACTTCAAATAAGGGTGTAGGTAGTTGTTGAAAAGAAGCAGAAACTAGAGAGCTCTCACTAAGTTGATCAACGCTGAGATAAAAGGATTATAGACCATAAATTTCTGCTCAGCTAAGCAACATAATGAAACCATAAATTTACTGCTCAGTTAAGCAATGTAGTGAAGGCTCATGAGAGTTTATAGCTTCGTGAGACATAGATGTATAAAATTATATTTTATAATGAACTTATACAAGAATCGAAAGTTGGAAAAAGCTAAAAAGCCATAGCTAAAAAAGTTGGAATCTTTGTTTCTTGGAAAACAAGGACAAAGATGAGGATGCAAAAAACAAAGTGATCTAGAATACCGTAGTGTTGAACTGCTAACGCCAGTTAGCAGATTTACAGAGATATTGTAGTTTAAAATTTAATAACAACATGAATGAGTAAGTTGCCAACTAATCACGGAAATGTCAATGAAGAGATAGTTCTGCCACAGCTAGCATGCCTCCTAAAGGTGTCACAAAAAGGCAAGGTAAATAGTGAACACGAAACGACGGTGGGCAGCTCGGCATTATCGAAATTCACTGAGTGAACTGCCAGTATTTCATTATTTATATGGCACTAACAGAATCATGGGGTCAGAATCTTTTTACTAATTTATTATCAAAACAAAATAGTTAAGTAGCCTGGAGCTTTTTTCAGATTTGCTACCAACAGTTATTACTATTGTCTGTCTAACCCTAAAAAATTAACTAAAACAGTAATAATAACCTTATACAGAAAAACCGGGTAATTCTGAACAATTACAATATTAATATTCATGTTGTGCAGTTTGTAACTTCCTATGCTTAAAAAGCTTTGTCTGGCATGGGAAAAACATGATCAACAGTCATGTAATAACTCAGTAGTCCATGTAAAAAAACTGAAGCTAGACACAACAACATATAATCAATCATAAGCACAAGCAGCAAACATAATGTTGATTAGTTTTGAAAGCTGATTGAAAGGTTTAGCAAATATCGCTTGCTCAGTGAATGCGAATAAACGGATTACTACATAAGTAACATTACAAACAACTCAAGAATTTCAAAATCAACTTAGGTCTACACAATACTCTCCGAGTAAGTTGGCAATTCACGTTTATCCAACTCACAATTACTTAGTTAATATAATATAGAAAAGCCCAAAATTCCACCAAAAATATAACTGAATAAACTTTTGGCAAATTCATATCCTTCACTCACACAGAACTGGTTACACAACACTAGTAGATAAGAACAAAATTAGTGCTTGACATTTCTTGGAGAAAGCCTAGCTAAAGAGCTATTAATATACTAATAATCAATATTAAGAAATTCATAAATTAACATTCAAGAACAATATAATATAAATACTCAAATGAAAGCAAGAATTTACTATGTTACTACGACCTTCACGATTTTGCCTTTAAAACCTTAATGGGACTCCAGGGATGGATTACAACGAGCAATAAATGCAAGCACTACCTGTTTTATTATCCCCAACACCTGTCTCCTTTTATAACCTTAATTTTCCTATTTTCCAAAACATAAATCTACAAGGCTTTCATATTTTTAAAAAATACAGTAGGTCACACAGGGATATTAATCTATCAAATTATAATTAAAATTTGCTTTATTTAACTAAGGTGATGACATTAGCTGTTTCTGTTTAAGTAAAGTTATGACATCAGCTATTTGACGTAAACTAAACAAGATAATTTATAAAGAAGTTTTCTCAAGTTTACCGATCTTGAGTTAACACAGCTTAAATTTGCTCAGTACTCAGTACCTCATTAGTTCAGTAGCGCATTAGCTCAGTACCCAAGTGGAAATTCACAGCAAAAAAAATAAGGTAAAACTTACAAAAGTACCAGAAACAGATTAGCCAGTTGTTTTTACTTGATAAGGAAACTCCACAAGGACATTTTACGTTGCCATACTGGTGTGATAATCTATATCCTTATACTACGTTACTACTGCAGAAAAATGATGCTGGAAGGTGAAGATAATGCAAATGCAAAGTACCAGCAAATTCGTTTAGAATCAACAGTTTTACTACCTTAACAGCCAAGTACACATGGGCACCGTACCAAGTATAAACTAGTATGTTACCAGTGTCAATTGCTATAGTGCTTCTGGTTACTTCTCTCATCGAGGGAGACCAAATATACATCTATCCATTATTAAGCCATCACAAATGATTATTCTCGATGTTTAGCTGCATTCCAGTCCTGCCACAAACAACAACTAAGGTCATACAGTGGACTGAAAGGAATTTTGGATACCTGTTTGCAGCATGAAAACTTAGAAAACTGAGAATATTCACTGAAAAACAGAGAAATAGTCCTTTCTCTGGTAATGGCCTGATATCAAATGCATTTAGGTTTTTATTATATGGTACAATATAGCTCTAGGCACTTCATACAGTGAGAGTTACACCTATAAAACATACAGTCATATAGGAAAAATATATAGGTAGTTGAAAAGAGTTGTTTTATTACAGATGCACAAAGGAATGTTAAATTCATCCTGCAGCTTTGTGCAGCAGTTTTTAAAGATAATGGCTACCTAGTGTCAGAAGGTAATTACTGCACTCTCACAGCACTGACAACAAACACCTAGTACCTATGAAAAAGAGATGCAAGAAGACTGTAGCCAAACTGCATGCAAACAACTCAAAAATATAAACAATGTAATAATACAAATTAACAAGTTAGTGAGATTTTTTACAATGGGCGTAAAGCAAACACATTTTATCACTTCCTTTTTAAATACAACTTACCAGCTATTGATGGCATTATGACCAATCCATCCATTTCTTCTTCAGAAAATTAAATCTGTACCTTGAGGTTCCATACCAACTAGCGAAATTTGTTATTTATTGCATATGAACAGATTGAACACCCACTACATAATAAAACACTTAGCTCACAAACAGCACACAGAACGTATCTGCCAGCTCAGGGTTCAAAAGCACTGATTAAATGGATTATAAGGCTGACAGAAAGATCATTAATTCAGCACACGATACTTAGACTTTAGCAGCACAACAGCTGTCACAATGTAATTTCACCTAATTATAATATTATCATTTCCAGATACAGATTAACTGTGTTTCACCACTGATACGATTACGTATTGCCTTTAACACAAGAAAATCCTGACATAGCACACACAAACATGTCTTTTGTCACACAGACAACACAACAGTCTTTTTGATATTATTTAAACAAATTGGCATTTAGCGATGTTATAGTTTTGAACAAAAACATCCAGACCAATAAACTGCGCACACCTTCTGCGACTGCGACCAGTAAACTAAGTTGGATTCAACCAACAGCTCTGTAAGTAGTGGCAACTCAAACACTTATGCCGGAAGTTGTTTATATAAGAAGTAGCACTAGGATGCCCTTATCATACTCAAAGATTCTCTTTCACACGTATCAGTGTGGGAGAAGTCAGCAATAGCTACTAAAACAGTTTTTGGAGAACATCTGTGTTATGTTAAAAGCTAATAAAAATATCTAAAGTTGACGTTAGGAGAAAAGAATTTTCACTTTAATTTTTGCTTTTATATTCTAGACTTAGTAGCTGTAAATAACAGTAATAATAACAGAATTTCTTACAGTTATAATTCAGAGAAAAAACGTAATGAAATAATTTACGTTGATATCAAATAAATAGCAAAATTAAATTCTGTGAATTGTTTCGAAATTGCAACTTTTGTTAATGAAAAGCATTGAATCAGAATTTAGTTCAGAAAGGTATAAATTTAAAAAAATATTTAAAAATTTCCTTCTGTAGGACACACTTTACAGTTGATATCTAGATTCTGAATTTCATGAATTACTAACTTCCATTTTTAGTGTATAAAATTGTAAAATAATTATAAAATAATTTATCCATTATCAATAAGCACAAAATAGACTATTACTAATAGATACAAGTGATATGGCTGATAACACCAGATTTCCCATGGATCAATCAATTGAAAATTCATCAATCTCTCACAAAGGCACAATAAAAGTGCACAATGCACTAGCACACAACATCGGCATCAAATTTTTTCTTTTTTAAGAACCCAGTGTTTCAAAGCAATTATTGTCTGTACTATTAACCTCAATAATTGCACACGCAATGCTACAATAAGACAATTAGAAATCATTCAAACTGTTTCTGAAAAGTGGCACTCTTTAAATTTGAACAAGCTATATTTCACTGTGTCACAGACAATGCTCAATATTACAGTAAGACGGTTTTGAACTGCTAAGCTATTTAATGCCATTAAGGGTATCAGTTGCAGAGGGAGGCAAGAACAATCCACAAAGCTCTACGAATACATGAAAAGTGGTAAATATTTTCAGCAAAAATTGCTAAATAAAACAATGTAATTATTTGATATTGTAGTATTGTACATAAAAATAAATTATAAAAATGTGACCGATTAAACACCGATTTCTGAGCAAGCAGAAATGTATTCCACCCTCATTAGAAATGAGTAAAACCAAGACTACAATCCTATTAGCTTGGGGGCATGTATACAATGAACAAGCGTTAGGTATAGTTGGAGAGACACGCTTCAAGCAGTCCTATCTGTTCACTTGAAATAGCTTATGGGTTTACATAAGGACCGCCGTAATGCTCTAGCAAACTTAGAAAAAGTTCATAGTTCAATGATCCTACACGACTGTTTTGACAGCAGCACACTAAAATGCATGCGGAAGACATCCAATAGCAAATGAAAATAATAAAAGCATATTTTAATGAAGTACAAAAGCAACCTATTCAAAGTTTAATAAAGTCAATTCATCCACATTGAATTCACAAAAGCACAAATAGAAAACTTTATGGATTAACAGTTTGTAGTGGAAGTTAAATGCAGAGGAACTAAGACTGCAAGCATATTACCTGCAATAAACAGGTGGATAGGCAAAATAAAAATGTGTGAAAATAGGCAGATTATAACAGCGATGATATTGTTGGTTGAAACAATAATATGATTCATTTAAGAGGATCATGATTCATGAGTAGCAGAAAATCCAATACTCTCACATTGAAATGGTATAAGAGAAAAAATAGTCATATGTAAAATGTGGAATATCAGCTCAAAAAAAATAAAAGCATAGGGTAGAATAAAAGTACAGGGCATCAATTTGATGAAATATTAATAAAGGTACAGAGTGAAATAGCAATTACACAATTGCAGATTGATGCAATGTAAAATACAAAAATTACCAAGTATGTAAAAGCTTACTACTTTTGTAAAAATGTGACTTGTTTTGTAGAAACTCCATGCCTATTTTTGTGTAATACAAGGTTACTATTTTTGTCAAAAATTCCCACTTTTGTAAAAACAACCGGGCCACTAATTCTGTAAAAGCATTAACCACTTTCGTCAAGATATTACTTTCTGCATTGCGGTGTTGATAACAGATATGTATTGCTGGTAGGTTGATGTCATTTGACCATCTTTTTATAATATATAATTAACTACAAGCAACTAATCACAGAAATTAAAAATACTATTCATTTCTGTAAGCAAAAGTTAAATGACTGGTTACCTTTATAGCTTTTACAATGATTAGGAAAGGTTCGCCAATCTTGGAAAAAGAAATGTTTTGAATCTTTAAATATTTTATTTCAGCCAGAGGAGCCACTATGTACCTCACCTTCTGCAAAGAGGCCCACTCTAACCTGGAAATGTCCTATCATTTCATTTATTATTATTACAATTTTTTGTTTTTGCCAATAGGTGCTCTTACTCTATGAAAGTCTTATTAATGTTTTCTGTACGTTTTTAATGGTACACTAGACAGTAAATTGTGTCAACCCTCAACTCTGTGAGGTTAGTTACTTCCAAATTTGTGACGTCAGCTTCATTAGTAATTGTTGCCTAGTCTTGGCTTCCCAGTAGAAAACAGCCCTGATGTACTACCTCAAGCTGGCAAGTTTAATATAGTAATGGCTTCAATAAAAAGTGTTTATTTTTATAAAAATATCAGTTTTGTGGCCTAATTTTTCAATCGACAAACCACGGACAATGATAAGGCAACAACCAAATGTAAATTTTGTAAGCTTGGAATCTGGAATTTGAAATCAAATACATACTGCTGTCTCTTGTGGGAATGCATTATCACAATATGCACACTGAGAATGTCGCAGAAAAATGTTATACCATATTGTGCCACCATAATCATGGAATGCGTGAGCTGCATGTAATTTGTTATCTGGGGTAAATTTATGTGCCAAGAAACCATTCTACATATAAGTGGCAAGTTTTACAAACCAGTTAGTGTTTTTACAAAATTAGTGGCCCAGGTGTTTGTAAGTCAATAAATAACTTTTTTAAACAAAATAATATTTATTAGAAGCCATTAAGTTCATTACATTGAATTTAATATGATAAAGGTGTTTTTCAACAGCTATAAAAGTGCTTTTTAATCATTTCTGTTGCAGACTTTGCTTGATAAATTTAACTTTGTTGCAGCATTTTTATAAACATTTCTGACGTATCAGTTTTCTCGCTCCGATAATTTAATAGGTGCAGCAGTAGCATTAAGTGTTACTGAAACACCAGAAATAAACGAAAAAGATACTGTTTATCCTCAGAGGATCTTTCAGCAATTTAACGCTTGCATACATAATTATATTTGGCACTTATGGAATTTACTATTTCATTGATATTAAAAGTGTAATTTTATCTCAAGAATTTAATAAAGCAAGCAAATGGTAATCAGATATTGCTGACAGTACAGTAACTCTTCTTTCACAAACTCATATAAAACTTGCAGAGTAATTGAGCTGAGTTACCTAGAAAAACAAAGCATGATAATTTTTCCAGGCCAGTATCATAATGCCTTAATTGAGCATCAATAAATGGTATAACAAAGTATAAAAAGGTATGCTTCTTATTTGTGGGACATTAAACAATTATATCATTGCTTACTAGTTTCTTACTAGATGAAACAGCTACAACACTATTTTTACATCATAGACGAACTATATACAAAATTAAAAGGCGAACAATCTTGAGCTAATAAACGTAAATTCATTATAGAAAACAAGATTTACAAAACTTGCCATTTAGGAATAAATATCTAAAAATGGAAAAACAACAACTCTCATGAATGAAACAATACTCACAACAACACAGCAATATTAGGCTCATAATGGCATGAACTAGTTAGCATGTACCAAATTTATTGCAGATGATCAATCAGGACATTTTACGTTTTTTTAGTTTCGCAATAATTTAATAGGTTTGTTACTTAGTTCCATATTTAACTAAGGTATTTTGGACAACACAAAATTATTGAAAGCCTTTCAAACGCTCGCAAAAGCACTATATTCTCCCCCTCGAGCAGGGAGTACTTAGTTATGATACAACAGGCAGGTTGATTGCTAATAGTTGTTTAGATCTAAGCAGTGAAGTTCTTGTTAAGAATTTCACTATCAAATGTTCAATTTATCACAATAAAAAAATTTAAATGGCAGTTATTTTTGACTACCACAGTAAAAACAAAGAACATAAAAAACTGAAGGTGACCAGACTGTTCCGGCCATTGTTTAGTTTATTTCATATCTATTAGTGCATGAAAAACAACTCCTGTAGTTAATTCCACACTCGTCTTGTAAAGTAATGCTGAACACAGCATCTAAAAATAAATAGATAACGGCTCCACACAGGAGAACAATATTCGACCAATGGTCTAACACATATTTTACAAGCTTTCAAGAGAGTTTGTTGCTATCACAAAAAATTCTAAAAATCACATTGGTTATCCTGTTTGCTCTTGTACAAATTTCAGACAATGGACGCTGAACTTTAGATTTTGTGATACTATACTCACTTTAGCTATAGGCAGTTGCCATTGATCTGCTATTGTTTTCTACCTGTGCTATGTACTTATAAAACAAAGAAACTAAGGATTATAGGATGAGTGGTGGAATGTAGTGTCATCTTGCAAATAAATATATCTTGTGAACAAACTGTTTTTAAGAGCCACTGCATTTTAACTGTGTGGAAAATAAGCCGCTAACTAACGAAGCAATATATGATAATATCTCACTGCTTATGAACAGTTGAATAGACATCTGACAACATTGAACAAATTCTTGTGAACATGCAGCAAAGAGGTTAAGGTCTCTGAACTTCAGACCTTATTACTTTTACTTTTAGGCTTTTTTGGGACTTCCATTCTAAAGTAAAGTAAAGACTAAAGTACATGAAATGGCAGCAGAACATCTTCAGAAGTTCAAGCCCCGTAGCAGCTTTTTAGATAACACCACGTCACCTACCAATACTAGTAGTTATTCTAGTACTGATCAGAAAGATGTAACTGCTCTAACCTTAAGGAAATTTTCAGCCCAATTCAATAAATACTTGAGTTGAAGTAAAATGGATCATAGCCTTCATTTGAATCTGCACGTTCTTGATTTTTAATGTCTAGAATAAGGCTTAAAAATCAATGGAGAAAAATACTTCACACTAAATAATCATGCTATTAGAGGTCATCGGCTCAAATTTTTTAAACCGCGTGCTCGTACAGAAAACATTTTCACACACAAAGTGGTATCTTTCCCGAAACAACCTTAATGAAAGTATTACTAGTCTTAACAATGTGGACACTTTTGGAAAAGGTATTGAAGCTGAGTCACCATTGATGACCAGGAACACTATCAAGTATTAAGTAACATTATAAAAAATTCTTACCAAGCCGATCACCTTCCATTTTGATGCGATAATGGTGCCACCGTTTGACGGCAACGCAAATATTCCTTTAAAACCGAATGGACCTATTCTGTGTGCTAAAAACAAGCTTAAAACATTTATCAACCAGATTCACGTAGCCATCGTGTGCCACCGATATATTCACCAAAATAAAGCTTATGTCTATCCATGCCTCTAACAAATTTAGTCATATTATTTGCAACTAAGAAATTCATTTAATCATACGGTTATTTTAAAAATTTAACTCTGTTCCAAACATATGTCCCCGAATGTGTCTGGAAACGTAAACTTTTTCTGATAAGTGTTTCAATATTTTTCGTAATTTCTTATTGTTTTTACCCCTGATGTAGTATTCTATTGTATTAATAGTGTAATTTGTATCTGTAGTACTTTATACAGTATTATATTGTATATGTTTTAGCTTAACTTGAAATTTTATAGGCCCTGCACACATAGTTCTAATTTTATGATATTTCTAATTTCTATTTGCACCAAACACATTTGTCTTCAGCAGTGTTTTACTTCAGAATAATAACACTGAAAAGTGCTGTCTTTCATGCAATTCTTTTTGTTGCAAATGCAGATTTAACTACTACTATTACAAGTATCAATAATGATGTATTACCTTTATAATCAACCATTATAGAAACGTGAGAAAGGCAAAGGATGAATTATTTCCTTTAGTTGAGATAGGCCTGTTCTATTATGTAAATAATATTCCTGTAATTTTTTATGTTAAGATCGGAGAGTACTATTACTTGAACATTTCCTTTTAGCTGAACTTATTGCTCACACTGTCCAATTTGTCATTCCTGGATTGATTATGTTTTTTGACTCACGCTGATGGCTGCTCCCTTCCAAATTATTTCAATTAAATTCCACTTGTTCCTAATAAAAAACACATTGTGGAGTTTTCAATAATGTATTATTTTACACAATATGATTTTACTAATTCAGAGCCTAATTATTATAATCAGTAGTTTTTCTTAACTGTGCCATTTGTGGTTTGTTAACTGACTAAATGAAACAACAGTGCCACATGAATGCTTTTTGGCGCGCACTATTGGGTAAGATAATTTTGTAATAGCGATATTATTTCTATAACTGTAAAATCGAAAAATACGTAATTCTAATACATACAAAAAATAATGAGTACAAGACTAGCCTGCTGCCAGTTTATTATATATAAAATATAAGAATTTTTAGAAAAGCTACATAATAACCTTATCATAATTAGTTTACAGAGATACACCAAATATTAAATTATCACATGATAATCATGCTTTACTTACTTATTATCACCTAATATTACGCAACATCATTTTCTTAATTATTTTTATCATCCACACGTTTTACTGCACTTGGTCATACATAAAGAAACCTGGTGCATCAGTAACACATTGTCATACAAACTTGAGGCAGTAAATGAAAGTCAGGTACAAAGTAGCTTTGATTCAGGCTAGAAGTGGCTTTTCCATAAAGCGCTAACACAACAAACAGAATTTCAGTATTGGTCATCAATATTCGTCATCAAACGGAAATAAATGGTATGAGTTTGTTATTGTTAACATGAATCCTTGCTAAATAAGGGAATCATTAAGTGAGAACTTACTGTAACTTTATTACTGCACATACATTTTTTATCTAGTGTAAAGTCGTTAAAAATATTGTTTAGGTAAATGTTTATTTAGCTCCTTTACTAATTTGTTCTGTCAATACACTGTATGGGTTGTCATGAGACAATACTGAGACTCACACAGCAGTTGTCTAATATACATCAAATTTACAAAAACATTACTGCATCGAACATGATAGACAGCAGTGACTATCACCTAGATATTGATCTTCTTTCTTCATCTTTCTCAAACTCTGCTAAGTTTTTGACAAAGTCTACAATAAAATTGTATTGCTGAAATTCAAAAACAAAAAATGCAAATTAGCAAAAGCAACAAATGAGCAACTTTCGAAATAGAAAGTTACAGAAAAGATATTATCACACATTGTTATTTGCCACTACAACATTTATCCAAAATGAACATGACATCACAGTCCTTGTCAGTTCTAAAGTTACATTGCAGTAAAACATAATATACACATGTCAGATTCTGCACAAAAATAGGCCGAACTTTAGACTCTAATAATATTAAAAGCAAGTATACTCCAAAGTTAAAATAAATTTCACAGTGTGGTATTATAACAGATTTGCTTTTAGTTTATAGCTTTAGTACTTTTTAAATTATGGCCCAAAAGTTTTTATAAGTTAAAAATTTAAATGTCACAACAGCTAATCATTACTTGAAAAATATTATGCTGATGCATAAAGCCTTTAATACATGCAGCAAAACAGTAAAGAAATTAAACAGTTTACCTGATGGTTCTGACACACTGATAAGGATTTGTTATTAGGAACAAAAATGGGACTTAAGAGGGACTAAATCAAAAAGAAATTGAGTGCTGGGTGGGACCAAACACCCCTTAAAGAACTGAGGAACTGTGCCAGCTAATGGAAGATACACATTTATCTAGTTTGCATATCTAAAATGCTGGAAATATAGCACACTTGCTGTAAATTTTAACAATAGTAAAATACAAACATTTTCCCAGCATTTGTTTTTTTGACTTGTTGATTTAAAACTCATTTGGAAAAACCCATAGGAATGACTTAAAATTTTTGGTGATTATACATAAGTGCGTGCAATGCTAGTTCGATCAGTTTTCAAGAGATCTTGTTGTTTTCTTTTTACAATATCATAATCAAAAGTTCGATGCATTTTTTGCTTCACTTGATTTATGTGTGTTTTAAGAAAAAGTTCCTTATTGACTTATTTGTGTGATTTAGTCGTCAGACTAAGTGACAGAAAAACCAGAAAAACAAAAATATTTAATTAAGTTGACTGTCATAATCTCTGAAAATTTTTAAGAGCTGCACAGTATACCTACACATTTGTAATTTGCTGAAACTTTTGAAATGCATTGACTAAGGCAAGCACAAACACAAATAGAACAGTCATTAACAAATAAAATTCCAATTTTTACAAGAATATGTGGCATGCTGTGTCTCGATTCTAAAGTCAGCTAAAGAAATTGCTTCTTTTCAGCATGCTATAGCAATATTCTCTCATCAGTATAATCTATTAAACTTAAAATTTACAGTAAGGTCAAATTGTAACCAGACCTGTTGCTTGGAGCACAAGTTCTTAGGGTTATAGGTAAGGTGTTTGTACAATCCTTTGAGTTGAGACACTGAAGCAGTACGGGTGATTTAGCTACATTCGATACACAAACAACAATACAGCTAGAAGATGCCTATCTAATGTAGCTAATCAGGCCCAGCTCTACACGACATCTCACTCTCAGTTATCATACTCAAAAAACACAAAACTATATGAGTTACTATTTAAACTGAAAAGGCTGACTTGAAAGTTATTTCTTGGTACATAGAGCTGCCAGCTCAAAACAAAATGCATCTTGCAGAAAATGGAAACTGTACCTTGACCGTTTGAATAGCACGATTTCCTCTCAGCTCCCTCATTCTGTTCATAACGGCTTCTGCACCAAAAGACTCGTCCATCCGAAGCATTAAACAAGCAGCTACTATACAAAACAAAACAAATAAAGTACATTACACATGTAGCTCAACAGTCCCATATGCAATTCTAATTAAACTAACTACTTAGCAGTTAGGTTAGTTAAGGCCAAGCTTTGATGGAATGAGGACTGATTGGATAGTACTGCCAAACTT
This sequence comes from Tubiluchus corallicola, assembly GCA_030141605.1. Taxonomy (NCBI): domain Eukaryota; kingdom Metazoa; phylum Priapulida; class Priapulimorpha; order Priapulimorphida; family Tubiluchidae; genus Tubiluchus; species Tubiluchus corallicola. Next base: position 91,862 of record JAQGDQ010000114.1, read on the forward strand.
TCAGGAATTATAATTCCAAAACATTCACAGATAGACACCTGGGTACTGCTGGAGATGAATAGGTGGTTATATGTGGGCTTTCATTTGGTGGTATGATTACGGGCCTTGCAACAAATGAAGTAGCTAAGCTAAATTACGTCATCAGTATCCCTTTAAGTATTCCACAGCATCAAATATTTATACATTGCTTGCAAGCGAAGCCGAAAAATGAGATGAAATGTATTATGTACTAATTATGTACATTTGCTACAAGAATTCTACGTCTAAGTTGCATGTCAAGGGCAGTACTGATGTCATCTGCACGACACATGCACCAAATTTAAATAATCTTAATTTTTTGTCATATATGTCATCTATATTCATGCAAAATGTGTGAATTATCTATATTAGATACGTTATTCAGTCTGGGTAGGTATCTCGTGAACAATGATACGGAACTATAACATCATCAGCATCCTGATGCAAATATTAAGGCTGCTTTACTTGCAAAACTTCGGCTAAGACACCGGACTATAGTATATATTTGTCAAAGAAACTAATCACTACTTCTCAAAAGTGTACTTATTTAATACCATGCATTCCCTACATAGTAGTCCATGGAAATGATTTTTTGCTATGACTTCACACATAACCATGAATAACATGCCAGGCAACATTTTTGGTTTGAAAGCCCTGCTGACTTTTTTATACTATAAAAGTTGTAGAATTGGTTTTTAAACTACACGTATTCATAGACGCACCTTGAGACTAACCATCGAAAGAGGGAGCAGAAAACCACACCCAACTTTTGCAGTTTTGAAATTGGGCAGTTGGGTTTTGAAATTTAAAGTTAAATGTTTTATTTTTTTGAAATTACATGCTTAAAGGAAATGATTTCAACGTATCATTGTTATCATATCACTACAACCATCCTATCACCACTTCATTCATTTTTCAATGTACTAATCCCTACATTCTCGCTTCTCCACTTTGGAGCAGACTGCCAAGCCTTGGCTTCTGCTACTATGCATCACAAGATATTTTTTATACATAGATAGATACATCAACAGTATTTTGTATTTTGAAATGTAATTTGCTGAGATAGTGGAGCAAACAACTATAGCAGTGATAATTATTAGTAGTACTAGTAAAATTAACTTGCTAATTAAGTTTGTCACATTCATCTTACAATATTTAACCAATGAAACAATGTAACAGAACTTACCAAGACATGTCCGTCCAACTCCTCCAAAACAGCTAAAATAAAAATATGAATTAGCAAAGCTTTCTGATGAAAGACTAATCAAATCTAGTAATGGTTAACGTTCTAATTTGCATATTTTAAATAAATTTAAGAGCATTTTTGCAAGTAGATGAGTAACCAGTACAACATTGTCTGCTGCTTTCACACATTAATTCGCTTAATGAACGTATTAAATTTATTTCATCATAAGCATTTGGTAAACGACAGATATAAAATGAAAATGTTTAACATTTAAAATGAAAACACAAAAAATAAAATAAGGTAAATTACAGCACATTATCACAGTTGTTCTTTTTATACGAGCTAATTCGATACTATTTCATGCATGTAATTATTTACTAAAGTTACAAGTAAAATTTATTAAAATGCCTGGTCATTAGTTTCTGAGTAAGGCAATTACTATCAGTGATCAAAATAAAAGTTTGAAATGGCACTTTTACACAAAATTTCACAGTGCTAACACAAAACAGCTTTACCATCACAAATAACTAAGTGCGACCAAATAGTTTTGCACCTGCGTGCATCTCTGCATAATATTTTCGTGTAAAAAAATTCTTTACACAAACAAATATAAAATGCTGATGCTACATACTGCATAATAGTTTTCCGCCCATCCATTAAGCAAACTTGTAGTTCATCTAAAAGTTTAACACATCGATCCATAGAAGGAACACTCCCATCTGGGAATGGTATGTGATGGACAGTAATACCAGCTTCTGCATAGCATTCTAAAAGATCAGGAACTCGATATTTCTTCAGTTCACCTCTTGTGCACAAAACGAAGGCTTCTTGTACAGCATCCATTTTCAATTTTCCTGCATTTATTGCATACAAAGCTAAGCTAAAATAATAATTTTTAAATGATACTGACATACATTTGTTAAGTTTGGTGTAGGCTTTTTTCACCTTTATATTATAGCATACATAATTTCTTCTAGAAAGTCTGAAATAGTTTAACTGCACCGACACTTACATTCTTTACTATAAATATAATATTAAAAATATTTTATAACTAGCAAAGGCCCCGCAAAATATTTTGCGAATAAATACACTGATAATCAATAATACTCGAACATCCTACATAGTCCCCTCATTTATAATGCAAATGTCAGCAGTGGCTTTTACTGAATTAAAGTTATAAAGTTATAGACAGAGTACAATGGAATGATGTCAGAACAATGAAAAACATCAGCAGTTTTCCAAGTGAGAATTGCCGGAAACGGAACCTCCAATTAACTCATCGCAGCTCCTTTTGGTAGAGGCATTTCAAAATGTAACCCACATCATCGTGTAGTCGTGTTCTTCCTCTTTCTAAAGAGTCATATATCTCCTTCCAAGAGTAACATCAGGCACCACTAGACTGGTTTTTCTACAGGCTGTTTGGCCAAAATTTTGAAATAATTGGTTGGTTTCGGGAAAACGCCCGTTATGGGACACCATGGCCCTCCCGTGAATTCTAAATATGCCTACTACACCCATCGTTTAATGGGGTATTTAACCATTACTAGCACCGTGCCAGGCACAGAAATAAGATGTATAAGTTTTGCGAAAAACAGCCGAAAATGGCCATTTTTGGAGGTTTTTCGCTCCCCGTTTGTCCAATAAAGGATTCGAAAAATAAATCCCAATGAAAAGACACTAGAACGAGACCTTTCTTTTGACATATAGGTCGCCGAAAATGGTGCCACCATTGAGCTGTAGCCTCGAGTCTTATATATATAGAGCATACCATGAAATTAATATTATACAATTAATAATTTTTGTTATTGTGATAAAAACATTACAAAATCATTTCTAACATTTCTTAATAATTATATATATATATATATATATATTAAGGTTATTACGTGGCAATGAGGTTATTACAAGTTGAGACTTATACTGAAATTAGTAATAGCTTGTAGAACTCAATAAATAAACTTCTAAAACCTAGAATGTCATGTATAGCTCACACAAAAGAATGGTAATGACATGGATTACAGCAAAACAGAGAGAAAGAAAGCACCCAGTCAGTACATCAATATCAATTAATAAAACAATTATTAACTTTCACCTAAGTATACTTGACTGAATAGCAAATTCTGGACTGTACACTGCAAAATTGCGGAGCAAACAAACTTTGTAAATGATTTATTTTACAAAAAAGGCACATTACTACAGTTTTATAGTTAAAAATAATTTTCAAGTTACCTATGTCTGCGGGAAGGCTTCTCCAAGTATCTTTAAACTTACAGCCTGGTAAAGCACACAGTCCAAGTTGCTCTTCACAACCCACTGATAGCAGATCTAACCTTTTGCACCCAAAATAAATATAAATAATTGAAAAAATAATTAACAAAGGTTATTACAAACTCAAAAAAATCTCCATGCTATAATGTTCAGAACACTGGCTCTATTTAGAGAATTGTGATCCTAGAAATAAACAGTGGTTTTAGGGTAAGAAGCAAATGATTTAAATGACAAATGCTATACACTGAAATTAAAATAGGCAATGTGTAAAACAGTGTTGCTCCATAAACAATGCACATAAGCTTTCTTGAGTCAATCCGTAATTTTCAAAGGCTTTCAAAAGTAACGATCGGATACTCAAACTAGATATCAATTTTTATCATTAAACTGACAACATGCCGCTGATTGAATTATCCTCAGATGTTGGCCAATCATAGGTAGCTGGTCAGAACATTTCAAACAACATAGATTCAAAGCAAAAACAAATGCAAAAATATGTTAAATACATAGAAGTTTGCTTAGTCTCTGTGCTGAAGCACAATAAATACAAAAGAGAAGATAAAAGAAGGAGAAATGACACTGTCTACATAAACGTCAGAAGTACAGTTGTCTAAATAAATGTCCTTGCATTATAACACAAAATATAAAGAAAAAAGCACGAATGTATATTAATTACACCATTAGCTAACTCTGCAATATAAAACATGTTTTGAAAGTTCACAATATTTGATGTGGAATATACTATATAATTGCAATGTTAACAGCAAATTTGTTCAGTTTACTGAAACTAAAACGATACCAGTCAATATGAAGTGCTTCTGCATCAATTTGCTCATTATCATTCTCTTCATCTGAAGTATCAAAACTGTTTTCTGACATTCTATAAATACTGCTTGGGTCTTGGTTTCTGAACTAGAATGGAAAAAGATATTTGTTGCACAAAAACAAATGTACCTGGACAGTAAAGCCAAATTTGAAGAAGCTTAGAGATGTGCGGCCGATTCTTGTCTATTGGAAAATACAAAAAACTTTAACATAAGTAAAGGCAGTGAATTTTGAAGAAACCATTTCTGCAAAGACGAAAATTTACTAGTAGATGTATTATATTGTGATGGAAAGATTACGGAAATAATAAAGCCAAAAGTGACATTTTCTATAAAACTTCTTTCGATGAGAACCGCCTTAATGGGTACATTTTCGACAACAACTGGATAGCTTATGTGGACAATGTACAGCAATTAGCTCAGCACTTTAAAGGGATAGTCCCAATATGTCTAAAAGCAAACATTACCATGTTGGAAGTTGAGGAGGGAATCAAACGAACACGAAGCTGTGGAAAAAGTTTACATGTAGATGGATTTCATCTATTAATGTTAAAACATAATTTTGGGCCAAATCAGTGATACTTAATTTCACAACTAGGCAAAAAGCCCATAAGGTGTTACAGCCAGTAATTGTGGTGCACACGTTTTAAATAAGTCATAAATTATTCATCCCTCCTTTGCTTCTGCACAGCCGTAAAAAGTAAGTGGTCTACTTCTCATTTTGGGCAAATCCTAAATGAATGGGTCGTCCATTCACTAATTTAATGAACATTGTTCAAATAAAAACCATGTGGCAAAAACTAATCAAATTGATTTGTATGTAATATGGAGTCCATTACGTTTAAACTAACGTCCAATGGGCGCTAAACGTTCAGCCCGCCACGTCAACAATCCGCAAGTCCATTAATTATTTTGTGAATGGGCGCTCGAAATTACGTTCAAAATTACGTAGATCCATCAGTTTAATAAACGGGCGTTAAACTTATGTCCAAAATTACGTCGAACAAGTCCTTCGAAAAAGCACACGGCCGTCCATCAGTTTAGTGAATGGGCGCTAAAAATTATGTCCATCGCGTCCAAAATTACGTTCTTCAAGTCCATCAGAAATTACGGAGAACCCCATTTTGCTATCGGAAGATAAACTAGTACTAGTACTACGTGAACTAAAAAGTACCTCAAGGTTTGAACAAGCATTTAAATGCCATGTGTGCGCCGTGCGCCTGACCGTGCGCATCTAAATATAGGGATTGCAATTATTTAATTTGATTCAGTTAAGTTTGTTTACTCAAATAGCGGTCGCATATTCAGTACAGACGATTAAAAATTACCTAATAATAATGATTACAATCATGATTACAATTCTAATATAATGATTATAATAATGATTACAATAATAAATTACAATCATTATTATTTCATCACTTGTTAATTATAAAAAAAATATTTTGAAATGGACACTGCAGACTGCAGAGTACGTGACATTGGGGCACGTGGGTATGGAACACTAGCTTGGAGCACTGTGGTGTTGGGCATAAGACCAGTAATGCTGTACCCATTTTATATTTTTGTTTATTAACTTTTTAATGACTCACTATAATTTTCTAACTCGGTCAATGTTTCTTAAGAAGAATATCTTCATTAAATTAAATATGCATTAATAATCAAAACCAGTCAATTGATTTTGCAATTGGAGCAGAAGAAGTCACCATCCACATGTTTGCATTATAAGCATTTTACTAAAATAAAATTGGAATTAAAATAATTCATTAAGATTAGAATTATTATTAAACTACGACAAGACTTTATTTCAGAAAGCATAACACAGAACTGGAAGATCTGGATTTTGTGAATGATATAGTTTGACGATTGCAGTCTGGGCGTTTACAGGCAAAGACCACAAGGCTGAAGGAAGAAGTGGAGAAAGTTGGTCTTTGACTAAATGACAGGAAATGTAAAATGACGAAGTTGAGTGCAGGGTGTAACACAAAGGTGCAAGTGGGAGAGGAAGAGGTGGATCGAGGACATAGAAGAATTTGTGTATGTGGGAGTGATGATGTCAAACACAGATGGAGGAACACCAGATATAATAAGCAAGTTAAGTAAAGCAAGAGCAATGTTTTGGAGACTTGGCAAGATCTGGAGAGCAAGGAGCACTGGGGCAAAATCAAAATAAAGTTATTCAAAATATTGTTGAGGCCAGTGTTACTGAATGTACGCAAGGTGTGGAAGATGATGAAAGAAAACAGTGGAGAAGAAGTACAAATGCCGGAGACTCGTGATGCTAAGGACTAGATGGCAGCTAGGAGCTAGTGACAAACAGGGCACAAATGTGTGCAGTGAGTGATGAACTTTAGAGGAGATGGAATTGAATTGAACACGTCTTACAGAAGGAAGGCGGGAGTGACTGTGAAATAGCAATGAAATGGCCACTAAGGGTGAGCAGTGAACGTTCAAGTTTGAACATTCGAATTTGTTTCAAATGAGTATGTTTAGTTTGAAAACCATTCGAACCTAAAACTGTAGCCACTTTTGAATAATTCAACATTTTAACCACACACATTGTCACTAACTCCTTTAGGACTGCATCATTCAAAGTAGGTCTTATAAGACCAATGACTTTTCTGCCACTGTATGAGCACTAACGTAATTTAATGATTACAAATTAGGCACTGTTCTATTCAGGAGCATCTCGGTTGTCCAATCATGCTATTTGTTAAAACATTCATAAGTGATTTAATTGGATAAAATTAAGAAAAACACGCTCTTTTGAGATATTCCAACTTTGCCAATTGGGTAGCTTAGTCTGACGTACATGATTGTACACTCTATTTTATTGATCGCCTGCTTGCTACAGCGCAAGCTGTGCACTGTTCTGCTACTATTGTAGGAAAAACTAACCGATGAGCCAAGGATAAGATAGAATCGTTTCAAATTTTAACAGGAATTTCTGCTTAGAAATAGCCACTTTCAAACTAGACTTGCGGCCAAAGTGCATCAGTATGTTGCCTCTGGGTAGCTAAAATTTTCTGCATTAGCTGATGTCACGCAAATGATACTATACACTACTACGGTGCAAACACTGCAGTCGCTGAATGCTAGTTTCAACTTTTTCGTCATAAATGGATTTTTAATTTGCTTAAAGTAAGCAGAAGCAGTTTGTATATAATTTTGCATGAAAACCCATCGTGTGAGGAGTAGAAACCTACAAAAATTACCAGTTATAACGTGATTGTTATTATTGTGATTTTTCTTTGCACAGTTTTCAGACAAATTAGGGATTTGCTTCCGGATTGAGTACGGACAAAGTACGGATTGATTCGAATTCAAAACTCACAAATTCGACTGGATTCGGATTCGCCTTCTGGCAGTGAACGCTCATGCGGGGGGGGGAGGGTCTAATGGACACCAGAAGGAAGAAGGGAAGGGGTAGACCGACAACAATATAGAGAAGGTCAGTGGAGCTGAAGAGGAATCACCAGGATAGAAAAACTGGAAAGTAATGTCAATGAACAAAGGGGTTTGGAGAAGGAGTGTCATGGCCTTATGCGCCCCTGGGGTGGGGGGAACTAAACACTAAGTGCTGACACATTTATGCTTTCAGCAGCTTGATCAGCAATGCTTTTGCATAATTATGTTAAGTGGGCCCATCATAGGCATTTGCAGATTTAATTACATGAACGTACTCAAGAAAATAATTTTATTTTTTTTACAAAAGCTTTAGATGTTTTAAAAGTTACATGTTAGTAATGTAACTTTTGGCAATGGATGAGGATTCCCGCTATTTTAGCCTACTATAGACAGCATGCATTTGTGGTGCTGCACAGAAACAGTGTGTTTTTGCATGATAGAGTCACCTAGCAGCCAATGCATTAATTGGGTGGCATTGGCATGCAAATGTCTGTCACCTAAATGGCCTGTCCCTAGTCAAAAACCCATTTAAGTGTGACCATTGCTTTCATCACAGAGCTTTACCGACTGTCTCTTGTTTGAGAAGATAGATGTAGATGGATGGATGGATGAATAAATATAATGGTGTTGGACAGGCAGACAAAAAGAAAGACAAAGTGTGTTGTGGAGATAGCTGGCATCTATTAGAATTAAATAGAACATTGTAGAATGTTCCATTAGAATAATCGTCTTACCTTGTAGAATGTTCTAGAAAGACTTGTCTAGAATGTTCCCTGGCACCCTATACAAGGCGAAGCAGGCCGCTGAGAGACACACATAGATTCACATGGATGCCACTTGCATATTCTCTTGTATACTTGCATTTTCAGATACACCCAAACGTTTTCCAGATTTTCACGTTTAGTGTAATCATTTCGTGTTCCTTCATACTTTTGTGTTGTAGAATTCTCGCTTAATAAACTAGTTTAATTTGATGAAGTGTTTTCTGGTTTTCTCTACGAGTCTTCCGAGAGAAACAAAACAACAAAGTGAGAGAAAGGAGAGGCTAACGAAGCAAAGGGTGACAAGTAATCTAGCTTCAAGACCACAGTAAAGAGTTGCCTTATGTGAATTAATGTTCTAAAAACCGAAATGGGCGACAAGACTTAGGCACGTACGTATTGTCACTGGTCAGCTGTAATTTTACGCAGTAAAGCTTTTAATTTCTGAAAGTGCATGGTGCCTTTCAACCCCAATTATGTTACAAAGAAAACTCAACCAAACTGAACACTGAAAAACTAGTCTGTGGTTACAGATTATACCACTAGTAATACTGTTATCTATGTCCGTTCACTGTCTCGGCGGTTTGGTTGCCAAGGAAGTTTGATAAAAAAAAACAGTGACGCGTATACAGAGTTTCCCATATTGCTCGTAACGAAATTTAGCAAGTATTTTTAAACTTTTTACAACCATGTTCACTGGAATTGTTATTTGTAATCGTAATACATTGCCTTATAAAAATAAATTGAATATCAGCATTATTTGCCACATTTACGGATGTTTTTGCTTTGCTTAAAGCCAGTTTTTATTTTATCAACAACTTTTTTTTACATAAATTGATGCCTTAAAACAGCACATATTGCATTATTCTGTTTTAAAATGCACTAGTAGTAGTAATGAAAACGCTATAGTTATTATACAAGTATATTTGTTTTTGCTTCCTGACTGATCACTAAATACGAGCCGGTTGTATCAAATGAGACCTGGGAGCAAACTTTATGCCAAGGAATTTTGCCTGCAATCTGTTTTTATAGCAACCAGACTTAAGTCTCTAGATAAAATTCCCAAGGTCACACCAGGGTTTGGCTTTGACTCTGCTGCAGTGTTTATTCTTAACTGCTGCCTAGAATCAAACGTCGACTAAAGAAAAATCACTAGCTAGGTAAGTAAGATATATAGGTGGTTTCAAGCAAGCAGAAAAAAGTTAATCAGTAGAAACATGAGTAAAACTCATAAAATGTTTGATTTATATGATTTAAGCAGCACGTTGAAAAAGGTGCAGTTGCTGGAACTGTAGCCTCAAGTCAGATTATATCTTGTACGTAATATATAAATCCAGATACCAGCGGAATAAATGTTAGATTGTGTTTTTGCAAACTCAACTGACTTTGCTCATCTGTTTGATGAAGTGGGCTTAGAAGCTCTGTTTAGTAAAGAGGGAAGCAGCTGCAGTGTAAATGGAAGCTGCCAGATGGCACACAAATCAGAGTTGTCATGGTTGCATCCACTTGGCAGATCTAGGCAGATTTAAATTTTGTAAAAGCTCTACATTTATGCTTTCAAAAAATGAGCCCACAAATGCCATGTGTATATTGGATACACAGTTTTAATATACAGTAAGCGCCGCTTTATAGACTCACTTTGGGACAGAAGCATTTTGACCCAATTAACCGACTGAACCTATTAACAAATGGGTGTTGTATTACTGGTATAGAAGTATGAGTCACCAGCTCACTATGCATTGCAAAGGTTTTTAATGAATTTTAGAAACAAAATGTTGCCTAAATTGCTTTGTGCAGTTAAAAATTAGAAAAAATATTTTAAAATATTGATTTATATAAGTGAATTAGCAATAAATTAAAAAATATACTTTTCTAAATCACACAAGTCTGTTTATTTGCAAAAATTACAAAAATTCCTTCAAAGTCGGCTGCTTCATTTTATCGCGAAGAAGTTTGCTCACAAAGTTCTCAAAATGATAAAAATTTTGAAAATCTATTGTTGTACGGTGCACAAATCCTCATAAAATACTTAGTGCTTGGTGTGCCTAAACTGTTGGTGGTGCCCGTGTTTTTTTCCAAGTAGCTTTGCCTGAGTTTCCGCTTGCTGTAATTCTAACGTACTTACTGTACTGTAACTGCATCCCTGGCATAACAGCAACATCTAACTGATTAAACTTTATGGCAGAGACTGACTGAGCTTCAAAAGCAGACTGCTAAACAAATGATTAAATGTTTAACAATGTCATTGTTACAGTTCCAAAATCTTTGTCAATGTAGTAACTCTGTCCAAAAATTAACATTTGTATTTACTTTAAAATATTTTAATAATGCAGTTACACTAATGGTGATGATGATGATAATGATGATTGATAACAATGATGTGATGATAATGAAGATGATGACGATGAAGAAGAAGAAAAAGATGATGATGATGATGATTGATGATGATGGTGATATCATGTATTATCTAGAAGTATCATAGTACAATTCTGATGGAGTGTGGATGCAGCCCAGGTGTGCAAGTAATCTCTAGATGGTTTGAAAGCTGGAATTACAGACAGCAATGCCAGTTGCTGTGGAGCTTAATAGATAGGTAAGCTGTTTGGTTTGTTAAATCTATGGCAATTCATTAACATGCTGACATGTTTATGTTTCAAGCAAAAAACAAGTGAAATTTTACAATCTGCATACTATAGGCCTACCTCAAAGAAACTTGCCTTGAGTGTTTTTTTTTAGTACGTGCTACTTTTATTTTTAATTGATGCTTTCTCTTAACAGGTAAGCTTGACAAGCTAAGGCTTTATAGACTAATCTGAATATAACACTAAAATGTATCAAGTATTATAAATCATTAATATATTATTCTGTATTCATTGCTATTTTATGTAAAGATAAAACTTTTGAACTCTAATTATGTGACAGGATGAGTTGCTGAGCTCTGACTTATATATTGACTAAAGAAGTTTTGAGAATAAACGGGGTGATTTAGTCTTCGAAATGGAATTTAGAAATAGAAAACGTTGCCTCTGAAAATCTTTCCTTTTAGCTTATTTATTATTGCACTTATTTTGCTAATTACACATGAAATTCAGTAGTAGTCGAAGCCATAAAGGTAACATGAATGAGAATGACTCTACCAAAACAGCAACAGCACTAGCAATGGTAACAGAACAATAATTGGCCAATGATTGCAAACATTTGCAAAAGCTATTCAATGTTCAAGAAAGGCACAGGAAACTTGCAAACAATATAGTGAGGTGAAGCCCTGGCAAAAACACAACCAGGTTTTATACTCGTAAGTACTTTTACCTGATAACCAGAAAATCACCAACTATGAATGGTCATCACTCATTAGTAATGTAGGTAGCCAATTATTTAATGCCCTACTGTTTAACTTGATAAATTGGCCTTTTAACAAAAAAGCGAAGACAGTTTTAGTTTAACCTGTGATTTAACTGTTGAATGACTGAACCTGAATTTGGCATACAGGTATACTATTTAACCGAGTTGTCCTGTCAGTTAAATAAGGTTGTAAATATTATACGTATAATGTATAAATGTTGTACTGTTTAATTCAAATAGATGTGACAGAAAAGAGTTGTTGGGAATTTTGGATGTTTTGAAAATTGTTACTTATCTTGGACGCACTGTTTATGGGAGAACTTTACTTGAGTTGCAGTCACCATGCAAAAATATTTTTTCAGGTATATTTTTACCTTTGTTGTTTTATTTTGATGTAATTATTGTAATCTGTTCTGTAATTTACAACTTTCACAGTTTGCACGAAACAAATGACTGTCTCATTTTGCTGGATTTTTATCATGTTGTTTGCTTTCATTGCACAATAATGCTTAAAATGCTTAATGCTACTGTACTTTTCATTAAAATCAGATATATGTATTTTTAAAGCACTTTTTAAAATCTAAAACCAGTTTTATGGGTATAAGATGCAACAGTTTGGTTGTTGATTTCTGAACAAGTTAGTGATGACATTCAGTCATTGGCGTACCAGTTTGAGCTTATATAGCTTTTCTTATTCCACCCAGTTATCAAAAGAACCACATTCTTACATAGTCTGTTAGATAAATTGAAAGTAAGAATATGCTGGGTGTTTCAGAAGTCACTAGCTATTTTGTTCAGTAACTGAGAATTTTTTTGAGCCTACATTTGAAGTTTATGCCTTTTTCTTCTGCTGCCATGCTGACTTTAGAACACAGGCGTAAAATCACTGTATGGCTTCATGACTACATAGAAAGGAGCACCTTGTAGGTGTAAAGCACTGCAGTAGATTTATAAAGGTAACCAAGCTAACTGAAGTTTTATGCCTCCTAAATTCTCATGAATGCGGTTTGCTCTGCATTATTAACACATCTCTGGAACAATAAAAGCTTCTATTGAAAGAACAAAGGTTTTTTGGCTTAAAGTGATTGCATGATTAACTTTGAAGAATTAACATTATATTGAATCATCCTTTATAGTTCATCAGGTGTGGAACTGTGTGAAGCTTATATGATATGAACAGTAAAGGACACTATCATACAACAGTAGAATCTGTTTTTAAAATACGGAGTAAATTTTTTACTAATGCAGTGGTGAATAGTTTAGTTTATTTGAAAAAACTTTTCAATTTCACTTACTATTTACTCAGAAACCTATTGTGTTTGTAAGTGTCTGAAAGTCTGAAATTTTCTCCTGGAAGGGTTATGCTTGCTATATTCACATTTTAGTCATACACAAAACATTCATAAATGCTGATGTAAGGTTACAAGACAATTACACTATATTATTGAGATGATCAATTAAAGATTTCCGTTTGCTCGAGATGCTTAGTCTTTACTACATGTTTTTTTGCAGGAAAGTCGTTTAGTATGTTACACGATATTGCAACAAGGAAACTAAGAGTCCAATTTCAAATGAGAAATGTGGGTAAATTCAGATTTTTGTTTAAGCTGTATTAAATTCCATTTCATATTGCAGAATTGTTGACTCTAGTAAATCGACTTGCCTTGAGTTGTGACTAAGTCCAATGATATTACCAATATGACTCAATATTTTAATTACTCTTTTAATTCCAATGATTTTCCGTGGTTCAAACTATTAATTGCCAGTTATTGCCAAATGAGCTTTTTTAGAATGTAGACTTTGTGCAAGTGAAGTCTTAATAATTATGAATAAGAAACAAAAAAGAAATTCATCTTTAATCCTTAATTCATTGTTGAAATAGCGCTAGCCTACAGCATCAAAACACTGCGTAATTCATGTAGAATCTTGTGAGCTATTTGCTATGACTTTCTTTTCTTTATTTCTAAATTCCATTTAGAAGACTAAATCACCCTGCTTATTCTCTAAACTTCTTTGGTCAATATATAAGTCAGAGCTCGGGAATGCAGCCTGTCACATAATTAGACTTCAAAAGTTTTATCTTTACACAAAATAGCAATGAATACAGAATAATATATTAATGATTTATAGTACTAGATATATTTTAGTGTTATATACAGATTGATCTGTAAAGCCTTAGTTTGTCAAGCTCATCTGTTTAGAGAAAGCACAAATTACATATAAAAAGTAGCACGTACTAAAAAAATACTCAAGGCAATTTTCTTTGAGGTAGGCCTGTAGTATGCAGATTGTAAAATTTCACTTATTTTTAGAACTATTATACATTTATTTAGAACTATTAGATTTGCTTTTTGCATTTCATATTATCACTAGAATGGTTGATTAAATATCAAAGAAATACTTAATTAACAAGTTTAAGTCAAATTGGCAACTTGAAACTTTTAAAGACTCCTCTTTAATAATACTTTCAGAACTCTCGACTTAAAACTAAAAGCTTGAAACTTACTTGTGACAAGTGGCTCAGTAACTTTGCATTGCTGCAGATTTGCGTACTTTAACTTCTAAAATGGAAGCTCAATTTTCTATGCTCTTTGGATTTCGGCATTTTTATTTATAGCCATTTGCATATTCTAATGTTGAATTATTAGCTACTAAAGATATTGACCATTATTAGGTACATATTTTTTATTTTTTTATAACAGAAATTATTTGCTGATCTGGCAGTTAAAGACTGGGGATATCTTTTGTGCCATCTTCTACTTTTATGCAGCCGTGAGCAAATTGCTTGTTTGCTTTGCTATACACAAAGCAGGTATACTTAAACAATATTAAACACTGTGTTGATTTTTAATCGTGATTCGTATATCACTACTATAATTATCATCTAGGTCATCATTGTCTTCATTATCATCATTGTCATCCTCATCATCGCATCTTTTTTATGGGCAGTTAAAGAGGATTAAGATTCGAAAACTTTCATCTAGTTTTCAAGAAGTGAAATGTAAAATTAGTTCGCGGATCAGCTGACTTTAAAAGTGCATTGTGGAACGTTTTGTTTTTTTTTGTTTGATGTTTTGTCAAGGGCTTCTTGTCATTATGTAATATAAAAGGTGTTCACAACAGATAGTATAAAAAGTTCAGGTAAAATTTCACTTCTAGGATTGACAGACCTATCTGCATTGACGATGTCAGTGACAACATTCTCATGAAAATTTTCAAGTTTCTGCCTGAAGATGATTTGGAAATCGTTGCGCAAGTTAGTCCTAAGTGGCAACAACTTTGTTTGAATAACTGGAATTGGCTTCGAGTAAAACCTTTAAAATGGGGTATGCAATACTCATCACTAATATTATATTAAAACTTTGCAAATGCTAATTGTAAGCTGTGAAGAAATATTTTCTTTTTTATTTTCATTTCATTTAAGTCTATTGAGTAAACTATTAAGTAAATAGAATCTTTGTCACTGTTTGGTACACACTGCAGAAATGAACTATTGGAACTACATTTTGTTCCTTGCTAGTTTCATTCATCTAGGATCAAATATGTTACTTAAAAAGTTTGAGTAACATTTAGTTATAGACTTCTTTAAAAAGATCGTTGAAGCCTAGGCAAGATGTTTAGCCTTGTACATTTGTACGTATTGCTGCATGTCTTTCAGAACATCCTAAAAACATAAAAAAATTAAAGTTGAATTAAGTTTTTTTTGACAGCATTATAGATTTATGTAACAAAATTGAAGTTTTAAACCAATTAACAGAAGCAGTTGCAGGTATTAGATCTTGGTGGTGCCATTACAAAAATGTCCTGTCAAATCATCACATAGCAAATGTTTATGAGATCAAATTTTACAATTGCAAAAATCCATGCAAAAAAGTCTGTGCAAAAATCACAAACATTTAGTTAGACCAAATTTTCTAAATGTCAGTGACACTTAGAGGATACAGAAGATTGTTTCAAAATATTTAAATGCCTCTCTGTATTTGCTTCATGTTCCTATTATCTACTGGAAGCTTGTATGACATGTTCTAGTTTCATTCGTTCCAGGTTCTTTGATGCCGGCCTTTTTTGATAATGTGAAGTAAAGCTTTTATTCTTTCAGCTGGCTTAGAGGAGGAGCTTGAAGATGGTTTGCTTCCTCCTGAGCTGTCACATTGGTACAAGAAAATAGAACAAAGCTTGCCATGGCTTCGTCCAGGTAAAAGTATTGTAATATGGATTGATGGAAAATTTTTTTGCAAAATATATTATAAAGTTTTTACTAAATGTCCAAATTTGCAGCATTATTACTAATGTGGCAGAGGTGCTTTTAGCTTATATAAGTGGCAAATCATTTATCTATCGAATATTTTGTATTTCAAAATACACCAATAAGTATTAAAGCAGACTTAGCTTCTATTAGAATGCTGTTTTTTGGTCATTTGATAGTCACTGTAGAAGAAGAGGTTGATGAATATGGCAATCGATACATCAAATTTGGTAAGGGCAGGTCTGCTGATCATGTAACAAGCCGTTTTGGAACAGGTAAACAAAATACAAATGCAGTGTTAACAGGTGTTTGTAGAGTAGACTACGTTCTACGGACTTTAAGTTCTATTTTGTTAAGAACAATTGCGCATTTTACTTTTGTCTGACTTTCATTTTAGAAAAATGTGCAGTGTATGCAATTCAGCCATATCAATTGGGATTAACAAAACTGATGAATGCTTTTTATTTGAGAGTCCTAAACATAGCATGCATTAAGTAAAATTAACATTCATATATATGTATGTATGTATGTATGTATGTATGTATGTATGTATGTATGTATGTATGTATGTATGTATGTATGTATGTATGTATGTATGTATGTATGTAGCCAATAACATTACTATGTGTGGCCTCCTCCAAAACAATAGTGTGTACCAAAGATCTTAAAATTTTGTGGCTACTGATTACAGTTTCTTTAGTGATTTTGTAATCTATTACTCATCTGATACTAATGTACAAAAGGCGAATTTTCTGGCAGATACATTAATCATTTAGTAATAAGTTACTGAACAGAGTAATCAATACATAACAGTAATCAGTTAGTAATCAGGTGTGTTGCTTTTACTATAACTACAACTATTTGCATGACTGCTCTCAAACCAAAATATGTCATTAGAATCTTATAATTCATTTTTACTTCACAGTTTGTATGCTTGAGTTGTTTTAGATTTTGAAACTTTTTGTAAACTATTGCTTCCATTTCACAAACATAGCTGGAGAAGAGGTTGATGAGTACGGTAGGCCTTTTCAACTGTTACGACGTGACAAAGATGTTGCAGAAGTGTTTGATGAACACGGAAGACCTATTCGTCAGTTAAGACTTGACAAAGGTGCCCTAGAAGTGGTTGATAAACATGGCGTTGTTATACGTTCGCAATTTCGTAGAACTGAATTTGAAAAGGGAGATGAATATGATATTCACCGTCCACGATTTGGCAGACGTAGAACTAAGAAAACTCCTGAGCGTGATGGAGGTGAATTTGCTTTTACTGCTATATATTTTGATGTATGTTACATTAGAATATCTGGTTTCAGACAGAATTGTATTTGTACAGTAGGCGCCATTTATTAGACTCATGGTTAATAGAATCAGTTGCCTAATTGACTCAAAAACGTCTGGTACGGGCTTCTATATATTCAAATATATATACAAATTGTCGGTAATTGACTCAACTAACTCTGCATAATTGACTCAATATTTTTCCTTCTCAATTTGTACTTAAAATAAGACACTTGTGTGGGTGCCCAAAGAGCTTTTACTGCTTTTATGTTACCTTTGCGTAGATTTTGTGTTCTATAATATACGTAGAAATAGTTATGTTAGGTATAGCTTTGCTTGCAAATAGGGTACGTTTATCATATTCACTAATATGTTAGCGTAGCGGTTTTGCGTTGAATCTGCCACCTGCTTATCCAGTGCAGTTAGCCTCGTTGTTTCTGGAAGCTAAGCATTTAATCGCTTGCTGGTATACTTTTGAAGTTGCCGCTGCTTTTCACAGGGAGAACAAGGTCTTCACCAGCTCAAGCGCTAGGTGACTAGGTGTTTTGCATGAACGTGTGCAGTATATAGCAACAAATTTTCAACATTTTTATCATTATGAGAATCTCATTAACTAACTTCTTTTTGAAGAAATGAAGCAACCGACCTTGTGTGAATTTTTGCAATTTGTAGTGGTAATAATCAGATCTGTGCTTTTTTATTAATTCACTTATATAAATTAGTATTCTTAAATAGTTGCACATAGGAATTTTGACATTAATTTGTTTCTAAAATTCATTCAGAACCTTTGCAATGCCTGCTAAGGTGATGTGTGATGGTTCATACTCCTGTACTAGAATGGGCTAGACCTGTTGGCCAATTGAATCAGTCGGTTAATTGGGTCAAAACACTTCCATCCCAAAGTGAGTCTCTTAAGTGGTACCTACTTTATATATTCTGCGTGGAACAAAATTAAATCTAGGTTTTTTGCAGTTATCTGTTCTGTACATTAAAGATGTTAAATGCTATGCACCTCTTGCTAATATTGTTATAATAAATAAACAGAAACACTAGAAAGCCTTATTTGAGTTGTTATAGTGACTTTATTTCAGAAAGACCTCAACTTTGCAACTCTGCTGTTTTGGTTAGTTGCCAAATCAATTAATAAAACAAGTAGTGACAAGGCAAAGCTAAGTTAATAGTTTTCTTGACACCTTTAAAGGAATTAAAGGCAGATTGCAAATTACTTTTTAAGTACTGTCCTTTTTGTATGTGCAATCAACACTGATGTTTTCAAGATTCCCGAACACTTTCTACTTTGTTTCTGTTTTTGATCAATAGCCTATTAATCGATTTCATCAATAGTCTAAGCTTATTGTCTATGTTGAGTATACTACTCTGTATAGTACTTACTGCCATGTCACACTTGTTAACTCCGGACTAGAAGCATCTCAGATTTTTGGAAAGGATCTTGAATTAACTTTGAACTAGTGTCGAGTCTGACTTATTTATTGTGAATAAAATAGAAGGTTGTGCCATTCCCCTGATAACGTAAAACTATGTTGTCTACTTTAATATGGACATTTTTCTTTTTCTAATTAGTTTCTTGTTCACTTGTTTTGCCTTGAGTCTCAGTCTTAGATGAGAGCAATATATTATAGAAGTGTCCAAGAATGTGTCGAAAAAGTGAGATGCCTGTATCGTACTCAAAATTATCTACCTCTTGAAGCTATAGTATATTTTTACAAGTCAATCTTTCAATCTTCTGTGGGACACTTCAGCCATGGGCTGGTGCTGTACCTTGTAATATCAACCCATTTTAAAAATTACAGAACCATGTAGTCAGTTGGTCTGGGTTCAGCCCTGCAGTCACTGAAGGTCAGGTGCTACATTGCAGATACTCTCATGATCTCTCGTTGTTAGTTACTAAATGGCGATAGTATTTCAGCAGCATTTGTTTTTCTGTTGCTTTTTGTAGTTTCACACTGGACACCCCTAGATGCGAACTGGCTGCTGTGGAATTCTCAACCAAAAATTTCAGCTTTGGGCAATTCAAGAATAATATTAACAGATGCCTCCTATCACTATTAGCAAATTAGTTGTAAAAATTTTTGTTCTCTGGACATGTACTTTTCTTCTTTATCATCTATATCATCACCTTGTTTCTGTAGCCCTTAACCCTGTGTCATCATTGGTCTTGTTTTGGGTGGCTTGTATATGTCATATATGAACAAACATGATATTATGTAATTATAGTTATATGGTAGTAGAAATAGCAGATATTTTTGTACGTCTGGAGATTTAGATAATGCACTTTATTGTAGAAGCTTAATTTTACAAATTAAATGCTTAAAAAACTGAAATAATTTTATTGATCTTGGTTACACACTGCATGAAATTGAATAAACGTAATTAATTTATTTTTTGAATTTTAATAGAAGAAGGTGATATAAAGAAAAAGTGGAGTATTGGCTGCATTGAAGCTTATGCTAACTTGCTGTTACCACCTTCGCCTGTAGGTAAGCAAAGTTACTCCATTAATAACAGCTGTATGAGGTTCTCTGTGTATTATAGCTTGAACTGTAAACCTCTTGATATAGCCTAAAATAACTTATTGTATAATGATAAAAAATGATTATAATGATTGTATAATGATAAATATAGAAGTTTGCTCATGATACGATTTATAACAATAGTGTAATTATTATTGTGGCAAGGTAAATTGTTTCATTTTTTGTATTTATATTTTTATTTCTATCCATTTGACAATTATATGCCTAAGCAGGTTAACAAAGTCACTTTTTAACAAGCCTAATAAAGAACCACATTAAAATAGGATACCAGTTATAGCATAAGGATTATGTTACTGATAAATATTTTTATTGAATAATCACTTAAATAGCGATTTTCGTATGTTAAACTGAATTTACACATACCACGATACATATCTACCACAAGTGCAATACTGCAGTATATTTGTTGTCATACGAGTCAGTCCTAATTTTACTTAGAGCTCATGTCATCTGTGTAGCCCTTTTCTATTTGCATCAGCAGGGAAATAAGCATTTTGTTTAAAAGTAAGAAATGCACAGACTCGTCTACAGACATAGACGAGACAAACTTGATTGGAGAATTCAAAATATAGTAGTTTGAATCATACTTTGAAAACTTTGTCTTGAGCATTTCAAGTAATGGAGATGCTGTGATATTTTTAAATTATGTTGACTGTTGCTTAAAAAGCACTGACTTTCATCATTTAATATAACTAACATTTTTTAGAGTTGGGTGAGCCAGAAGAAGCAGAAAAAGAAGGAAAATTACAAGTGAGGAAACATGCAAAATCGAAACAATCAATTGGTGCGTCAGTTAGTACTGAGGAAGAGTTGATTGAAAAAGGCAAGGCTGCAGCACTACGCCGAAAACAGAGAAAGGAGACCGTAGAGCAACTGATCATTGATCCTGGTCATCTGGCAAGATTTACTCGTACTGACAGGTAAAGGAGATTGTCAGCTTTAAAATTAAATTTCAAGACTTCCCAGATTAGTGTAAGACCACAGATTACAAGACAGTGTAACAACGGATTTGTATAACACATGATTGCTGTTGTAACTGAGTGCGCACTCTGTTCTGGTTACCTTTGGCAAGTTGTCTATAATGTTGCATTTGTTGGCGGGTGGTAGCTACTTGGCATTCATATTACCCTGGGCACATCCAGCTGCCATGGCTGAGAGGAAGAAATAATGTAAACCTATCTGTTAAGAAAAAGCTGAAGTTTCTCGTGAAATTGTTCAGTGTGAATCATCCGTAGGAACAGCATGTGAAGAATATGGAGTCGAGAAGATAACAACACTAGAGCCAGGCATACGGAAATCTAAAGAAAGAAGCTTGTGTTAAGATACTTTGCTGAGCCTGCACTTATGAAAACATATGCAAGTGGCTAAGAAAGCTGAAAGATAAAAATTTTGAAGAACCCGTATAACTGGTTTTTTTCAGGAGCAGTCCGATATTATACTTGTTCATGGAACCGGAATTTAGAATGCTACAAATATCCAAACTAGCTTAGTAAATGGATATATAAAACCTTGTGCATGTGATGAACAGCCTCTGTAGCAATTATAATTGTCATGGAATTGGTAATATTAGACTTTATGAAGCTGATAGTACACCAGTGGAAGAACTGAAGTCCTACAGACAAAAGTAAATTAAACATAAAAATGAAGACTGCAACTGTTGTTACCCTTGTGTAAGGTGCCGAGGAGACTTTGCTGTTTTAACTTTCAATATATGCTGATGGAAATAAAGAAATGACACTTGGCTATATAAGTTGAATAAGGAAAAAATTTCAAAATTGCATATGCTGGTAGATGCGTAAACTGAAGTTGGTGATCATGGGGAAATCAGCATCTAAGAGACATTGTGAGGTAACTCACATCACAGTGTTATTACTGTAAGCTGTAAGAAAATAGGAGGAAGATGTAAAGTTCAACATAGTCTAGACAATGCTCCTGCACATCCCAGTGCTAGCAACTTTACAAGTCATGGTGATAAGAAAGGGTGTGTTTGGCCACCTTAATGTAACATCAGTGGGCATGCCACTGGATCAAGGTGTCTTCACTTCCTGCAAGATATTGTAATACAGATGTTATTTGGGTGTTATTCACTGTTTTGCTCAACGTAATCTGAAAACGATTAAAAAACAGGAATTGCATATATAGTATTTTGATGCACTGCTATCCTTTTTTAGGGCAAGGAGACATCTGCGGAAACAAGAGGAACGTCAGAGATCATTTAGAGAAGCAGATGAGTTAGCAACTGAAGTCAGACCATTGCCTGTTCAAACAAAAAACCTGCTGGTGGGCTCATTATGAATACAAAAGCCAATTATGTACCATGTTACCAAGTTTACAAGTATTGATGTTGGTTGGTCGGGCTGGTTGAGTAAATAATTTTATTGCATTTCATGTTGCAAAGATGGATTTTCCAAGAATGTTGTGTTATACAAATCGCATGTTGAAGGTGAAATTTCCCATATGGAGACTGGACAATCTTAGAATACCTGTTCTTGTTCTGATTTTGTTTAAAAAAAGTGATTTAATCTGTATACTATAAAATAGTATAAGAATTTGATTAAAACAACACTGCTTCTTAGGTTAATTCACTTTATCATATGTAAAGAAGTGTTTTTAATGCTGTTACATCTTTTAACTTTCTGCATTCAATAAAGGAATACTGTGCATCATATCAAAAACCTTTTTTGTTTTTATTTAGGACCAAAGTAGCTCTTCTGTCTTGATAACAAGCTCCATGGCTGGGAAGGCAATGCGCAACTCAATGTTTGGCGATGTAAAGGCTGTAAAACGACTTCGCAAAATTGTGGTATGCTTTCAGTTAGACATTTTAGTTGTCCTAGGAATAATTTACTATGTCTATGTACCTAGACGAAGTGCGGTGGCAGAGGTTAGTGTATTGGCTACTGAAGTTAAGATGTTGCAGAGGCTAGTCAGTGAGTGGTTGGATCGATTCTCACTCTGGAAAGTTTCATTTGCCATACTCATTTTGGCTGTTCACTTTGTAGAGGGAGGATGTGTTCACAATCGAATGTAGGTTAGACACTTCTGCTGGTTTACTGGCTCATTTTAGAGGCATTGCGTTGATAATGAGTCAGGTCAATCTCACCACCACTATCTAATTTGAGTAGGACAGAATACTGGTTTTGGCTGCCAGGATTCCAAATTGTATTTAAAAGTACCTAGGGAGACTTTATAAGTTGTGCCCACTTGAATTTGGAATTAAAGAAGCATAAGATAAGAATCAAGATGTTTTTAGGTCTTTTCATTTTGTTGTTTCTTAGCAGTTGATACTGCCTGTGTCATCGCTGTCCTTAATTCCTCCTACATTTTAGGGCCATTCAAAGTAGATACCAGTAATTAGTACAACAAAGTGCAACATGTAATTTAGAATTCATTTGATTGCCACTAAGGTCTTTTAGTGAGTTGTACTTGCTTATTTTTGGAATTTGGTATTGTTCAGCCACACAATAACAGGTATAAATATGTGGTTATTGTTTATATATAATGCATACAAATTTAGAAAATCCTTCAAGTGTATACATGAATTCAGGTCCATGATTCAAAGATATATTATTAATTTCGTTCAGAGTAAATATAAATATAAAAAAAAAATCACATATAATGCTTTGTATGTTTTCAGTGCACCTTTTTGTATTTTTTAGTAATGTTCAAAGGCAGGTTTCAAGGGGGTCACTTGAGGCAATCATGCACCTTAACTTACAAAGAAAAATAAAAAATTGCAAAAAATGAAAGCAGAAATAAAAAAATGAAGGAAAAGATGAAGGCTAGTCAAACTTCATCGGTTTAAAATATGGGTGAGAAATTCCATGGGAGAAGAGTGACTAACTGGTTCAACCCTGATGAATATTCATAGGGACATTCATTTGAATGTCAGTGACATTATTACTCGATTTGCCATGAAAAACTCTATGTGTTATGTAAACAAATCATCCATTTTATTTTTTTATTTAGTTTTTCTTTTTATGTTCATTTATTTACCTTGAAAATGCTTACTTTGATGCATGTACTGGCTCAGTATCACAATGGTGAGATGTAGGTCACTCTAAACCAGACCAGAATGTTGGAGAAATTTGTGTCAATAAAATCATGTTTTTATCAACATGTGCTATCATTTTACTTTTTATTCTAAGAATATGAGTATATATAATCTGTAAAAGATTTAGCGCCACATCACCCCCACCCTAACTTTTAACTCTGGAGCCGCCCCTGGTAACATTTGGTCTTCTTGAAAGGATTGCCGTTTCTTTACTTTTATCTGTTAGTATATTCAAAATATGATGCTTTCTTTAGTTATGTTCCCCATCTTTCTTGGGTTACCTTTTTATTGTTTGTGATATTCAAAATTCAATTGGACGATAATACCATCTTCTTAGCTAAAATACTTTAAATCTTTTTAACAAAAGTTGTTTATTAGTTACAAATGGCAAACTGATGTGTGATTTTGACCTAAGTAACCAGTCAGCAGTCAGAGGTGTCATACTTCTGTAGAACAATGATAAAATTGAAACCGTCTGACTATATTTATAACTCTGTGTGTGTGCTCATAAGTTTTGGACTTTTCATCAAAAAGTGTGTTCAGTTAATATGCTAGTATGAAGCATTTTTAGTTCTTCATAGACTGTTATATGGAGGTATGTTTTTTATCAAACTGTACAACATATTTTATGATTTTCCGACAATATAATTTGTCTGCTTTTTAAGTGGTGTAATGCGACGATAATTATTTATTTGCTGCAAAATCAGCTGCTTTTGGTTTAAGTTAAATGATTGTACTTTTATGCTGTGTTAATTCTGCAATGTTGAACTTATTGACCAATTACACTGCAAACAACATGTTTCAACATGGTTAAGGAGATGTTTAATGTCGAAAAGTCTGAAAAAGAATTCTAGATTACATAATTGTATAGTTTAAGAATTGGCTTGTTCTGTTGTAGGATCATGCAGACAGTGTCATGTGCATGCAATTCGATAGGCTTAGAATCATCACTGGAGGTTTGGATGGTGTGCTAAAAATATGTGACATTAGAAGTGGTGCCCGCATTGCAGAGCTTTTTGGACATCTGGTCAGTAGTTATAAACATTGTTAAACGTTTTAAAATGTTTTTCTTGTAATCTTTGACTTTAGGCTTTGACTTTTTGACATAAACTTGATTTTTCCATGTTTATTTTAGGGTTCATTTTTAATGAAAGCTTTTATGAACTATTTAAATTGGCTTTAAGTTAAATAGCTTGGAAAAATGATTTACAATGCTTAAAATTTAAACCATTTTATACATATAATTGGCATATAATGATTAATTTTCATTGTATTTTTAGGGCGGAATTCATTGTTTGCAGTTTCAGGCTAACATAATGTTTAGTGGATCGTGGGACAGAAATATTATCGTAAGTCTTTTGCTCGGCAAAGTAAAATTAGTGTCTCGGAGTTCTTAATATCCTAGAGCAAAACTAACCAACAGCCATCTCTTACTATAAAAATTTTTTCCCAGATGTGTATAGTGAAACCCTTTTGGTGCTTCCAGTACTGGCAGCATGCAAAATTTTTACAAGTATCGTGACTACAACATTGAATTACTAGTTTAGATGCTGCTAGAGTGAGTGCTCTTGACACATTTTACTTGCCAATAGGCACAGTTTTGTCAGTTTTTATAAGATAATTGTAAGCTTATACTGTGTGGTATAAATAATAACATATTGTAAGGTATTAATAAATGTAACTGAAATTTAACATCACAAAACGTGTCTATGGTTCTATAATAATTGGTGCAATACTTAATTAATTTTTTCTAAAATATACTTTTATCCACATTGTGTGGATTAATTTTGTTCGATATTGGTTTTTTCCGATCGAATCTGATATGTTTTACTTAAGGTATAGACTCGACATGATTTGATATTGCACAAAAATTTCGTGATATAGTACTTTTTGTTACCAAGGTTAAACACTTTAATCTCGCTTTAACAATTGAGATTAATGTTTCATTTAACTGAAATGATGAACATACTTAACCTCATTTTGATTTTCAACTATTTAATGTACATTTTACATTCAGACTGAATTTACTGAGAAATTTTGATAATATGAATTCAACCTTATAAACTTTAAATTGGTAACATCAATACATGAAAAACAAAAAGGTTTGCATTAGTGCTTTAGCAAAATTAAAACAGTCTGTCAAGAAACTAGTGTGAATTATTAACAACGTGTGACATGTTCCTTCACCAAGAGTTGATAGCACGGTCAGAATCAGTATCAGGTCTAACAAGGGACAATTAAATTTCATCCCTATTAGCTTTAGGGGAGAATCAGAGATCAGTTGTATAACCGAAAATTTAAACAATCAAATTGGTCATGTATGTTTGACAATCGCACATAACTTGCTATGAATTCCCAAGTAGCTATTTGTTGGTCAAATGTAGCCTGTATCTGCACTGTTACTCGTCAGTGGCTAGACAGGTTTGAGTGTGTGTGGTTCAACAGGGAGAGCGCGGCAAGTTAGGTTCTCCTGAAGTTAATAATATGTTATAGGCTACTGTAGTAGAATATGTCATGTGGCTGTACTGTCTGATTCCCTGGTCAAGCTCCATTTGCATGCTAGCCCAGCAAAGTAGACAGACTGATTATTTAGAAACTTCTTACATTACACCCGAATTAGTTAAATCATTACTGCTTTGCGTAAGACATGAGTATGGATGTATGAACTTTGCCTTTTTTGAAGGTTTGAAAGTTCAAGCCAAGTAAAAGTAGACCGATGTTTAAGTTGCCAGTTGTTATGTTGGGAAATGTCAGAATTTTGCTAAATATTGGGTATCGGACAATGCTAGTTTGAATATGCACAGGTGTAGTCAGATTATGCACTGAATCTGGCACATTTCTTTTATTAGGCATACTTGATTTATAATTTTAGGCATGGGATATAGTGAAGTTTGAACCGATTGCTGTCCTTCCTGGGCACTGTGGATCAGTGACGTGTTTAAAGTTTAACAACGAATACCTGTGAGCTTTACATTAATTTTTTGTGTTAAATAGTTTCACTTTTCATTTGCATTCAAACAATTATTTTTGCTATGTTAGCTCGTATGTGCAAGCATATTCTAAAATGGTTTAATTAGTTTAATGAAACTGTTTTTACATGGAAAAAAGCTCATCTTGTTTTCTGATAGTAAGTTTGATGTTCTTTGCTTTGAGTGTGTAATGTGCTCTTTTGGCATTGCAGAACATCTGGTTCAGAAGATGCAACAGTTAGGTTATGGTCTATGAATGATTACAGTCTTGTAAGAGTTATAAATTTCGACAGTGAAGCAGTTAGTTGCATGACACTGCAAGATAGTTTCCTGATATGTGGATCCGACGATAAGTATGTTACTTGATTATGTTATTTAATGTCTGAAATGCATGTCTAAGAAACTTGGACAGATAAGAAATGAATGTACAGCAAACCCACGTTATAATGGACCTCGGATATAACAGACTTTTTTGCTTGTGCGGATACATTTTTTACTACCAGCCAAGTCCTCTATAATGAAGCCAACATCCAGATCGCAGGCTTAGGTCAGCATGTACAGCACATCCCAGTATTAACAACAAGATAATAAGAAAAGAAACACGTACATAATATTGACTATGAAACACGAACCAGAGTAGAATGTGGCCACCTTCAGTTTTGAATCACAACAGCTTTAATACTCGTGATGCGTTTTTCATACGTGTACAAGTACGTTTTATTTAAATAAACATACATTTTAGGATATTTTACCCATTTGCCTGTGTAAAGTGATAGGTTAAAATACATGGCCTAGGTCCCATAAAACAATTGCAGCTGCTAGAGTAAGAAGTGCTAGTAATTAAATGAAGTAAGCTTTTCCATTATCTTTTTCATTTTTTATATTAAATATAAAATTCTGCCAAATTTACATGCTCTTCACCAAACTTAAAACAAAGTCAGGCCAGCAATTTATTCTATCTTCACCAAACTTAAAACAAAGTCAGGCCAGCAATTTATTCTTCATCGCATTGTCATTTGTTCTAGCCTACCATTAGGTTATCAGGTTGAAAGACTACTAATCAGTTAGTTTAACACTTCAATTTCAGGATTAAATAGACATGAATGCATACATTAGTTGTACTAGTATATGAAAATACATGGCGAAGGCCTATTTCGCATCTTATCTCAGAAGCTGAAGTTCCACGCTAGTTTAGTGCTTTATGTCATCTTTACTTCCCTTTTGTGCACTATGTATGCAGAAACAATCATGTTAAGTACCGTTTTGTTTATAAACATGGTTTAAAAGCGGTTTTGCTTTGAATCTGTTACCCAAAGAATTTCTGGAAGCTAAACATTTAATCACTTGCCTAGCAGTTTCCTTTTGGTGCTCTCATTGCAAATCACGCTTTCGAGCTTAGTGAGATAACAGTCAAAGATGCAGGTACAGTAATCAGCCGGTATTCCTTGTGACTTACAAGAGTGAACACCGTACAGCAAATAAGGGCAGTATAAGTGAGCAGACGATTCAGAACTAGTTTAGTCACACACAACAACAGATTTTCAACATTTTTATAATTACGAGAACTTTGTGGGCCAATTTCTTCGCGAGAAAATGAAGCAGCCAACTTTGAAGGAATTTTTGTAATTTTTGCAAATAAACGGACTTAGAAAAGTCTGTGATTTAGAAAAGTATACTTTTTAATTTATTGCTAATTCACTTATATAAATTAATATTTTCAAAATATTTCTTTTCTAATTTTTAACTGCACAAAGGAATTTAGGCATTACTTTGTTCCTAAAATTCATTAAAAGCCTTTGCAGTGCATAGTAAGCTGATGACTCATGCTTCTATACCTGTAATACTACACCCATCGTTTAATAGGTTCAGTTGGTTAATTGGGTCAAAATACGTCAGTCCCAAAGTGAGTCTATTAAGCGGTGCCTACTGTATATCCATATATATGGGAAAAACTCAAAAATCACATAAAAAAATTGGCAGTTCTTGGATATGTGACATTTAGTGATAGAAAAGTTAAAGACGATGTGATAGAAGCTTTGCTGTAAAACAGAAAGTTTTGAAAGAAAAAATTCACTTACGTTAAAATTTAGCAAAAACTATTTTAAGAAGAAACATATGGAAATTCTCAAGCAAATTCATGAAAAGCTAAAACAAACAGAAGAAAAAAGGCGATTAATTTCGCAGAAGAAATTGAGCAGCAAACAAAAAATGATTTTTCTAGGCATTTTAAAACAAGAAGGACTTTGCAGAACTTTCAACCAAAGAAAAAGCTGATTGTAGAAGGAATTGAAGGTCTAATTACTGTAGCTAAGCATCAAACTGAAGCCATAGCAGAATTTTTTCAAAAGATGTTTAATCATGAAAATGCAGCTGGGTTAAAAGGACTGATCACTATCCAATGAAAGTTGCATTTACTAAAGAAGAAGTAAAGCATGCAGCAAAACCACTGGAAAACACCAAAAGCTCAGCCACAGATGAATTAAATACTGAGTTAGTTTCGTAGTTTGGATCACATACTTTATATGCAGAAATTGCTGAAATTCTTGCATAATACAGTAAGCCCTCACTTAAGAAAGCTAATGCATTCCAGCAAAACAGGTCGTTAAAGGAAACAATACCTTCCGTAGAAAACAATGTAAAAGCATTCAGTTGCTTTCTCTACTGAAAGATCAATAATATTGGTCTGCGTAAGAGCACTCACTAGGCTGCCATGCAGGACAAAAATCAATAATATCTGATTACGTAAAACTCTCAGTACCTTGCTTGACTGAAATTAATAATGCTTGGCTCATATATCAAACACTCTACGACGTTTGTTGCTGACAATTTTTAACTAAAAGTTAAAACAGAGCTAAAGTTTGCAGTGAAAATTCAAATTTGAAATATAGACTCTTTCTTGCATAGACATATCTTTCTCTGATTGATCTCCTTGTGCCACTTCTTCCTCTTCCTCAATCTAGCATTGGTTGCATCGACTCTTTTTTCATCTAAAACTTCTTTTCGGCACTGCAAAGCATTAGCAACATCTTGTCCCATCTCTTAATTTCACTCTATATGAATTATTTTCACAAAAAATCAAGTCTAGCACCAGAACTGTATTTTATGCAGGTGCTGTATGTAGATGTTTAACCCTAGCCACTTCTGATTAACGTACCTGAGAACTTTTCTCGTGTTGTTCTTCCGGTAGGGTAAATGCAAATGATGTGAAGGCAGCAATAACTAACCCATTAATGTAACATGAGAGATTTTTATCAGATGAATTTGAACTCCAAGCATGTAGGAAAGCGCTGTACTAGTTAAGGGGTTGTTAGCAATGAATCATTGCAGCGAGCATCTGACTTCATAATAGGGCAAATTATTACCGTGATTTCTGTTAATAAGATGAGTGCAGTAAACAAAATTTCAGTGCTTGAAGGCTGAAAAAATCGTCGTTCATTCGAAGGCATGAAAGGTGTCAAAATGTAAAACCAAACGTCGTTAAATGGGGAGTCGTTAAGCAAGGACTTACTATATCCCAAAACAGGTACCCCTCAAGATATTCAGAAAGGAATGCTTATCCCTTTATCCAAGCCAGGAAAAGGTGTGAGCCTATAGAAATTCTTAGACCATTGAAGTTACTTCAAATGGAAATTTTAAGGAATTAAGGAAAATTTTGGCCATCTGCATGTTGACTAGATCTATGACAGATTACACACTTACACTCCAACAAGCCAAGCAGCGTCAGTACGTAGGACGGAGTACTACAGAATTAGTTCAAACCTGTAAGTTACTTGCTGAAAAAGCCATCTCTTCTTTTGATTACTCAATATATATACTCATCATCGATATGTCAAATACCTTTGATTCTGTTCGGAGAAAAACTCTTCGGGGACAAACTTCGTTGTCTAGAAGAAATCCTTAAGCCTGATGAAATACACGTCATAAGTATATAATGTTAGAAAATTTGTTAATTCAAGTCAGGTGTGAATGGAAGTTGAGTCAGCCATTTTCAACAAACAAAGGAGTAGTTCAGGATGACTGCTTAAGCCTTATACTTTTCTCTTTATATCTTGCCATAGCTCTCACTAAGGATAAAGTTATGTCATTGAAAGACCTAGAAGATCACAACTATACGATTCTTGATCCTAGGTTAATACCAATATTACAGAATTGGCGAAATTACAAAATAATTTTGGATATCAGTGGGCGAAAGAAAATCTCAAAAAAAGATCTGCATGGAAAAATAAAAGAACCTTGCACTAGAAAAATAAAAAGGCGTCCGGTAAGACGGATTGGACATATGCTTGAGCTACCTGTTGATAATCCAGTGAAGATAACTTTTCAACAAGCTGCAGGAGGAAAATGTTAACATTTTCAGATTTTGCACAGAAAGAGTTAAACACTTCAGCACTGATTCTTACAGAAAAAATTTAACCCACTTGGGACATTGCAGTGAGTAGGAGTCCTGGCATAAGATGGTGAACAGAATCATGTCCCTGGACATATACTTTATTGGATGATAATCATACTTAGGCTTCCTTGGATTGCATTGTATTACATAAAGACTAAAAGTACTTCCTTTCTTAATTTTTGCTTTTTCTCTCTGTTTGTTCACTTTAAATTAATATTCTTGCATCTAGAAGGATAAGTTTTTGAGTGCTATAAGACATATAACAGTTAGTGCTAAACTAATTTCCTGAATTAACTAAAAGCAAGAGCTCAAAAACTCAGCCTATCCTACCTAGGATGAAGCTTGCTTTAAATATAACACTGTCTCTTTAACCATCAACATATTTTTAGAAGAATTGATGAGAGCCGGCACCTTCGCCACTCGCTCATTTAGCCTTACTAACACAACCAGAAATACTGCATTGACTAAATGTGTGTATATCATCTTGTTCACAGTTTTAATATTTGCAATTTCTTTAATCTCCTATTTTAAATAAATTGAACAAATATTTCAATTTATTTCAGAACTTTATCAGTTTGGAGGTTATGCGAAGATGAAGAAGATCGACTGTTGACATTTACTGTTCACAAACACTCAATTACTTCAGTTTTTGTATGAAAGCCAAATATTTCCTCTTTTTTAAGTGTGATTTCCTTGTAATTTTTTTCTGTAATTTCGACAACACTAAATAAATGAACGTAGTATTCTAGGTAATGTATTCCAGCAAAAATGTATTGTATTGTATTATATTGCACTGATCGCATAAGCAGTATAAAGTAACAGGAATTTAATCATTTGTTGAATTTCAAATTTCAAACATTGCCTTTTTTATTGTGTCATTTGTGACATTGATGTAAGCGTTAATGTGTTTTTCTTGAAGTGACATTTCTTTGCCACTCATATTTTCTTTTAACAGCTGGTGAATGCAGCTAGCTACTTAACCACACATGTACACCATAATATTTACAGGGCATTTTCCCATAGCAAATGCCATCCATTTTGTTTTGATTTGATACGTGCCTGTCAGGCTGCCAGAAAATAAACACAGTTTGTTTATAAGTCCTGAAGATCTTGGTTATAGTGATTTTATGTAAGATAGCAGTTCAACACTGAAAAGACAAAGGTACTAGAATTTTGGTGCTTCTGGGTGCAACATAAAGTCAAGGAAACATTTGTGAGAAATACGTGGTGGCAAAATTTTATCGTCGTCAATCATCGTCACAAAAACGGGCACCCTTAAGTTAGGACATACTGCATGTGCAAATCAGCTTTGAGAATTACATTTATTATTGTGAGTTTACAAAGTATTGTTATATGACATGCATTATTATATGATATGTATGGTATATGTTATATTTTCTATTGTTTGGCGACATCATGTCTGTTTGTCCAGCCTAAACCACACCACAGTTGAAATGAGATACTGATACGATATATAAAATGTGAAATTTAGAAATCTCTCATTGCAGGCAAGGGACAATTTAGTTATGAGTGGGGATACTGGTGGTCGATTATGTTTCTGGGATTGGAGGACAGGAGAGGCTGAAACTATGATACAAGCGCATGAAAAACGGATAAACAGTATCAGTTTTCACGATACCAGATTTTTCACTGCATCAAGGTAAAATTTAATGATTTTTCTATATATCACTGTGTGGTGGCAACCGATTGTTTGAGTTTGCACTAATACTCGAGTTTGCTACATTTGATTTATTTTAAATTCATTTTTAGTTACTCTTTACATTTCGCAATTGTTGCTTTAATTAAAATGAAACTAGTATGTGAGACTAGCTGCTATGAAACCCAAGCTACTTGTGCCTTTAAGCATTTATAAGTGTCATCCATTATAGTGGAAATACTGTGATCAGTTATACGGTGTTGTAAATCCACTTAGAATAAAAAAAAGTTTATACATATGAATGTTGACTTCACTGAATTTGCCACACAGTAATTTTAAATATTCTTTCCTTGTAAACTGTTACATCATTTTAAAGTTTCTGTTGGCTTTTAGTGATGACTCAGTGAAAGAATGGGATCTGGGCACATTGGTTTGCTTGAGGATATTGTCTAGTCATAAAGGGCCTGTGAGAGCTGTACAGGTAATGCTCTTCCAATTTTTACCTAGAGAAATCTAACTATAAATGAGATTTGAATTGAAATCATGAACGTGGTATAGCAACTTAGAAGGCTTTTTGGATTAATCTGGAAAGCGAAATTCTTTTCTTAATCCGATGAAAAAAACAAATTTCCATCTGGTACACTACCAAAGTTTTACATAGCTAAAGTTTCAGAATTGTATCTGTTCATTATAAGTATGGCAAAATAGAGAACACAAAACAGTCAACAGGGAACACAAAGTAATTTAAAATTGCTGCACCTTTTTGCTTTAACCCTCTCTTAATCTCTCTGATAACTCTCATATTAATTGCTAACTACATACATAGTGCGACTAATCTGCATTTAAGAAAAATAAACAGGATCCAACAATTTATTATAACACAAGGATATGTGTAGCTTAGAATAAGCATGACAGCAACTGATGCTGCTTACAAAAAATTAACAAGTTTTTTCAATGTACCCAACTGATTTGTCGCAGGTGGATGATAATTATATAGTAACTGCTGGCGATGATGCAAGAGTGCTTATCTATGAAACCCAAGAACCTTTGAAAGGCTTGGAAGTGGCAGCTACTTCTACTCTTCCATTCAAGACTTTAGTAATGCAGAAACCAGACGAGGATGATGGCATTGAGTTGGCGGTGTGATGTTTTGATGCGTAATAGTATTTAATTATTATAATATAGGATATTATTAATTTATTTTTAAAAGTGGAGTACTCTCTCCTTTTGTTATTTCATTTTTGTTAATAATGTCTCTGTTGTTTAAGTTTAAACATGTATAAATGTGGAAAAGGTATTGCATGTATATATGTAAGTGTGTATTTTTTGTAATTATCTGTTATATAATGTATAAAAATACTGATAGTGGTATTTATCATACAAAAATTAAAATGTCAGTTATTAAAATTACCTGTTAGACTTTTGTTGTGAATTTTTACGATATGACGGTACTGCCCATGAATTATGAAAAGAACACAACATTTAACAAAAGTCCAGTTTGTTCTAAACCTTAATTTGTGTCCATAACTGTTGATATATGGAATAAACTCCACTTGCTACCTATTGTTTTTAACAAGACCTAGTTATCACCAAATCTACAGCTTGGGTTCTAAATTGTGAAAGTACAAATAACTAAATGAACCAGCATTGCTAATTTTTATAAATCGCCCCACACAAAGACTGGCTATTCCAGGTGTATTTTTCAGGTCCATGTGTGTCAAAGGGGAAGCACAATGTATCAAACTCTTGGGCAGCACAATTTCCAACAACAATTTTGGCATTAATGGCGAGTCATGCATTTTCGTCGAAGAGCTGAGCAAATATGCAATAACACCGTGGCACTAATACGAAAACTTGCTGAAGTTATTACTTCAATGCTGTTGTAAACAAACGTAGGCTATACTACTGTCTGTGTGTAGCAAAAATTACTGCCTAATACTTATGAAGTTTAATTGGTTGTCATAAATATTGCCGACTTTTTTCAAAATTTTCGGTAATTCAAACTAATAAATTTTTGAAAGTTACACAATTTTTTGAATAATTACCACAACATTTTGAGGTATGAAACTTAAAAAACGTGGGCATTTGTGATAGTGACTTAACTATCTACATTGGAAATGTTGTAAAGTAAGCTTTGGTGCTTTATATTCTTAGTAATGAAAAAGTCACACATGCTTTGGGTTGTTTTGTCACTTTGGACTCAACTGATAGATGGCGCAACCGGGTAGTACGCAGAAAATATAAAGGTACGTCATGTGAAGCTGCAGTCATCTGTGT
This sequence comes from Tubiluchus corallicola, assembly GCA_030141605.1. Taxonomy (NCBI): domain Eukaryota; kingdom Metazoa; phylum Priapulida; class Priapulimorpha; order Priapulimorphida; family Tubiluchidae; genus Tubiluchus; species Tubiluchus corallicola. Next base: position 127,095 of record JAQGDQ010000114.1, read on the forward strand.
GGGCCCAGGTTAACACTACGCTTCGCCTATTCTATGTTTAACCACATAGTCATTGAATTATGCCAAAAAAATGTTAACCGAAACACGTCCACTTCATACTGATTGCAACACTGTTGTTGAAAACATTACTTCTACATTTATTTTCTTACTGACGAGGATTGTAGACATAGTATGCTTAACATGACGACATATTAATTGAATTACTGTAGGTTTCCGTTTAAACATCGGAAATTAAACTACATTGCGACATGACTTTTTTCGGCAGCCTTGTAAAAATTAAAATCATTTTTAATTTTAAGTGTTCTTAAATACTGATAGAGTAGATTGAAAAATTACCTAAAATATTTTTATAATTACGTACGTTTTATTGGTTTGCCACAAGAAACAGGAAAAATAAATGGAATGCCAATTTTTGAGAATTATTGCCTCTTGTGAAGCTTTAGGGTCTTTATAATGATAAAACGTATACTTATTTTCACGTAGCTTACACTGCCCAGCGTGAAGCTATAAATAGTTTTAATAAAAGCTTGATAGTGCTTTGAAAAATACACGAAAAGGTAAAAAGTTGATCAACAGGCTGTTAAATGTTACACTTATTACTTTTATTTATTAGTATTCTTTGTTCCTAATAATGTTGCATACAATGTAAAGATAAAATGATATCATATTTACATTAAAACTTGTATGTAACCAGTTTGGAAAAACTGATAAAGTGTCGTACACCTAAAACTAAATTAAAACTACATATAAATAAATTGAAAAAATTACAAAATGCACAATGTAAAAAACATTAAGAACTATATTAAAGAAATTTACGAAATGTACAAAATGCACAATAGACGGACATAAAGAAATTCTGCTCTTTAAATTTGGAAACATTTTTACTTGATTCGTTTTTTGACGTTTATTTTTGTTTTCTGGGTGTTAATAATGAAAAGCTTGTGTGTTTTTCTTTTTAATGCATTCAAATTTGTCACAAGAATGATTTCCTGAAAGATTATGGACATTGGTTTTGAAACATCAGTTTTTGAAATAAAATGAGCGTTTTTGGCATAGGTCTGTTAAGAAAATCGAAGTCATGTTTTCGTACTTAATTATTAGCAAGCATGTCTTCCATGTGTCTCGAGAGTTTTATCATGTTTTTAATTTTCGCAGTAATGATGAATATAGATCATCAGTTTGTATCTAAACTTGCTTTTCTTGATAATGATTAAATTAGTTCAGCAAACTAACTTTTCCGCCTACGAAGCGACGCTGCCTATTCAAACACCAAAGTTCGAGCAGGCGTCATGCAGTTTCCATGAATGAACGTGTCATCAGCCATATTAGGTAAATAGGGCGGTGCTAAACCAAAACAGGTTTGTGACGTGTACATTGAGTCTGCGCACTTTTCCACTATTCTCTTGCCAGTGCAGCCGCTTACTGTGAAGCTGTAATAAAGCATGGGACTCCTAGGAAAGTTCTCATAATGGTTGTAGTATGTAAGGTGCTACGGTAACTTCGAGGATACAAAAGAAGTTAGCAAGTTTATGCACGTAAATTATAGACCGTTTTCGCTGTCGGAATATTGAAACAAAATTTAAATATCAACAATGTTTTTCTAAAATAGTGAATAGTACAAGGTAAGAAATAATTTACTCTTATTTTTACGTACCTTTTCTTTTAGTATAAAGAATTGATGCCTTTGCTTAGAAAAGTTGTAAAATTCTAGGTATTTGTTTACTACATTTCACGAAAATGTATTGTAATTTAAGCAATAATCATTACATAAGTAACATAACACAGTCATTGAATCTTGCATACGTAATCTGTTTCTTTTGTTTCTGTAATAGTTGCATTGTCTGAAGATGATGACGTCAGTTATGTTGCTGAGCAGAAGTAGTCAGAAGAATGATTATCATGGTCATTCGCAACTTCATACTAATTATAAAGCTAACAAGAGTCATGGTAACGGATCTCGTAATAACAACAATAATGCAGAGATACCGGAGTATATCATAGACAAGACTAATAGAACTACGTATCTAAAAGGCAAATTCCTTGGAAAGGTGCGTGAAAAATTTGCACTGTATAGTCAAAAATGTCATAGGCTCATTGCACATACAGTAGTTTGCTTGGAAATCTCCCATTTATTTGAGTACTGGTGCAAGTATTGTATAGGAAGTGTAACTCGAAATTTCTGGATTCTGGAAAATTTTCGTCAAGACCTGGCTTTTTCAATTTCACTGCATTATTAGGTCTACTTCTTTAACACCCAGTCGTGGCTTTATTTGTCAAGCTGTACAAATATGAACGCTGTCTACCCCCGCAAAGTAAAACCGGCGTTATTATAGTTGCAGTATTTATCTAACATGAGATTTGCGCTTGAGATACTGGCTCTAATCTTGCCAGAGCGGTTGGCTGTTGACCGAATTTACTTATTGGGAGAGTGGAAAATTTACGCGAAATTCCTTACACATACATACACGTGTTTTTTGAATTGATTAGAAAAAAGTTTATTGGTATCGTAATTTAGTGGTTAGCAGTAGACTTAAGTCCAAAATTTGGAGGATATGTAAATCCAGTAATGGAACTGATAGCTTGCTAAGGGCCGTTATTAAGAATATTATTACTGTTGGAGTAAAAGCAATTCATTGTTTTAGGTTAGCCAGCTTAATTAATTATTTTGGGTTTAAGACCGGTTAGGCTTCCTTTCTGTTAATCCTTCTGAAAGCAGGCTAAGGTTCACTTTACTTGTTTACATCACTATACTTGCAGTGGTGTCTTTGTGTAAGGGATTAGGTTTTAGCGCAATGTTAGTGCATAGTTCTGGTAAGCAACTGTGAACTGTTGTAAGAAAATGTGTCAGTGCTCTTGAACCTGCTTGGTGTTTGCAGTTTACTGTTGCAATACACATAGTCACTCTGTTCATTTACTTTATTTTAGTATTTTTGAAGCTGCTAAGTTTGTCACAAGTTGGCATATGTTATGTAAAGCTAAAACTTCTGAATTACCATTTTCATCTTTTTAACTTACAAAGGTTTATTTTCAGACTTGGCTAATCATGGACTGAAGATTGTTTACTAAAAACCTGCAAATCTTATTTCTACATCTGAAAAACTACAGCTTATAACTATGCTACATTTTGCTGATTTTGAAAGTTTGAGTGAATAAAATTTTAATCACAAAAAAGAAAGCAAGTTAGTATACTTGCGTTTAGTAGCAGTCGTGATCATTTCGTCCTATACTTGTATTGATCATTCACAATACAAATTACTCAATGTTCAGTGCTGGTGCCCTGGCTTCATTAAGCGAGAAATGCCAGTCGTTTTCGTGTATTTCAGCTAGCTCTATTATACATAATAATAATTCTGGCTGAAATAGTTTCTGCTTGGGTTTCTTTCGTATAACACTAAAGCTAGCTTTCTTTAGCTGAGTTTTTTGGTCATTATAGGTAGTTGTTTAGCGGGAAGCCGATTATTTGATCCGTTCTCATAGTATTTTCTTATTAGTATAAAAATCGATTTTTTACAAGAGTTTCTTTACAATACTAAATCAACTACTATTTTATAGACACTGATATTAATTCATGAGTCTATGTAAACGCCTCTAAGTGCTACTTGAGAGACCAATGAACCTACTAAGCTTGTGTAACACTTTTTTATTGAATTTGATCTTGCTGTGATAACGACCATGTCGTGTGCACGGCATAAAGTATATTTTCGCACTATTTAATCAGAAGTTCCATGTGGATTGTGGTATAATAATATATTGTGGCGTAATAACTGGTTAATGAAATAAATGTAGCTGGGCTGGCGTCTCGTTCAATTTTTGTCGTTTCTGACGTTTTTCGGCACACACCTATAGATGAGAATGAATAATGACGTTAGTATTTGACAAGGTTTAGCAGTCTGAGCGATTTTTTTCACTTTGTTGTAGAACTGACTTTGCAGACATTACCCATCCGGAACTCTCGCCTTTGTGTGAAATTGTCAGGTCTCTAGACGTAATTTTTCCATTTTAATTAATTATTTATTTTTCAGTTCACCTAGATGATGACATTTTTGGTTGTTAGAGCCCTTGTTGGATATGGTCTTAATTCGAAATTGAAATACTGTGATGATCAGATCAGGTTGCTGTAGAAACTAAAATGCTATTTTTTTGTTCTCTTTGCATTCATTCGTTCGCCTAAGATTCAGATATTGCTGTTTGCAGACGTGCAAAATCCGTCTACAGGTCATAAAGCTATAAAATATTCCTGTTAAAACGCCAATGCTTTCTGTCATGAATTTTAGCTACTTAAAAGTCGGCTGTGTGTATGTGAACCAAACCAGACACATTACTACTTCACCAAGGTCTTTTCAAACATCGTGTCCATAATAATAAGTTATCTAACTGTTCTTCTGTAAATGTTATGGCAACTAGAGCAAAATCCTCAAGAAAATTTCGCTCGCACACGCTCTCTGCAGTCTCTACTTCTTCTTCCTTATATGTACAGCTTGTAGTATACGGAATACTACCAGTGCTGCGTTAGGAGTCCCTTTGTGGATGTTAGTTTTTGTTTCAAGTCTGATCAAAAACAGTGCTCGTACGTGTAAATCTCAGGTGTTAAAAGAGCAAAATTGTTAGTAATATGCCTAAGTAGAGGGTTGGATAGCGTGAAACTAAGTGGGGTCATCAAGTAGCCATTCTTGATAGCGAACTCTGGAAGTAACTTTACGATTACGTGCATGTTTCAAACAAAAGTAGCATGCTTGTTTCGAGTTCTTCACCAGACTCCACAAACAATTCCAATCTGATGGCTGTACTGTCAGCATTGCAGTATGTCCTGAAGTTTAATGGAGCTAACGCATTGCATTTATTTTCGTAATAATTCTAATTTACGCTAGCTGTTCATGAAATGTTTGTGCAGTTAATCGAGATCGCGAAACGCTAAGCGAAGTTCATGTTCAAGTTAATGTGATATGTGAACAGTAATGAATGCGCAGCGCATTCACGCGATGCAGGTTAATGTCGTATGTTTACACAGTAACTGGACAGCACCGTAGCTTTCAGCATTTGCTTAGCTGCTAAAACTGCAATGTTTAACATCTGCATAACCGCATCTCTGCATATCCACTTACGACACCCCACGAATCAACTGATATATTCCAATCAGTTTTTGTGCTAAGCGCTTGCTAACTTTCACTTCGGATAATTTGTGGTACTTGCTTCATTTGGTTTCGTTTGCCAAGCCCAGTAGGCTTATTATGCATACCCGAGATATCCTTCAAGATCTTCTTTGTTACGGGGGCCAGCAGGCGGTTGACTTTCCAAGAACATGCGGCAAGTAAGTAGTAAAACCAACTACGGGTTGAGAGACTTTGGTGCTTTGAAGGACAGTATGTATCATGATATGTGATGTATCATTATTTCAATATCAAAACTGATATTATTTCGTTTGCAATGATAAAGTTTCTTATGGGAACTGTCTTCGTATTAAGTATTCGACTTAAGAATCGTTATTGCCATTATAATATTTATTAATAGCATGACCTTTAGTCCTGTAAATATATCTGCTTGTGCAGTAGTCTGTTTATGTTCTGATTTGGCCAAATATCGAATTTAATGCTGATCATGCAGACTAAACATACGCTTCCTATTAAGATAAATTCTAGCTGACACGTATCGAATGAACATATGATATGATATCGAAGAAAAAGGTGGCTTCGTAAAAATGTATATTCTGTTTATCGGGTTAAATTTATGCCCATTTTTCGTTAAAAATCTGTTTGACCTCATTACCCGCAATTTTTAAGAACACAAAGTTATAAGAAGCTCTGTAGGTTCTTACTTGTTGATTTTGATACTACTGAATAATGGAGCTAGCACTGACAGAAATGGAATTGCCATTTGTAATGATAAAACGCCTTAAAATCCTAATAGAAACGGGTATTCGTAAATGGTTAATCGTAAGTACTGTTACATGATTCGGTACCAATGTCGTCTTCTGAATACAACATTAAGCTTTTTTGCCGGAACGCAATGAAAAAAATCATTTAACGGGAATTTTCAAAACATCGCAACATCAAAACCTCGTACACCGAGACAAGAAAATAAACACCGAAGCTTTGACCTGCTTAATGACTATAACATTTCAGTACACTGTATAAGCAAGGAGCTTTAGCCGTAAAGCAATATTTTCGTATCGTATATACAGTGCTAAAATCTGAGGTAACCTTTGTCAAGTGCATGCACTGTGTTCTAACTTTGAAGCGTGAATAACCAGCGAATACTAGAGAAAGCAATAAGTATACAGGAGTTTGTCTGATCGATTTCGTTTGCGGTTAGGGCTAGATAGCAATTTCATTTTTTGCTCCGCAAAGTTCACTTACTCGAATTCTCGTAGTTTACCGAAGGGCTTCATTTAATTTCGCTTATCTTGAAGTTTTCAGGTCAAGGTAATAATGCATCTGTAATATCCAGTGCATTATTCCGGTGCGTAGTAAGACTTTTTCATAAGTGCTACTGAGAAGTTTATTCGATGACATCATTCGAGGTTTATTACAGCTGCTGCTCGGAAGCCAGCAGCCCAGCATTCTTTCTGCAGACGTGCTAATATCACTGAGAGTATCTCTTTGAAATGATGCATCTATCTTCACTTATTTTAGTGGCTGAATCACGTCTATTTATGCGATGAGTGTTCGATGACCAACAAAGCTTAGAGGTGCTTGTTGTTATTGATTCATGCAGCATCAGCTGGTTGGCTTCACTCGGCTGTCTCAGCCAAACAATACGTATGTTAGCCAACTTGCGCTGAGATCGTGCAGGAAACCAACATTAACAGGCACTTTTGTTCATATAGCCGAATTTATCCTGTACCAAACATACACAAATTTTACGACTAGTTACCACTTCATTTAGCTTATACTTAAGTGAACGTTAGCAGCGTTGGTGAGATGATATAAAATGCCTATCTTTTGACTATAAAGTTGCTTGTATGTGTGTGTGTGTGTGGGGGGGGGGCTGCTCAGATTTTGGGTTGCAATGTTCTTTGGCGTACAAGCATGACGTAACATACATTCAGCACCAGTGCTCATCTTTTAATCTAAATTACCTAATTACTTATGGGAGTTTAAGTTTTTATTTAAGACCCTCTTGGTGACAATGGATAATAGCACTTGTTCATTGATTGATTCATTGACTAAGCCGTCAACTACTCTCACACATTAGCAAATCCCCTGAAAGCTTGCGCTCCTACTTTTTGTACTTGCACAGTGAGTAGTGTGAAAATGTTCACTATGTGTCCAGACCTTGTTTGGTAACTTCAAATTTGTTTGTATCAATCAGCTTAGACAAGTTTCTACGGCTACTACGTGTATTAGACATGTTTCAGCATTTTATCTCCAAGGCACACATAATTTCTGGTCCGTTTTGCTGTAGCCATAACTAACGCAGCTTATCTGCAAAGCTTTGCCTTTTTTGTTTAACTAATAACACAAAAGGTTTTAATGATTTTATCATTATTTGCCCCATTCGAGTCATCTGGTATTTTCAGGAAAATGTTACTGAATTGGGTTGATTAGTTCGTAATGCTCCATCAACTGCTTAGTTTGCTGTTTTGTTGTTAGTTATTCCACACTATACTTCATCTGCGCTTGCCTTTTAGTGCAACGTTCTTCCGCTGCTAGGTAACTGTATAATCGTATAACTGCGATTACCATTCAATTATACACCAGACTTGGCAATGTCTAACATTTAGGAATGCAGTCAGTCTTAGGGTAACCTTTGCTGGTGATAATATTTATGTGCAGCGTTTCAGGGTTAATTTTGTCCAATAATATTTAGACTTATTCTCCGAAACCTCTAATGAAATCCCGTCCCTCTACCAATAATGAAATGTGCAATAAATCATACAGGCATGTCGTCTGCGTGGAAAAATCAAGCTCTTCTCCATAATGTTTGCTATGTACATATTTTATAAAGAATTTCATCTTTCCTCTCATGCAAATCTTGTTGCCCTTCTAATCAAAGCAAACGAGCTGCATCTATTATTATTCTCGTACAATGAATTTCCTGCTGAGAATCACCCTACGGCAGTAATTATGAACTCTGGGATTAACACACCAAGTTGCCCATTGTATGAGCCGGTTCTGTTTAGCCTGCAGTCTTTGCAAGAGACAGGCGTAAATCTATGGTATTTAATATCTGTCACACTATCATTGACTTCACTCCACTGTGATTAATTATAGTTTCTCAATCTTCCCATTGTGCCTTCTGTATCGTTATTTAGCTTAACTTCTCGTGTCTGTTTTTGAATTAATACAACAGTATCAAAAACTAGACAATTCTAATAATATGTTATCTTATATCACATGTTATTCTTTTCTTATTGAAGAGAATGAAGCCACCGAATGTGCAGGCGTGCACGTGACTGGCGCCTTCCCGTTAATATTAAAATCACGGGACCCTGTCTTGTGTTTGGTGAAGAACTGAGTAAACGTAAGCCAAGTGGTTGCTATTGTCAGTGTTTTGCGCGAGTCTGAAGTGGCGCTCTTGCGTCTTTGAAGTAATAAAATAGTAAGTGTTAGGAAGAGGAAGAAACCGTGGCGGCAGTTATTGGGGAGGGAGAGAGAGAGAGAGAGAGAGAGAGAGAGAGAGAGAGAGAGAGAGAGAGAGACAGAGAGAGAGAGGGGGAGAGAGAAAGAGAGAGAGAGGCTGTTATCCTGGCTGCGTATAACTGATATCATTGGCGCAATAGTCTACACTAGAATAATAACTTGAGAATGCTACCGTTTAATGAAAATTTCCTGCAAAAGTTTGGTTTGCATTTTGCAGGAAAACGATCTCATAGAAATCGCATTTATTATACGCGCTTGTCATAAAATTTATTTGAAGCTGCGGTATCGTAATTGCTCGCTGACTGATGTGCTTGGCTTCGGCTACTCACCGAAACTGCTTCTTTAAGATTACTTTGTTTCAGAATTTGTTTCAAAATTAAAAAGATCAAACTGTCAGTTTCTCAAAATTTTTCATGCACACACTTACGTTTCCAGGAAAGAAATAATAAATGTTTCTCTTAAGCTTCTTTATATTTTTTCATAGTATCTAGTTACATTCGTAAGTTTGATTCTTGTTTCACTTATTGTAGACTATATATGTCTTTATAAACAATTCCACTTATGTCTGTATAAGTTGGTAAAATTCTTATGAACGATTTAAAAGTTATTTAACTTATTTTGTATTAGTAATAGTTTTGACTGTGGAGATCTTCGTGTGTAGTAAGGATTATGTTAAAGGATATCATTATTGATTATGTTAAAGGATATCATAACTCGCCCAAATCCCTTGCTTTAGTATTGTTTAGTTTGTCCCTATATATGCAGGAACTAACTTTGAGAAGTAACTCTGTCCGTCACGCAGAGGATTATACTTTAGATAACTAACAATATTGTGTGATGACTGTGATCATATTGTGCTTTTAGATATCTATTTTTCTCCTTTTTGTTGCCTTAGCAGGTAAAATGAAATTTTCTTGACTAGCTTCGGCAAAGCTGCTTGTAATTCCACCTCAAAGGGCTATTTTACACTTTGATCTGCTCGTCTTTCTGTGAGGCAGTCTCATAACGCTTTTTCTCTGAGAATCTTTTCCCTCGATGGCTTTATTAAGGGACACTGACAAATTTCAAAGCGAACATAAACGTATTGTTGCAGCACACAGCTGTCAAACATCTGTTATCTTTCTAAACGCCTTTGTACCCTTAACCATGTGGTATCTTGTAAAATGTTATCTGTTTAATTTAATAACTAAAGCAATAGAAATTAATCCTTTGCATCGAGCGGTTTAAACTTTGATTACAGCTCATTTTCTAACCCGTTTTTGTTGCACGAGGTCTTGACACGCAACGATTTTGGCGCATTTATAATAGTCATTTTAAACATTTTTTGTTGTGCTTTAGGGAGGTTTTGCACGATGTTTTGAAATGACAGATCTCACAACTAATGTGGTCTATGCAGGAAAGATCATTCCAAAGAGCAGATTAATCAAACCACACCAAAAGGAAAAGGTAAATCAATATGTTTATTTGACCTAATCTGTTTGTATTTATCTGCTGTAGTGTATTATGAAAACTTCAATCATTAATGTTCTTACAGCAGTCATTTCAACAGCAACAGAATTATCGGCATCATTTCTTAAAACATCTGTATTTAAGTTTAACAAACTCAGTCTAGTCGATGTCAGCTATTAAATAAGTTTAATTTAAGACATTTTTAGATGCCAAATGAAATGGTGGTATAATGTTTCGCTAATTTGAAATTCAAAACAACCTTAGGAAATAAACTAGTATATCCGTCTCCTGAAATCGCAAAAGAATATATGTTTTCATATGTGTTGTAGTGTGTGATTGTCAGCCTTTAGTGTAACCAAGTTTTCCCATAGCCATTAAGTGTCAGACATGTGTTGCCTCAAACCATTTCCCAGACACACAGTATTACTAATAACAAGACTAAACAGAACGATAAATGGCACTAAGTGGAGTTTATATTTTGTTTGACATAAAAGTATAACGTCTTAAGTTGAATTTGAAGGTTAAGCATTTATTGTCGTAGAGAATAGAGATTACCTGCAATGTAGACAGGCGGGGACATCTCATTTCATGTTGTTACACGTTGCTGAATAGAGCCATCTGTTGGCGACATTTTGCTTTGTCCTAAAGTGTGGACGGGGACGGTATGACAAAGCCGAAATTTCAACTGAGATTAAAGTATTACTACATTGGAAATGAAGGTTCTCAATGTTAACTTTTAATTTGAAGCACATGTAGCGTGTAGGTCTATGCTTTACGCTACGGACGGCTACTTGTAGTTACCTTAGATCCTTAGCATCCTTGATGTGTGTTCCTTCTGAACTGATAAGTTGAAATTATGTAAGCCTGCAAGAAAAAGGGAAGTGAAAAATTAATCTTTTTGGACCGATGTTGCCATTTCCCCATATTATTGTGCTACTTATCTGTATGTATCTATGTACGACACGAGTTATGGCTGGTAGAGCTTACTGTAGCAATGGTAGCAGTATATAAACAGATCGCATATAAGCAGAGTCATTTGTCTAGATTATCCATAATTGGTAATGTTTTGTCTGGAGTTTGCGACTGCATTGAAATCAACTATTATCTGAGGTGTACTTTAAAACCTAATCCTAATGACTCTATTACAGTAAGTTTCTGGATTATAATCACTCGAATCTTGTTTCTCATTTTGCGTCCTAACCCAGCCTCACGATTCCTCGAGTCGCTTTGACGAGTTGCCTTGAATCTCATTTTGAAATGTTGTTTCTCTATTGCACGACATCAACTAAATTACTCAAATGGCTGTCTATGCGCATCATCTCAGACTTCCTGTAAAGGCTGTAAATTCCCCTCTCTTTATCGACTAATTTCAAATCACGCTGCGAATTAAGTGTACACTGCTCGTTGGAGTTAACCATCTGCTCCCAAAGATTTAGTTAACGACAAAAGTGCTGGCAAGGTGAATCTTATTCTCCAGTCTTTGAAGAGGTTTCTTAAACGAAATTATGTACAGTTTAACGCTTGCTATTTCAGATCGTCCTGATTACAAAATCCAGTTGAAGCCAAATTTGTATCCATCTATATGTAAAATTGATCAGCTTTACGGACCGTTGCATTCACAAATACATAACTGAATTACTTGCATGCAGACATTTTCGTTATTCTTGAATAATTCAAAATATTGTCAGTCATTGTGATGCTACTGGATGCATTTCTGCGTATGGGGAACTGAGTTTAATTTCGGTTTATGCAAACTGTGTATGTGATATTCTCCTGGCGCTCTTGCTCTAGTTTATTGTGTGCTGTAATAATGTAATGGCAATGGAACAGATCAAGCACTAGTGTCATACACAAAGTGAGATCCATGTGGTAGTTGTACATGTATTAGAAATTCAAAATATGTGTGTTGATTGCAATTAAACTTTGAAAAATAGGAGATTATTGAAAAGAAAGTTTAATTCGGATGAGAATCATTATATTTATTTGAAGTATTTATTCATGGTTTCTGACCACATAACTGTATGATTTACAGCCATTTTAGCAAATGGTAGTAATGTTCACTGTTTCTGTCCATCTAATTTGTATTCGCACGTGTTTTAATTTTCTACATAGCAGACAATTGAACATTGAGATAATACTATTGTCGATGGGTAACATGACTGTTAACAACAGTCATTTGGATGAGTCCAGGGCCCATAGTGCACACTCCAAATAGCCCACTATTACTTGTCCTGTTATATCCATCAATCAGTCAAATTACTAGTTCAGGACTGTCACCAGATATATAATTTCGTTTACAAATTATAGTAGGCCCCTCTAGCAAGTATGTTGTTAGTAAAATACTTTAATGCTTTCATCATTCTAATTTGCCTAAAGGTTGAAGTTGTTCAACTTTCAAGGGTCTTCATTTTATTTCTGATCGTCTGCACATAGAATACCTGGGGAAAACGATTGTTTGTATTTCTTAAAATGCGCTTAATTGTAAACTAGTCTTTATTAAAGACAAAATTGTTAACGAAAAATTATTGCAATGCTTTTTCATAGCTCCTTTTAACTTTCAGTTTCTGCGAATGTGCTTTTACAATTTTATTGCCCTGCATAAATCAGTGCGTGAAATGAAATAATCAAGTCCATTGTCCACTGAAATATCTCGGGGTCTGGAATGAGGGTACATTTTAATAAGTACTATAAAAGAGATTTTTGGATTAACACAATATTTATGATTTATGTAATAATTTTATAGTGTTAGATTTTTAGACATATATAATTTTTGTTTTTGTACTTGGTAATAGTAATGTTCATATTAAAGTAAGTTTTTTTTACCGTTCCAGATAGCAAGGGAGGTGGATTTACACAGTAAACTAGATCATGTTCACATTGTGAAATTTCATCATTACTTTGAGGACGACGACAATGTTTACATTATTTTAGAGAATTGTACAAGAAAAGTGAGTACTTGACCATATTACTGTTAAGAGTAGCTGGACTTTGCAAGTTTTTTTTTTATTCAAAGCCAGAATTATTTTGAAACTTTCAGTAACCTTCCATTACAGAATACAGGTAGTACATTGCATTAGTCACTAATGATTGTCTATTCAATGATGATATGTCTGATTTGTACAGAAATAATAGTTGTCACAATGCTAATACTTTGGGGCTGTATGTCTATATATGTGTATTCTCGCGTGTGTATGTGTGTCTATATGCTTGTGCAACTTTATTGGAAACAATACAACTGAAACTCAGTGCAATTTTAAATGAAACTTTACAGAACTACACCTTGTAGGCCACTTCTCCCCATTCACGTTGTGTTCTTATCTATTTCAAGATTCCTTAATGCCGCCGAAAATTATTTTTCTGGAGGTTGTGTGTGTGTCCTTTTTGTAAAATTGGGTGGGTAATATTTTTTCATCTTTCTGCAAACTGCAAGACATATACACTGAACAGCTTACTTATCAACCTGTGTTAAGGGTTTTGCAAGGACTGTTGTTTATGATATTTCTGTAAATAATGATACATATATTATGTACAAATAAGTAATGGCATCTTAATGTATATAGTTAGATAAAACTAATATTTAGAGCCAGTTTGAAGTTATTTTTTCAAAATTATCACATAGTAAGTAAGTAAGTAAGTAAAGGTCTCATTTTTATATGAGAGTTTCCATACTTTATAATTAAGAAGTTATTAGTATAAATTGAGAACAATATTTATACTTGTCTCCAGGATATACAGACTAATACAGTATATAATTAAAATTACTAACATTAACAGTGTCCGTGACTTGTATGCCGTGCTATAAGGCACTGCTGTTGCTCCAGTTTTCACTGAAACGAAAGGCATCCCTGAAACGAATCCAAGATAGATGTTTAGTATTATGTGTAAACTACAAAAAACTGAAGGTGAGGAGGGTTGTTGCTAAGTATAATAATCCCAGTTACTTCCTGTGATAAGGACACAGAATGCCGTGCTTTGTTTCAAACAAATTGAATCAATTAAACTGTTTTTCAAACACTATAAGTGAAATATCTATAAGGTGATTTTATATGTGATCCTACCTTAAATTATTAATTAGCAAAAAAGCCAGACTAAGATTTTCAAACATAGATGTAAAAATAAGAAGTTTAAGCATTATCTTTGGAATTAACAAGTTGTTGCCATATAATGACTTGTTCTAAGAAAAAGATACAAAACTTCCTGCGCCACCCCCTCCCCCCCCCCCGTCTACACCTAAACCTTCGATTGTTAGTTGAAGTGGAATTTAGCGCTTCTGCCACTGCATAATAGTTTTAAATTTTGTCGGCTTTATCGTTTATCGTAAACTTAACTAACAGGCTGGATAAGTATTATGGTGGCCTATTTTCCCAATAATCATCGTCTATTTTCTTGGTCATTTATTATTTCTTATACTGTAGTGACAATACTTGATGCGTTCAGTCCACTTTGATAAAATTTGATACCCGAATTATATTATAAGGTTTGTCAAGCAAATTGGTTTTAAAGACCTGTTAAATGAAGCATATTAACTATGCACATTTATTCTTCGAGAAGAAATTACCTCTGCTCAGTTGAAATGCTGACGTACGATTTCTGTTAACTAAACATCTCTCTACTGACCCTTTTTCTTTTCATGTGTGAAGTTTAAAAAGGTTCTCACCCCTGGGTGACCGAAGCGTGACCTTGTCAAGCCACTAACTTCATTGATCTTGTAACCTGGTTGAAAAACGGGTATTTTGAAAAAACTGGTTTACATGAACGTCAGAATATTATTGCTGTCCTAATAAATGCAAAGAAATTTAGTACTTGGTTTGAGTAAAAAGCTAAATTATTAAGCACTTACTTATATCACACATGCTGGTTCGCTTTGACATTTAAGTATGGATAAATGTACTACAAAATGTTGGAGAACTGTGTGAAAACTGCTTTATTTTTTTATGTTGGTGAGCGAATAGCATTAGTTAAATTAATCACTCACAAATGGGAGTTTATAGTGTGAGGTGTAGACCACAGCTGTAATCGGTTGCCTTTTGATAGTAAATGTGACAAACCAGCGCGCTGGATCATGGTTAGATGACAATTGATTTTTAAAAACACTACATAAAATAATCAGTGGTACATACATTGTTCTAAAAATTTTCGTAATGATTCATGGAGTCAAAAGGAAAGGTCCTGAACTTTTTCAGTCGTGTATTTTTTTGACATCGAAGTTTCTGAGCTACACAGTGATCGCGAAGGGACGTCTATCTAAGCATACTAACAATCCTTTGCCTTGCCATTACTAAATAAAATAAACGTGGTGCATTAGCAATAATAAAAAATCCACAATAATACAATCCAAAAATATGTATTTAGTGGTCTGATCGCTTGCGTTCACAGTATGGACTGAAATGCCGTGTCTTTTTTTCTTTATTGTGGGATTCCTTTATTAATTGTGCCGCTTCGCCTCTATGTTATTGGCCTATTAACATTGTTTATACAAATTCGTAAGCTGGTCCATAGATTTGCTCACGCACAGAGCTGACGTAATGCTCGGCATCTTTTCAAATGGTAAAGTTTTATAGACACATTTTCCGTGGAGGTGTTTATTGACTGCTACCGTCAATTTAGCAAAAACATAAATGTTACATTAGTAGTGAATTTACACACCCAATTTTTCTTATTGCTAACATGTTGCCCAGGAAGCCGTATGGATTATGTTAGGTAAAGCATGACTTGTCACAGTAAGAGCGTGAATGTCATTTGCCTGGTCGTCATATTGGAAATTTGCGGTAAATAATATTGCAGGACTGCACTTTACAAGCTGCCACACTGCAAAACTTGTTGCTATTGTGCAAAACTATCCTGTTGCCAACCAGTAAATATTGCCAATCAAATTTAATTAATTGTGGGTTTGTACCTTATTAAGTTACCGTCAAGTTACCATAAGTGATTTTTTCCTGTGACTTTATTACGGGACACCGCGATGTTACATACCTGAAATCGTGATTTTTCCAAGATTGCCAGAAGACCCAGTCTGTACTTAGATGCAATGTTGGTGACGTGAGACTTTATGCTCAAAGTTGAATGGTGTTAATCTACATGAAAGAACAATGTATTTACGGACTTTAGAACCCATTCTTTACAAATCCTAATTGACCCCCATGAGGTTTGCTTAAGAATAAAGCCACGCCTGGTGCTGCTGTTGTGTGTAATTGTTAAACATGCTGCATACAATGCTTTTTGGGTATCTTCGGTAAATATCTTCCTGTCTAACCTGCTTAGTCACATGTATGCCAGTAGCACCATATTTATATCGGAAGTACGTGCTGCAATTATAACGTTTGGAAGTAATTGGTTTTCACCCTAGTTAGCTAAATGTTGCTGTTGGCCTTAGTTTATTTGGTTGTAATCAGCTGGGTGGTCGATGTGTAAATTAAATAGTTTGGTTAAGTTCAAATCGCCGGCTGTTTTTGTCCTTTTTTCCTGTACATATTGCCCCGAACAAAACTGTTCACTTTTGGTAAGAGCTACAGTTAAAATGTAAAAATATGAATTCAGGTCTAAAAAACTGAATTATATGTTCTTCTTAAAGCTTTATTACGTACTTGCGGTCAACAGACAAACAATTACCAATAAAGAACTGCCCTGGATGTCAACCGAATGCCAACATTCATCCATGTTTGGTACAATTGCCTAACATTTTCCACCTGACACGTCAGCTTGTCGAAGCGCCACCATTGTGCTTGATTCAGTTTTGCACCCAACCAAATATCTAACAATATTCGAGAAAATAATGATTTTTCTTCCCTGATGATTTACTTTTTAGAATGTGTAGCTTTTTGTGTTTATTCAGTTTTTAACATTTTTTTAATTTCTCTTAATAGCCGTTCGTTTGCAACTTTTCATAATTATGCGTAATTGCAGATACAGAAACTTAGTGCCATTTTTTATCGTTCTCATGTTATAACATATTATAAGTTTTTTTTTACAACTAAAGATGTTCCCAATCATATCTAAGTGACGTTCACACTGCACTATGTTGTTTCTGTAGAATTTTTCACCTGCTGCCCGCCAGGGTAGCACCCAGCGTTGATTAATCACTGACTGATGGTAAAATTTACTTGCACCTATATAATGTTCCCAATTAGTCACTTAATAATGATTGATTAATAGTTAATTGCATATTACTCACAGACTAATAGCCGCTCAATGGATAATTATACAAGCCTTGGACCCTAGATGCTGTTTCTTGAATAATAATTTATTATTATCTATTATCTATTGTGATTATCTATTTTGTTTGTTAGTGTTTAATTAGGATTTATTAAAGGCCTATGTAGCCTTTTAAGATGAAGTGGATGTAGAGCGTCTTTTTAATTTTTTTAGTGATTTTTACTAAGCACTCAAAAATCTCACATTAAAATTTGATACTGACTGTAGAGATGCGATAATTTTGTGAAAGTATGGCATTTTTGTGTGCGTGCGTTGAAGACCAAAGCCGCGCATATTTTCAACACTGGTATCGCCATCCGCGAATATTATCTTTCAAACTTAACACAACTCTCTTGTGTGGAATAAACTTAAATGAAGGAAACCGTTTCCAATGTGTAAAAACGGAACTTTCGCCATGTCTTTGCGGCATGAATATAAAAATGGGCGCAGTTATAACAAATTAACGTTGTAAAAATGTAATATGTGTTTAGTTTGAAAAATGTCAATTGCTTCCACGAGTGGCGGTATGGTAGGCATAACTGTACGGTATGATACGTACATTTGCGCTCGATAACTATAAACTGTGGTAGTGAATTAGTTACTACAAGTCTACAGGCAATCGTGGTTGGCATGCGAATGTAAACTTTGTAGCTGTTCACCGAAGTTCAATGTCTATATCGAGGAAAGAACATCTACCTATTTAATCCGCCGATAGTAAAGAGTTTTAAATCTCGGTATTAGATACGCATTAAATGGTCACTGACACCGCTGACGCTGATATTTTCTTTACGATTAGCTATCTCTGGAAAACCAACGGGGGCTATGTTTGCGCAAATCATTCCCAGCAATAATCGAACAAAAATGTCTTTTTAATGTTACCGCATTAAGTCTGTTTTGGTCTTGTCAGAGACGTTCAACAGAGAACATGTAGTTGTTGTCTTTAGCAGCAGTTGGGTCCAGTTTTCGTTTGCAGAAGACAAATGGAGAACATTGTTACGACTATGTTCGTGTTATGCTAATTAGTTCTTTCAAACTATTTAGGTTGTCTTGAAAACGACAGCGCTGTAACTTGTCACTTTTCTGACTTTGTTGTCTTTGATTGCCCTTTTTACATTTAGGCAGTCGTACTGGAGCTTATTATTTGGAATTCTGTTAGCTTGTTTTTCTACCTACATGTACAAATATATTGGTTAAATTGTCCTTCGCAGTTCATTAGCCAAAACTTTGCAACCTACGCTACTTAAATATTTTCTGAATCTCATTTAGCCATGTTTTGCTGGCTCAGAGTAAAATTCTCTTTAAAAAGCCACGGTAGCACGGTAGAAACTGGTGGAACCTTGGGGTCATTTACTGAAAGCACAGAATAGGCTATTGTTCAATAAAGTGCGAGAAGAAAAGATTAGCTATGGTTGCTGTTTTCTGACCTTTTTAACCTAGCTTTTATAATGTATTTTAAATTTGTTTCTGTCTGTGTGTACGATGTTAAGTTTTCAAAGCACATGACTTTTTTATACATCTGCCTTCTGTAAGCCGAGGTATCCAGCACTTAATGGCAACACATACAATGTTAAATGGTTTTAGCGATATTTAGTTAATTAGCAGAAATAATCCTCTAAGATGAGACCTAGAACTGCAGCTCAGCGTTTTTGCCTGGTTTGAATGTACACACCGTCATTCGGTAAAACAAATAGCTGGAAGCGGAATGGCAGTTAAATTCACTCAGAAGCAGACTCTTTTCGGCGGTCAGCGGTCATCCATCAGTTCACTGACCAGACTCAGTGTTACTTAATTATTTTGGACAGACACATATCGTGATTTCTAGGTTAGTTCTCTCACACACAGAATACGTAATTTTCCTTGCACGGCGTGAGCAAGGAATATGATTCATTTTCGCTCGTTTTAAGGACACCTTGTCTTGTCTTTTTTCTGGTCGCACATATGTTTCATGAATTTGTATTGAGCAAGAAAGAAGTGTATAATCCTGGCGTACTGTTTGAAAACGGACAGGACGCGCCTAATGTCTGATTGCAATTTGCTTTAGTGCTGTACAAATGTCTGTCTGGGGAGCAATAAAGTCTTCACTCAACTGTCTGGAACTCTCAAATGTGTTTGTCGGCAGACTGTATCAGTTTTGGGACATCATTTAACTCTTTCGTTGGCGATGTATAGCCCCCCGAGGCAGTAACTATGGTGAATAACCCAACACGTTGAAGTTAAATCTTTGATTCGTTCCCAAGCTTTGTCGTTTAAAGCTTTCTGTTTGCTTAGAATTTTAAAAGTCCATGATAGCTTTTCATGTAGTTTTAATTTTTTGTAGGACACGCATTGTCTACAGCATAACAGAATCATGCAGTGAACAAATCGTAATACTTTTTCTGCCTACGATCTTAAGTTACTAACAAAATTTATTTTGTTCTAATGTATGCTATAACTGATGAAAATGTAATGTTAATTGTCAATTGTTTCACTTATCTGGAGGAGGACTCGAAAGCTAAATGCTCCTTCCTTCTCCTCACAGTAACTCGCATAGTTTATTTTTTTCAATGTTATATCAATTTATATGTATGTTTGAGTTGCTGTGGAATAAATTCATAATTCAAATTCATAATTCAATTCTGCCTACGAATCCACAGCTATCATTATGTAAATACGTCGAAGTTTACACACAGTTTTATTCTCAAAGCTTGAACTCATTATTCTCATTTGCTCCAAAAGACTTTAAGATAAAATAAAATTACTCCGGATCTCTTAATGTTGCAAACCAGAGCTCCTCCGCAGAACTGTCCCGAATGCCAAAGAGGTCCCTAACGTGATGCATCACAATTGATGTGGACTTACAAAGGCCCCCAATCCAAGAAAGTTCAACGTCTAGCAAAGGTTTACTTCAAAAATAGTCCAGTGGTGCTTTAGGTTTACAGTTACAACGCTGTTTATTAACACAAACTGATTCTTTATTTTTACAGTATCATCTTCTTGTGCACCAACCTGGTTTCTTTCGTGTGCTATAGCACCATCGTCAGAAGCAGTGGTTTCATGCTTTATTTTGTTATAGTAATTATTATTCGCTTTGTGTCAGGGCATCCTTACCATTAGCGTAATTTTGCGAACCGTACTGAATGTCTTTCCAGGCATACATTCTACGTTCCTAGGTACTTTTTCTGCCTTGTCAAATAATTAATGTTGAGTTGACGGGAATTAATTATTCACACTGGCAGTTTTGCAATAACCTGCATCTGCGCCATTAATGCTATAATCCAGGTACATAATATGTGCTGGACTGTAAAATTATTAATTGAAAATGTTCTCAGTAATGTTACACAGGAAGGACGCAGGAAAAACTTGTAGTGCTGTTAAGGTCGCACAGTGTATTTTTGTTTTCTGGGGCTGATGTAAAAAGCTTAATTTGTTTATAATAACTTATAGTAACAGCAGGAAACATTACCTAGCCGTAATCGTTGAGGAATCGAATGACGGAGAGGGAGAATGGTTTAAGTTACTTTTCACAGCACATCACTGAAAACCAGTAATATTACAATTTAACTTTCCTGCACTAAAATGTCTTGTAGTGAGCCACTATGTTGATAGCTCTATTATATTGAGCTAGTTACAATTTTTGCTAAATTGATTCTGAAGTTGCGTTAACATTAGTTTTATTTTATTTTTTCAATACTGTTTACCAGTAAATAGCGTCGTAAAGCGATTCATATAACTTGATAATATATAACGTGAATTATCACTGTTACTGCAGCGCATTACAGCATAATTCCGTATGTGTTTTTTGTAGGCCCCAATTTTGTTTCGTATTGTAAATGTCTAACTTCGCGCCAGCATTTTAGTAGAATTTAACTGTGAGACTATGAGTGTTGTCCAAAACTTACCTGTAACTAAGCTGCTGATCTCAAAATCAAACACGTAATTTCTCACGAAGGTCATTCCTCCTTATCTCTTTCACTTTACCGTACGACAGGTGTGGTCAGCTTGGGCCGCTTTCTGGGCATTCTAGTCTAGTCAGCTTCCTTTGTCCGCGTACCGCTATGTCGCTCCCCACACAATGCTATCGCAGTTAAGACAAGTTTTAATTGCAAGCCGGCATTATTACTTGAATTTATTCGTGTAAATTTCTTACATATTATGCGCGTATACTGTGATCATGTCACACTCTAGTTTGTTTATTTCCTCTATCACTTATCTATATACATGAATTTTAGTCAAATTTGTTTCACAATGTTTTGTCGTCATTGCCATAAATTCTGCGGTAATTCTTTGCAAATAGAATTCTTCTGCCATTGGAAAGACTATCGTACAGTGCCATCTATCAGGCAGTCTATATTGCAGTTAGGCATACATGTCTTTGAAGTATTTTTATTTTAATAGGCATTGTATTTACTTTTGCTAAACAATTTTTGTTGTTGTTTGAATAAAATTTTTAAGTAACTGTAAATTTTCAATGTTGATAAATTATTGTGTAAGTGAATATTTACCATGAGAAACATATAATCATGCACAGATAAATAAATTAAGAAATTATTTGTAGTACGTAAAATGTTAAAACATATTACTTACTTACTTTCGCTGTGATGTAGACATGTGGGATAAATTTAACTTTCAGCGATCGTGTATTAATTATTAAGGGAAAGTCCATTATGAAATTCCATCAGGAGTAAACTTGAAGGATATTAGGGATAATAATGACGGAGGATGGAGTGACTTGCCTTTCTGTTTATACAACGGCTTCTAATTTCATAACATGCAGACACTAACCGATGATTGTCAATCAGCTCAGTTGAGTTTCTTAATCATAGCCCAAGAGTTAATTATAAGACCGTAAATGTTGCGGTTGGAGTCAATTTTTTGTATGTTACTATTAAAAGGGTTATCTTTTATATTACGCGCATCGCTTTCAGGTTGGGGTTTACATTTTTTCATCATTGGGAAATTATCAGACTGCAAACTCTTCTCACTCTTAACAAATTATAAATGGTGTTATTGCTATTTTTCTCATGTTGTGTAAGGTTTCAGGATTTCATCCATATTGAGTTCATTTTATCGAGTCACGCCTTGATCACTTGACTGTGATAGCCAGTGCCCAGTTGATTACATTTTAGCTAAGCAACGTTATTTAACTGTGTTAATACTCCCTATTCAGTTACTGCGTAGTCAGGGTTCTAATTATTATACTGACGATGATGGCACAGGGCAATATTTAGTGACAATTTTCTTGCTTAGCAGCGCCTACGCAATTTTGAGCACTTTGACATTCTCTCACGCTCTAACTACAAGTGCAAACACAGAAGTAGTTCTGTCTCTGTTTTCAGTCTAGATTGTTTTGGCAAATCATAACTTCTGTACTAGGAATTCCTAGTAATGTTAGGTATAGCTGTCTAATGTTTAGTCTTGGCGGCTATAGCGCGCTAGTTCTTGATAACAATTAATAAACAAAGAACGTATCACATAAAACTCTTGCCGGCTAGTAATAAAAATGCCTTTAACTAGTGATTTTCTACGTCAAAGAAAAGAATAGGAAGTTGTTACGTATGTTTGTGTGTATAGATTTATAGTTTGCTTTAACCAGTGTCACAACATGCAAGTCGCAGAAATATGTTCCTAGTAGCGGTAAATTTATACGATTATAAAATATGTTCCTTGTCCATGATAATTCAAAGAAACTGTTTCGAAAATGCTAATAAAGTAATGAAATGACCAAATTCCTCAACAAGACAACCAAAGTTTGGCAGAAGACAATACTAGCAGTATAAATCTTGTGAATGCTTTCTGCATAATTAAACATAACTCAGATGAACTGATGCGTACCAGATGAGCACTAATGCATTGTTCACACCTATTATTATCGTGTTCACACTGTACGTCGCCACGGGGAGACAGGTGGTAAACAGTTTTAGTTCAGCGGACCACGTGATGACGGCTAATCAAAATTCGCGAGGCCATCATTACGTGACACGCGCGCTTGCTGGTGAACACCGAGCAGTAGATCAACTGAACAGTAAAACGTTTAATGACAATACTGGAAGCATCTATAAAAAATTGACACCTGTTTTGCCCTATGTTATAATTTATGTTATTTAACACCCACGCTAAATGGCCATTTGACATTGACAGTTGTTGTGCAGGCAGCCTGCACTGGACCAGGTATTACAGTATTACCGTATTTAGTTGTACTATTCAGGAAAATTTAACGTGCATACCTACTCTCTCTTATTTAAAACATTATCGAGAATCGGGAAACCAACCTTGGCATCTGAACAATTATCTCTTTGTGCATATAATTAACTAGCTCACGTAATGAGACAGTGCCTAATATAGGGGTGATTAAATAATTGAGATTATGTGTAATACAAGTTTCAACAAAATGATGTCTCCCAAGCGCATATGATGTTTAATTACAAGTGGATATTGTTAGCAGAACGCTTGTCATATCTGTGTTTTTGCTGGAGTTTAATATCCCTTTTCGTTCGTAAAACCCAACTAGTTTAATATCTCATAAATATTTGTGCCACAAGGAAGTATGAATAAATCCCTAAACTGTCATTATAACCAGTTTAAATGTGCAAATGAAAAGTAACATTTCGTGTACAAAACACGTGTGAATATTTGTAGTAGGCGAAATGGCAGTAGTAACTGTTGGTGGCCAACTGCTTTTTGTTTATGTCTTTGTATAGTTTTCATATAAGCATTTCTAAATATTTCTTTCGTTTTGTAAACAGTCGCACAGGGCGCACGCTCAGTAAGCTAACCAGGTCTGCTGGGGCTAAGTGTAAATAAACACTGCTTATCTTTAAAGTTTATACATTTAGGTCACCAAACTGACAGTAGTTTTGTTGACACATGGCACAGTGTGACTGTGTTGTGTCTAATTTAAGGCGTAATCAGATAGTTAATGCATGTTTACCATTGTTAAGGTGATGCTGGTGGGCAGATGTCCCTTCATAAAATAATTGCTGGCTTTGAAGCTTGTGGAAATTTCTTTGTGAGTGGATGTATGTGATAGTTTTGCCATGTATTCAGTTTTCAAAGTTGTTTTTGCATACAGAATTGCATCCTTGTTTTACTAATTATGATCTATTTTTCGTAGAGAACAAGTTGATAACACAATGCATCATACTTTTTAGTTTTTACATCTGTATAGTTCGGTACACTGCAAGCCAGAATCCAACATTCAACGGGATTGATGTTCATTGCGAGACCGGAATGTTTTGGTTCATATTTTGTAGCCGATGGGCCCTTTGATTGCCCCACTAGCTTATAACAGTGCCCATATAATTTATGTTGTACATATCAGTTGGACTTTCCTTGTTATGTGACGGCGGTATTTTGTTTTGTTGCAGAGCCTGGTTCATGTGTTGAAGCATAGGAAATCTCTCACAGAGCCAGAAGTCCGATATTACGTGTCTCAACTGGTAGCAGGTGTTAGGTTAGTGAATTGTTTAAACAAAACCTTTATTATAGTCATTTATATAGAAGATCGAAAAAGTTTGACTAACTTGCGCATTTGCATTGTCATTAAGAGCCATATCTGCCTGACTTTAGCGTAAGAATTTGAATAGTAAAAACGTTGTTCAAATAAAACTCTTCTACATCTGCCTGTGTACATAACGAAACACATGTGTTTGATCAAAAATGGTTTACTGACCCTACTTTATTTTGCTTGGCCTGCAAGCATCTCATATGTGTTATTCAAGCTTTTCTGTCGGCTTCTGTATTTTTCCAAGCGTAAAGCATTGCGTACAATCAATACGTTTAATAGCGTGTAGCTTTGGAAGTAATCTTATTGTCCGTTTGCCCCGACGACGAACTGGCGAAAAATATCTGAAGTTGTAGTCAATCTGAGGAATGTCATTAAATTAGCTCATTTCTGAACTTCGCTGCGTTGCGGAATAAAGCAGTTTCAAAATTGCTTTTCATACAATGCGGATTCCTACTGCAAAGCAACGCGCAGTTACAATAGAACGCTTTTTGGGGAGGAGATTTCTGCATCGAAATATCTTCAAACTATAATGAACGTAGGGCCGAATTTGCACTCATGTTACAGAAACTGGCTAATAATGTGATTTTCGATATTAGTGACTTAGACTGACTACTTCGATGCCTGTTAGATGCCTATTATTCTTTTGCATGTGGGCTAGATTCCACTTGTGACGTCATTCACACTATGTTCTGGGAGACACACATACTCCCTAATCGTATTACATTATGTGTTCTTCAAACAGATTAGAAAAGTGTCTGTGCATTCACTAGACGAGAAGAAAGTTTGGGAGGGGGGGGGGGGTATGGCACAGGTGAGAATTATTAAGTATTTCCCAGTTCTGTTACAATACTATTCTCTTGATTAATACTACTGGCTTACTGCAAAGGAATTAGAGTCTAGTATATAGATATATAACTTTGACTGACAGTTTTAATGTTGCCGGTTTTAAATCCGGACTTAGCACCAGGAATTGGCATTTTCGTGTTTGTGTAACTTTACAACTCGAAGGCTAGAATCCACATTTAATAATCGTTTACTCGTGGATCTTCCCATGACCCTGATACGCTGCTAATAATTAATTTGTGCTTAAATTTCAGGCAAATTCACAGTCAGGGTATTATCCACAGAGACCTAAAGTTGGGTAACATGCTTCTCAATGAACAGATGCAAATTAAGATTGGTGATTTTGGTTTAGCAACAAGAAGTGATGCAAGCTGTGATAGAAAAATGTAAGTCGTTTGTAAATGTATATGCGCTGGAACATTGCAGTTAAGTGAGTTCTGTATGTGACTGCACACATTTGCAGCACACGAGAATGGCTTATTTTGTAAGCAATCATATAATGTATAATAAATAATTATGTTAAAAATTTGCAGAAGCATCTTATGATTATGTCTTCTTCGAAAAATAGAATTTTATTGCATTGCCTAAAGTAGTTAAACTGATGCTCACGTGTTATTTTATTTCTTCTGCGCATCTTCAAATGCCTGTTTTTAAAAGTACAAAGACAAATACGTATTTATTGGTATAATAATTTGTTTGAATTTAAGAATACAGGCATACATTTATATAATCCGTATGTGATGAAACAATTTATATTTGTAACAGTTGATAAATGTGGCGGCCTGGTTTGCTCTGGGACTCGATAAATGTGGCGGCCTGGTTTGCTCTGGGGCTCAAATGCATAGGCGACCTTGAAAACTTTTTCGACATACTTTTGTTCTTCCCTGAGCCGATGTAGAGCAATGAAATATCTTTTTTATGTCCCAAAGCTTGCACATGTCTAAATCATTAGCTACCGTTATTGGACTCATGGTGCCCAGAACCAACACTTTATCGGTTTCTGTCGGAGCGATTGCAATTAGAGGGCTTTCAGTTTTACATTTGTACACACTTAATCAAATTGAATTATATTAACGTAGTCAAGTTGTGCATATTTAATTATGTAAGTGTATAGCACCGTCATTATTGCACCAAAAGTGGGTGTTCATCTAGCAAGGAAAGCTTTTCAATCTCTTACTAATGATTTATTTTGAAATTGGGGTCAACAGCAGAAATGGGATGAGAAATCAATTTTTGTGTTTATGCTCAGTTTTTTGGAAAACTTATGCTCCTTGCTTTCGTAGTGTACTCGCCCGAGACTGGGCCAGCAAGTAGTTGAAACAGTCGACCAGTAATGCATGTAAAAGCTCTTTTTTAGGGTTTGTAGGAGACTTATAACTCCTTAGACTTTACATTGTCCAGAACCTGTACTTTTGATATTTTGCTCCAAGATTTGCCAGAAAATTCATGCACAAAAAATAATTGAATTTCGCGTTATGAGGGTTTTGAGAGAAACGGTTATTGCTGCTGTGCAAGATGTGCAAGGTCTACTCCATTTTAATCTTTTAAAACACTTCCGTCAGGGCAAATGGCAATGCGAGTTCTATAATTTTGAATAATAATAATAATAATAGTCTATAACACCAACAATAACTGCTGCCGCCGCCACTGCCACAACTACAAAACATAGGTATTAAAGTAATAAGTAATTAAATCATCATTGTTGGTTCAGTAATTTTCCTAAGAAGCATTGACTGTTGCCATGAACTACCAGAATCAAATACCTATTACTAGAAGTCCAAAGTAAAAAAGGAATTTGTGGATATTTGCGATTCGCAGGTCAAATAAGAGGCCTAGATGCCGTCGCCATGTGTTGTACAATTACATTTAATTTTGCACGTGTGTGGAATTTCAAACAGCAAGTAAAACCTGTTCATTACAATCACGTTATATAAATTTTATGAATGACTAAACCTGTAATAAAACCGACATACAACAGAGCTACGCCGGCTGAAGTATTTAGCTTATGGCGATTTGTTGATTACTCCATTGTACGAGATGTAGTTGAACTTCTATTTTATAATCCGCTAAATGAGTCATAAATAAGTGCATTCTTACAAAATCTATTGATTTATAATTGGTTTATTTAACATGCTGCATGCAAGCTGTGCGAAATTTCAATCATTTACCAGGGTCTGACAGGGTAGAACATTTGTCGTAGTCCTTTACATTGCCTATGAGAAAATTGTTTTTAGCCATTTAGGAATTTGAAATACCAATTTTTACGTAAACTAGTCAATCTATTGTAAGCTGTTACTTCTACAATTCAGTCTATGTAAATTGACACTTAATTCAATAGTCTGTAGTCACTACCCATACAAAGCAGTGGGCGCAGCGTCACTTTTTTCTGCAAACAAATTTCCCAAACAGGAAAAGCTGATCACCTCGAGTCAACAGACTGACACGTTATGATTGCTTTATCTCAGCTAGAAATTGCTGGATTACTTCAGTGTTTGCAAACATTGCCAGTGCCAGTTTAATTTTGTCATTTTATATGCAATATCATTGTGAAGTCATCCTGGCGTCAATTCCAATTCCGCAAAGTACTTTGGCCTTTGGCTGGCAGTGGATACCACAGTAAAAGATAGCAAGGCTTAGTTGCACAAAAACGATAAATTTCGAAAAGAAAATAGTCTCGGAATTATAATTATTTGTTTTAAATCATCAAATTTTTGTCTTACTTAGTATTGTTTTTCTGTAGCACGATATGTGGAACCCCAAACTACATCGCTCCAGAAGTGCTCAACAAACAAGGCCACAACTACCATTCAGACATATGGGCTGTTGGCTGCATAGTGTAAGTTTTGTAATTTCATAGTTATTTTATTTTAATTATTATTTTATTCCTTAATTTCTAGAAGAATAAATATAAATTAATTTCAAAAGTTGGGCAGAAATTTGAGGGCTTGTTGCTGTGAATCCAGGTAATAAAGTCGCAGGTAAAAAGGTCACAGAAAACAGGCTCAGGAAAAAAGGAATAACCCTAATACTAACCCAACCCAATTAATTATGACATTTTTCTTAGCCAAAATTGTCTTTTTCGTGTTTTTTTCCTGTGACTTTATTACCAGTCACCGTTTTTGTAGCAGCATCACACAACATTTTGATTTTATTTTTGAAAATAGACAAAATTTAAACTCTTTGTCATTGTGTTGTTCTGTTTGTAAGAATATTTAAAATCAAAACAAGGAAACATCGGTCTTTTTTATAATTCAGCTCATTTGCTGTGCTTCAGCTGCTTTAAAATAGTTTTCATGGAGGTTAAGGCTGTAAGCTTTGCTAGCACAATGAATACTTGTCCACTGTCTCTCCTTGCACCTGGATCTGGTTATACTGTATCACGTAGTCAGAGTCAACAGTCATTTATTACTATCTAGCGAGGTCCTGACAGCTCTCACACTAAAGGCAAAAGGACCGACAATATTCATCCTTCTTTCTCTAGGCATTCCATTGATTCCTGGGCAGTCTTGGTTTGTTTCGTTGGTGCCCTGCACTGTTCATTTACTGTTTACTAGACATTATTAGCAAATCATTGGTGTGATTTAACTAAATGGCCTTGCCTACGTGCTAGCATTTTGTCATAGAACTAATGGCTAGTTTACCCAGAGAAGTTAATAGAATAGATGCTTTGGATTGTTCTTGTTCATTCTTGTTGGACAGTTTGTAAAGAGGGGTCGGTAAATTGTTTGCTTTGCTCAAATAACTTTTGATGACAGTAGTGCGAAATTTACGCGAGGTTTGCGTAGGAACTACATGTACATATTACTATTAGGGATCATGATGTTTTAAAGATTTTATTAATAAAGAAGTTTTTATTGGTTGTATATACTTGAAGTGTTGAATTATTTGAATCTATAATTTTAGGTTTGAATCCAATTCGAATTAAACAAAACTCATTCAAATTGAATGTTCACCCCTATAGTTCCTAAGGTGCATTACATATTAGTGATACCTTGAGGCACAGAAGTAGAACTATGTAATCTAAATTCTGCTTCTACTAGGCAAATTATCGTTAACAGATATGCAATTACATTTGTAACTTGAGCTGTTTAAGTGTAAAAAAAGTCTTCATATGATTAAATGCCAAGATTTTTCTGTGCTAGTAAATATACTGAGACTTGTGAGATGATAGTGTTAATCAGGCTGCAGTACTCTATTTTTATGCAATTTGACAGTCACTTTCAGATGTGAGTATATTTTCACTTCATGAGGGACAAGGCCAAGCAATGTAGCTTATGAAACTGGCTAGGTCATGTATTGAAACCAGATGTCACCAATCCATTTAGTGACCAGCATTTGCATTACCTAACTTCACTTGCAACACTGTGATCAGTCAGCTATTCAGCCTACCCCAAAAATTATCAAGCATTTATTTACTGTGCCTGCCTTTGGCACAACAAAAAAGTCTGTAGCTCATTAAACTTCCTCGTTCAGGTTATATTTGTGCTTAAGAATTTGATAATAGATTTTACCATTATTAATAAGAGATAATTACATGCAGTTTTCACACAGTGTCATGATTGTCATCCTAGTAATTTCATGTGTGAATCTTCTTGTCCTATTTCTACACGTTCCTTAGGTGTTTTGACTTGTGGACTTATTTCACCTGTTAAATTCCAATATAGTTTAAGTTTTTGTTGTAATTTTCCTGTATTGTGACTATGGAAGCTATTGTATCATGAACGCTTTGGAGAGAAAGAGGTGTTTGCAAAACCTGTGATAGGTTTTGGGTCAGTTGCTTTTGATGGATGTCTTGTTCAACTGCAGTTCAGTGAAATGTCTACAATAAAATAATTTTCAAGCATGATTGTAAATAAATGTTAAAGATAAAACGAATTATTTTTTTCTTGCACTGCTGTGATAAATTCAATAACTAAGATATATCAATACCTAATTGATTTTACTTAAATCCAGTAGCCACCACTTTGCTGAAAAAAGAAGAATGATTCTGTTTTCTTTGAATACATTCCCTCCCACACATGTCTATATGTATTCAACATCTATTTGTTTGTGTTATCAGCTCCAGTGCTTTTCCCTGAAACATAAACCTACATTAGCCTTTTTCGAACGTGTTAGAAGAATGCATTCCTCGCCATACATAGCATTTTCAAAGCCATTATATTTTCTGTTCTCTGGGCGTTTGTAGGCAGACCATTTCTAAACATGTTAACAGTGTGGCCATGTACCTTGGTTCTTAGGCAGTGGAAGACTGCTACTTCCGTTTATACCATGTTATTGTTTACCACTTTTGTCTTGAATGCATTTAATAGTAATACTACTGATACTTCTTTGTAAAGCTAATCTGCCTAGAGGCAATGCATGAGTGTAAAAACTTCACCTGACACGCCTAAGATTGCAATAGCACTGTGACTAATTTTCAAAGTATGTAGTTGTTCAATAGTTGCTGCTCTCGGCTAATTTTCAGTTTTTGTGAAGCGCTTTTAATTCTGCCAGTGTACTGTTTTGTGTCATTTTGATACGCTTTTTAGAAATGCTGAAATTGTAAGATTTCTGACATAGTTTCGTGATTTTTGCTTGCAACTTCTAAACTTTCTGCTTTGTTGCCGCTTGCAGAGTTCAGTTTCTACTTTGCCTTTTTACAAGTTTTTCAGTGTCAGCAGGTTACATTTTTTTCTCCTGGGGCATCTGTACAAGTCTCTTTATTCTGACATTTTTTACTACATGATTGACTTTACAGCTAACATCTGGCGGAGCACTTTAAAACTTGTTCTATTGTTATCTTTCTTTCTGTGATAGCTTCTGAGTTATATTTTAGGGTAGCTTTAAGTCGATCTTTTCTCAAACTTGTGATTGGTTATTTAAATCGGGCCAGAAGTTATGAGATAATTTTCTAATAATTTTTGCAACTTGATAATAATGACAGTTGTGCATTTTTATTCCACGGGTAGCTTGCTTTTCCTTTCGCTTTTGAAAAAGTAATAAGAAATTTTGACACTTGATGACTAAGATAGGGGCTTCAAATTGCTTTTATGATGATTTTGACAGTAGCACTTTTTGTGAAACTTGCTAGCAGAGAAATTGTTCATTTGAATGCTGATATTGAAACATTTCCATTGTTTGTTTAAAGCCCGGACTTGTCATGAGAATTAAATGAAAAATCAAAAATTCTGAATTGACTTCCTTTGTTCTATTTTGTTACTCCATTCCGGCATTTTACGCCGTTCTCTCACGTGTTTAACAGGTTGCAACATGCTGGCTATCAAGTTTAATAGCTCATCGGGGTGTAAGATGAACTATCATTACTTCCCACATGTAAAGTATGGAGGATTAAACGCCTGAGTAGTTTTCCTTTATCCCATTTCTCAGTTTAGATCTCACACATGAGAAAGCCAAACTAGCTTGCCAACAGATACGTGCTCTGACAATGCCCGAAAGGATCCAAGGTATTTTGGTCATTTCCTTTAGCCCTGGCTCTATTTATCAAAATGTCACCAGAGTGTGGCTGAATAAGTGAAAGAAACTTTGTGTTTGGCCACCTCTGAATGTGGTACCCTCTGGCAAGTTTGCAGGAGACAAAGGTGCGCGGTAACCTGTAATGCACACACAGGTAGTTTGTCAGGTGTAATGATCGGCATGTTTTGTTGTTTGCAGACAATATCGTGCAGATTGTTGTTAAAAGACCACCATTGAGAGTCTTAAAGAAATCTTTTAAGGTGGAATAAGAAAATAGAAAAGACACCTGACAAATTTGCCATCAGCTTCTATTGTGCATGAAAGAATACACTTGCAAGTTTTTTAGTCTTCTGGGAAGACCCCTTAGACAATGGTGAGAAAGTAGGATATTTGGCAGTAGACTGTTCTACCCCAAGAACTGGTACAATTATGCCAAAGTTACACAAAAAAAACTAAAAGTTTCTTATCACGAATTCTTAGTAGTGCATTGCATATGTTGTTAACATTACCCCTACCTTAACCTGTTACATTTTATATTTAAACAGTGCTGCAATAAACAGGTATTATACACCAGTGATTACAGATTTTATGATTGTCTGCTTTCGTATTATTAACTCTGATATTATTAATATATTATTATTATTATTATTATTTCCAAACCATCTTTCACCAGCTGCAAGGTCTCTTATAATACGGGTATTATATTAATTAATGTTGATCTTTTCTTTCACAGAGCATAAAACAATTGGTATTCTAGTTTTATATGTAGTTTTTGCATTGAAGTGCTGCAGAATTTCTCATTTTGCTTCTTGTAATTGTTCTGGGACTTTATATCGTTTGAATAATCTGTATATTTTTTACAGATATGCTCTTCTCGTTGGACGCCCGCCATTTGAGACGGCTACACTGAGAGACACATATGCAAGAATCTCAGCTAATAAGTTTAGTCTTCCAAACCATCTTTCACCAGCTGCAAGATCTCTTATAATACGGGTATTCATTTTAATGATATTCCACATTATTGTTGCCACTAATTAGCTTTTCTTATGATTTATTTGTGTTCAAGCTTGTTTGTAGCACAATATAAATTCTTATATTATGGTAATGTAGCTAAGTAGGTCGTTTCTAAAAAAACTAGTAATTGCATAACCTTTTCTTCTTGAAATCAAATATTTGGTAAGATTAAGTCATTTCTCCTATTATATCATTTTTTACTAGATGTAAATGCTTGTTTCCCATGTATTATTGCAGCTTTTAAATCCTGAGCCATCTCTGCGACCCTCTCTAGATGCCGTCATGCAGCACGAATTCTTCACAAACGGCTTTTTACCCAAAGGACTTTCAGTACAATGTTGTACTTCGATGCCTAAATTCACCTCTGTGCCACTTTCTAATGAAAACAAGTATGCAGATTTTAAGTTTTTTTTTATCAAAACCGATTTTAGACTTCTTGTTACTGAATTGTATTTAATGTGGTCTATTTTGTAGTTGATGAATCACTGAATCTTTTTATAGAACTTACTGGTTCTAATTACAGTAGCCTCCCAAATAAAATGAATTTGGTAAATCAAGATGTAGTGTGTGTCAGTAGTTCAGTGGTTTCTTTCATTTATTTTTAGGCATCCTTCAAATAAAGAATCGAAAAATACTCAGAAAATGGAGACTCGTAGGCCTCGCTCTTCTAGTATACTAAAGGTATGCACTTTTATACTACATGTATAATGTAGAATTTATAAATGAACCGGTTCTATTTCTATTAAATGCGAGACAGATGAAAGAAATATTCATAGTAAGCTCTGCTTTTGTAGCTTGATTGTGTTTTGCCAACAGGACAAATTTAAGAAAGCAGTTCATAGTGAAATGATTCATAGGGAGTAGATCTTTATATGTGCTGAATGTTCAGTGAATTATCCGTAAGTAGCAACATAAGAAAGTAGAGTGACACACCATTTTAAACCATTTAGTGTTTCATCTTTATGCATGAATGGATATTTAACTTCAACGGCAAATGATTAATTAGCCAACCAAAAATAATGGAATTTGATTTTACAAGCTCATTAATTGATATTCATGCTAGGAAGCTGGGTGAAAAAGATGTCTGTATCTAATATATAGTCAACAAATTTATAATTATATACGAAAATTATACAAATGACAACAAACTGTGTGAGCTACAGCACTTTCTCTACATGGGCTCAGACATGTGCGCATGGCTGCATGCGTGCAACAGGCAGACACTGTGTTGCTGGAGCAGCAAACAGTACTACCCTCACATGCTTTTTTCTATACAAGTAAAAAGAAAGATCTACAGAAAAAAGACTTATATTGAATATTATCAATAATATTGAGTGAAAATTGGGGGTGCTGAGTTACACAGTATCTGTACATGAGCCGCCGTTGATTGTAAACTAATAGTTATTGTTCAGTCTGTGCAGAGGGTGTTATCATTGCTTGACGCTCGTGTACAGAGGGTGTTTATAAAGTGAATAAGCATCACAAACTAGTTTGTTTGTCAAAAATCCTATTAAGAATCTATCCTTCATAATGTACTCACTATTATTCATTACTCACAACAGTAAGCTGAAGTGAGAAACTACTGTTATCTTATAAAAGTGCAAGCAGTGAAACTTTAAATTCATTTTAATTATAAAGATATTTTCACTTTTCAGGTATCTGGGAAAGCTAGTAATAAACTAAAGTCGGTTAGGGATTTATCTCCAGTTATTACCAATGTACTTCGTCAAACAGTGAATAATGTGATACGTTCTGATAGCCATGATCGTGAAAAGGAACGGCATGCTGTTCCGGAACCATCTAAGAATCATTCCTTATCTTTAACCAAAGGCATGTGTTATATCAATTTATAATTTATAGTATATTTATTTTATTATTTTGTGAAACATGGCTAGACAAAGCTAGGACATATCTAAACTCCAATGCGGTATTGTGGTGTTTGTTTTATTGTTTTGATTCTTGTGGGCTCTTATGTTGGTACACAAAGTTGGTATTTTAAACAAGAGTTTTACAAAGAAAGAACAAAACCTTGTTTTAGTTATTAATTGCCAGTATTATTTGTAGATTCCAAATGTAGTAGCTCACAGTCTTCCAAGAGGTGTAGTACGGCTGAGCAAAGTGTACCAAATGCTAGTGAAATGCATGACATGTTGAGCACCTGTCTAGAAAACATGCCAACAGGTACATTGCATTATTGTTATCCGAAAAATGAATTTTCTGATATTTGTGTATCTCTTGATTATGTGATTTTGTGATTTCATTATTGAAAACTGAGTAATGTGTATGTGAGTGCTTCTTTTTTCATTTTTTTCTGAAAACGGTCTTACATCTAATGTGCTTTTGCGCGAGGTCATTCGACTGCCTTACTACTTTTTTTATTTGTTGTATGCTTATGTAATCATATGTATTATGCTTTCAAGTGGCATTGTCATTTGCATTGTCTTTATATAAGTTGGAAAAAATAAATCATCTGATAATTCCATTTTCTGCTGATTTTAAGCATAAGTTTCAACTTTTGCTATTAGCAAGTCATTCTTAGTAATTTTTAACATAAAATTTTAGTTTTGAATTTTATCAAGCTGATATTGTTCAGAGAACTTTGCACTTTCTAGAAGCTAGCTTGTGTGACAATTGTGTTTGTTTTAAATACTTTTCAGAACAACATGAAGCCTTGCCAAAAGTAACAGGAAGTTACAGTTCCTCCATATTGTGGATCACAAAGTGGGTTGATTATTCCAATAAATATGGCTTTGGCTTCCAACTTTCTAACAAAAGTGTAGGTGTGTTATTCAATGATGGAGCACGAATCAGTTTAGCACCTGATAGAACGTAAGTCCAACATTAGTGGAGCCTTTTAATATTTCACACTGACGTCCGATTTTGAATTTTAATAAGTTGTTTCATTTTATTCTGAAGTTTAGCAATTAGTGGTCAGTTAATTGGTGACATATGCATAATTCACAATTAAATAACACATTTTTTAGTCATTATTAATAATTAGTTATGCACATTTACAGGTCTGTTCATCATAAAGAAGTTAGTGGTGTGTGCAAGTCATATCTCACTTCGAATACACCAAATCACCTTCAGAAACAAACAGTATTAGTGCAATATTTTGCTCATTATATGGATGAGAACTTAATACAGGTAAAACTACTTTCAACTTCCTTAGATATATAGTTAGCATCTGTTTGTTGAGTCATGATGTTATTAAATGGTGACACTAACACTGAAATTTGTATTATGTAAAAATTGAATACTCACTGTTTCACGCTCACAATTATTTAAAACATTACTCTAAATCAATAACAATTACTCCAACCTTGAAAATGCTAAATGGTCACAATCGACATTGTGGCTTTCATTTGTGGTCTAAAATGGTCTGCTATGCTCACCTTGTAACAAGTTTTGTTTATTATACCTGTGTTAAATCTGATTAAACAAGCAATAATTGAAATGCTTTTAACAATTTGTTTATTTCACTATTTAGGGAGGTGATACTGATGTACACACAGAGAATATCAAACAAGATTTGCTTGCGGGTCCACATATTATCAGGTGGTTTCGCACATCGGAGGCAATCATTATGTACATGACAAATGGTACCTTACAGGTGTGTTTCTCTTACGGCTAGATAAACAGACTTTTCAAAATATTTTCAAATATTTTGCAAGATATGCATGGTTTCCTGGTTGAATTTGTATACCTAAAATTTTACTCTGAATCATTTCATGTTTTGTGAGTGTGTGCTTTTGGTTTATTTGGTTCTGTTGCAATATGATGTTATTCCGAACACGTGAAAGTGAAGTTGTTGTTGGCAACTTTCGTGTACGGTCTTCTTACAGTTTACTGATTGAACTGCTTTCTTAACAAATTATTGTTTTTCTTTGTAGATTAATTTTTTCGAGGACCATACTAAAGTAATTTTAGCCTGTCACAATGACAATTATGTAGTGTCTTTCATCGACGAAACTCGTCATACAAATTCATATCGTCTTGTCCAGCTTGCTCACTATGGCTGCTCACCATTACTACGTGAAAGATTAGAGTATGCGCTGGTTGTATTGAAGAATTTAGGTGATGAAGAAGGTGCAACTCTATGAAACTTCAGATTTAGGATGTTCTTGCAATTTTCAATACAGTTTCTCCAAAGTATGTGTTGTAATATACAAACTTGTTTTATTAAGATGTTAATCCTGTCATTCTTAATATCAGTTGTGTTTAAAATATGAAAGAAATGACTAATTGGTTTTCCCCACGAATTTAACCATTGTGAAAATGTGAGTTAACAGAATTTTTGTTGGATTAATTTCCGCATGTGAAGTGTATGTTTCACGATCACAATATAGTAACCAAAGGAAGAATTGAAAGTTTACTGTTGACATATTATGTAAGTGTTTTGATGCGCTGATGCATATTGTGTGCAAATATTTATTCCATAAAACAAGTGCACATTTGTAGGGTCTTATTGTGGTTACTATGGTTGACAGATTGCTTCTATGTTTCAAAAGAATTTCTTATGAATGGTTATATGCATAAGAACATTGTGCTTCTACTCAAATCCTTCTTAGGCTAGGGTTACCATATTGTCTGAGCTGAAAAAGAGGACACTTTTTCACACACTTGTAAATAGGCAAAAATAACCAGTCTAGGGTGTATTAAAACAATGCAAAATTAAATGCAAATTATACAAATAGGCCTACATGTATTCTAATAGCAATACCTAATGGCTATACTGCAAAAAACATTAACACACTGCAACTGTCAGTCGCCTGCTTCTTCTTGGCTCTGAGAAACAGTTACGCTTGAACTTGACTGAGCCCGAGGCTTCTTCAAATTAGCAAAGACATTCCTGCCTTCAGGTCCATTTATCAAGTCGTTAGCGAATACGAGCTTTTCTTTGTCTCGTGCTGTCGTACGTCTCTGCAGTTGGCAACATATGTACATACTTACGGATTGAGGCAAAACCCGGACAAGTATGTGTCCGGGGAAACCCGGACATATGGTAACCCTATCTTAGGATAAATCACGGTTAGCAGTTTTGTGATTCAATTTAGAACAAAAGCCTGATGCACTAACTGTACACAGTAGTTGCTGTGATAATGATGGATATTATATTCTTGTGTGCCAGCACAAGCACTGATAAATGGTGCTGTAAAGATTTAACAAGTCTTAGTTACTGTAATCTAAAGTTGCAAATTAGTTTTTTAAGTAACGCAATGCTTTTTAGAGCTGAATTTGTTTTCGTATGATATGTTATATGCATTTCTATTAGAAATGCTGACGTTTTTTAGTTGTTAATGTGGACAATAGGTAGCCCTAAAGCTGTTTTTTTTGTAATGCAAAGGATTTAAAGACTGTAGTGTCTGCCTGTAATCATTTCATGTAGCCTAGGTCAGTGCAGATATCAAAAAGATTTGTAAATATCAACTAACTTATCACTTGTTCTTAGGCATATGTGAGATGTTAAATTTGTCATCAAGAACAGAAATTTTTTCTAGTATTAACAATTAATGTTTTACATTAAATTTTACAGTATAAGTGGCATAGATTAATCATGAAATAACGTAACTGAGCCAAAAGTGCATATAAAGGTTTACTAAATATACTAGTTATAATTGTTATTAATATCTCTTTTGCTAACAAGTATGGCATAGATTGTGTTTACTAGGTTATTAGAATAAATATACACGGACATCACTCAGGAAACGTTTTTATTTTTACTCTGATATTTCGTTGATTGTATTATAATGGTGAAACTGTTTTGATGCTGTTGTCAGGCTTTTGAGCCATTTTGTTGTTGGCTTTGGCAGCCCTTTTCAATGCAAACTTTGTGAAATAGTACATTCCTGTGCCATATACGGTATAAGGCACTGCTTGATTTGTATCAGCCTTCCTATATTTGTAGCTTATTTCCTTTATTTTATAGAATTGTTTTTCTTTAATAACTGTAAGCTAAAGAATTGTCCATGCTTTTTATTGTGTGGTCGTCACTCTGAACAATGTTCAGATGTGACTATTGGCTATTGAGGTATTTGTAATGTTCTAGCTAACAATAATATATTTCAGTCTTTCTGTGACAAGTTTTTTATGACAGTTTTAGTTTTTCTACACTTACTGATAATCACTGTTCACAAAACTTCATTGTTCTGTTTATTTTTACATAGTTCATCTTCTTGAACTTTAAAAAAATCCAGAAAATTTTGTTATGTTTTTTGTATTATTTTGTAAATAACTTTTGAAAAATAAAAACAATTTTTTTCACTTAATATCATGTTATTCTCATAACAGTTGTCATTTATGGAAACGGCAACCTAAATTATAACATGTTCCAGTTTGACATTCCAAACATGAAACAAAACAAAAAGTTAAATTAAATCAATCTTTATTTATGTAATAACCATACTTACAAAATATACAAAAAAGAAACCAATTTCATTAGTACAGAAATCTTAAATTATACTCTACGGGGTATTATACAATGCAAATATTTTATAACGTGCACGTTCAACTATATTATTTCGTTACCATTGCATGTAATTTATTTTTCTATTTATTTTAAATATTTAGAATTCTATGCACACTGTGCAGGGCACAAAATTTAATCAAATGGATACTTGAATAACAGTAATAAGCTTGCATTTAGCACTATTAGTTATGTGTTTAGTCTTAATATTATCAAAGCAATAAATAAAAAAAACTACAAAATGTGTCAAAACAGATAAGAGTTCCATAAAATTAGCACCATATATACTAAACTAAAGCTTTAGAATGAAAAAAGAAAGGATAAAACTATTTTTTGCACTAAAATACAAAATTTATATGCAGAGTATTCTAAAAAGATTGGATCACAATAAAACAACGCAGCAGCAAAAGATGTTTATAAGACAGTCTAAGATATGCAGCAGAGAATCACTTGAGTAATGAACAATTTAGCATATGATATTGTGTAAAATCACCTATCATATTTCCGAAAAATTTTATGTTTACATAATAGGCCATCGACACAGCAACTTGGTGATACTGCATGCACTAACGTTTTACCCACAACAGTCTTTCAGTGTAGCAAATACCGAAAAATTTCATACAGCAAAGCAAAATCATAGCAGCTCAAACTCATCATCTGAGTCGTGGGCTTTTTCAGTATCCAGTATTGTATATTCTGAAAAGAAAATTGAATTTATAAAACACTGTAAATTAAAACTTCTAATATTTATTATGAATTTTTGACTCTCTAGCTAATGAAAATTAAATGTGAAACACCATGTTAACCAAGGCAATGAAGGTTTAAAGCAACGGTAAAATGCACCGATTACGCTAACACAGTAGTAATTATAGCGAAACAACTGGAACAATTAAAAAAAATAACAATAGAAAACGAAAAGACGTAACAGTACACCATTCTTTGCTATATTACCCGATTTATAAATGTGTGCTGTAACCAAGTTTCAGAACCCAAGAAAACAAAAGTTAGCACAGCTGACAGATTCTGACAGAACAATCAATGTATACTGGAGCTGCTAATAAGACCTGTTACTAAGTCTTCTTTTTTAGAGTCAGAAACAATAGTAGCCCGATTTATAAATGTGTGCTGTAACCAAGTTTCAGAACCCAAGAAAACAAAAGTTAGCACAGCTGACAGATTCTGACAGAACAATCAATGTATACTGGAGCTGCTAATAAGACCTGTTACTAAGTCTTCTTTTTTAGAGTCAGAAACAATAGTAGCCGCATAGACATATATACCTCCATAGCTTGTTCCTTCAGCACCACCTACAGCATATGAAGATTCATAATAGTCATACCACTCCGGAAGACGCTCTTTTGCTAGTTCAAACATTGTCTGCTTGTCAGAAGATATAATTTTCTGAAAACAGACTGATGTTATTTCAAAAGGAATTTGACAACTAACAAACACAATCAATATGACTGAATAATCAAGAAAAGCTATTAATGAACAGTTTCTACTGATTCTTTGAGCAAGCATTGCAGTGATGATCACACTACACCTACATCACACACTGTTTCAAAATGATGTTGTTGTCCGTAATATATGCTCCATTGAACTCACACCTGACAAATATATCACACAACCTTCTTCACACAAAGATGTATGTAGAACTTTTTAAGCTTAAAATGTTCATTTTCGATGTTGATCATAAACAACAAAGGGCGAAGGGACTGACATATAAACAGTTATTCATTTGTACATTTGTTTGGTCACTCATTTACTCACCATTCATTTATGCACTCAGCCATTTGTTCATTAGTTTGTCAATAGGTTATTCATTTCACTAATTTTTAATATTATACATTTGTAGCCCTTTAAACAGGTAACAACCTCTGTTTGTCGGAAACATGTTGCAAAAATAGGTACTGTACTGGATCAGCAGAGCTGCTGACAACTGCCCAACACTGTATTGATTTCAATAAGCTTCATAAAATAGTGGTAGTCCAGCAACAAATTTGAAATTCTGAACTCCTAAGTCGTGAAATTTTCATTTTTTTTGGTGCTGCCAATGTGAAATCACAGCGTCATCCTGAAATTTTCGTTTTCACAAACTTACAATTCTTTGTCACTTGAAAATTGAGTACATTAGCAAGATCACTGCTAATTGTGGTTGCAAAAATAAAGTTCATAAGCTGATGTTTCATTACATTTATTATATGTAATAAAAATGATATCTTCCACTGCTGATTAATTAAATGAAAATCAGAGCCAATCTCAAACTGTAAGTCAAAACAATCTACTCTTTAAAATACCGAAAGGGAACACACTATTTTTTCAAAAATGACTTACGTGAAAGAATTATTACCACACAAACGCAGGTTCGCGTTCTTTGCCGTTTTCTGCATTTCGCCATTCGCTAGTTAGACGGCGCTAGCATCTACATTTCGGAAATGCAGTGCACAAAAAGCAGTACTTCTCAGTTCAGAGCTGTTCGTTTGTGATGTAATACACACGTTCGACACCTCATGCGTGAGCATAGTGGTAAATTAAAATTTGAATTTTTACCTTAAAACTTGCCGAGTTTTAGTACAACACACTGAATCTCTTACAGTAGTGCTGTACTTTAATTTTCGCTTTTGCAAACATGTGCAACACGCTCATAGAATATTTTTGATGTTGAAAATAATGTTCATTTGTGATGTTATCAATAGTTTAGCTCACCTGCTGTTAATTAAGAAGATTTTAATCTATTATTTAATTATCAGAAACACTTTTGCAGTATTATTGGCATTAAAATGTACACTTTTTTACTATACTTGAAAGTGCAGTAGTATGTAAAAAATCATCCTATCTTCCTTTAAGTTGTGGTTCAACGCATTTCCAGAGAATGAAAGTACTTACATCATGAACTAGATTACACCAGTCGTTAAAATCTGCCTCATTTTTGCAGAAAAAACCCTGCAAAATACGTTAGAGTCAAAACCCAAATCAACAAATGTTTTTTAAGTAAAATATACTGTTCATACCTTATTGCAAAAGTTGAAAATTTGCACTTATCATACTGTTGTCCTTACTAACATAACTTTCATATTTGAATGATTCAACATCATACGCTAACAAAGTGAAGCAAAGCTTAGTGGTCATTGTCATAGTACGTTCTACAAAAAGTTACGTAAAACATGAACACGTTAATATACCAAGGCAATAGATGGATCCAATTCTTCAAATGACATTCTGTTTAGGTAATCACAATGGTAGCTACTGTCATCAATACGACCTAATTCATCTGGAATTTCTAAATCAGCAACAAGTTGATTCGTGTGTGGGTCCATGTACAGCAAGTCATTACCTGAAAAAAATTCATTTACGGATTACAGTCACACAATATTAAAGACATTTCTGTTGCTGCTTAACTATCACTAAAATTATCAACAAATGCAAACATGCTCACCAATATATCCTACAAAGTAGTATGCGTGATTTGGCTTTCCTCCGATGATTCCCACACTTTGTTTAAATTTAAGGCATTCCTGTAAATAAAATAAACGTAGCTAAATGCATAAAAAACAGACCAGTGTAAATGATTGTTAAGAAACTATATTAAAATGATTTTACTGTTTAATGTCTTTTTACAATTTATTTACTCCAAGCAAGTTATCTGGCACTTTAGATAAACAGATGCTGCTCACCAGACTACTAGTTAACCTAGCTAGCCTTAGAACCTCATCTTTACAATGTTCGTTCCATTTAAAAAATAATATAGTAAACTAATTAATAACGATTTTGATGTAAATAATGAGTTTAGATAATGCCTTTCAATAACACGTCGCATTTTTGAAACTCTGTCAAAATATGACCAAAATTACAAAAAAAACTATTTTACCTTAATACTTTCAATATAGCATAGATTGATTTCAGTCAAGCCTAGCCTGAGTGGTATAATTAACAACAATGGCTTCCAGGAACAGCTTCGTCTAACCATGCTGTAATTTTCTCTTTCCTTTTCTTCTTTAGTTTCAAGAGGACCATTAGAAACACCATGTACTCTATGCCGAGGAGCAAGCTTACCAGGTTTTTCCATTTTAGACTTGTTTCCTAAACATAACTGTCCTGAAAGGAAAATAAACCTTTAGTACATAGACACCCTCTTAGGCATATCGCACTTGATTATTGAATTTATACCTATGGACATTAAAGGAAAACAGTACACAATTTTAGGCAAAAGCTCAAAATTGGCCATGGTCTAATGAGTTTAAGGTGAAAATACAGTTTTCTTAACAATGAGTTACATTTAAAAGTATTTTAGAAGCCTAATTTCTTTAGTTTTTCAATATTACACATCCTGCAGTCATCTGCAGCAACACTATACAATACAGACACTATGAATATGCAGCATATAATCATTTATTGAGCAGGACCCACGCAACAAAAATTCAAAATATTAATCTATACATAGGATGGAATTGCTCAAACCTAGTAGAAACAGTAATTACAGAAACAACAACAGTAGCAAAATAAAAATTTTATATGTTCAAGAAATTGACAAGAGATGATGCCACTCAATATAGTTATCAAACCTACAGCATAATTACAGTACGAAGCATCTTAGTACAAAAAATACAGTATACAGTAAATACAGTATAACATGTAAGTTAATGTTACTTGCTATCCTGTTTCTGTTCTCTTTTTTTTACTGATGTAATATAGAAAATTTGTCACTGAACTTCTCGTCTCCACATTGTTAGACTATTAATAAAGACTACTTACAGGCATATCTGTAAAAGCTCTTCTCTCATTATAATAATCAGGACATATCACACTAAAATGCATTTCATCCTCTACTCCATTCATCCTGCACATTTTACATATTCTTTGATGAGCAGGTATCTTTGATTTATGATACCTGACCTTCTCAATGTCTAATTTATGAGCACTAATTCTGAATACAGTTTATATAGTTGTGTGTTCACTTGGAATGGCTTATTACACATAAGCAAATAATCTTCCAATCAATATACAGTTTTAAAAAGCCTAAAGTTCGGAATTTGTTACCCATCATCACTCTTATCCTTATGAATCTTTTTCAAAAAAATAGTCATTATATCTATTATGTACTTTCTCATTAATAAAGTGAAGCAATCTTCAAGCACCGAATGTACCTTAATTAATCCAAGTATGTTCAAACTCGAGTTTATATATAAAACTGAGCAAGTTCACTTTTATGTTGACAAAATCTGCTTTAAGAGTATCATAAATAAATGAATTATCAGAGTGGTCAATAACTTATCTATATGATGATGTACATCACTTTCTAAGACACGGTTATGTATACTTAGCTACATCACAATGTGATCAATTGTTGAAAGTGTCCCAAGATCCTTATTATATCAACTGTGCTTCCACTCATTCTACACATAAATTCTAAATTTTTCTCAGACATATAATATT
Organism: Tubiluchus corallicola; assembly: GCA_030141605.1. Lineage (NCBI taxonomy): Eukaryota > Metazoa > Priapulida > Priapulimorpha > Priapulimorphida > Tubiluchidae > Tubiluchus > Tubiluchus corallicola. Next base: position 172,006 of record JAQGDQ010000114.1, read on the forward strand.
TGATCAATTTTACCTGACCAGTATTTCTTATTCAAATCACAATCAAGATCATCAGCGATGATGACAAAATTGTGCTGATCAATAATGTCAGACCACAATCTAGAACCTGTTAAAACTCATGGTTAATATTGGCACAAAAAATGTCTGTAGGCATTACACCAATTAAATAATAGAATGTAGCAATTCTGTGAGATTTTCAGTTCAACAGCAGTGACTCTTTCTGAAACACATGTAGCAGCTTTAATGCAACTGTGCATTTTCTTCAGCCATATTATTGCTGTCCAGAAGTAAGGACTGCCATGTTTTAACGATGATAGACCAACAGAGTCATATGACACAATTTAAAAATTGGATTAAAAAAATGTTACTGGAAACCATATTAATGGGTTTTAAGGGATTTAGATTCTGATCTGTCGTAGATTTCATTCTTCTGGGTAACCAATACTGATCACAAAATTCCTCTGGCCAAAACTGGCTGATATACTAAGTTTTTTGCTCTAGCAGGACTGCAATGTGGTAAGCATTTTTCCTATTTTCAATTCGTACTATACTCCTAACCACAGCTCCTTGTAATTCGATATCCTCCTTGATTTCTTCTTGCAAATAGCTGCGTTTAAAATAAAAATCTTTACATGAGCTCATTGGGTCAGTCCTTTTTTTTTGATCAACAAGATGGCTGGTAATTTGTCTCACTTTGTGTTTATTTTTGCATTTTTACTAGAGTTGTTGCCCTTGGCAATTGTTTGCTTGGTTTACTACTGCCTGGCATACGTAGGAGGGGAACATTAGCAACCGTGTTGCTATGAAAATATTGCTACAATGGGTGCAATGTTTGGCTAATAGTTGCATTACACTTGTAACTATTTGTTATGTCATCATTTTACTGCCGCGGAGTCATAAAAATTAACAGAAAATTTAGCACAGGTATCTTCGAAATTTCAATGGAACTGTGTGCAGTGTCTTCAATACAAGTGTTCAGTGAGCTTTTGAGTCTTGGGCTAAATTATCATTTTTTGTAGGGGAAATTTTTGGTAGTCTGTGTACATGAACTCTGACACCATACTTACTTCATCTAAGCTGCATAATGTCAGTTTAGCTGTTAATGTTAAAGCTGCCTGCCAATTTGAGTTCAGACCCCCGTCGAACTTATACACATTGAATTGGCTCAGAATCAGCTGTCTCATAAGCAATAATGTGGCATCGCGAATTCTTCTTTTGAGTAAAATCTACACACCATATTCTTAATCTGAACCTCTTCTGTAGCTGCTTTGTTCATGTAAAGGACACAGTAAGTCAAGAACATGTGTACTGATTTACGCCTATCATGTTTTATGTGGTGGTAAAGAATATAAGCATTGGTCAGGTCTTTACCTAACTAGTTTGCGGAGTCTGCAACACTGGTTTAAATTTGCCAAAAATCATGAAATTTTTTTATATATAGCAAAAATATTATTATTTTTTGTTCAGAACTCTGTTATGCTACAAGTTTTGCAATTCAGTTTTTCATGCATACATTGATAAAAATATTAACTATCACGAGATGAAAAACTGCTTTTTCATAGAAACCGACACATCGTGACTAAAGTCACACGACTATCAGGCTAATATGGTCGACAGTAGGAGTACAGGCAAATCAAAAAGTAATTACAACATTTAGTAACTATAGCACAACTTCAGCACGGTTGAACTTTTGTTTTCCAGACAAACAGTAAACACTCTAACATACTGCCATCATGACTATTCCAAAATTTCACACACAGCATATAAACTTGTGAAATGTGTACAACACTTTTAAAGAACAAAACTCATGAGTGAGTGAAATTTACAATGAAGTTTATCAACTTGATCGAAAAACTAGCAAACCTTTGAGTATTTCAATGTATTTTCCATAACCAAAACGTAAAGAATAAAGGTTTTTACTTACTGATTTCACTGATGATTACACTATTATCTAATGAAACATGTACAATAAGATTGGAGTCTTCATCAAACACAGATAGTTTTCTGAAAAAAATGTTATCAGCATTTTTATGTACAACATGTATACATATATCAATAAAATCAATAAACAATTGACAAGAAAATACATAAATTCTAAGTAAGGAAAACTAAATACTATTACCACAAAATGCAAGATACAGAGGTGTTTTTCTTTTATGAAATTCTCTAGCTAGCATAATAAGAAAAGTGCAAAAATGAATTTTAATGTTATTACTGTCTGAGAGAATTACCATTGCATTGGCAACTAAACTATTAAACACGCAACACAGATTAATTATCAGCATTTTGAACACAAATGTACAACTTACTTGATAGCTTGGGCAACTGTGTTTGGCCCAAACCAGGAACCAATTGCTTTTCCTTCAGTAACACCCATCTGAACTAAATACAGCATGAATCAATATAATTAACTTACACCCATAATGTATTTTCACCTTTTTTTCTCTAACTTAACATATAAATGATTTGAATTAAATAGGTAATTATGATTCAATTTCATTCAATTGACAGCTGTTATGATACTTGCAGTCATCAATTTGCACCAAGTCATAGTGTTTAAATGACAGAACACCAGTTAGATAAAAAACTTGAAAAAGCTATTTAACGTTTATTGAAATTAATACTGAAGCATCTACCATGAATGACATTTTAGTGCTTATAACAGCCCAACTCACCAATTTGATGTAATGAATATGGTGCAGATTTTTTATCTTCAAACATTTTCAAAATTTTGAGGTATTTAGGATCAGGTTGACTTGCATCATACAGCCAATCTGAAAAAAAGTTTACAACATAGAATTTAACAACAAGTGTATTCTATTACAAGTTATAAGAATATTTGTAGAAAAAAAAACCAGTGTCAAAATTATTTTTGATTTTTTACGGCTGAAAGTGCAATAAAAAATACCAAAAAAGTTAAAGTATACAGAATAGTGTTTAATATCAAACGTGTCAGGATTTGAAAATATGGATCTTAATGTATTTAGACAATTGTAAAACCTTACTAAAATATTTCCCTTCCATAGCACTCAAATTTTTAGTTACCTCTCCCTAGATGATTACAAATTAGAGCTTCTGCCATCATCATTTGACCACATCGTACCATACAACCCCAACCTCGATCACTAGTAAGTGCGGTTCCACCTAAATAATTTTGTACAGAACAAGTTTTGCATCATCACAAAATACGGTAAAAAACCAATTTGTGACTCAGTGGTCCCAGTTTTCAACAGTTATATTGGCTTACTCATGCTGAGTAGTTAGTGGTCAAAGCACTAGACATATAAACCAAAAGTCCACCTTTCAAATGTACGCTTACTCTCGTCGACTTTTTCACAATTCTTGCCTTCTTGATTTCATTTGATTTCAAAAAATTCATTATTTACTTGTTTTTCTATCATTAATCAATAATCTAGATGTTAATATTAATTAATGAACCACCCATGAATCAGCTCAATTCTAAGTTAATTACAAAAATTACCTAATTACTTGGTAATTCGTTTAGCATAAGCCAACAAACACTTAGAAACTGCAGATTGGCTTGTGAGCTGTCAGTAATTGAATTAAACTTTACTATGGTCATAAGTAACTGTAGTCTATTGGCAATCATATTGGACTGTAATTTAAAAGTCCTGGCTATAACCCAGGTCAACTTTCTCATATTTCCTGTTTTTTGCTCAAGTTTGGTTTCAGAATTTCAATAATTACAGGCCTGGTCCATTATTGTATCAGTAAGATTATACATAATTAACGTCTCTGGTATAATAGATAAAACAATATAGTAGAGAGTATAAAAACAGAGTTTCTGCTGATAATAACATCTTAGACATTAAGTAAGGACCAGCAAGTAAGGTGAGATGCACAACATTGCCTTGTCTACAAACAAGAACTAGAGAGAAAACATACTAATGGGCATGAAATTTCTTCTGTACGTTAGCCATATTCGTGATTTAAAGTTCTTGCGAACGACATCTTTGTCAGCTTCTATAAAACAAATAAATACTAACATTCAGCACTTCTTATTTAAACATTTCAGTTTTTGGCAAAATCACAGTGACATCAAGTGATCTTCAGAAAAATCAAACATAGCTTCAATAACAACTAAACGAAATGTAGATAAGTGCAGAAAAACATGAGAAATTAAATAAACAAAAATCACATATATGACAGCAAGAAAACTCAACAATGATATCAATATTTAACCTGTCTTAGTGGAAAACTCTCCTCCAAGGAATATTATAGGTTCTTCTGTTGTAGCGAAATCCTCATAATTGTACAAGTCCAGAATGCATCCAGCCTCGTAAGTGATGCAAGCTTCAAACATATCAAAAGAAAAACTACAGAAAATGTTTATATAATTCTCTCAAAATCGAAATTCATAAACAAAACCCTGAAGTTTGTTGTCAGTGAGATCTATTAATTCTATTGTAAATGAAACAAAATAATAAAACAGAAAATCAATGAATAAAAGTCACTACAATAAAAAGAGAAAGACATTTCCACATGAATAACATAAAAAAAACTTTCAAATAAACTACAATTTTTTCCCACTTGTGATACAGTAACTAAAAAGTCAACTTACCAAACGTATAGTTTCCAACTCTTCCTTATACCAATTTAAAAATATAGTTATTGTGAAATCTAGCAAAAAACTGCATTGAGAAGTTGCAGGCAATGATGACTAAACACTGTATCTCCACTTCTTTTCATATTAGCTGAATCTCTCTCCCTCTCTTTACATTACATACACATACTCTATATATAGCCTATACTGTAAGTCCTCATTTAACGATGGCAAATGTGTTCCAGCGAAATGTGTTGTTAAAAAGGGTCATTTTCAGTGTTGTCTTTGCCACAAGAAAATACAAGTGAGGTGAATGCAGCAATTAATTATGTAACATGAGAATGTTTTATCAACTACAAAAGCTTGGGAAAGCAATGAATCCTCGTGATCTGACTGCCTGCTATCAGTTAAGTTAGACAAATTATTAGCAGCATAATAACCATACGATGAACTAGGTTAGGTAGTGAGCCTCATTTATAGATTGAGGGGCGCAGTAAACAAGAATTAGTGCTTAAAGCAAGGCTAAAAAACTGTAGAGTTAAAATGAAACATGAGAAGTTAAGGCAAAAATGTGTAAAAAATTTGCATCGCTAAGTGGGGCATCATTAAGCGAGGACTTACTGTATATATGAATTATCAGTGCACTTCAATAAGTGCAACAGTACAGAATTTTAGATTCTAACAGATTTAAGTGAAAACTTACTTGGATCAAGTTCTGCCATTTAAACAGTCATTTAACCTAAATGGTGGCTTGCTATACCAGAGTTCTCAGTCTCTACAAAAATTAGTTAAAAACAGTTTTAAGATCAGCCCCATTCACTCAGAGTAAACCAGTAAAAGAAATTAAAAAAGTGGAAAAATGTTTGGTAGGGAGCAGGGCTTATGAAGCCTACCTTAATGATGAACATAAATTTGAGACACAATAAACTTCCAAGACTTTTTGTTGCTTACTTATTTATTTAGCTACTAAAATTATCTAGTAGTAAGTACAACACAGGGTCATAAATTTATAGAAATATAAAGATTGAGAATATTGTGGTTGTTTAATTTCGCGTTTATAAACTATTTCATGCCAAAAATATAAATCTGGCAATGCTATTTATCCATTTTCTTATTTTGCTAATCAGATACAACTTAACTTCAGTCAGTAAGCATACAACCTCGGCTTGAACCTTGATGGCTCAGCTATTCCAAGCCACAAAGTACAAAAGACAGAAGCCATAAGTTTGTAATTTGTTTACATAATCAAGTTGTTACATTCAACTAGTAATGGCAGTCTTGGTTGCAGAGGACTAATTCACTAACCTATTAACATTATCACAATACAGATTATAAAATTGCTAATTACACTAGCTGAGACTGAATATTATATAAATTTGAATTATACTCTGAGTGGCCTTACATAAGCCTTGGGTTTCTTAGGTCTCCCATAAAACATCCATAAATAACATGCCAAATCAAATTCTCTAATAAAAGGAAATCAAAACTACCATTGCTATTTTCTTTGAAGAAGTTATCTTTTGTTACACATAAACCTGATTGCTATAATTATTATTGTGAATTGTAATTTATCATAATAAGTTGATTTTATTGATTGAAGTTTCAAAACAAATGCATAAAAAACTTGCCAAAATATAATGAATAAGACTAAGGCCGGCCACAAAAAAATCTTCTTACCTCGTGAGCTCAAAAGATATCAGCAAGGGGTATGGAAAATTTTTTCACAAAATTTTTTTTAACTTTGTGAACATTTGTGAATCTGAATCATGTAATGTTATAATCTTTTAAAATGTTTTAAATTTTTTTAAGCTTTGTTTTCAGTTTTGCATTACTAAATTATCATATAATTATTGACTATTGTATAGTCTCTTTTTATAAAATATGAACGTATTATCTAATAATTATGGTACAAGCAGGAACACTACTCGACCATTAATACGATGGTTTGGCGGATAATACTCTACATTTCACCCTCCAATATGATAATCTGCATCATACAAAACGGTAACCCTGGCCCAGGATTGCCACAAAAAAAGATGGCTGTGTCCTCGCCAAAACAATGAAAACAAAGATGTTATAATAAAATTGCTGGCCTAAAAACACCTATTCGTGGCCAAAAAATAACATCATAATTATAATATAAAGTATCAAAACTATAAAGTATTACACTGCTACAAGTTGAAATGACAAAAAACTCATAAAATACGAAAAATACAACCATTGTAGCAAACCAGTACGACACTAACCTAAATTGTTCGAAAGGTTTAACAATTTTAACAAAAATAAATAGAATACTGAAGATAAAACATTAGTGGCTTCTTTTCTGTTTCATCATTTCTTCTTTCTCTTTCATCACAATAATTTTTATCATTAATAATTTTACATCATTTTCCCTTTACGTTTTCTTGTTATAAATTTACTATTTTGTGTCATTACATTTTCGCTTAAAAGGTTAAGGCTTACAGACTATTCTAAATATAGCTCTGAAATATCAATAATCAGATATTAAAATCGTAAATGTAATTACAATAATATATTATACTCATTGCTATATCTTGTGAAAATAAAATCTTAATCTTACAACTTAAACTCATCAAATTAACAGCAGCTTCTGAACCAAAACATTGAAAACTAAACACCCGTGAAACACCATTCATCAACAAAATTAATTTCTGCTCTCTCTTGCGACTGTAAGACAACGGTGCTCTATACTTTCTGTAACGACCACGACGACGTCATTTGTGCATATCAAACCAGATAGAGTGGACACCGCGGAAACAACGAAACAATGAAACAGCGCCAGCTATAGGCAAGGGGTCTATATAGCAAAGTGCTATAACGAAAGTCCGATTAAGTATGATAGACGTAAAAGCAAACTGTAAGAATTAGTATGGCAATAACCTACAGTGTTCATTGAATGTATCAAATTAACTTAAATGAGAAAGTGGAATGTAAGAAGAAGGTATTTTCAAATCACAGATAAAAAGCAGCATTGAAAAGATCATGTGTATTGCTTGATTTTGTTCTGCAAACAATTCGTTTAAAAATTGTGCTCAGAAACTATGCTCAATTGTGTTGATTGCGTGATACTTCAAATGTTTTAATGACAGAGAACACAGGAGTTCAAGTTCTGAACTACTTGAATCTATTTTAGGTTCGAATTAAAAAAATAGGTTACGTTCTAATCGAATTCGAACTCAAACATTCGATGCTTTCTCCACTATTGTCCAATGGACAATGGCTAGTGGTTACAGACATAGACAAAGAAAAACGCAATAAGCTATTGGCATAAATATAAATATAATCTTTTCACCAAGCAAAACTGCTACATACTAGGGGTGAGCATTCTCTACCAGAAAGCGAAGTGGAATCAAACTAAATTTCAGTATGATTTCCGAGTCCAAATTGAATTCAGTTTTAAAGGCTTTTGAAAAAATTTCTGCATCACTAATAAAAAGGTGTCTCATAAACGTCATTCATATTACCGATTTTGTTCTGCAGTAAAAACATCACTAATTTGTTTTAAAATTGGGTGCTGAAATCAGACAAAATTGTGCTGATTGCATGATTCATAAGGAGGAATCAGGTTGAAGTGCTGTTCGAATTATTCGAATTTGTAATTAAAAAGTTCGTTTGAATTGAATTCGAAATCGACTCCTGAACTTTCGATGCTTATTATTGCTAACTGCTTGAATCTCGAATAGTAAAGTAACAAAATCTGAAGAAATATGGTGAAAGACAACAAAAATGATAATCATCCATTTACCACCACTCTTATACATTTGCACGTGAAGGTTGCCAGTGGACTACTGTGCATTAACAAAAAAATTTAATGCAATGAAATACATCGATCATCATCATGATAGTTATGCTGATTACATTCGTCTATTGCACGCATTGGACAAGCGGATTTCCATAATAAAAGAAATCTGCTCTCAAGACAGCTAAATACAGTAGTAATTCAAAAATTAGACAATGCTCAGGCAGTGACTTGAAAGTTTTAATAAATGCCATTGTCTACTATTAATGTCAGACACAGTTAACCTATTCTGATGATGTGATCATACACAGCATTCCTCCTTCTTAAATTTGTTGATGATTATACAGAAAATTGAAGAAGGAAGACAGCAGCAAATTTTAGTTAAAAGTTAAAACTCTGTTAGATTGAAACTAGATAATGTTAGGTATAATAATGCACAAACCTGCAAATTTGTCGAAGTTGACGAAGGCAAAGAATCCAAACTGCAAGTTTATCTTGCCAATGTTTTGAGTGATTGTAGACCATCTTGGGATGAAACCAAGGAAATCTTACTCAACAGTGCAGAAGCTGTGTCCGGTAAACAAGGAAATCGCAACCGAGACTGGTTCAACGAGCTTGAAATCGGTGCACTAGTCAAGGACAAGAAAAACAGGCGTGAGCTCAGAAATCATATCCGACTTATGAAGAATCAGCGGTTCCAGGACCGAGCCAATGAAGTTGAAAGACACACCCAAATGAAGCATTTCCGGGAATTCTACGCTTCTCTCAATGCCCTTTATGGTCCGACATCGCGTTGTAACCATCCTATCAAATCTATTGTTGGTGACACTCTCAACTCATCCAATGATATCCAGAATCGTTGGATGGAGCACTTCAGCACTTTACTGAATCAAACTACCGACGCTGACTTTACTATCTTGGAGGAAATACCTCAGTTACCAGTCATCGACGAGATGGATGGACTAGTCACCCTCGAGGAACTCAAGTACTCTATTCGCCGTATCAAGCGACGGAAAAGCCCTGGACCTGATGGTGTCCCACCAGAGGTTATCATCCATGGCGGTGCTTCTCTCCAGAATCATCTTTTGGAGCTCTTCAACGTTATTTGGAGGACTGGTGATATGCCTCGTGACTTTGTCAATGCTAACATCACCATTTTGTTCAAAAAGGGTGATCGCAGTGATTGCGGTAACTATCGTGGCATTTCCTTGCTCAGTGTTGTTGGAAAGCTTTTTGCAGACATTCTTCTCGTTCGGCTGGACAAGATTTTGGAGCGTATCTACCCAGAGTCTCAGTCAGGGTATCGACGGGATCGCAGTACCATTGATGGTATTTTTACGATTCGTCAGCTGATGGAGAAAACGAGAGAGCATAGAACATCAATGCATATTGCCTTTATCGACTTTACAAAGGCATTTGACAGTGTCAATCGCGAACTGCTGTACAAGGTGCTTTCAAAGTGTGGATGCCCGGATCGATTTACAAGTATGGTAAAAGCTCTGCACACTGATATGCTAGCGCGTCTCTCTGTCAATGGCCAGCTTAGTGATCCTGTAGAATACAACAGCGGTGTGAAACAAGGCTGCAAGTTAGCTCCATCTCTTTTCGGACTTTTCGCTGCAGTCCTTTTGCAGGTAGCCTTCGGCAGACTTGGCTCGACGAAGAGCATTCATGTTCGATTCAGATATGATGGAGACATTTTTGACCTACGTCGACTCAAAGCAAGGACGAAGACACGAATGATGTTCCTGCGTGAAGCGCAATATGCCGATGACATAGCTATCTTCTCTGACAACCCTGAAGACCTTCAGGATCTCATCGACATTTACAATGAAACTGCAAAGAGAATGGGACTGCGCATTAACAAAAGGAAGACTGAGACAATGAGTGTCGGCTCTAGCGACAGTGTCAATTTTACCATTGACGGAGAATAGCTTGGAAGTGTGCAATGGTTCAAATATCTCGGAAGTTACATCTGCTCAGATACTCGATTTGATACTGAGCTTCATGCAAGAATTAATGCTGCAGCCAGCTCTTTCGGCCGTATGAGGAAACGTGTCTTCGATAACCATGACCTTACCATCGCCACTAAACTGCAGGTGTACAAGCAATGCATCATTCCGCAGCTTACCTATGGTCAGGAAACGTGGACGCTCTATCAAGATCAGGTCAGGTCTCTTCGTGCGGTTCAGCAGAGACATCTGCGTCACATCCTTCGTATTCGCTGGGACGACTATGTGCCAAACGAAGACGTGCTGGCTCGTGCCAAGATGGAAGATATCGAGGTTACACTTACTAAGGCTCAACTTCGGTGGTTTGGGCATGTGGTCAGAATGAACGATAAGAGACCGACAAAGGCCCTTCTTCATGGAGAACTAACCAGTGGCTCTCGCAGTGTTGGTCGTCCTCTCCTTCGCTTCAAGGACAGGGTGAAGTTCTCTCTGAGGAAAGGTGGAATGTTGGACAAGCTGCCTTTCGCAGTTCACGACCGTCCTGCATGGAGATCCCTAGTCAACAACTGTGCCGAAAAACTCGATGAAGAAAGACGGATGCTTGGATATGCAAGAAGGTTCAAGTCGTGGATAAGAGATGGTTTCATGGACATCTGACTCGCACTGATTTAGCCGTATCGGCTTCGACGTTGTACTGTACTACTGCAAGCTTGAGGGGTATGGTCAGATAAGTGGACCGAAGAAGTGCTCTTACATCTTGCAGGCTTTTTACAAGCTTGCTGAGGAATTCTGAGTAATGGCACGGGTTTTTTATTTTTTTAGCACCTTAGGCTTTGTCTCTTCGGATACTTTAATGTGTTTGGTGGCATTGAAATCTGTTGAATTTCCAGATTATTCAAGTCAATCAAATTATTCCTAGTGTTTTCTGGTAATTGCTCCAGTCATTAGGGGTGGGCAATGCGCATCACTGAGCATCGAACATTCAAATTCATTTGAAATTAATTCAAATGAGTTTTTTTAGTTTGAATTCGATTTAAACCTAAAATTACAAATTCGAATAATTTAGCACTTCAGCCACATATGTTCCTTAGCATTAAAACATTTGAAACTTCATGCAATTGGCACAATTTACCTGTAATTTCTGTGCACAATTTTTAAATAAATTATTCGTGATTTTACTGCCCATCAAAATCGAATAACAATATGCATGATTTCTGTAAGATCCTTTTACTGGGACTTTGAAAACTTGTTCGGAAATCTTTCAAATAGACTTCGAATTCGAAATATTAAAATTCGGCTGACTCAAATTTGAAAGTGACAAGTTCGATTTGAATTCACTTTCTGTTAGAGAATGTTCAGCCCTAGCAATCATGCCCCTAGAGATTGCAGACTGTGCGAAATGTACAAGCCCAAATTTTGAATGTATGATAGATTCTCTGTTCTTTGAATAATATTTTGATATAATAAATTGTTCTGTACTATTGCTCGTTGTTTTTGTATCATCCCTAGCAAAATGTTGTGTACTTAACCACAATATCAAAGATCAAAGTGACATGCATAATGACAGAGCAACAGGCGGGACGTATATAAGCTTTCACCTTTACAGACAATTTTTATAATCAACAATGTACCTTCTGTGTCATTGGCTTGCTCCAAAGTCGCAGCCCATTGGCATTGTTAGCATTTCGTTATTTTTGTGTTAGTTTTTAGTATGTGTGCAGGCTGGGTAAGAGCAGGTTATTTCAGAGCACAAAAATGCTAAGTCCAAGCATGATTATAATTCATTTGTGCTATATCAAACAACGTATTTGAAGTGCAAATGTGATATGTATGGACATGGAAGTTTTGTGTTTCAAATAATGTCGTATAGCTGAACATATCCAAGCAGAAAAACAATTTTGTTGTCTAGCTCAGTACAGTTGATAGACATAACTTTGTGCCAGAAGGAGCACCTTAATATGTTGTAATTTCCTCTAAATGGCCAATTTTGCACATAATAACTTCTGCACTCAAAGCTCTCAATATGCGTAAAAAAAATTTTGAGATCACTTTTTATTAGAGATTTGGAAAGTTTTGAGTCACCCCTATTATGGACAGACTGCTTGTCGCTGTTTCGTCTGCTCTTTTCATACTGGTCGTTGCTAACAAAGGGTTTTTTCGCATGACGTAGTGTAGTGCGTCATGATTGAGCGAAACACTATTGTTTTTCAAATATGGCCGTAGATAATAATATTACTTACGTAATCTTTTGTAGTAATATAAATATCTATGGTGTGTGCCTTCAGCAGTGATTAGCACCACGACTGCCGACGCCGGATTGGACCAAAATCCACAAGATTCGGATAGCATTGGATGCGGATCTAGCCGTGACGGGCGTATTATGATGATGATGAAGAAGAAAATGAAAAATGAAAGAAAATTATATATGTCAAAACATTATGGAAATACTATAAAATGTTGATATGTAATTTCAATTTTCTCAAGCAAAAACTACAGTAAACAGTGTAAATTAACTAAATTTGTTCAGGAAATTATAAAAACTGTGATTTATCACTTTAATCACCGAATTTTGCAAGTAACAGCAGAAGTATTTGCTGATTGGGTGTATTCATATCTGTTATTTCTGTCATTCCGCGTGAAGTTGTTCTGGAACGTTGAAGTGTTTCACTGTTCGCTGATTTTGATTTGTTCCAGATACCTTGTATCTTTGCCTCCCCTGCGTGTTTACCTAATTCGGGGTATTTTTATTGGAATTAAGTAGAATATAAACTCATATAGTCTTCTATCCTTTACCGAATATAGGAAATGATCATTAGACACAGGCGGGCATGAAAATTAATACTGTCAGTTTAATTTACGAAATATTATTAATTTTAGAATTATTATGACATTTACTATTATAATTAATGGAAAACCGGATGATTGTGTAAACATAAGTTCAGAATGAAGAATGCTCTCTAAAATATTGAAAACTAGAAAAACTTTTTTTTTAAATCAAAGCTTAGGTTAAATAATAATTACCTCGGATACTCAAATTTCATTAAACTTTCAAAGCTAAGGCGTGGCTCAGTGAATCTACTAAGATTGGCGCGGCGCCTTTTTGTCACATTTTGGGTTCAACTTCAATGTCTAGGCTTATATTGAGTAAAGTTAAATCTACTGACTTGGACAATATAATACTACATAAAATAATTTTCAATATGCTGACTAGAAAAACATTTAGTTATATAGGTTTTTGTAATAACTTTTTAAAGGAAAGGTAAAACTTGTGCAATAATACTTCATGTATAGTTTTCACAAATAATTGTATATGCACCTTGAGGTTTCTTAGTGAAGAAACGAGTACGAGTTACATAGATAAGGAAAATACGCACCGATGCGGACAAAAAAATGACGGTACGAATCTTTGCCCATCTTAATTTTCATTAATGTTAATGCGCGCTAGATGACAATGTGCGCTTTGCGGGAAGAAAATGATAGACTGACACTCGTCACGAAGCTACCGAGTTGAATAACAATGAAATGAAAATAATTATTTTTGCTTCATCAATCATTAAACAAACTTACTTGCTGTACTAATAGTAGCAGCAGCAGTGGTAAAATCTTTTATATGCTTATTAAAAATACTGATGTTAAACCAATAAAATAACATCAGATAGAGAACATTCTAATATTCCTTTTTACAGTTGCAATTAATCAATGAAAATTAAACTACCCAGTGGATACACTGCAACAGGGTCCAACTTGCGCTGATTTAAAGTATACAAGGTTATCACGCAGATTTGAATTAAAAATATCCATGTAAGCATGCTGCATCAGAAAACAATGCGCATCTTTAACTTCCAAGTCGTGCGGATCGGGAAATTAGTCGATTTGCTTCCCTGGCGTCTTGCGTGAAACCGTGCGCGATGATGGGCCGTCTTGTATTTTTATAACTACGGTAATCACTTTTATTACGAAATTTAATTCTGAATTTATTTATTATTGTGAGCAGCGTAGATTTGCAATTATTCCGATATTTTTTCATGAAGTAATTGTGACCAAAGTTTATTATCGCTAGCTATCTAATAGTAGTGGCGCTGTTTCCCTTCGAAATCTTGTTTTTTATACAAGTTCATAGACTATAGATAGTAAAAAGGTTGGTACACCACACTATAGCTACACGTATTTGTCATTGTTTTTTGGATTCCTGATATAATACCTGTACTTGCGAGATAAACATACAGTAATAATTTTTGTACGATTTTTATACACATTTTTTGGAGATTACGAAATTTGCAGTAGTGCAAATGTTTTAAAAAATATATTTTTGCAGCCAAGTAGTAGTTTCTCTTCTGCTGTTTGCAGGTTCCTCATGTGGTCAGCCAAGTAGTAGTTTCTCTTCTGCTGTTTGCAGGCTCCTCATGTGGTATATAGTTATTATTGTTGAATGCAATTATATTACTTTAGGTTTTTTGTAAAAAACTTAATGCCTTTAAGCCTGCTTTGGCTAAATTTTACAGTGACAGCCTACACTTAAAATGGATCTGCAGGAGCTTTGTGATGTTCACCACTCAGGCGAGTTTTCTTGCTTTAATTTTCTAACTTTAAGGTTCTAGCCTTTAGTGATATTCGTGCTACTACTTGTTACTTAAGAGAAAGAAGAAGTCACTCAGTATGTTGGGTTTATTTTACTGTTATTATTTAAAAAATATAAAGAAATTTGCAAAGAACTGCCTACAAATCATAAATTTGAAATCTACTACCTCTGAATACAAATTTTCAGGCGTGGTGTTTGCCGCCATTCACTTGAAAATCATGACATAACTGGGAGACTTCGTGGCTTTCCGTAAGCATGTGCTGCTTAAAGTAATTTTCAGGCGTGGTGTTTGCCGCCATTCACTTGAAAATTATGACATAACTGGGTGACTTCGTGACTTTTCGTAAGCTCGTCGTGGCTTTCAGTGAACATGTGCTGCTTAAGCTAATTCAAATTTCTGCAGCTTACCTAATGTTCACTCAAAAATATTACAAAATATTACAAAAGTGATTTTACTAGTTACACGATGTGCGTATTGCAGTTTTATTACTAAATCCTTCTAACATTTTTCGCAAACATTAAAATTTATGTAATACTACTTAAGACTCCTAGAAGGCTTAGCCTTTCCTTTAACTAGTCTTAAAAAAGTTAAATTGATAAATTTTGATATTTTGTGGTAAATAAGGTACTGTTCTTACTATTTTATTACTTATTATGTGAAGTCTGAGCACTGTCTAAGTGATTAGTTACTATAAATTGGAAAAATCTAAATTCTAAGATTTGCCGGCAGTGTCAAGTCTTTATGCTTCACCTTCACCGTGAAAACAAGTAGGGTTTTTTCTAGTGGGTATAATTGTTTCAATAAACACAGCTAGCAATCACAATTCTATACAATCTAGTTTACATTTTAAAATTGGTTTAATATTTGAGTAGTAACATTTTTTATTCAATTTTAGATATTGGATTCACTTGATACAAATTTCTTGCTACATATGATTGTCGGGAGTGTAATATGGTTACAATTTCACAAGATGGTAAGCAACTTTTAAAAAATGTCATTCGCCATACTGATACTCACAATAAGTTACAAGAAGAGGAAGAAATGTGGAGAATTCACAGAAAGAGAAAGTACATGAGAAAACACAGAGATTGTTCAAAAAATACTGATGAAAAGAGAACAAAACGTGAAAAGAGGTCTGAAAAGTCTACAAATTCCAAGCCCAGTAGTTTCTTCTATAGCAGGAAACTTATGGAACTTGAAGAGAATGACAAGGATAGATGGGCACATACTGGGTATCGTGAGTTGTACCCTGAAGAATTTAATTCAGATCTCACTCCTCATGTTAAGTTGAATTTATCCAAGAAACTGAAGAAAAAATCAAAGGCACATAAAAAATGTAAGCATAAAAAGTGTGATAAACTGAAGAATGGTATGACTAAATCAAACAAAAAATCCAAACGAAAATCGAAATCATCAACTAAGGAAAAAGTACAGCTGTAAACATTTGATGTGGTTTGTTTTTTAGTGTAATGCCAATGAATAAACTTTTTGTGTAGCTAATGGAATAAATGATTTTTAGAGCTTGTCCTCTGTTTAAAGATAATTGTGCTAATTTTAAATCAAGTTGTACGTGAACTATATAAACGTGTGCATAATCCTTTTCAATTCCTATTGGAAAATAAATAACTTTTTTACTTTTGCATGCATTGTTTAATTGTTTCTTATACCTGGATAGTAAACATGTGGAGTTTAAAGATACATAATTATAAAATTTATTTGTTAACAGATTGCTATAATACTCACTGGGAACAATCACCTTTAAAAGTACCGTTTCTAATGCAAAATTTAGTTAGAGTTGCTGTGATAATAAACTAACACATTGCACCATTATTATTTGTAATCTATAAATGTTGTAGGATTAATGATTAGACATGTGAAGTAATTTGTAATAAACATATTTTAACAGTAGCTTTTGCAGTTGGCTTGTTGTACACATGTTACTATTTAAGGTAAGTTAAATGTTAAGTATTGTTTTATTTGCAAAGTGTGGAGTAAATACTGTAAATCAGTTTGTTGATGTTTATATTCTCTTGCAGTTTACCTGTCATTAGCTTATTGTCACACTTAGTCTAATCATAGATCATCACCTGATCTATACATCTTTTTGTACTGTGTTTTAATTTGATCACCAAAGCATAAGATATGCATGGTATAGGCTTATACCAGTCGGTTTATACATGCAATCATTAAACTAATGACAAATCAACGACAAAGAATAAGAGAAAATTGTGACTCAACCACGACTCGAACACAGAACCTTAATTTACAAGACACATGCTCACCTGTTTGAGCTACTGCCTTGTGTGTGTGTGTTGTGTGTTTGTTTGTGTGTTTGTGTGTTGTGTGTGTGTGTGTGTGTGAGTGTGTGTGTGTGTGTGTGTGTGCATGAGCTTGCACGCATGCGCGTATAAGTAGATGTTCCATATTTGTGTAATTGTGCACATTCAATTATCTGTGCGACCGGTGTTAACCTAATTAAAGGTAAGTCATCATAATTAATTTTGTCACGTTGGTTTTGAAACATATGTTTAGATGACAAATTTTATTTTTGTTTTCACGTTAACTTAAAAATTTTATATAACTTATGAATTAACATACCTGCAGGAGTACTTTTTGGAGAATTTGTTTTTTGCCAGGTAAGATAATTGGTCCATAATACTGACAAAACACACTTGTGGAACTAACCGTACCATATTTTTGAGTAATCTACTGTTTAAAATGTGCTTCTACATTTGTGCTGCAGGCTGTCATTTTCAGGTAAAGTAATCAATGTAATTACAGGTAATACAAATCTAAAGTTTTGCGACTGTAATGTCACAGCTGTATAATTTGTACACAGTTTAGATAGTTGTAAGTGTTGCATAAAGCTGTACACTTCGATGTTGCTAAATTTGATTGAACAGCTAAATTAACAAACATTGTTAATTATGACATTGTGACAGCTTTAGTAATTTAACCTAGGCATACTGTTTTGGTTGTATCAAGTAAATCAGCTGCTCTTATTAATTGCAGTCTATATACTAACCCAATATGAGAAGATGCAGAAACTTAAACAACAGCAGTTTTTTTTTCTACAATTCATGTGCACAAGAAGATAAGGCTTTACTTTTTAATTGATTTTACTAATAAAAAGTAATTTTTAAGCAAATAACATAACAGTAATCGGTAATCGAGTATCATATTACACCTAAATTTTTTGCTGTTTTGTTTGATTTACATTTGATTTAGTTTTTTAAAGGTTTAATTCATTATATATTTTTTCTCGACACCTTTAGTCGTTGATGTTATTATTATAAAATTTCAGTTTTGTTTTTTTATTTGTTTTATATGATTTAGTTACATTTAGCTTAGTTTTTCTTTGGTGTAATTTATTATATTCTCTTTCACGACATCGTTTTTGTTTTTGCCTGATATTGAAGTTAATACTCAAGT
The DNA here is from genome assembly GCA_030141605.1 of Tubiluchus corallicola. Lineage (NCBI taxonomy): Eukaryota > Metazoa > Priapulida > Priapulimorpha > Priapulimorphida > Tubiluchidae > Tubiluchus > Tubiluchus corallicola. Next base: position 190,294 of record JAQGDQ010000114.1, read on the forward strand.
TGTGTTAAAACTTTTTTGTTCGCTTGGCATGATTTACCGTATATACGTGTGTACAAGTCGATGTGCATTTTAAGACCAAAAATTGCATCATTTTATATATTACCTGTGTACAAGTCGACCATAAAATATTAAGGTCTTCCAGAGTAAATGATGTCATTAATGGCCGATTAATAAATCGGTAGCCCTCTGTGTTAGTGTGTAATATACGTGCAAGTGCCTGGGCCGAGTATATTATACCCACCCGATGCATATGTATATATTTATATATGCCCATATTGAGGGCATTACTAAAATGAGTTACAGTAATATTTGTTAATTTTGTGAAGTAATGTCAAGATGCGAACATTCTCTGATGTGAAGTATCAAAGTATGAGTGTTCATGCAGTCCAGCGTATAATGAAGGAATTTATTTACATATTCGTATTGTAGACGACTCTTGGGCGACAGGTCTCAAAAACATATCGTAAGTATAGGTCGACCCCAAAAAAAATTCGACTTGACGGTAGTTCAAAATTGTAAATTTTGGTTACTTAAATTATTTTTATGTTCTACAGTATTACGCTTCCCAGCATTTAATTACCAATTACACACGTCATACTAAAAATATAAAATTAAATTGAGAACAGTGCCTAAATTAATTTTATTCAGACTAGATTACCTACTGGTTCTTCGCTGCTCTTTGCTTCAAACATATTGTACGTGTTGGGAGCCGTTTGGACCACTGCGCCAAGTAGACCACTTGATGCGCTAAAAGTAGTGTCCTACATGGGCAGCCCAAGTAGGACACTAGCGAGTTTTGTCGAGAAACTTGCTCTGGCAAAACTTGTTTCCAGTTTATATTACCATTGTTTATAAGTATTGTTATGACATAATAAAGCATGAAACAAAATTTCTTTTAGAAATGGATATTCCTTGGCAATTTACAAATGCATTTCTTACAATCATTTCATCATTATGATTAACTCCATTAATATATCATAACATTAAACCTAGTATCTAATGCTTTAAAGAGAGAAATTCTGCACACAGTTATTACAGAAATAATTGCAAATTTAAAAATGAGACAGATGCTGCTAAGCCTTCACAACACCAAAAAGTAATTTTTAACATTTAAGAAAAGCAAGGATAATTAGTTTTAATATTATCAGTAGTATTGTAACATGTAGGGCACTGTCCTACATGGCTCGCTAGCCCATGTAGGACACATAGATCGCTAGAACGTTTACTTATAAGAAAACAATTATTTGCCCAAGAGGTAGTGAAACGGATCACCTGTTTGTGAAGCGAGACAAAATCAAAAATGATATACCTTAAACAAATGTTGAATTCGCAAAAAAGTGAGGTCTTTTCGCTTCAATAACATTAATATCGAAACCAAATTTAATATTGTCCGTTCTACCAGCTCAGAATAAAATTCTTTTATTTTATTAGATGTATAATAAATTATTCAACGTGTATTAACGTTTTTAATTATTATTATTACATAAACAAGCACAACGGACGGTGTCAGTACACTTAACGACTGAATTCACGACCTGTCTCTAGTGTCCTACTTGGGCAGCCCAAGTAGACCGCGGTCTACTTGGCGCAGTGGTCCACTTGGCGCAGTGGTCCAAACGGCTCCCAACAGTACGTATTGTTTATACTGTGACTGAATAATACTTGCGGAGTTAATAAAAATAATTGAATTGAAGCAAAATGTCGCGAGAATTTAACATAAATTGACTATTCTGACTATATTGGCCTCTAGCTTCATAATGAAATGAGCACACCATAAATTGCGTTGTAAGCACTAGATTCGGCGTAACGAATATATACATTTCCTGAACTACATACATATACATACATATATATATATATATATATATGTATGTATGTATGTATGTATATGTATGTAGTTCAGGAAATGTACAGTTCAGTGTTTGTCAGAGTTGCAAACACCCAAACAAGACTTTAGTGGTCATTTACTGATATTTATTGAATTCGCAATATTGACGAACAATCTGTAATCAATATATCTTGACGTTTTTATTGCGCACATACGCGAGTAAAAAGAGTAAAAATGGTGATTGTTCTGTTTAAAATTTGAGACTAGCTCCAGGATAAATCTACCAAATTTTCATGTTGCAGTTGGCAAGTTCGTAGCCGATGGTAAACAAAATAGTGGAGAATGACTTGAGATGTTTTTCAAGCTCGACTCTTTTGCCTAAAAAACTCGGTTCAGTTAGAAAAATCATTAAGGAAGAAGTTGATGTAATTGCATCAATAATAATTTGGTTGGCTTCAATTTTTCATATGACGCTTCATAAATTATTTGATCGATAATATATATGCTGTGTATGTACGAAATCTGTCTACTAATCAGTAAATAGCTACAACGGAGTGATGGGTGTGGCTGCAGCTATTATTGTGCCGACAATATTTTGGTTGTTGGTTGGTGGTGGCGCTCCGTGGATTGTACCAAAGGGACCAAACAGAGGCATTATACAAACGATGTTGGTTTTAACTGCAGTGTGTTGTTATTTATTTTGGTTAATGGCATACCTTCACCAGTTGAATCCATTGTTTGGACCTCAGTTACACAATACTACAGCAACAGTTGTTCAGATGGTGTGGGGAGACGGAATTCCTAAATGAGCTGTATCTAGTTCGCAAAAATGCTTTAGTGGTTGCATACTAATTGATCATAATTATGGGCTGGCAATTTAGTTAGTTATGTATCAAGATTTTAAAAATTTCTGGTGGTTCAACATTGTTTGATTTCTTTTGTTACTTTTTATAATAGGTAATTAATTTTATTATAGTTACTATTGATTGTCGTCTGCTCTGATACTCGATGTTGATTAATGTTTTGTACATAAAAAATTCAACCATAATTTCAACCATTTTGGCTTCTTAAAAAGAAAAGTCAAGTGCACTATTGTATGTAGAATGAACAACTCATGTGGAAGAACAAACTAAACATTTATACTCAATTATCAGCTATTATTAGTTCCTTGTATTATATTAGTTTTGTTGTTTCCATTAGATACATGTCTCATTGTGTTTAGTCTTTACTTTCATTCCGTTGGTGCAGTTGGCGTTTAAACTTGTAATGTTGTGTTATTGCAATATCAGTTTAAGTAGCATTAATCGTATTGCTTCTTTTGTTGTGATGTATGTATGAATACCTCAGAAGGTACAATTTTTTTTGTTTTTTAATTTCTGTAAATTTAATTAGGAATTATTATTCTCTCAAAGCTTAAAGTTATTAGCTATCCTGTGTTGTTGTGATTTATTCCACACTTATTTCCTGTATTTTAGGTCTTTGTCATAAGTCGAATCTCATTTGTGCTGTTTGAAAGACTGGACATCTCTTTAGTACAGTTGTGTTTGTCAAGATATTTCCAACTAAAATGGCTTCAGCTGATTCTGGTAGTATCTATCTAGCAGAAAATTATCATTCCACAGGTGCATGGTTTGAACATTCTCGTTATCAAAGGTACTGGCAACACTACAGAGATGTGTGGCAATGGTTTCAAGTTCATCGGAACTCTCACCATCTCGTTGACGATGATTACACACAGTTTAATGTAAAAGAGGCTTATGTTAGCTACTGGAAACAGTATAATGAATATTTACAACATTATATCCATTGGTTCAATTGCGCGTACTTTCAGCAAATTGGCCCATGTCATGATTTATACCATCCAGTTAATGATGAATCTTCTCAAAGTTTAGACAGCTTTGTTAGATCAGAACAGCCGTATAGGATAAAGCCAGTCGAATTTCCAACTGACAGTGAAAGCTATCTAAATTCAGATTTTGCAGTCTCTGATCAGGATGACATGCCACTTGAAATGGAAATAACGGAAGACATGAAAATTTTTTTTGAGATTTCTGAAAAGCATCGCAAGGAAAGAGAACTAGAAAAGAAACTGCTTGCCGAGGGATCACAGGACAAATATATCTTAGCAGAAGATGTTTCCTCTTTACACATCAGAGGTACAACAAAAGCACCTGCAGAACAATTAGGCGCAAAGAGAATAGCAGAAATGAAAGAACTGTATGGAACAGGTGCTGCTATGATACATGGCATGGAAACTTCTTTGCAGCTTACTTTTGATAGGAACTGTGATCGCAAGCAACCAAAACTATGGCCAAGTATCCCAATAAATTTATAGATTTTTATGCATACACGTGCGCTGCGAAGTTGCTCATTTCTTTCTTTACAGTGACACTAAATTTTGAATTGCCATCTATTACTTGATTTGTTCTTTTTGACTATAATTTCAGTTGTAATCATTTTGTTTACCTTTCTTGATTTATTTGATTGATATAGTACATGAACTATATGTACATTGTTCCGATTGATTGTGATTTTGTAGTGCTTCTAGACATTGCCAGGCAGTTCAAAAGAACACATACGTGATATTTGTTGTAATATGTGTAACTGTATGTATTATAGATTATGATGTTGAATTTGCTAAACTTATTTCACAATGTACAAAAATGTAAAATATAATTACAACATGAATATTCATGCCCACTATTATTTGTTGTTGCACTACCTTTACTGTTATGAATTGATGATACAAACATTACCACAACTTTTTGATGAAGTAGTTCAGCACAATTGCATATCCCGTGTCAACCCTATCCATTTCAATAAACTCATGAATTATGTAGGCATTTATAAATTCTAGTGTTGTCAGAGAGACAATAGCAGTATGTTCTAAAATAATTCTGGATTTAAATTTTTGAAACTGCTGCAGTCAGCAAAACATGAAGTTTTAAACTGCATAATATTGTATGGCTGAGCCTAAAAGTTTTGTTTTTAATACTTTATGGAAATTAAAGGTTTGTAGTTTTTCAGTTTTTTCCATGAAAATTATACAAGAAATTTACAGGAAATCAGACATAAATGTGCAAGTATATATTATTAGGATTCATTTCTCAGTTTCTTCAATATTGATGATGGACTTAGCATGATGTCATCAGTGGCATACAGCTAAAAAAAGCAGAGGGAAGGAATGCCCTTGGCTGCATTTTGATCAAACAGTAGGGATTGTCGGAACAGTAGAAATGCATTACAAAACCTATATACTGTGGGTGCAGTACACAAATTGTCTAATTTACACATTGAAAATTGTAGGCATAGTGACGTATAAATTGTCTGTCATGGCTTCTGCGTCTAGTGTTGTAGGCATTGGAATTGTTTACATTTTTGTTGTTTTAGAAATCGTTCAAGTTTACAGATCAGCTTTTTTATGCCTGCATGTGATTTTTATAACATTAATTTATCAAACATTTTAAACATTGTTCGGCGTGTTTGTGTATTTTTCTTAACAGAAGGTAAAATGCCTGACAATTTAATTTTCCACGAAAACACTGCTTGTAGCACTTACTGCTAACAGTTTGCTAGTTGCTACAAAGGAAGGTGATAATTAGTGATTTAGTATTTTTGTAATATTTACACAGATTTTCTCTTGTTTTTACACGTTTATTGTAAACTGCATTTATAATCATGTTCTTTCCTGCATTAACATTTGAAGAAACGTCTGAGTGGGTGTGCTGTAGCTTTTTACATACAAGCAGAATTTTACGACTTCACAAACAATTTTTTTTTGTAGTGCTTTATTATTTTATTAATCTCCACAACTGACTTGTTATACATGTAACGCAATACGCTTCAATTTTACAAATCTAGAATCACAACGATGTTGATATCTTGTAATTTTGACATGCACTAGCTATGCCATTCGATGTCATCAGAGATTACAAGCAAAAGTAAGCCAAGAGAATAGTAATTTTTACCCAATAATTCGTAAATGTGGCCTATTGCACGAAGGTAAAACAAAACATACTGGTCGAAACTGCATAGGCATGAGTGATAACTAATGTATGTTACACTGTTACTACTACTACAAAATGTCTCTGTTCCTTGCTTTCTATTTAACCTATTATTACTTTTACACCTTGCACTTCTGAATCCAAGACTGATAATGTTAAAAACCTGCATACAGCAGGTGAAGTTTAACTTTGACCACTTGATATTGATTATTGTAACATTTATGTGAAGATTATTATTAGTGATGTTACAAAATCATGATTAAGTTGTGACATTAAACTTGACCACAATACAAGAAAAAGGAAATAGAAAAAGTTTGAATGCTGGCTGGCTTTGAACCAATATTACAAGATAGCAACATCGTTGTGATTGCGTTACATGTGCAACAAGTAAGGACCTTCTGCTTACATTTCAGATGCCTTAGACCACTAGGGTACTGCATTCCCCAGTGGTCAAGGCAGTCCAAATTGCAGTTTCATTCCTTACATAACTTATCAACCAAATTCAGCATTTCCAGTATTATAATGTAGTGGCTCAGTGGTACAAGCGTCTGTAATGTAACTAGAAGGTCCCTCATTCAAAAACATGGTATTCCAATTTTTCACATTTCCTCTCTCAAGTTTTGTATCAAAATTTAATTAATTGTGAGTTTAAAATCCTTACACTGGTTTATTTTTTTTAAAAATCAAATAATATAAAATTATAGTCTATCAATAAAAATGAACATAGCAAAGTTATTAAAAATTAACAGTGTTAAATTATGAAGCTACCAACAAAAGATTATTTTTCTTAGTGTATATATTCACGAAAAACAAAGTTTCTTATATTTGGGAAAATAATAATTAAATGGCATTGAATTGTATTGCTATAGTATATAAATGTTAATTAGTAAAAAGGCCTTTCCTGCTTTTAGAAATTTACAACTACGTTTAACGGTTAAATTTTGGCACATACGTGTTCAATATCGTCAATGCAATCAATTAATTTTTCTGATTTATCGATATCTTGTGAAAACCAATACTTTTCTGCCCGACTGACAATGCGTGGTTTAGAGCTGGCGTTGGAATTTGACGTCTCGTAATCGAGGAACAATGTTTTGTATAAGATGAAGCGTGAAGATGGTAGTCCTGACGGGAGAATTCCTGAGTGAATTCTTACATCCATGTAACAGTATGGAGCAATGTCCCTGTAAAAAGTAGATAGTGGTATTTCAACAATTTTTCATACACGTTTGGTTTTCTTATCTTATTTTCCAAACAGACTTTCTTTATTCGGACTGATTAGACAATTTCTTTGGTTTCTTCACCATCTGACATTTTCGTTTATCCAAACATGGCTTTAATTCGACGCCTGTGTTTGAATACATTGAACTCTACAACTTGATGTTTATCTTTTGGTATCTGTATTTGACTATTATATAGTGCTCAAATAATAATAATAATACGTTTGCTACATACATAATCAGTGTCAGTTGTTTATCATTTTCAGCCACTATATATTAATTAATTAATTAATTAATTATGCTTTATTGGCTGTTTATTAACACAGAATTTTCAAATATAACTTACATGAGTGAACAAGTAGGTGATATAACAAGTATGTCAAAAAAGTTGTTAGACCTGTGTCACACAGAGCTGGACACAATTCATAAGGCGTAGCCATGAGGAGAAAAAGCCGCCTCATGAAAAATGAACATGTGCTAACCAATGGTCCCTGTCAACACAACTTCAGCCGACTCCGGTTTGCCTACCGTAAGCCATAATCCGCTGTAGGCTCCTTATAAGCTGGTTTGATCTGTTCATAAGGAGTCTTATTACTAAAATGTATTTGGCCACTAATTTCATTTGCCATAAGGCCCTTTTGCATATAGTGTAATTAAGTGAAAATTGGCGCAATTAAGCATTTTTATATATAATTCATTTATATTATAAGAATTCATAACACCGATGTACTATATAAGCATTAAAAAGCATTTTACCCACAACACTTATTTGTGACTACCGTATTACTTCAACGCACATAAGAAATGTACCCTACATAATCACAGCGACGTTTTTACAGTAATTTTTCTGTGTACATATAATGAAAAAGATATTTTGTTTAACATACCATTTTAAATTATAATCATTTGCCTATATGTAATTAACAATCTCTCTTCGACTGTTATAGACTCCCAGTGATTTGTCCAACCTGGAGTTACGCGGTCTTTTAACAGTGCTAAAAGCTCAGAAAATGATTGATGGACATTCTAGTGTAGTTTAAAGATTTTTCCATCTCACTCTTGATCGTTTGAAACAATGCGCAAATTCTCCTTTACTTCACCTAAGGCATAAATGGGTCTTAACCCACATTGGTCGTTTGCGGTTTTGTTTTTTAGTACGCCGCATTACGTAATATATAGTGCAGCCGGATCCAGTGGTTAATGCATTTTCGACATTTTGACTGATCATGAAAACTGATTTGTGCCTTCCGCCAAAAACGGATTACGGGGTTATGACAAAACACCTTACTAATTACACAGATCGAGGCTCATATCGCAGGTTATGACATACGCTTTACGGAAGATGGAAGACGCCTGACGGATTATGGATACGGTTTGCTCGTTACGGCTTTCTGTGCGACCCGGGTGTTACCGAACGACGGGTTACGTAAGCCAAATTGTTACCATGGAGAAATTTCGAGGCCCACCCAGTGAAGATAAAACTAGGCAGTCTGTAAACCGCAAATCAGCACGGCAACTGAAACAAAGGAAGAGTACGAGACACCGAATGATGAGAAATAAAACAGGAAAAACTTATACTAGTCGCATTGACTAGCTCGCGCACAACAAAAAATCTGTATACAGCAAACTATGCGACCCAAAAAGTCTCATACAAAAGGCACAGCAACTTTTGTATGAAGCAACCTGCGTCATAGGTAACCACAGAACTAGATTTCATTACCCCTATAGTCTGATCAATATGACTTTTTCATTACGCACATTATTGTAAGAGCGCGCACAAGGGAAGCAGATAGACAGACACAGACAACTAGGATTTTTAACATGTTTGCGTCTGTCTGTCTTTTACCGACGGACACAGTAAATTAAGAGCGTTTAATAAAAGTCTGCGTGCGGCAAAGTTAGGAACATTTTTGCTGTCTTACGAGTTATTACACACTTGACGCATTTTGTCTCGTGTGCGACGGTATTATTTTTGGGGCTTCTCCTCGCGTCCTCCTTGGAGGTGCTAGCGCTCCAGGTAAGTATTACTCTATGTAATTCCTAGGCATGTTAATCAATTGCATGCTACACAATAAATGTCACTTCACAGGATTTGCGCGCATGCATTTATTGTAACCGCGAACTTTTAGTACAGATTCAGAGACTGAGATGCAGGAAGCAAGGGAGAGAAAGATGAAGGGGGAATGGTTGTGAATGTCAGACAGACAGAGAAAAACAAAAGGACGAGCGAAAAACAACTAAAGGCGGCGCAAGGCTCACATTGGCAAGGTATAATCGTTACCGGCAAGCTGGATGCTTCTTCGATGATTTGAACATATAGTCAAAAACATATAGGCCTTACATGTAAAATACTAAATTTAGGACTACATACCGCACTGCACAAACGTGTATTTGAGAGTTCTTCCAGTTGTTAATGGACTGCATTGTATTGAAAATGACCAAATTTCCCCAGTTCAAACTATTCTTCCATCGGCTCACAGATACGTACGCTAAGACGCCAGTACCTTTGCAAAGATCTGTTAACAATTCAGTGTCTATCTCCCAGAGTTTAGTCTTAATATCATGTGTTCGAGGAAGCCTTGTTTGACCAATAAAGCCTACGAATGCTAACTTAGCTCGTGCGACTTCTGTGAAGGCGGACAAACCTTGCGGAAAATAGGCCCTTCCTTCTCTTCCATCTGGCAGACTAATCGCTTCTAAAAGCGGTTCGTTATTGTTGATAAACGGTTCTAACTTGCGCGATTGCTGCATATAATTCAAGCATATGTGTTGCTTTACATCTTCTAAATAGTAAAAATCATCCCGAATTTCACATATTTTTGGCAAAACTATGGAAGGCATACTATTCGGATAACACAATAGTATAGGCTAGTTTAAAATGAAATATTTTTCAATTTTCTGGCTTAACATAAATCTGTATAACGATTATGCAACTTAGTGAAACGCTATAAATATGAACGCTGTGTAAACGTTTTATGAACTACAAACACGTTGATAAACCATCTAGAATGCACTAGAATGTTTCACGTAAACAGATATAGCGCAGACCGCTAAAACTGAGAACGTGCCAAGCTTTTTGCGAAATTGCGCCTCAGTTTCTTACTAGAACGTTCAAACTTTGTAGTATAGGAATTTGGTACTTAGCCTCAGGTGTAATGCATTTGTCACTTAAGCTGAAAGTACGCAATGTTCTCAGGCTAGGTAACAACAACATGTGTTTTACACTCAGGTGCGCCCCAAATTTTCTTCGTATGAGCAAAAACGTCTAGCAGAAGCAAAGTTTAAACCTAATTCCTAATGGGACCGACGACCTCAAATGGACATCGGTCACACGGGTTCTCAACACTTCATAATTTTCTGTTATTTATTTCATGGAATCTGACAAAATTTGTAAGTTGTTTCTGCACTTCGTCCAGAATCTGATTCTAATAAGATATTTTAACGCAAGGTTGATCTCTTAAATGAAGTTTTACACTCTCAACAGTAGTGAAAGCAAGCAAGATTTATTGTTACTATTTACAAAAAGATTCTTCTCACATTGAACCAAACTTTGTATTGAAGTACTGATAAAAAACAAGACGCGTCTTTGCTGGTTTTGTTGTTATTAAGTGTTTCACAGAAGATTGTTATAATGGCGTATTATTCGGTGTGTTTAGTTTATCTCCGAAAAATAAGTTTTTATCTAAATTCGCATACAATTATTCAGGATTTTTATTTGTCATATTTTATTGGAAAGAAATAAACACTTGTCAGTGATGAGTGTCAACCAACCTGCCCTGGAAAAGCCAATATCGTATTTTCGTAGTATTGTATTCTTTTCTAACTGTAGCAGTCATGTCCTACAACTGCACTCTTGGAAAAATGCGTTGTGCATTCACGAATCGATATTGCACCTGGGTCAATGATACTTCTAACTTATATTAAGAGCAAACATCCTATAGGCAGCCTGCCAAGTCATAAGTACAAGGTCATAATTTAAATATAACTTCCAGGGTGCCAGATTCCATTCAGTAAGTTTTTCCAGAACATTCTAAGTAAATATTTTTCGATGTTATGGTGTGTGACTTTCTTAATACTGACAGATTAACTTGTTCTTAGAGGAATATCGAAATCTGTACTGCTATATCTAACACAACTGAGTTTTCTTCAATATCTGAGATAAAATAATAAAGTAAAATTAATGAATCAAGTAATAAGAATTAGTATTAAGAATGGAATAAAAAATAAATAACTGAGCAAAAGAATTTTGTGAAATTTCAAAGAAAAATAAAAAAACAATACCTAAAATAAACATAAATAAAGTTCCTGTTTATGTAGAATATTCAAGAATAGCTTAAGTAAGTTTAGTACAATTTAATGTTCTTAGGTAAGTGAAGTGATAAACGTTCTTTTTGGCAGCACAAATCCATCTACATCAAAATTTATAATTTTATGCTTAATTTATAAAATACAGTAATACCTTGATGTTTAAAACAGATACAATATGGTCTTTATGGTGAACTATAAAAATCTTGTATAAAAACCTATTAAAAAACCAAATGAACCAAAAAGAGGAGAAACATAAAATGTTACCTACTATGCAGAGAAATAAAGATGTATAAAACGAAAATTTCCTCAATTATGGTGTGACTGTATCTATGAAACTGTCATAAAATCAGCAAAAACTACTTTAAGACTTTTATAGTAACAGACATTGCCATAAAGCATTTGCGACTGATACTTCCAAGTTCATGAAGTAGCTTGATATGACATTGAACGAAGACCTTTACAATTTACCATATAACTTTACGAGTGACAAGCTGTACATCGTACCAAGTTTAAGTCAGCCACCTTTTAGTGAGATCACTTATTGTTCACAATGCTTTGTATGTAAGTAATGCCTTATATATTTCCTCAGTTCTTTGTTCATCATGTCCATTATATAAGTTCCTGGTTTTTCAAACCTATCCTAACGCAGTATGGTAATATGATGTTCTTTCCATTTATAGTTTGTCATTAGGATGCACTTTCTTTCCATTTTAGCTTCATTGTTTCTCATTTCATGGTTGATACCACAAGTAAATGCTCTATCTGTGGCAAAGTCCTTCACTTCAGAATAAGGAAACTTCTCACTTTACAACTTTGTCCCACCTCCATATTGTTGCATCATCACAGACAACAATTAATGTACTCCCATCACGATTTAAACTGGTTTGTCGAATTGCACAGTTGCATTTAGGATGTTTGAGAACAGTACACCTATGCAAAAAACATAACATGATAGTTCTGTTGAAATATATCATGATAAATTTACATTCATCTACATTTTTACATACTTTTACATTTTGTTCTATTTGGCAGTTTGTTCTGATAAAATCACCTACTCAAGGCATATCCTGCTTGGGAAAGTGCTCAGTAATGAATCAAAATGAAATGTTAGTTGATCCTAGGTATGTTTTTGGAATTCTGGTAGCTTTTTGGCATAAAGTGCAATTAAACCACTGGTGCATTATTAAACATGTATTACTAAATTATAACATGTTATAGTGACACTTGTTCCAATCTTATTTCTTACTATAACACAATGAAAGTAATGGAGCATAGTGTGGCCAGTTGTGAAGATACACACACGGGATTCATGCATATGTACGTTGTAGTCTTTACAACAAATAACAAGTACTTCAAATCAAAAGTACAGTTAACTGAAAATAAGACATAATCATTTTATGCTAAGGTGAACCTAGCCATATATAAAAAATGCTAGTTAGCTACCATTATTCCCACTATGTGTTCTGGTATCCGTTCATAAACCATAAATTCATACCCACAAACAAAAGTATAACCAGAAAAAACAATGAGCTTGCAGGTGCATTATTTATTATCTCTCCTATAATAAACAGGGACAGCCAAAAAAGATGATGTCGAATGCTTATATACGTGTGACGAAAAACTTAAATATCAGTAAACTAGGAAATACTTTGCCAGACAATCTGCACTGTTTTGTGTCAGGTCAGTATAATGACAGACTTGGACCTGTCACAGAACTTGGAAAGTTATTATTATCATATTAAGTTTAATTGAAAAAACTTATGTAATTAAAGAGAAAATTCTTAATAATTTAAAATGCTTGCATCAACTGGTAAAACGTCACTATATTACCATACCAGTGTTCACCACTAGCTCATCAAAAAGCATGCTATTAACAATATAAGGTAATCCAGACTTTTGCTTAGTTGGCAGAGAGTATGCTACAAATGCTCTAATTATTTTTCAAACTTTAGGCAATGTTATCTAAACTTGTTTCAAATGATTTATCGTTAAAATGGCTGCGCGGGAGGTGTTCAAAATTATAAGTTTTATGTGGTGTTGCTGGGGGACAAGCTCTGAATGTAACAAGGAAGCAAGCAAGTGATTTAAAATTTTCAAGACGACTTTTTCAAATTTATTTATGAAGAGTATTTTCTTGTACTTTAAAAAATAGTGAGCAATGTATTAATGCTACCGCTTCAGCCAAGCGAAAAACTTATGTTCCAGCAATAATTTATTAATTACATTTTTATTAGGCCTTTAACTTAATGTTACTGCTACATTTAGTTATCTTTCAAATACAGTATTTTGTTGATGTATGAGTAAATAAATGAATGAATAAGCCAAATTATAAGCACATTCCTGTAAATGTCATCTCGCACGTATTTAAACTTGAACGCAATGTTAGGCCAACAAATGGGCACTGAAATTGCAGGTGTTTGCGTACTTAAATGTTGGCTTGAAAATGTAATAATGCCCTTCTGAGACTTGCCATGGTCATAATTATAAAGAAGATAAAATTCTTTTTAAATCACAAAAACTTTTATTTTTCAGTGACGAAGTCCATAAAGGACGAAAAGCTTCTGGAAAAATAAGTTTTTGAGACTTAAAGAGCACTTTATCTTCTTTATACTTAAATGTAGTGGAAGTCATTCGGCAAACAAATTTTCTTAATTGCACATCACTACTATTACACCACTATTACCCTTTAAGATTATTACCAGCGTTTGCAATTTTTCGGATTATTTAAAATGAAGAGATTGAGATCGGGATCATAACTGACCTATTAAGACCCTGCCGAGATCGAAACTGATAAGTAGCTGATAAACAACCAAACTGATTTGGAGAAACTGGTCTAAAAATAGCACAGAACGCTGCATAATGCATATATATTACTTCGCCAGCTGGTTGGCGGAATTGTTTGTAATAATTATGGAGATGTGCAAATATCCAGTCATGAAATAAACTGCCACTTTGCCACAAGCTATCCTAGATGTAGCAATCCCAAATGCTTTTTTGGTGTTTCTTGACTATCCCACTGTACTGATCCCAAATGCTTCGCTTCAAAGTCTACTCTAGACAACTCTACAATCTATGGCATGCAAAAACTTTGTCTTGTGCTATCTTCCTATACAATTACAACAATGTCTATGCTTCACATGACTCTACAGTCTGCAGACTGTATAATTAGTTTTTGTAGCCTCTACTTATTGTGGAAAGGTATAATGTTAGAATTGCTTATCAATGTTATCATGACCACAGTTGTCTTGATTCCCGCTGAGACCTTTAAAAAAGCTATAATCTCAGTGATATCGAGATCGGTCTTAGTCTTGGTGCAAACACTGGTCTTTACCTTGCCAGAGAAGGGTCGTCCACGTCTATATCCCAAACAAATGTTTTCCCGGACTGGTTGCCCAAGGCCACAGCCTGAAATAGAGAATGTTACAAGGTCAAAGTGTGGTGTTAATTCAACATAATTGTGATTCAATATCAAATAAGCTTGAAGGAACTGATAACTAATATTGCAGCTGTAAAGAAAGGTTAATAATGGGAACCACAAAGACTAAAATGATTGACAAAACGTTTGTTATTTATATTGTAATATTAATAGTTATTTTGTGTATTAGACACTATGACATCATATAAATCTCAATAGTATTCTAGTATTCTTTGCTATTGCAGAGTCATTAAATTAGATTAGATTTTTATCTATATCAGAGGAAAGTCCCAAAATAAATTTATTTTATGTAAAGCATCTTCCATAAGCGACGTAACCACTAGATGACACGCACCTTTTGCCAAAAATCTAGGGAAAATCGCATATACCATATATCACATTCTTTATACTCAAACTGGTATAGTATGCTAACATTGTTGTCTGTCCGTTTAATAGCATCAAATGGCTGATCTAGTCGACCTGGTTTCCAGCAGACTATTTTGTTATCACAAGACTGCAAAAAAAAACGAATAAAAATGAAGTTTTGGAAATCAACCAAAATTTATAATTTACAAAAATTCTCAGGTATACAAAATAAAAGACTAGCTTATGGTGAATGAGAAATATGCAAATTTTATCCATTAGACTGATACAGACAGGTTCACAAAATAACATAAATTAAAGAACAAATGAAGAAATGATATGTTAATTATATGGCTACAGTAGGCACCGCTTAATGGACCCACGGTTAATAGATTCAATCACTTAACTGACTCAAAAACACCTGGTACGGGCAGCTTCTATTCAAATGTACATAAAAACTGTCGGTAATTGACTCAAATAGCTCCGCATAATTGACTCAATATTTTTCGTTCACATACTTAAAATAAGACATTCGTATGTGCCCAAAGAACCTTTCCTACTTTTATGTCATCTTTACTTCCTTTTTGTGCATTATAATATATGTAGAAACAATAATCTTAAGTAAGGGCCTACCGTTTTGTTTGTAAGCAGGTACGTTTATCATGCGCTAATATGCTAGTGTAGCGATTTTGCTTTGAATCTGTTACCAGCTTGTCCACTGCAAGAATTTCTGGAAGCTAAACATTTAATCACTTGTCTAGCAATTTCCTTTTGAAGCTCTCGTTGCAAATCACGCTTTCACACTTAATCAGTTAACAGTCAAAGATGCAGGTACGGTAATCAGCCAGCATCAGACAAAATCACTTGTGAGGAAACAAGGACACCACACCAACTGCAGCTTAAGCATGGCAAGCACAAAATTTTTTTTACGAGAATACGTACATCACACAGCAACAGATTTTCAACGTTTTATAATTACGAGAACTTTGTGAGCCAACTTCTTCACAAGAAAATGAAGCCGCCGACTTTGGAGGAATTTTTGTAATTTTTGCAAATAAACAGACTTGTGTGATTTAGAAAAGATTAGGCCCTACTCTTTAATTTATTGCTAATTCATTTAAAATAAATTAATATTTTAAAATAGTTTTCTTTACAATTTTTAACTGCACAAAGGAATTTAGGCATTGCTTCATTTCTAAAATTCATTAAAAACATTTGCAGTACTTGCTAAGCTGATGATTCATACTTCTATATCAGTAATACTACACCAATTGGTTAATAGGTTCAGTCGGTTAATTGGGTCCCAAAGTGAGTCTATTAAGCGGCACCTACTGTACTTTCACTTGCTAGTTGCTACAATAAAGAAATTATACTAATAAAATTATATTTATAGTAGGGGCTGGAAATTCGTTATATAACCCTGGCATATTTTCCTTCTACACTGATCAACCCGCACATGGAAACAGATGAACACAAAATAGAATGTAGCAGTTACTGTAACATTGTGTATGTGAATCGTTGAATTGGAGTGATAAATCGGTGTACACCCATGCTCTTGTCGCAGTTTGGACTGAATTACGTTAACTGCTGAATCACAATCTACTGCTGAGCTGGAAAGATATATCTACCTGCACCTCGCCCTTGATGGACTGAACTGTAGTGTCAATTAATACATTACTTAACTTGAAAATGAGCTGTATGCGACTTAACATATATTGTTTTTGATAACTTAAAATTGAATTATGAACTTTCTACGGTGTTTAAATGAAATTTTTTGAGTTCTCATACCAAGTTCTCAGCTCTTTGACACCTAAAGAAGACTAAGGAAGCTGAATTCCTAGTGAATTAATATTACCCAGGACAGTGAGCTGACAGTGGAATTGCGGAATGATATGGCAGCAAAAAGTTAGCTAATTGTTTTTGTCAGGACAATGATGTTGGCTTAGTGACTCAGTTTTTTGTCTCCAGGTGGCTTTCAGCATGTGGTCAATACATGAACAGATGATAATCGAATAGTATTTTATAGTAAAAAATATATGAAGCTTTGAACAGTCGATTATTCAAGCACCTCCCTAATTTATACAGCTGGAAATACTAAAGAATGATGCTCTGACAAGAAGCGTTTACAATTTGCGATTATGTAATAAATTTAAAGTGGGACAGCTAGAGTTTGTGATGATACATACTTGAAGGACAGAAAATGTGAAAAAGTTGCAATACACCTGAGCTTGAGCCAGGGACATTCTGCTTACAAGACAGACGCTCTAGACTACTAGGCCATAGCATTTGCCAGCAATCAAGGCAGTCCAAAATTTATCCCTTATAGCTGGCCAACCAAATTCAGTGTTTCCAATGTTAGAATTACTAGAGCGAGTCTAACTAATTAAGTTTTATCATTTAATCATCAATATTTAATCTCGACATTAAGATTATAACAATTGGTTAGAGTTTGCTTTACCTTTGACAAAACAAAGTCTCCCAACCATCGAACACAATCAACATAGTTGCGATGAATTTCCCTCGTTGAGAAGTTTGGAAAATGCTGATAAACGGATGCAAAACTCCTAAAAACAAATATAAACAGTCATTAGCAAGGTGTACTTATGTTCATCCCATTTTAGAATGTAAATACAGTCAAGGGGCATTAGTTCAATGAAAGCTATGAATTGGTTTGATGGGTTAAAGTCATTGCATTATTTAGTAAATAAGCACTAGCTTGCTGAAACATCTTCTGCTTAGGTTATTCATCAATCTCATAAAGCACGAATTCATGAAGATAGAAAAAAGCCTTGATTTTATAGACCTCCGAAATGCAAGCTTAATATCTTGATTACTAGACTACTCAGTTCTTGATAATCAAAGGACATATGGTGCGTCGTACAGCAGAAAGACTGAAAAATGGTGCACCACCAGTTCTTGTGTGGAACGTTGGAATACAGCAACAACTGTTCATTTAACAGTCTTGAAATTCAAAGAACCTATTTTGCCATTCCACAAGTCCTTTCCACCTACATTTAAATCAATTATTTTTTTTTTAGAATTTTTTGCATAATCACAGTCTTGTATGGCAAACACATTCACAAGGCTGCTCGGCTACAGAATTCACTCTGTCATGTGCCACATTTCATGTTTCATGCCGAAAGGCTAATTAGGCCATAAACTCCAAGTTTCACGCATTATTTTCATTTAAACATTGAAGTGTAGGAGATCAGTACTCAGTAGCTCCTATTCCTCTAGACAAGAGAGATTCCTAATGGGAGTCTCTAATGCTCATTGTTTATGGTGCTGATTGTGAAGATAATGATAAAGATAGATCATTATAGATCAATACATATAAGAAATATAACAATGTATTAATATTTGTATTGTGTTATTATATGTATTACTTGTTTGATGTCATTTGTAATAGGTGTGTTAGTTTTATATTGAAATGTTTGTGCTTGATGTTGTTTGTATTGTTTATTTTTTAACTTAACACTGCTGCAAACATGAGTAGTTTTGTCTGGTTATACATGATCATTTTAATTGTGTAATACATATTAGTTGTAAATCTATAAGAATTACAATAAAGAATTTTATATACATAAATTTATACAAAAAAATAAACACACACACACACACACATATATATATATATATATATATGTAGTATGCCTCTATTTGCAGGCTGAAATATTCATAAACAATCATAGTACTGTATAAATGAGAAAATGTGAAAACATGACTCCTATGTTTCTTTGCGATCTATAATTTTGAAAAAACAGTGTAATTAAAACATTAATGATTAATTAAATGCAAAACTGCAGTCATGAAAACTTTCTGAATTACTTTTCTTTATGTCCTTTAATTTTTTATAACACAGCACTAAAGCTATCTAGCAACTGTTTCAACAAACCAATGCTCTATGAATTCTGGCCTGTGGTATATAATAAACAATCAAATGCTCGGTGAATTTCGGCTGCGGGCATATAATACACGAGGAACCGAGGAGAATTACTGAGACAAAGAAACAGTTGAGTAGTCATGGTATGTACTTAATGACCAAAGTTTGACATTGCTGGCTCCTGGCCAGTAAATGGATGAGTTACTAACGTAAAAAAAGTTTCTGGGTAGCTTCACCTGCCATACTGCCTTTGGCTACTTACCTTGCTTAAAGAACGCAGTATAAGCATCCAACTGCAATTAAGATACCTCTGCTGGTCTAATATCTAACCTTAGAAGATTATTCTTCATAACAAACTTGATATCATACATAAATTTCATTTATTTAAAGTGGACTGAATTATAATTACAGTTTTGATGCACATTAACATGTAAGTGAATTAACCTGTTTGATTTGCTCGGCTTATACTCATACGATGTGCGAATTGCTTTCTGGATTCGTTCTGTGTCGATTTTCCAAACCTTTAGTGAATGGTCCATTCCACATGAAATCACCCTGCTGCCAGTTAAATCAAAATCCTGTTAGTTAAAATTGAATAAATTAATGCATTAATCATAAATAATTGTTATAAATCTTGAAAAATTTTCATTGCAAATTTCAACCTTTGTCACGGAATCACAAAGTTTGAATAAATTGAATATGGTACACCATGATATGTGACTGAAAGCTAATAAGCAGCAGCTCACAGTATTACAATCGCTATGCAGCTATGTTCAACGCCCAAAATAAAAAAAACAGGGATTACTTTTGTTTCTGAAAAATCATTACAGTCATACAACAACATTGAAATAAACATACAGCACTTAAAACCTCATCCCTATGCCCTTCGACACCTCCGAATACTGCAACAAGCTGGTCAGTTTTCGTATTCCACAGCCGCAAACAATGATCTGAAATTATTCAAACATGTTTCTCATTGTGCAGTTTTACATTACAAATTCACAAGTTGTATTGTAAGTTTGCAGATATTTGCCTAGTCTAAAAAACAACACTATTACTGGCAAGTAGCCAAAAAAATACTAAGCTTTTAGGAGCTCTATTGTCAAAATAAATTAGCCCATATATTGAAATACTGAACATGGCTACTATGCTTTTAACAAATTCCTCATGCAAAAATAATTTTTCGAAAACCCTAACCACGGTTATAGTAAAACCTGTATAATCTCTTACGGTTATTACGAAACTCACTAGTACAAATTTCCATAAACACATTTTTATCTGAATAAGGAGTCAAGGTACAGTTTTTAACATTTGGCTCATTCTAAAATAACGTCATACCATGTGCTGCACTAGCTAACTATCGGTTTGTCTAACAGGAATCCAGCAACAGCAAGATTCTCAAATTTTGTGTCTGCCCGGTAAGCTTGGTATCGAGGACAAAAGCTATTGATGCTCACTCTGCCAGCAAAAACTGCCAGACTTACACACATGGCAGAAAACTTTTTGATGCCATTACAGTTTATTCACCAAGTGTTAACAGGTATTAACATATGTCGTCATTTCTACCTAGCTGAACAACTGATCAGTAATGTGATTATATTGACTTCTTTCTGTACTGCATAGTAACTTGTTCATAATAATCACAAGTTGTATCTTAAACCTACAATTCTACATACATCTCAGATCAAGAGCATTCAAAACAGACTACAACCAAATGTTAAAGCACAAGAAAATCCTGTGCTCTTCATTACATACATAAAGCTAAAAATATTTGCCTTCGAAATTTTGTATCTGCCTTATTGCACACAAAGCTGGTTTAGCAGCGACGCTATATAAAATCTGAAAATTGAAACTCCCGTAACGCCAGATACATTTAAATTACACTGCGTAAAGTTTGAAAAAATAATTAGAGCATGTATAGCACACACTTCACTGATGAAGCAAAAGTATAGATTACTGTATCTTGTCAATGAGATTAAAAATACATTTTTAGTGAGTCAGTAGTAATGCACACTGGAAAGGTAAGTCAGTGACATTTTACTAGTTGGTGTGAACACCTTATAAATTGCTAAGAATTGAAAGAATTTTCTTTTATGTTATGCAAGTCTTCCAAGCAGGTAAGCGTAAAGCTAAGTAATATAACCTTGCCTGGAAAGTTTTTAGGACATACTTGCCCTTTCTTCACCTTTAAAAGTACAGTGGAACCTCGACTTACAAAAGCCCTATTATAGGAAAAATTCAGAATACGCATCGGGCTTCAAAGAAATTTGCATCCCATTTAACGAAAATCGAAAGTGCCGCCGACAGCGGTCCTCCCAGAATGCATTTCATACCATCACGTGAACGCTTTGTTGTGCGCAAAACGTGAACGTTTCGAAAAGTAAAGTGTCATTATTCGTAACAACATTTATTATTATTTTTGATTGATTTTATTATTTTCTCATTGTTTTTTAACATTTATGTAAATGATATTTCTTTCGGGTGGGTACAACATTTACACTTCATACATCTGTTTTCGGGGAGGAGGGCTGGAATGAATTACGCCATTTATAAATAATAGATCGCAATAAATCTTGTCTCATAATACAAAAATTCTAAGATGCGAAAGCCCCTCCAGAACGAATTAATTTCGTAAATTGAGCTATCACTATAATGGAGTAGAAAATGTTTATTACAGAAAGTTTTCGTGCCCCAGTTATTTTCATGTAATCTTATTTTACTGGGATTTTAAAGAACCTATGTTGACAACTGGACATTTGCATTAATAATTTCAAGTAAAAGATACAAAATAACATTACCTTTACTGGCAGACAAGAGAAGGCAAGGATCACCTGGATGAAACTTCAGTTCATTAATAGAACTTCCATGCCCAATATAGTTCTACAGGGCAAAATGCAATTATTATAATAATCTCTAATGAAAATAATAACAAGCACAGGTAGGAGAATCTCAACCCACATCAATTATTAGTTTTTCGTATTAGTATTATTCAATAGTATTTTTCAATATTAATAGTACTAGTAAAGTAAGGATAACAATTAAAATAATTAGTCTTACTTCATTATTTGAGAGAAAACATCGTTAACAAAAATTTGTTTGTCATCAATGTGAGACCCTGTTATAAATGCTTAAAAGGGAAATTCACATAACTGAATTGAATGTGTAACAATTTAGTGAGGCAATTAAAACTGAATCCGGAAAAAATATGTACAATATTACCTTTACTTCCTCTGAATAAGCTGGATTTATAACACGAATTATACCCCTGAATCCTGCAATTGCTAAAACTGGATCTCCAGTAACATCATTGTAAGACCACGCACAGGTGTAAAAATTTTCATCTGTCTGAGTTACTTGATTAAGCATAACAATAAATTAAATTTAATAAAAAGAACGGTGAATTGTTCAAACGTTTTCATAAGCCTCTGAATGGTAACATTCAACTGCCGATGAAAGCTTATAATTGCAGAATAAATGTAAAACTATGTTTAAAGAAAAATGATAACAGATTGCAAAATAGCTGGGAAGTACAGGGTTGCCGTGGATATTATGTTTTTCATCATTATTTCATCAAAATTTTCCATAAATTTTACGGTGATAATATCCATTCATATCCATGAATGCAATACATATACATGTATCTGAAACTACATAGCGATTTCAAAGCCACAAAATACTTACATTTTACATTACTTTCTTATATAAAATGCAAATCAGGTTCAGCAAATGCTAGGTGATTTGAAACTACAAAGGATACGCTACTGTCCATGTAAGCGTGAACAAGTCGTATTTCGCCTGCTGCCTTCAATTCATATATTGTAGCTCTGTTTGTTCCTACGGTTGCAAATACTTGTGGATCACCAGGTCGACAAAAATGGTTGATCTGAACGCCAAACAAAGGCTGGCCATGATCTTCCTAAAATATTTATATAGTAGCAATTGTTTATAATGCTAATACAAATAGTGTATCAAATATAGGATATCAGTAGAATTGCAAAATTTATTACGATGTGAGCAGGTCTTAAAGCTTGGAGAGACTGTATTAGCTCCTGGCAAATATCGGCATTTTACCGAATCTTTAGTCCTTCTTGGAAATTACTACAGCACAGAGTTCTTCATGGTAGGTACAGGTATAACAGATGACGTACCTTTATACAACCGGTACATTTATAGCCAAGTTTGCTCTTTCCAAATTTTCTCCATCTCCCTCTACCACGTTTGCTGGCAGTCGGTGTATCACTCCTAGTATCATCTGTAGCATCAGTTGTTGGTGTACTAGCTATACTTGATGCATCGTCCTTATGATAAACACAATGCAAACAATAGTTAGCTCTTTCATGAAAAGTAATAGATTAACATAGATTAACAAACCTGTAGGCCTTTGAGTTAGTACAGTGCCTCAAATTGTTATTTGTTACCTATAAAATTTTTCTTGTAAAATGCTACAAGTGAAAATGTGTGGAAAAAGAATTTACAAATTTGTTTATAACATACCACATCATCAAATACACCCGAAAAAGATTCACAATTATCTAATGTTGTAGATTTGGACCTTGTTGACTGAGATATCACAATGCTTTCTTCACTGTCAGACATACTGGCACAACAGAATTTGCAGCTTTACATGGAAACTGTAATAATTCAAAACAGAAGTTACAGGTATATTAATAACACAAATTCCATTACTGCCATTGATCATACAGATAACACATCATGATCATCCACGCATAAAAGGGTGCCAATCTCTAGATCAGGGCCTAATATTGTCACTGGATGATACTGTATACCTATTACATCATTCATAGTTATCCAACACAGTGTTGGCCAATTGGTGGGGGAAGGTGGCAGAGAGAGGTCCCCCGCCTTACATTTTCAATTAATTTAATAGTTTTATGAAAGGAGAGACTAAAGGTAAGGATACGTATCCGGACTGCAGCAACTAAAAATACGGATCCGTGTCTCGAAGCGGTCACTAGAAAATACGGATCGATCCGTACCGCGAAAGATATTGACGAGAAACTACTATGGATCGCCCTCAGAAATGGGCGGATATCACTTTCTTACGGATCGCCGTCAGAGAGGGAGGGTATCACTTTCTTGTTTATCCGCAGCCGCAAAATCCGCAACTGTAAATATCCGCATTCACCAAAAATCAGCGCAATAGCCGCAAAAATGTGGGCAACAAATTAACTAGGCTTGGTATGTGTCCCCTATTGTTGAAAACTGTTTCTTAATGTGAAGGTAGAGATATAATCGCGAATCAATAATGAATTGCTAGCCAGACCCCAATTTTGCTTGTAAGCCTTCAACGACAACTCACACAGCACGATGTACATAGTGCATCGTTCAACCATATCATGCCCTTCACACTTCAGACCTTAATATATATATATTATATTATATATATTAATTCTTTTTTGTGATGAAAATGTTTACTCATTATAATAAAATTGGGTAAGCCTCAGCCCAAAATTTGAACAATCTCACCGAAATAGTATCTGCTTTAAGACTAAAATTTCTTCTTTCACTAACTTTAACGTTTTATTCAACACTTAATCAAACAGTGTTTCCAATATTTTAACTAGATTTTTGGCAATTTAAAAAATCTGCTGCCATTTCACTGCACACGCATGAGATTCACAGCATATATTTTGGCAACAGGTGCATGTAACAATTTAGCAGCTGTTATAAATTGGACTTACTGTATATCATATAAAGACTAAAAATTTTTGCTATGTTCGACAAGTCAATAAATCACAACTCAAACTAAGGAAGAATACAGTTTAGTAGGTTATCACATTCACAACACGCTATAATTCAATTCAATTCAATTATTTATTATCTCCGTTAGAACGATAAAAATACAGTATAAAGAATACATGGAATATTTTGAAGCAAAGGAGAAGGGCAGCGAAGAACCCGTAGGTTATCAAGTCAGCCACCCTTAAATAGTTATGATTAAATAAACTTAATTATGGCGTCGTTATCAATTTAAATTTGTATTCGGTTGATGTGTGTTAATTTGGCAATTGAATGATAGGTATCGTAATACTGTAGAACATATAGTTTAAATAACGAAAGATTTACAATTCTAAAATACTATGAATCATGCGAAGCAAACACAATAAAAATAACTTGAGATTTTTAAGATAACAGAATATGCATAATTTGAGCATTAACTAAAAAATCCGGCAAAAAAAACAAAAAACGGTAGAATGATCAACCAAAGCTGTCGAGAAAAAAATATAATAGATTAAACCAAGGAAAAATAAGGCAAATATAAATCATACAAAACAAAACAAGAAACAGAAGCAAATAAGAAAAACAAAACTGAAATGTTGTAATAATAACACCAATGACTGAATTTGTTGAGAAAGAAAATATAATAAATTAAACCATCGAAAAACTATTTCAACTGTAAATCAGACAAAATGAAATCAAAATATAACAAAAACTTAAACAAAATCTTTAAGTGTCGTAGCAATGAAAAAAATATGTATAGTATTACAAGTATATAAGCAAAATGTCTCATTTATTTGTATCCTGCAATAAGTTGTTTTTTATAGTTTAAAATTAACTTTTTGTAGTTACTGGACTTTAACTGATCTGGTAATGAATTCCACAGCAAAGATCCTTTGTGTTTTAAAGAATTCTGGCCTTTAGATGAGTTAAATCTTTCAATAAAATAAGATTGGGTTGTAGCAAACCTAGTAGAGTGGTGATGCATGTGACATGCTAAAGTATAATAATTGCTGAAGAGATCTGGAAGTGAATTATTTTTGAATTTATGTACAAACTTGAGCAATTCTAATTTATACAGATCATGAACTTTTACTAGATTTAGTTGCAAATACAAAGGTGTTACATGTTCCCTTTTGCTAGTAAATGTTATAAGTTTGATAATCTTGTTTTGTTTAGAAACCAATGATTTTAAGACCGATGCTGAAGCACTACCCCAGGCGAGAATGCCATAACTCAGATATGGCATGACAAGAGAAGAATATAAGAGCCGTAGTGCATCTACATTTATGTAGTGTCGTATTCTAGCTAATACTCCACTTAATTTGCTAATTTTGTTGACTATATGCTGAACATGTGTTTTCCAAGTAATTCTACTATCTATAAATATACCAAGATATTTGATTTCTTGTGTAGATTGAATAGTACAACCTCCCATATTTATGTTTAAACTATTGTTATGTTGCTTGTTTCCAATTAACATATATTTTGTTTTTTTATAATTTATCGATAGCTTATTTGCTTGCATCCATTTATTAATACCATTTATTTATTAATTGTCCAGTTCCACATTTACTGAATGTTCTAATGTTTTGATATTTTGGTGTGATAAAAATAAGTTTGTATCGTCTGCAAACAATCTGGTGTTAAATTGCGAACAAGATGGCAGATCGTTAATATATAAAAGAAATAACAATGGACCCAATGTAGAACCCTGTGGGACACCACAGGTTATATCAGCAAGTTTAGATTCCGATGAGTCAATAGACGTAAACTGTTTCCTATTAGTAAGGTAAGACGTGAAAAGCGCAAGAGGACGTCCCCTGATACCATAGTATGATAACTTATATAACAAAATGTCATGTTGTACCGTGTCGAATGCTTTCGATAAATCTAAAAATATAGTACAAGTAGTTTTCCCCTTATCAATATTCGCCAGGAAGTTTTCAATTATTTCTGACACAGCTAAAGATGTAGAATGATTTTTTCTGAATCCAAATTGGAATTTAGTTAAAATTTGTTCTTTTAAAAGAAATTTAGCTAGCCTAGAGTAAATTAATTTTTCAAAAATCTTTGATATGGGAGATAAGAGAGATATTGGCCTATAATTAGTGGGATTAATGGGAGAATCAGATTTGTAAATCGGGATTATTTTTGCAATTTTCAACACGTCAGGATAGATACCCTCTTCTACACATTTATTGAACAGCATAGTTAATAATGGAGTAATAATGGACTGTGAAATTTTAAAAAACTGATTCGAGATGTTTTCGGGTCCTGCTGATTTATTGGTTTTCAATGCAGCAATAGCAGAGGAAACTTCGTACTCGATAATTGGCGCAAAAAAGAAGGAGTTCTGATTAGGCATTCTAAGGAAAGAATCAAATGTTATTGGAGTAGGTGGTACCTTTTTTACCATATCAGAACCAACCGATGCAAAATAATTATTCATGAATTCACAGATAGCAGGGGGTTCCGTAATCTCAGCATGATTTATTACTAGTTTGGTTGGAGTTATGCGCTGCTTGTTTTGTCCATTGATCAAATCATTCAATGTTGCCCAAGTCTTTCTAATATTAGTTTTATTATCATGTAGTAAAGTACAATAATAATTTGTTTTGGCTAAATTTATGAGATGATTAAGTTTATTAGAAAATTGTTTATATTGATTAATTTTTAAGATACTAGTTGTAGTCTTACAGTCCTTGTATAATCTACTTTTAGTTTTTATTGACACAAGAATACCTTTAGTTAACCATGGCTTGGAGAAAGTTACTTTTTCAGTTCTTGACAATGTCTTAAGTGGGGCATGTTTATTAAGAACTTCTTGATATATTTGGAAAAAGGTACAGAAGGCAGAATTAGTTGGCACCTCGGAAAAGTCAACAGCATCAATCTTATTTTGCAAATCCTCCAGAAATAAAGTCATGTTAAAATTCCGTTTATCCCTGATTTTAATTTTCTTTTTAACTATTAAGTTACCAATATTTTTAATAATAGCAAACACTGGTAGATGATCCGACACTTCATAAAGTATAATACCAGATATAATTGGATTAGATAGATTATTTGTATATATATGGTCAATAAGTGTCTGAGAATGGTGTGTTATTCGAGTTGGTCGTGTTACTAATGGAAAAAACTGATTAGAGTAAAGTAAATTCAAATAATCTGCAATAAATGTTTTTTCTTCTATTTGCATAAGATTTAGATTAATATCGCCACAGATATAACAAGTCTTTCCTGACTTGTTAATGGCTGATAATATAGAGTCCATCTCGCGGTGAAAATGATGGACATTGGTATTTGGGTGTCGATAGATCACTCCAAATGTGATTGGTTTCTTTTTACCAGGTACTTCAACATCAAGCCACATATCCTCAACTTGTATACATGATTTTTGAGTAATGCTATTACCATTCTTACTAGTAGTTACTATTTCTGTATCACAATTAATTTTGTACTCATCTTTTACTGTATACCTCAAGCCCGATTTAAGATAAATAGCTACGCCACCTGCGCAAGTTTTAGAATCAACATGCAAGAAAGTATAGTTAGGTAAACTCGTTATAAAAGATTGATTAATTTCGTTCAATCTTGTTTCCGATATTCCAATAATATCAGGAGGAACAGTAAAGTGCATGAGTACATCTAGCATATTAGAAAATCTCTTCTGAATACTATTGAGATTAAAATGTACTATTAATAAATCATTGTTAGACTTTTTTAGATCAGAATTTGTCTCTAGTGCATGCAAACTATAGTATTTACTATCAAACCTGGTAAGATGTGCATCAGGATCAGCATCATCCCATTTTGGTTTTGCGAGTGAAGGAAAATCAAGTAAAGAAGACAGACAGTATACATTTGTTAGATTTGAAAACAATTCGCATAAATCAGCATCATCAATACACTGAAAAGGCAAAGATTCATTTATACATTTTAAACAAAAGTAATTATCAGAAGACAGAGCATTAGAAAAAATACGGGCTAGTAAATCATATTACAACACTCTAAGAAATTCATAACAGTTTAAGATTTAAACTCTTGCGAACTGGCGTACTACACATCAAAATATTAAAGTTCTTTGTAACAATAAACAAAATAAATTAAACAAACTATTAATTGATAGCTTATGCAACACACTGCAATCTACAAAAGCTAACAATTTGCAAGACAATAAAAGGAGACTAACTAATATTTACAGTGTAAGTATTATATCACGAAGAAAAACAGTATGGCTACGGACTGTATAATGGCATTTCACCATTTTCAATGATGTGCAGGGCACATGGTCAAACGCCGTATGTCATAAAAATGGTCAAAATCCGTAAAATTGTCACAAAAAGCACGGTTCTGCAAAAATAGCTACGAATACGGATCCGTATTCGGTATCAGTACGGATCCGCACCTCTAGTCACTGCCTTGATGAAAATACGATAGTGTGTCAATTTCGGCCTTTCACGGTTGAGTTTATAAACTAATAATGTGTCATAAGAATTAAATCCTAATTTCCATAATTGATAATGCAATCTAGTAGCCATAGTTTATAGGATCCTGTTGTAAATAAAGCATTGTGCTCAATCAGGTTTATTCCTGTTTAAAGGTTTTCTATTCCATTCCATATATTTCACTTGTATAATAAAAATAATTGTCTGTCAAAGCAATTTTCAAAGTATTTGTGTGAAAAATTTGCGGATAGACTTCCATGCAGAGATATAATCGTTAGTTACCGAAGTATTATTTGCCGACAAATAACCCAACCGATTACATAAACCGAAACAAAGAATTTACCGCAGTAAGACTCAAATTTTTTGTTGCAGTACAAATCCAGTATGGCAAATCTTCTGTAGCTCGATAGTAATTCATTTCGGACGACTATCGTACATGCCCCAAGCCTAGGCCCTATCTTGGCCCAAACTCAAAGACGGCACACCAACATCACATTTAAGTTCAATTGTTATTACTAAACATCCTGCAAACTGATATTTTTATATATTTATCTCCTTTTGCACACTACATAACAATCATTGTACTAGGTTTGATAGGTAGGTCACGATAATTATCACAGTAAAGTTTCAAAGCTAGAGAAAGGATCGCGAAAAGAATGTAGAGGTCACCTAATACAGGAAACTATCAATAGCCATTCATTTGGTGGGCATGTAAATATACTGCTGACGTTTTAGGAAACGTTGGTAAATTTCAAGATTATAACATTATTATTACTACATAATTAAGGAATCCAAAATATAAAACATTTTAATGCCACGAATAGAGGGTCGATAGAATATAGTACATCTTCAATCTTGCTGAAGCAACTAACTGAAGAAATTAACATTAATATTTAATTTTAGGTGCAAGTAGTTCATGTCTGTCATGCAATAATAAAATGTATTGACTTAACAATATAATAATGATCATCATACTGACTATGTCAAATTTTTAATTACATAGCAAAAATAGTAGTTATATGAGACATGGTTAAACTTTTTATAAAAAATATCGGAAATTTATGTAAATTGAGCATATCGGAGCAACCAATTGTAAAAATGTTATAATAGCAGTACTGGCCAGCTTATAGAATATTGTATAGCATCAGTTTAGAGAAACAACTAAAAGAAATTACAATAGGCAACATTTTAATTTTGAGTACAACTTCGTCATGTCTAGGCCTATTGTGTAATGATAATTATGTTGACTTTAGACAAGAATAAGATAATTATATAATAATTATCATCATGCCGACTAGATCAAACTTTTCGCGAAAAATGAGAGAACGGTTTAGCAGTAAAAGTGCGATAAGCGTCTCGTCTAATTAGTAAAATCAGCTTAAAGTCTCGTCATTTCACGCTTGAGTGTTCTTATTTTGAATACCCATTCTTCCACCAATGACGTCGTTCATCGGCTGAAGAAAATCAACGCACTGTCAATTTCCCTCTAAAGTATAAGAAGTATATAGCTAATTTTATGTTATTTTTGCTGTAGAAGTTTGAATTAGTTTGAGCAGCCCGCGCTTTCGGGAGAGCACGATGTTCTTATGAAAAGTCACGAAGTCCACCAGTTACGTCATAATTTTCATGTGAATGGCGATTACTAAAGCGCCTCGAAAATTCTGCTCAATATAGTATAAATTAACTTTATACATTATAAACAGCTTTTTTCAAATTTCTTTGTAATATTTTTTTAAGTTTAAGTGATAACTGTAAACTAAACCTAACACGCTGAATGACTTGTCCTTAAGACACAAATTTGTGGCAAGTGCACAAAACATGAATTATTTTGTAAATTTTCTAGAACAAAATTAGCATTATATGAAATGCTTAGGAAAGCTTCATCAAAACAATTGATCATTTGTTTATTTTCACATTGCCTAAAATTTATTCAATGTTCTAGAAAATGCTTATATCCGAAACAAAAGAATTCTATACTGTGCCTAAAAACCTTTTGCATTATATATAATGCCTAGGAAAAGTGTTCGTTTGGGTTTGGACACTCCATAAAATGTGATGGTAAAGCGCCTTTTTTAAGCTGCCCCATCGTTGAAGCTGTTGCCACTCCGCCTTGAAGTTTACTTTTATTACACATTCTCTTAATGGGGTTTTGCACAGAACTTTTTTCCACAATTTGGAACCTTTAGTGAGATATTTCAATATTAAATTCATGCAGTTACAAATTTTTAGACTATTTTTGTCTGTTTGGAAAGGTAAATATATTTAAGATAATATGCAAACATAATGTACCACGAAACAAAGGTAATGAGAACAACATAATTTCAGATATGGTAACTGTATTGTTTGGACTTTCATCTGAAGTTCTGCTCCTGTCGTGTCAGACTTGCTGTGAACGCAACACTGGCACGAAGTGGTCTACCATGACGTCATGCTTTCTCAGTTTAGAACTTCATTGTGAACCTCATTTACTAGCATAATGCCTGCAAGGTTTCAGTTTATTGTGTGCATCTTGTGCAGCTAACTTGACCAATTTTGTACTCTTGTAAACCTTCAGTGACTCTTTCCATAGTTCCATCAATTCATGACATATAATTCAGATCAAAGTGAAAGGTAGATTAAGGAGCGCGTAAATCTCGTTTACACTAGTCAGATAAACAGGCTTTTTGGTACATGTCATCTATCGGGAAAAACTGAGGGATGTCGCTGAGGGCAAATACCTATACTAAGTCCTAACCTCACAATTCAGTGACCGTATGGGGCGGTAGCTCCACCGAGTCAACGCTTTGTGCAAATGGAGACAAAAGTAGATTGTTAAATAACAGACAACAATAATTGCATGCACACTATAAACACACACTATGCATAAAAAATGTTGTAATTTTTTATTTATTATAATTTTTGTTTTAGCCAAAATAACTTTAGGTGATCGAATGTTGTAAAAGAAATCGTCTGTCTTAAAAAAACAGTATAGGTGTTTACCCTTTTACAGGGTCTACAGCTTGATTTTTTGTCTCATGGAATATCTGCAGATTATGAAATGATTGCACATACCGTTTCAACTGGCATTAATCAGCGCATCGTCGCTTAAACTGCCAATCTCACGTCTTCTACGGATTTGAAACTCAGATTTATTTTCAGTCGCGATGTAGGTAATTTGAGAGCGGCACTGAATACATAATTTATGAAACCGCATTTACGCGCTTGTTTATCATAACTTGTTCACCGCGTAAACATTTAATCTGACGATCCTGGATTAATCCAATATGAGCTTGGACGAAACTTGGTGAGATTCGGCACAATATAATAGCTGCTCCTGTTTGGTTGCGCGTAACTCCCGACTCGACTACACTGACTTATATAATACAAATTACATAAATTACCTAACTGAAAGAAACATAAATTATAGTTATCTGAATATCTCAGCCGTTAGCTCAGCGATTACGATATATACAGGGTGAACACAAAAAGTAGGCCCTTTTAAAATGTCTTAGAACCGAGAATTTTTATCTAATTTGTATATTAAAAATTTAACGTTAAAGGGTAAACTAGAAACCCTTTATCACTTACCAACTGATTTTTGCTACCAGAATTCTAAAAATAAACGTTTCATGCTTGATAATGTCATCAGCCTCATAAAAACGAAAAACACTAGATATTAGTGTGATTGTATTGTCTTTATTACACTGATATTGTTTTTAATGTATTGACGTTAGTACGATTGTATTGTCAATAAAGCTATAGGTATTTCAGTCCTCAATTGAAAAAGTAAGTGAAGTGTCAAGGACAGTGAACAGTTTAATGATTTTTAAAAGAGCATGCTTTTTTGTGTCCACCCATTATATTTGTAATTTTGTATGTGTCAAATATCTTTATATTCAGAGAAGCCTCTGCTCCTTTGTATCACCTTTTATAGCTACATATCCTTTAGGATAATGACAAGCCTAACACCCTTCCTCATTAACCAATGTGCAAAAGTTTACGTAATAAAATATTATTTAAAAATCGTGTCTTTAGTTTAACAGCAGTTCAACACAGTACTATGAATTTACGTACATTCCACACGCTCTCTAGATGTGCAACAAGTAATTTGTTTATTGCAAATAACCAATAATTTGTAGCAGTGGTGTTAATTATTGATACGCTAATAATATATTTCTACTAGTGACGTCGCTGCCATTATAACTAATTCAGTAGTAAATAATCAAAATGTTAACTTAAGTTTTAACTAACCTGCTAAGCTCAGTTTATTTACAAATACACATATGTTGCGAGGTAGCTCTCATTTTCGTAGTATAAAATTTGTTGTCTTAAGTGTTTCCCTCATAATTAGCAATCTCCCTTTAAAGTTTGTAACGCAAACGTTTATAAGCTATGCAAGCAAGAACATTTTTCTTCCTTTTCTGGACAAGAGAAGCAGAATAATGTATTGCCGATGTTATTGATAAAATTGAATGTCTTTGGCATGACTTTTGCGTAAATTTTCGTTTTGTTATCAGACTCGCTTTGTCTGCATGAGGACTGAAAGCTGTTGTATAATATAATATAGAGAGAGGACCTTTCTAGGCCCCCTGCCCTCTTCTAAGATTTTGCTTATAGGTTTACACAATGACACAAATGATGTTAATGAAAGTCTTGTTTGTTGGTGATAAGTATAATACAAATTACAAGTTCATCAAATTTGTAATTTTTGCTGTCGTTTTCGCTACTTGTAAAACATTACGGTAGAACGCGGGACCCCTTAAGTTCATGAGTCCTGGCGTGGCGCCCACGCTGTACCCTCCCGTATGTGTTGTGTCTTAATTTGGCACTAGTTCTTATGAAACTTTGCTTCCGGCATCAAACTTATCAACAACGCTGGTCCTTTTTATTTTCAGAACATTGTATTTTCAGAACTTATTTTACTAAATTTCAAGTTTTTTTTGAAATTGCATTTTTTCATTTTTAATATTTATTGTTATATATTGAATAACTAAACGTGGTTCATTTTTGAAAGGTTATGAATATTTGTTAAATTACACGATCAATGAAATTTTGTACCTGGCCTAAATGAATGAAAAGGCGCTGTGCGATTTAACACCGACCCTTCCCCGGCTTCCCGCGATTTCCAAAGCCCTGTTTGCGCGGAGGTGCTATAACATTCATATCCGTTAATCAATAAAGGTCTAAGAAGTGTCCCGTCAATGCCCACAGTTACACTTTGCTGAATTCAGCTGCGCGGCTTCAGCCAATCAATGGCGAATTTGCTCGTACTTCATGGATGTCGTCTGATCAGCAATACTCTCTACCGACTGTAAGTGTCAGCGTAGATTGAGTATGTAATTTGACAGTTGTTTGTGATTTCTGGACAAGTGACTGGAATGTGCGGAACATGGGCATGCTCACTGTGATGCCATAATGAACGGGCTTCATCATACCTATCAAGGTAAGTACTAAAGAATGATTAGGGGAAGGGTAAATTTTGCCCTTGATTAACGTACTAATATAATCATTTAATTCAGTTACTGGAACATTAGGTTTTATTATATGGCGAAAATTAATGCTGTTGAACGTTGCAAATTAATAACTAGAGGAAGTGAGTGGTCACGGTGTTTGCTTCGTGAACGATTATTAAATGAGTGGATAGGATAACAACCAAGAAAACTTACTGCTTAACAGTTTCATCTAACACATTGGGCATACATATGGCTTTTTGTGTCGGTACTTTGTAATTTGCCGCAACAAAGAAAATCGGTTGAACTGAGATATCGAGTCGACAGAACTATCGCTGCTGCTCTCGGGATAGTACATATTATATCCTCCTTCAACGGCCAAAAGCTGACTGTCTTTAGGGTCTCTGAGCACTATTTCTACAAAAATTAATATTATGTTATGTTATATTTGCCTATAATTTGTATTATTAAATTGGGAACGATAAATAAATACTGAATACTGAAAGCTGTATGGCAAAAGAAACTGTCCAAAGACAGAGGTTACGGATCCATCAGTTAACCACGCTCGGCGTTAATACGTCTTAACATGGTTAAGATACAGCTGTCGATTTAGTACCTGATCTTAGAAGATTGTCTTTGGTGATTAGATAGATTCTGGCAATGCTACAGTCATTAGCATATATGCCTTACCTATAGTGCTAGCGTGTGAGTGTTAGGCCGGTTAGGCTGGTTTGTAGCGGATATTATTGTAAGGGCACTTTTATCTTACAAACGTGTACAGGTGTAACAGCCTGGAGTGAACTCCATGCCCAGAGTACACCCGGGGTTATTCCAGGCCAGGTTGTTTTATGTCCGGGGTATAGTTTGGGCTAGGCCAGTTTCCCTCCTTTCCCAAATCAAAGAGCTTATTATTTTTTACTTATTTTATTATTATTATCTTATTTTTATTATTTTTATCATTTTTGCTAATAAAGTGGTATTGCCCATGCGCCTACATAGTGTATCAAATGTAATTCTAGGAGTGTAAGCACAAAATAATTTAACATCTATGTCAATGAAAGACTGTTCTATTCAACACCAATGTTACCGTTATAATTATGCCGTGACAATGAGAGTTTAGCTGTCTGTATCTAAAGTGGATGTTACATAATATTACGTACGGTCATGGTAATAGCATTTGCGACTTCAAAGCAAAAAAATTATAAAACTAAATTTCATGTCAGTTGGTAATCCATTTAATTTGGCCAGTAGAAACAACTGAACATTTACAGAACATTGAAATACTCAGAAAGATTTGAGGCACAAAGCATGTTCTGAAGTGGAACTTAATTGAAAACTTGCCGGATATGTCAACCAGTCATTGGACTGTTCATATTTACTATACGCTACAGTGTCACATGCCCAAGGGGTATAAAGTAGGCTAGGCCAAATTACACCCCGGGTTTTTTTGGTTAACCTATACCAGGGTATATTCTGGAGGGGGCGTGATCTGGGCTGCTTTATATCAATGGTATAGTTTGGGCCAGGCCATTTTATACCCCCTGGTATAAAACAGTTTTATTGTTGAATTTAATAGGGGTTTAATGTGGCCTAGGGAGGTATACTTTGGACTAGGCTACTTTACGCCTAAGGGTATAAAGTAGGTTAGGGCAAATTACACCCCGGGCTTGGCTAAACTATATCGGGGTATATTCTGGATTGGGCGATGTTACACCGGGGCGTTTACACAGAGACCTCTCATGGTACTGTTGGGAAAGGGCATTATTCCAGGCATTTACGCACCAATTCCAGCGATTGACCACAAAACCGAGGCGTTTGCAGGAGATTCCTTTCCATAATCTTGCAATTTTGAAAGTTTCGAACAAAAGTGTATCAGAGTAATATAAGATCGTCATTGCGTGGTTAGTAATAATTGCCGAAGATTACATAAAAGTATAAAGGTCTAATGCTTGCGTAGGACTGTGTTATATACACAAGACTTATCAGAAATCATTAGTTAGGTGTATTAATATTATAAGAGGCGAGTTACTGTATAATATTTCGCTTCTATATGCAACTATATATAACTGTAAATTAGTGTTACGCAACTATGTTCATGCTTGGTGAGGGTGAGCAATGAAATTAGAATGCATATTTCGCTTTTATAGGCAACTATATTTTATAACTGTAAATTGGTCTTCCGCAGCCATATTCCTGCTTGATGAGGGCGAGCGATGAAATTTGAAGTGCCACAAAAACATTTTTAGTGAAAAGATATAAAATTCAGAAAGACAGTACAAAAGTTAATTAGTACAACATGAAACAATAAAAATAGTCATAATAACGAGTAAGAAGGCCTTCACGCAATGCAAGGAAGGAAGATGAGGCACAATTCGCAGTTTGTAGGACTGCGCAGTCTTGGTTATTCAGCGCTGTAAAAGACGTAATTAATTAGGAATCAATGTCAAAAAAGTGAAAAAAATCACGAAACATTTCTAAGGCCAATGTTTGCTTATATTTAAGTCTTTAATGCGGTTTTGCAGATTAGTGAAAATGTACTCCATAATTCGGCATCACGAAATTCCAATAACAAAATGCTATCACGCAAAAGCTCGAGAAGTTATAAATGTTATGATCAAGTGCTTCAAAGAACAGTACATGTCGTACAGTTTCTGGTAATTTTGTAGTAGTTTTATCCAAGAGGCCATAAAATTACGCGCAATCGTGTGAGTTAAGAAGAATCTTATCAGCCGTATAAATCTTTAACCAATACCGCTTAACCTTGGTGCTGTATCCAGTGTAAGCAAAAACAGGGCGACAGTCCCACTATTTAAAAATGGCTCAGTTTCATTCTTTTCTTCAGTTGCTAATTGAATTTTTTTACTAGACATCTGATCGGGTGCTGATTTTAAAACTGCAGAAATTCGCGGTAACCAGTGAAATGGAATGGGATTTTTGTGAACTGGAAATAATATGGGAAACATTATGAAAATAACTTTATAAAAGTGTGTACAGGCAAGATTAAAACTAAAATTACTTAGCTGTCATGATGAAGTGTCTTCTTGCTTTTTTACTCTATACGATCGGCTTCGAAAATCGATTGGCGGGTACACTGACCTTATGGTAGGTAGAGCAGCGTAGAAACAATTGATTGTTTTGCTAATTGTTGATATTAATGATCATTATTACAGGGATGCTGGACATGTTTTCGGTCTACTGTTTCGCCTAATCAGTAATTATGTAGCAGAGAAAATCTCACTCGTTTATCTTCGCTTAACTGTAGCGATATCTATCTTAAGAGCAAAGACTTTAATTATTGTTTAATCAATGAATGCTTATTCAGTGGTGGTCGGAAAGCTTGTATAACTATTTTGCGTAATACAATCGAAGCAATTGAAATACAATTTTTTTAGTAATGCGATTATTATTGCATTAGTCTGTCAGTTTCTAGTAATGCCTCGCATTTTTATTCACAGAACATAACATTATAGCCTAAAAACTAATGTAAACAGTATATAAATAACGATTGACAGATCGCGAACAGTAATAGTGTCGGTGTATTTATTGAATTGAATCACAATTAACAAGCAAAAAACTCATTTTAGAATTACAGTCAGTTATAATGGTGTAGATTGTCTAATAAAGACGTTTGCAATTTTTTTTATTCATGATAAATAAAATTTAAAATTAGTTACAATTGTTTTGCACATATCTTTACACATAATTATATTATGTGACTAGGCTAACTTATGTGTAGGGGTAACTACAAGTAACTACTTTATTTCACGGGCCTCCAAATTAATTTGTCGTGTATTTGTCCACTTAGTTTGTGTTTAATGCTGAATAAGATTTGAAATCAAATGTCACAGTTGCACTTATTTTTGATGGCAAACATTGTATGAAGAAACTTCATATCTTATCAGTGACATTTTTATGCTGTTTTTCACAACAAGCTGTGACGCATTTTAATTTTTTAACTAAAGAAATGACCCAGGTTACTAAATCGATCCAATGCAGCTATATTATCACTCTACTACACGTTTAGAACATGTGCTTATTTTTAAACTGTTTCCTTCACTATTCTATGCGTTAAACAGGCTGTGTTTTGTTAAGTTGAAAACATTAAATTTTATCATACAAACAAATGTTGTAAACTTTGAACTGAAAGATTTATATGTTTGCATGTAAGAGATACTTAGGATGCTTTATACTGGGCATGGGGTAACTAATTTCATTATTGTATTTATATAATGACACCATGCACCAGAATGGGATTTTGTTCTATAATATCATTATCGTCTAGAGTAACTATAGGTTACACAGAACCATCTGTTATGATGATCAGCGCAGTCCTTGAATGGCTTTGTTAATTAATCAAGATGTGTACTCATTGACGCCTTTGTCTGGCATTAGCCTTACTGCTATTACAGCGCATTACTTCTAGGTGAATCCCTTCATTTCGCCCAATATTTTTGCAGTTTAGCTTTGCTTGTTATGTAAAAGCGGAACGTAGAATCATTTCCGCCTAATTAATGATGCTAAGTGGCTTCGTGTTCATATTACACGGTGCTTCCGCAATTGGAACCGCCTGGGAACAACTTCATTCACCGCGTATAACTCTGTGAATGACAACATGTAAAGTATGTATATATGTATATATATATATATATATATATATATATACTCATTTACAAGACTGGGTTCCCATGTGTGGTCAGCAGTAAGCAATTCCACTCGGGCGATATTCGATTAGAGCAGCTCACCCACCTTTGTTAAACAGACGAAAATGTTCACATAGTCAGCGTACATAAGGCGTGCGGACATTTCGACCCATACATTAGGACACAGGGTGCTTTTTCACAAAACTATGGATACATAAGTCATTTGAACACAAGGTACTTTGGTCAGACAGTTATTAGAACACAAGGTATTTTGGACAAAAACGTTATTTGGACGCACAGGTAATTTGAACACAGATTTCGTTGGACACATAAGCATTTAGACACATAGGTCATTTGGAAACAGGTCATTTGGACTCATAGGCCATTTGGACATTATAGGAATTTTGACCACTATTTGACCTTTGGACATGAATAAATACATAATCATTTTGCATAAAAGTATAAGCATTTTTAGATATGTGTAGAATGTAGATTATTTTTCGTTATCCAACCTTTGGGAATCTTCGCCGAAGATTGACATTTTATTTTCAAGCTAAATATTTAACCAGATCAATACAGTTTTGTGCTTAATTCGCATTTTCTTTGCTTGCTTTTCATGACAGAAACAAAATTTGCTAACATGGCTGGCTAGGCTTGAAAGTTTGGTACAATAAAGCGCTGAAACTTTGCTCACTGAAGTACAAGAGTATTCATTTTAATACACTGAGATGAACTCTGTATTTTATATTATGATCGATTAGTGATCGTCATTGATCCGTTTTCAAAAGGGTAATCATGTACATTGTTTTAAGAGAAACTACGTTTATAGATGTCAGCATGGCGAAAACGCTGAAATTTATTCATACGTGCGGGAACTGCGGTTAGTCAGGCAAAACTCTCATCACATGATAAACTGTACGAAATAAAAAGCTTTTTTGCCTTTTATTAATTTTTAAAAAAATCTTTTAGCAAAAACTTTTTCGAATTTCCTCGTTTATCGTAATTAATACGTAAATATCTTTCATCTGTAATGCATTATTATCACACTTAGAGCGCGGCTTTCGAAAAATGTGCAGCAAGAAATCGTACTATGTATATGACCAATCACATTTGTCCCAGTTACAGTACAACAATCGCTGCAGCTACCGTCATTCTATAAAAACGCCCTAAAAGGTCAATTTAGGTAGTTTTTGACCTGAAGACTCTAGTTACGGTTAGGGCAGTTGGGTTGGAGGTAGCTAGGAAAAGAATCTTATTCAAAACAGTTATTCAAAACAAAATATATCCACGTTTTCTTTTTTGAGACATTAGAGACACCTAGAATTTTGCAAAAAAAGTGGTTAAATTGATCGTCCCCAAGAACACATTCTTATAGCCGAATAACCCTACATTTCTAAATGGTACTATGTCAAATGCTATCTTGTCTAAAGAGTTTGTGTCCAAGTTATGTGCGTGTCTAAATAACCTATAATTTTGTTCAAATCTTCTGTTTTAAATTACCCTTTAAAATTACAATATATTAGATTGAATTTGGACCCAAACATGGCTCAAAAATAAGAAAAAATCCGGATTGAATTTGAATTGAACTAGGGCCCCTGACTCATAGCTAACCAATACGTCAAATTAACTTTACCAGAATACCATATCAGCAAAGTTATTATGAGCGTGTCATAACTTTGTTGACACAGTATTCTGTTAAATTAAAAGTTTAGGTTCATAGACAGGTAAAGCAAGACACAAAACCTTTAGAATATAATACTGTACCTCTAAGCGCATTTCTTGCACTCCATTAACACAACAGGTGTATTGGACGTTTAGTGGCAGATGCATTTATGGAGAACACACTATTGAATATCAATAGTCACCAAGTACATAAAGACATGATTGAGTGTTCTGTCCATGGCTTATATCTATGTTTGTCGTTGTTTCGAATTCTCTCGCCAGCTGTAGATTATTTATTACTTTCAACATATCAGTAGATGAATTAGTTGTTTGAGCACAAAATTATCCATTTTTCTGAATAAGTAACTTCCTGTCGCGTATGCTTTTTATTCTGCAAACTAATACTGTTATTGCGGAGACAAAAATATCGAGAAATAGGAAATTTCTTTAGCCCACATCTCATTTTACCTATGACCATAAACATATGTTTTATTATCATAAGTCTAATAGCTGCTGAAGCATTTCTTACATTTAAATATTGATTAAATTTAAAGGGTCGCCATTTGGGCACTAAAGGGACAGCATTTAGGTACCTCTTTTTAATTAATGTGTCAATCTTTTTAGGAATGTTTTCTCAATTCTGTTTGTCTCATGCACATATTATATATAGTACAAAGCAGCCACATGCACATATTATATATAGTACAAAGCAGCCAAACGCTTTTTGAAATTTTATATTCACAGTTCATTTGCTAGGTGCAAAACAATATCTCTGTGTCTGAAATCTAGGCGCGTGCTTTCACAAAGTTATAGTCACGTCAGGCATCCGACTATTTTACGTACAAATTTTTTAAACAAAAAAGAAAAATCTAAAAATGGGCGCCTTACTTATCCCTGGCTGCTTAGTTCTATAATTGATCATTTGAACTAAGAAGATGTCATCTGTCAGATACTGAAAACGACTACTGTCAGATCTGCAGTATTATTAGGTAATGTGTAGCATATCAGTATATAGTATACATTGTAGTATCTACAGGGGACACGTATTTAGAAGATTCATGCTTAAACGGCTAACTGAAATAAACCAAATTTAATTATATTAGAACTTCATCATCTTGGAAAGATAGCCGAGATCCACGCAAAACAGTAAATAAAAAAATCGAAGTAGGAACATAGTTAAAAGTGCATTTAACTTTTCACCCATCACCCATGCCCCATACGTGAACCAATCACCTATTAGGTGGCAATATTATTATTAGCAAAGGAAAAAACAAACTATTAAGCAACTGAGCCCAAAACAGAGTTCAGCAGATCTATTGGCATCGGAATTACTAAACCTAAGGTCTGTTCGTTAGGCGCTGTGCACTAACAAAGATGCTGGCACAGAATGAGCCAAATTAAAATAACTGGATCACGATTTCTGATTAAATAGGCCTACTGGGGTTTTAAGTTACTAAATGGCGCCCATATGTAGACCGTTAATAGTGATCAGCATGGAACAACGGTCTTAGAAATCATAGAAATAGTGTGCTTTTCTCCTTGTTATTTTTATAATGTGCCCGAGTCTTAGTAGCAACTCTCCATTTACTATGTAGACGGCAGTAGGTTGAATCCTACTGTATAATGCATTAGCGTCCCTGCTTGGCTGTCTTCATAGTAGGGTATTGATTCTAGTCTAGGCTACGTACAATAGTGGTGGTGTATTATACTCGTAGTAAATT
The DNA here is from genome assembly GCA_030141605.1 of Tubiluchus corallicola. Classification (NCBI taxonomy): domain Eukaryota; kingdom Metazoa; phylum Priapulida; class Priapulimorpha; order Priapulimorphida; family Tubiluchidae; genus Tubiluchus; species Tubiluchus corallicola. The sequence continues at coordinate 232,957 of JAQGDQ010000114.1, forward strand.
TCCACACAGGCTTCTTCAGCGCAGTTGTATTTCTTGAATTATCAGCCTTAACTCTTTCGCAGGATTGATATGTAATTATTTTTTCTAAATTTTTTTTAAATACCTTTGAAAATCCAAAACTAAAGGTGAACCAATTTTCTGAAAACTTGTGTTGAAAAGCTTGGAAGCTTGGGCGATAATGTAAATCATTTTAATGCAAAACGGTTCATATTTGATTTTTAAATTATTTTGCAATCATTTAAAGTCAGCAACACATGTTAACTGTCGATGTAGTAATTTTGTGACAAGTTGTTTTAATTTATTTAGGTTACGTGATATCTGCTGATCTCAAAACTCAACGTTTTTCATTAGTATCGAAATAATTTTAACGTTCTGTCTTACTACTCAATTTTTAGCTGCCTGTAGCCAACTTTCTTAGTCTACGATATGCAGCGGTTTTAACAAAATCTTTATGATTTGATAACACCTCAGCATTATACCTGTATTTACAATATATCGAATTCTTGCAATAACAGTTGCTTAAATTTAGTTGTGAACTTTCCATAAATGTTTAAAGAAATTTTTGTTGACCATCAAAATTTGAATATATAGCGTTATGTTTAAGATATTTATAATCATTATTGCAATACTGATCAAATATATGTGAGTTCAACAATGGCTGACACTTTATCACCCTGCAGCAAATGCATGTCAATATTAGGAACTTACATAATAACTGCTGCTCTCCCACTTTAAGCTAATTGATTTTTGTCCAGTACATGAATAATTATTGTTCCCGACAGAGCAGGTCCATATAGGAGCCATATTGAATTTCTAGTGAAGCCATGGTGCAACAATATTCTTGCATTTCCACGACTTTACGCATGCCTGCTCTAGATAATAAAATGGAGATGCTGCGCTAAAGTTATAATTACGTGAAGTATCAGAATTTTTAATTTTAATCCTTTAATTAAGTTATAAACTAGTTGATGGTTCCTGAATGCTTGATGATATCAAAACGGATTTCAAGCTTAATAGGTTCTTACACATAATTAATTTTGAGTTGTTAAGCTTTCCCATCTGCCTAATCAGAGATTGAATTTTAAACGTTGCACAACAAATGTGTAGAATCGTTTATATCAGCCAAATCAGGCCATATCAGGACTAAGAGCTATATACTTCAGGGTGAGAGAATGTCAAGATTAATGATGGATTTTTTAAAATCAAACTTCGTCGAAAGAAAGGAAATGTGATTAAATCGGAATCCAGTTTGGAATTTGGATTGTTGTGTTTGATTTAAAAATATATCTAATGCCTTATTTATAATGGTCAGGTCAGTAAGGTTGTAATTCCGCTCTTTTACGGCAACTTTACATGTCATTTCTTTCGGATTAATATTTTATAGGGACTAGTTATTGAGGACTTATTTCATTATTAAGTTGATAGGTTTTTTGCATTTCTTCAAATGCTCACATCGTCAGAAGCTCTAAGGGATCTTGATTCATGAAACTGTTTGGTAATAACTTTTATTTAAAAATTCTACACAAACTACTAAATTAAAAAGCCCTAGGCGAGATAGTTTAATACTAGGAGTTTAATACATCTCTCTTTTTGCAACAACAAGAATTTTTTATTTGATAAAATCATCAAAATCAAAACGATAAAAAATTAAATTAGCAATCCCAAGTGAGGAATAACATCCGAGAGTGCGGTATGCAACACGAATACGACAAATCTGTCAAAAATTGCCTACAAGAACAAGAACAGAAACGCAAGCAAGTACTAGGCATCCCATTCTGTGTTATGTAAAAAATTTCAAAGCATTTTCGCCACGACGTGTTCAGTCTTCGGGTGTGACGTAAATGTTCAATGGTTCATCTGTATTTCATGACCTACATTATTGCTAGGCTTATTACACGTGCACAAGCTGAACCTTTATTGCCCGGATTTTATTAGATTTCACAAGAACAGAAACAGAGATGCCAGTTCGGCAAATATTACAAATATAGCTTGCTCACAAATTTCAAACAATAATTTTAGTTCATAAACATTAGGACCAATTTGTAATTTCCGATCTCTAAACCGCTCTTGTCCAGTCCATGACCGTATTTATACCCAGATTTAACTTTGCTTTTCTGATTTTCTGTTCTTTCATCTTTTACAGTTTGTTGTCGTCTTATCTTTTTCACTTCTTTTTCCCTCACGCTTCTTCATTTTTCATCACCTTTCCCCGCTGCTCTTTCCCCTTTTTCGTTTGCAGCCTCTCGACTCCGCAGACAATAAACTATTATATTGTTGTAATCACTGTTGTTGGCTGTTACTATTGTATTTTTTCATTTTATTATTGCCATCATCATCATCATCATCATCACCACCGTAAATATTGTTTTCGTCGGTCTGCTTTACAGTTCATTTGTTTCTCTGCTACATCAGTCTTCAAGTACAATGTAGTGATTGTTAACTTCTTGGTGTCAAATCCCGATTTGCCTAGACGTTATACGTTCAATTCTTTCTCTTCCTTCAGAGTTGCCAAGTGAATTGAAAACCTGAAAACATGTGAAAAATTCTTGACAGTTTTATATTTTTTTAGATGCCGGTAATAGGGCGTTTGGATAGGGTTACCACCCATGAGAACGGCTGCTCAATATGTAGCCTCTTCTGTCAAATCGACAGCGACAGTCATGTTGTGCTGCGGAAGGCAAGCTAAGGTAATATGATTTACTTATTAGAAGTTATTCTGTGTGAGTAAAGTTCATAAACGGTAGGAAAAATTCCAAAAAATACAAAAGTAAAAGTGCGATAGTTCAGAGTGGAAACGAGTTCATTATTACCATTTTCAGGACCATTACCGTTGACTATTGCACTACCTATCAGGTAATTATATACCGTAAATGAGCTGTTGTGCATTAAAAATATATAATTTTTTCTAGTAGCTGCTTATTTTTAAAATCTACAAAAGATGTTCTGCTGATTTACACGTATTAGCACGCCAGGGGAATTTTCATATACTATATACATCTGCGGCATGAATTTATGATTATAAAGAATTTTTGTTAAGTGTTTTTCGCAGAGGCCGGTGCGCGGGCATTAATGCAATATCCAAAAGCAATCGATATTTTCCTTGCGGTCAATCTAGATCCCTTGTCAATGAAACGTGGACGGAAAGATTTAAGACAAGTTAAATCACATGGCTGATTTACAGGCTTATATTTTGTTTGCTGTTGAGATGAAAAGTTACTTGTTTTAGCTTAAACTAACTCTGACTTGACCTGCGTTGCGTTAACACTCTTCATAAAATCAATTTTCACCCATTACAGCAGCAGCAGGCTTCGTGATTTGACAGTGTTGACGGGCAGGAATGGCTTTTATATTTTGCTTGGGTTTAATTTATTGGCGCGTGCTAATGTATGACTAGATAATATCTAGTATTGGGTTTCTTCTTCCTGGAGTAATTTAGTTCCCGCTTCCGTAAACGATACTGCACTTACATGATTATATAGATGGCCTAATTATTATAGTCAGTAGTGGTACTGCTTTTGCCTGTTCGTAATTCAGTATAAGCGAAAACCAACCGAGAACAAAGAACAGAGTATTTTTTAAACGGCATATAAACTCGAAGCGAGGATAGTGGAGGTGCATTAAAACACATTGTAGCCACGTTGTCTTACATAAAACGTAATTTCAATAGTTCGTTCAATGAATTTTATTTTCAACGTTTTTGGCTCGTGGCAGCTCAAATAAAGTCAATTTCTATACTATAACGACAAATCAGAAACGGTTTTATGACTCTACTCTTTCCACTCTCCGCTTTGTTATTTTCTGCATTTTATCTGGGTTTCATGTTACTAATATTTTACAACCTTGTCGTCGTTTACTAAGGTTTATGTGCATTCGTACGGACCAGCCTGCGCCCCGGTAGATATTATGTCTTATATCCTTCATTGTGCGTGTCCGTGCTTTGATTTGTTTGAACTGGCTTTTTTTAATTGGAAAACTTCGCAAACGAATATCTGTTTCTGGTAAGAAAAAGGCTTGTTCCTCTTTATTAAAGGATGGTGATTATACAATGTAATGAGGACGATATGATGCTCAAAACAACACGATTAATGATAGTGCAGACTACGACAATAATCTGTTAATAATTATTTATATCATTTTAACTATTTTTCATTAATTTACACTACTTTGTTTACCGTAGATAAAATAACAATAGTTCGCTTTGTCGAGTTATAGAAAAATTTTAGCAGATAGATCGCAGATTTCGCTTCGTCTTGATTCAGCTGCATTTTTATTTATTGACATCGTGAAGAAAATAATCCTAGTAAATGCACTATTTTTAGCCGCTAAAACGTTCTTGGTACGAATGACAAAAAAGTTTCATATTGTTTGCGTTTTTTATTTTGACGTTCAATAACCGACCTTCTAATTTTGTGGTTTCTTCGTCTGTAAATTAAGTAAATAATAATTAAAATTTCTAGTGTTACACATGTCGTTCTGTGTTACTGCACAAAATAGTTAAACGCCGTGATCCTAGTGTCCGTGGTTTAAGTTCTGGTCAGTCTATTCCAACTTCCTCCTTTTTGGTCACGTTTGATTTCAAATGTTTAGTACTTATACGTTTACTTTATTTGCAATGACTTACTACATTTTTAATAAGTTACTATTATATTCAATAACCAAATGGGCTATAGTTGTATTTTTATTATAAATGAGTTTTTATTATCGTGCATTTTTAATAATAACACACTGTTATATGTCTAATTTAACGATCTCGGTGGCATCTACCGGCTGAAAATGTATAGACTGTGTTTTATTTGTGGTTGCTTATTATGCCAGTTTTGGCAATGTCTTCACCCGATACATGGAATAGCTAAAGTGCATGTCTGCATTTTTTCACTTACAGAATGTTGGGCAGCAGTCTATAATTCTTAAATTTAAGACCTGTCCTTCAAAAAAGCAAAAAAGCCTTTTTTCCAGTCAAAGACGAGCAGCAATCGATCTGCGCTTTACTGCGAACGATTTGATTCTCCTTTAGGGTTTGTAGGAAACCGATTAACTGATCACTTAGTATTCCACCGATTTGCTATCCTTTCTTCTACTTTACTGGACTCATTTTTATTGTGTAGGGCTTAAACTCAATGGAACATGATTTACCTTCATTACGACGCCGTGATTTCAAAGAACCCCGTTAGATAGACGAATAGTCGCTTTATTTGTAGGCTGGCAATATTTCAACTGTACAGCAATATGACAATGTTTTGTTCAGTAAAAATGATGTGCACTTGCGATTTTTTTCAAGATTTAACTTATTCTATGATAATCAAACCTTTGCTATGCCTTGACCATGTGCTCTGATATCTGAAATGACTAGAGCGTATGATCCAAACAACTAGGTTCGGGCTTGAATCGTGATTCATTCACAATTTTTCATATTCTTCTTTTTTTCTATATTTAACTGTTGATTGTTGATGATACGGCTCAATATGGTATATATGATTTACCCAACTAGAGCTCCAATGGCTTCAGCTTTTCTGGTGATTCATACATCAATGGGAAAGTCTGTACTTATTGTCTTCTCGTTTATTGTTTGAATTGTACCACCAGAATTGGCGCCGCCGGAAGAAACTGCTGTTTTAATAATTGTTCTTTACCCCTTTTTGAGGCAAACGCCTATATGTTGAGCATGGTAACACAAATTTAATATCACCGATGAAAATACTTAAGAAATATATTCACAAATGCACTGAAGTTCAGTTCAACGTTACTGATTAACTACATATTATTAAGCTACATTTTCTACATTTATTATTCTACATATACGCAAATGGTATGTACTGCCTGTCTCCGTCCTTAAATAGATAAAGCAGAGCAAACAAGAGACTACGTGGAATATTTTTGCATTATCGATTATAATGAATTTAGCTTATTCAAAATAACGCGTAAGGTACTCCTTAATTTGTGGGACAAATGCTTCCTTTTTGTTGCTAATTATTGTTAGCTTTATTTGTTTTACAGCTGCTGATGCTGAATAAAACTCTCATAGAGCATTATAAATATCGAAGAAAAGGAGAAACGTAAAAATAATGTTGCAACATATTCATTATGTAGTTTATTGGTACTGTAAATAATTTTACGTCGTATCTGGACCTACTTAGTAAGTCAGAATTTAATGATTCTTGCGCAAGCAGGTCCCGACACAGTATCTAAGCCAATTTATTTTGTTTGAAATATGTTGTAATATTATTGCATGCGTTTATTTTACGTTCCTCCTTTTTCAACATTGATAATGCTCAGGAGAGGAGAGAGAAGGTTGTTTTACAACGAAGATATTTGCGTGTTACCCTTTTTCTTAATTATTCACCTACCTTTGTCTGTACTAGGTGAACACGGAACTATAAGGAGGAGATTAGTTTTTAAATAATCATGGTATTGGACTGAATTTTGGATTCCGCAATGAGGCTCAGTTAGAGAAAACATTTTTACTTGCAACGAAAGATTTGCTGGAATTTTATTTTCAAAATCATGTGCTTTTAGCACCTGAAATTATCATATGTAATATGTTATGATGCGTAGACTGCTTTTAGACGTTTTTTATCGTGGATATTGCTATTATATATTTTTTCACTTCTAAGACTAAAGGGACGCACCCAGGTGTAAACCTGTTTGACTATCATATAAATTACGGTTGTAAGGATTGCCTAATCAAAAACTTTATAAACAGCCTTCCCAAGAGTTCATTGACGAAAAATTTTATGTCTTGAACAAAATGACAGTTATTGAGAATTGTGTTTACATGGAATCTAACATGCTTGTAAATCAATCAGGTTATGGGTGTGAAGTCGCAAATATTTATCAAGAAAGACTGCTCAGCATCAATCTACAAATAACAGTCTACGTTTACAATAAGTCTGACAAGGGACAATTCTCAGGAAAAATGGAATAGTTGTTTCGAAAAGAAGAAACAGTTGAAAATCCAAGGATTAAACACGAGTTTACTACATTGAAAATGTTTGCTAATAGTAATGTACACAGTAAGGTAAAAATTCGTAGCTTCATGCGGCTTAATTTGCCAATTTTTTGATAAAAAAAAGTTTCATCCAAATGCCAATCGTGTTAATGTTTTTAGCATTCGGGATTCTTACCTAAGCTTTACTTTGCATGGATCTTTTCGCCAGTTTAGTTCAGTTTAAACATCAAACTTTGTTTATTTAAAGGGGATTTACAATACAGACGTCTGATACACGTAACTTCACGGTGCAAACCCTGAATGGAATGTACCGATAAAAAATAATAGATATCACATCTAGCACTTCATTTAGTAAAACAATAGTCTTATATTGCTTATAATGACATATACATAGACAGTTTATAAGCTAATTCACAAAGACAGCACTTAAGTAACAAGAGTAATACAGGTAATAGGAATACACCAGTTTCGCCAGTTACTTAGTCAACAGAACTGTACTGAAATTTCATTTAGAGCTTTTTCCAAGACTCAAAACATGAAAGAAGCATAGGCTGTGATTAGCTTAGCGTGTTTGGTTTTTTCATGTTCAAAATATAATTTAACTTTCAGGAAAGCAAGTTTATAGATGGAATTTTGGTATAGTAATGAGTGCATTTTCAAATCAAATATTTTGACATCTCAGTTTCGAGATTGCAGTCATATCTGCCCTGTAAATCTGGGCCCAGATGATTTTACGTAATACGATTAAAACAGTTACCATGGCATTTGACGAAACCAATACGAAAATAATTTTTTATCCTAAACAAAAATTATAGTTACAACTTTAGGTCATGTAACTGTAAGAAACTAATAAAAGCTTAAAAAGATTAATCACCGAACATCTGTATGTATGTACATCAATTTTAGTTCGTTTCTGTCGCGTGTAGATGTCTCTGTGCGACCAGTTTTCATTTACTGCTGCCGTGTAAACGTGCTTACACTGTTCCTGGTTTCTGATTCACCGTTTGTCGCTACAATTAAATTGTTTATTAGAGTGTTTATTGACCTCAGATATTTGCTAATCGTAAAAGAGAGTACGCGCAGAAGTCAACCATACATGCTGATTTTGGCTTCAAACTTAAGTTCTTCAGAATGTTCTTATTATAGTACACCTTCAGAATGAATGTAAACTGTGTCTTAAGTTGTCAAATGTACCGTTTTGGCAATGCTACGTATTTTTAGCACACGCATTTTTGCAAAAATAGATGTTTTAACAATTAAGCATACTCTTCATCTTTTGACTAAAAAGAGGCCAAGTTGTGTAGAGTTTCTGTATTTCCTATCACAACATATCCCCCATTTAACTGGTAATTATTTTTTATACCAAAAAAGAGATAATATCTCTCAGCAGCAAGGTTTTTGAAAAGCCAGAGTGCTGCAAGGGTTAATTTTAAGTCTTCGGCTTTTCAATGTGTAAACTTAGTATTACTACTTAGGTGCCATATTCCATTTCAGCGCGCGTGCATCAGTAACATGCCTTGTCTTGCATGATCTTACTTCACCTTGTTTCGTCTCGTCTCGTCTCGTCTGCTATAAGCCTATAACCGTTTGCTTCTTGCTCCTAACGTCTCCGACCCAATCGAGTTTTTACTGAAAAAAGAGCGCAAATAAGAAGAATAAACATAGCTACTGGGGATGTCGGAATAATTGATATTAAGCGTTTCTTTTACTCTCCCACAACTTCTTTTGCCAATATTTCTTCCATTATGAATTAGATTTAATGTTTTATTATTTTGTAAGTATAAATTTTTACTAAACTGCCTCATTTCAGTACTTTGGATTCGCATTGCATATGAACCTGCAGGGAAAATTGTTGCTCCATTGCATTAGTAGCACGTTATTAACTCCACTAAAGTGCTTTATATATCGACGATATCACTGTCGACCATTGATGAAAAGGGTTCCAATTTTCCATTATATCATAACACTCTATGCAACATTCATTTGAAGCGTAATTACGATGCCAGTATTGATCTGTTAGGCGAGTCTAGACGGTATAGACATCCTTCCGAGCTAATGGCGGTTCCTCTGGACACAAAACTACAAGGTATATAGGCTCTGTATTCTGAAGCAGTTGACATTTACGACCAATCAAACTAAATAATAATATCTTGGTTCTCTTTGGCGTGTAGTAATATTAGTTTCGGTAATGACGTTTTCTTACCGGCGATTTCAATCTTTACGACGCAGCAGATGGAGCCAGCAAACTGCTGCTGGGTGATAATGAGAACTTATTGATAATCTCTGCTGTACATGTACGTAGTATTGGAGAGTTGTAAAGGTCTATTACCTACACGAACGCGCTTTTAGTAGCGGCAAGCGGCAGTATTTCGGTCGACTGTCTGGATTTTTGTAGAGGAGTCAGCTTACCTGTTCTTTTAAGGAAATCTTGATATTGTGAAATTGTGGCTTCATGATTACGTTCACGATGAAGGTTAGTTAATCAAATTTATATACTTAAGCTTTGTTGGAAATGGCTTTCCGATTCAATTAACAGTTTAATCTTTTGCTATAGCTTAAAACTTAGATTTACAACGTATTCACATTGCTCGGAAGTGGTACTGCCAAACCACTGGCGTAGCAGTGTTTAGTTTTTTTACTGGGTTTCTACTGAGCTTACCTGTCTTGAGTTTCTTTTATTTTAGAATTCTGCAATAGACCTAATAGGCATAATTATTATGATATACTGACTTGCAATGTGATGTTTCACTAACTTGTAATTGTTGTTCATTATACTCTAGTGCGTCATATTGTATTATGTTATATTATATTATATTATGTTACGTTACGTTACGTTACGTTACGTTACATTATATTATATTATATTATATTATATTATATTATATTATATTATATTATATTATATTATATTATTTATTTGCGCGCAAAAGTACTAAAAAGAAAAAGTAAAAAAGCACATAAAGAACATAAAAAGCACATGAACAATATTTGGCCTCACTAACGTGCCAGGACTAACAGCAGGAAACTTAATCCCCAAACAGCAAGCTACCTGTTGACATTATTTGTTGTAATGTTTTAATTCTAGTTTACCGTTTTATTTTTATAATCTAGGAACGAAATGTAGATCTTACAGCACTAAATTAAAATCACATTTTTTAGTTGCACTAACTGAACTTTGAGTCTCTAGCTTTTTATGTAAGGCATTAAAGTAATAAAATTTCAGTCTAATCGCTTCAGAAATAAAAAAAATGCAAAACCACCTAGACTTCTCGACTAATCTTACACATTACACGGTATGGTTAATTGTGAACTTCCGTTGTAATGGATATAATTTTTGTGTAGTGTGATTCCAAAATAGACATTTACTCTTCGATTGAGATAAATAAATAATTTTATTTCTGTTTTAGTTTCTTCTACGTGTTTTTATCAGACGTGTTTTTCACCACGTAAAATAAATGACTTAATTGTGCTTGATTTAGACAACATATAATTAGTTTTGATGTTGATCAAGGTGGTTGTCATAATCAATTTATTCAGTGGGATTCAGATTAGTAGAAATCATGCTTAAATCTGCTGTCTAATGCCTTGCGATGTCATATAATTTATATTGGTCACTAAAAAGCTTTATGCTGCAAGTCACGGAATGTCTTGTTTGTTCAGGGGAATTGCGTCTTCGTGTTGGTTTGAGTGTGCGTGGATGCAAGAACGAGTTAATTTCTTACACAACATTGATTTTCCTGAACGTTGTCTAGGTAATACATAGTTGTACTGAAATGTTCATTGGTGGCATTAGATTGGATGTTATTTGCTTTTTCCGTATTGAAAACAATTTCTCAACATTCTTGACATAATTATGAGTACAGATTGCCGCTGAGTTGGGAAACTATTTTTACTGTGAACAAACGTGCACATTTACATTGCATCATTAAAAATTTCAGCTAATATTGCTGGTACCCAAGAGAATTTATGGATACCAGGGCAAAAAAGAACCTTGCCCCCTCCCATCTCCTCCAAATCTCCAAATACTGATATTCAAACTAACTCCACAATTGCAGTACTAGTTTTTCACAATTGTAGTAACAACTTTTAGGCAGAAAGGTAGGTAAGGGATTATAAAATTAAATTTTCAGTATTTTTTGAATATTTTAAAGACGATTTGATAGTAGAATTTAAAGGTCCAATATATCTGTAAAAAAAACTCGTATTTGACAGATACATTCTACTTAGAAGCAGAATAACGTAGTTTTAACTATGCCAACCAGTGGACGGTTTTAGTTTGCAAGAGCACATTTTGTTTTGTTTGGTTTGCTCAAAGTCAAGGTAAACCCTCGTTAGTTTCCTCGCTTGGCTTGTGGGCCTCCGGGCGCCGCCCCAGCTGACGCCCCTCCCAGTGGTATTGTAACCTGTCGTGGACTTAAATAATTTAAATTGCGATTTACAACTATTACGATTTTTAAACATCACGCCCTAATTTATTTATCTGAAAGTTGAAAGGGTATTTATTAGCACACATATGTAAGTCAGTGCCAGCAAAACGTCAGAATATGTGACCCTGGTACAATCTGCTGCTGAATTCGGTGAATTGTTCTATCTTGCAAATTCAGTATTACACCAATTTACATGGAACTGCTACAGCGACGTTAGCGTAATTTTTACCTGAGTAACAATATAAACATAATGGTGTCATTGCAGTATGTACCGGCCTACCGGTATTGTTGAGAACTTAATGATTGTAGGCCCACCTATTTGTGTCTAAAATGATGTTGATGTGCTTTCCAGAAAGCTCAACACAAATGTTATTTTCTCACTAAATTTGTAATAAAATGCATGATTACACACAGCACCATGGAGCCGCGCTCATGCTGCTTGTTCTACAGTTACTTTTACTATGATTCCCTCACTACCATTCTTCCCTGTGCAAGATGCCAGCCAATAAAACGCCAGCGGTGATCAATACCTCGCTAGGCTTCAAACTTCGTGGCTTCCACTCCCAGTTTGTAGTAAAATTTGCCTCTGCTGCAAATAATGAATTCTTAGCTCGTAGATTTTGATCTAGCAGTCACATTAAGAGAACCGCAGGTTACAATCATTGTACTTGGTCACATGACAGTTGCTCTGTTGAGACAGAGCTAAATTTGATGGATGCTGAGTGTATTATGATTACACAAGTAGCATGCTAGTTTATACGATTTTTGACCATTGATCACAATTTAACAATTTTTGATAATCATTCGATAGCACTATGTCCTTCTGGTGAAAAGCTATTTTAACTTTTTCATTATTATGATGGGATGATATATGATAGTAGAAGAGGCTGTTCATCAAGCAAAAGAAAAACCTAACCGTGAGACAAAAGTTAGCAGGACGATTTGAAATATTTAACCATCTTGACAGTAAATAATTATGGCAGCAGCAAAGCATGAACTAAAGATGCTCTGGCTTAAGGATGTGGTTAGACTTAGTCTTAATGGTCTTTGGACATAAGCATGGTCAATGGATTCACATGACCGAATAAAAAGTAAATTTAATCAAGTGATTAATCAACATATAACTTTGCAAACAAGTGAGCGAATAAACGAATCCATGCATGAGCAAACAAATGAATTACCGAGCAGGAGAACAAACGAACTTATGAACAACAACAACAAGAGCAACAACAATAACGGCGACAACAGTAGCGCCAACGACAACAAACAATTAAACACAAATGCAACATACACTTCATATGCTTTCTCTTTACACTTAAAAAGTAGGTGCGATATGTAATTATTTGTCTTGATAAGTAGAATCATCACATATGATTACATGTGGTTATATTTTCATACAGCTAATGCGGTGCTAGAGGAATCGTAATAGCTTATTGAGTATCCAGTCTCACTGTTACAGTACAGCCAGACTTCAGTCAAAAAAGTTAACTATTAGGAGAGATCTAGCAAAAGCTGTCTTGTGTGGACTCATTTGCAGATCTAGTCGTACTATTATAGTCAACCCCCATCCTTAAAAAATAAAAATTGATTGCTTATCGCACCACCTGACCTCCACATTGTCGACACAATACTAATGATTTATTCCAATAGTAGCTGATCGTAATTCCCTTTTGGTCAAAATAACACTACTCAAATTTGTACTAGTTGTCTGCACGCTTCATGAGGCTAGCGTTGAGCGCCAGGCATAACTCGCCAATTTTCCTTGAATCAGGTTAACTTTCTTCCAATTTTTTTCGCAGTTGCCAGTTTCAACTATCTAAAGAATGGTGAAAGTAATAATGCCCGGAAATTCTCAATGTGTTTAATTGTTATTTTAATTTTTTGGCGAAACTTTTTGTCAGATATCCGTAGACGGTTGGATTTCAAGATTATACAGAGACCTAGATGTTAGTAAGTCACTTGCTACTATGAATTTATTGATGCTTGAGTCGTCATCCAAATGTTCAATGGTTTCATTGATCAATAAAAGTCTGCTTACTAGATGATATCAAGTTCCATTTTTCATGATGATAATGCTAATGTTTTATTATAGACATTTGTTTCCCATAATACCCTCATTGCATGATTTTAATAATTGCTGTTGGTATTACGATACTAGCTACTACGCTAATACGCTCTAATACGCTAATAGCAACAGATTTGCCATATTTCTGGACAGCTCAACCATATGTACATGCATTTGTTAGCTGACTAGAAGAATCCGGCATAAAGACGACTGACAGGTTTCACACTTAGCATTAGCCCCTGAAGTGGCATATCCTCACTTGTTTGGTCAAGCGTTCTGTCACGTTACACAAATAGAAGCTTCTCTGGAAAGCCATTATTAGTGCAATCATCTCCAGGCGAAAACACTGCAAATGCGAGAAATTATCTGGTCTTGCAGTACTTTCTTGAAATGCAGCTTTTAACCAAGGCTGGATATAAGCATAAGTCAGGTGGGATCATAGGCCCCATTTCAAACAGCTTATCAAACATTTTTGTAATCATGCGAAATAGTAAATATGGCAGTGAAGTGTATATTATATGTCTTTGCAAATAACAAATGTAGCCTACTAAAGAAATAGATTGATTTATAGAAATGCATGGCCAGCATTTTTATTAAAGTTGTATATAACACAAAAGAAAAGAACTGTGCTGAAATAGTAAATAAAATAGTACATTCAGGTTTCTTCCGCATTCGGAATTGACGTCTAACATAATGCCAATCATTTCTGTTGATTGCCCAATCAGCGTGCAGGTTATTTCGCATCCCTGCAGAGCTTAATTAACGCAGGTACGTTCGGGACATTTATCTACAGCTTGTTATGAAAAATGCTCAACTTTTCATTAGTTAGCGGGAATAATATTGACCTGGTTCTAGACTTTATTGTTGTCAATTCAAATTGCAAGTGAATTAGTGGAAATAGTCTAGTTTCGTTTATAGGAAGAAATGCACAATGCTTACGTCTATGAGTTGCTGATTAAACCATTTTGCAATCAAGAAGATATGCAGTTTAGTTTAGTTTATGGCTTTGCAAGTTAGATAAATACAACTATCTGATTAACTTTAATTAAGGACAAAGCAAAACGTTTTCTTTTTTGTTCAGTTTTTTTAAAACTCAATGAGATCTTCACAGTCAAAATTAATTCAAACGTGGTCAAAGCTTATATTACACATCAATGTAATATTAACTAATTTTGTGCTATTTTTCTGGTTATAATCATGGTTAAAAGATGTCATTGGGACTTATGTGACACTGGCATTCAATATAAGGGTCGTCTATGGAATGGAACAGTCAAACTTAATCCATTTCCGTAGCCTAACAAACGAAAAAATACAAAAACTGAATAAAGATTGTAGACGAGCACATGATCAGTTAATATAAAAAAAATACATTGCGGGCTTGATATTCGTATGTTTAAAGCAAGAGAAGCTTAATATTTTTGTTGCTCATCTATTGTAAATCAAGGCTAACAGCTTAGTTTCTTTATTATACTTATGTCTCTGTATTTTGTAGTGCTTTGAAACTTCGTCTCTACATTATGTTTAAATTGAAAAGTCATTTTTTGGCTACTTGAAGTGTTAATTTCATGTAAAAATAGCTGCTGCTCTGCAAATTTGTGTTTACGAAAAAGTGCAATCAGATTATCTGCTGATTAGAAATTAATTGTGACTGTCATGTTGTTTAGTTTAGTTTAGCTTAGCTTAGACTGTTGTTGTCCTGCGCGAGCTGTTGTCCCGAATGCTGATGAGTGTGCTTACGTTGAAATGCTTTATGTGCTTTAGTTTGGTTAACATTATCATTTACGTTTAAAAAATCAAGTAACTTTACGAAGTTTTTGTTGATGCTCAGTATTCTTTACCAAAGGATTCTTTACCAGGAAAACTGACCTCTCAAAATCGTAAGCCCATGCGGTCATGCCAACTGATGCATTTCTGTTTGGCCTCCTATCTGTTCTGGCCTGCTTATAACACCTAAGCTGTGGGACAATTTCGGCACAAAATTACATGTAGGTGCATGTTATTCACTATCGAAAATGTTTAAAAACTTCTCTAAATCTCAGAATCTGAATCACTGGTTAGCAGTTGCGCCATTATTGTCTGTTGGTAAAAAAATAACTGAAAAAAAGAAATTATTAAGCAATAAAGTTAATTAGCAAAGGTTCAATGTGACTCTAGATTTCTCGTTCATAGTTATACTATTATAGTCCTTTTGTGAATCATTTCTTTTCGATTACTATATTAATTTAACATGCTATTTAACATCTAGTTAACACTCTATTACGAACTATACTCTCACAATCACCATCTTGATATATCCATGAAATCTTGATATATAACCACGAAAATAGCTGAACCGTTTTGCTGATGACTACTCACCTTAAAAACATTTCAGAGCGCTCATTCGACACAACCTGTTTATCGTCATGTTCTGCCTTACTCATCAATTACTGGATAAACGTTTTATAGGTAAATTAACACTGTCTAACAGAAATATAGATTTTCCGTTAGTCATATGGTCTGGACAGTTTGCGTGGTTACTCATCGCGGGCTCCAAGAATCCGCTACATTAATCCACCATCCATCAAACACAGCTTCATACATGGCTGACACTTGATGGCGTTATTTTGTGGCTGTTGCAACGGTTGAAAGCTCTTATCTATTGTGATTTCTCGGAATTAACATGTTGCTGGAAACGCTTATTGTCCAAGAGCAATGTATACACGAGCACTATAAAGAACGTAAGTGGCGTTGTTTCTAAAAGGGATATCTCTTAGAAATAATGAAATTTTAATGCATAGCGATCGATCCATTAAACTGCACTCTAATGAAATGCATTATTCGTGTAACAATTATTAAGGAGCTGTTTATATGGCAGTAAAAGTAGTTAAGTTATAGCTGCAGCAAACAAAATTTCTAGAAATTGAGTCATTTGCTGCGTTTCCTGTATGACTTCCAAGACTCGCTGTTGTTGCTCTTCTCTGTGCTAAGTCGTTGTCTCAGATCGCATTTATTTCACTTACTTACAGGGATTTCTACTTATATAACTGACTGGTGGAAGTGTACTTATAAGATTTGAGTTATCGAATTATGAGTTAGACTTACAGCAAAAATAATTAATATTACAATTACTATTAACTCCATTACTGAGATTTTCACACTTTTTGCTTGTGTCTTGGCGTTTAAATTTACATAGATTATTGCCCAAAATCTCAGATTCGGAAGCATGATAGGATCTTATTAAATTACTATATAGTTTTTCTTCAAAACTAGTTCAGTGTGTGTTCCCTCTAGTCCTTGCCATCACTACCACGTGCTTATAACTGTCTGATTCTTAGGGTTTAGGCCCACGAGACGCAGCTGTGGGGACCTAATGATTGTAACGAACCTTCTGCGGGTAGAATAACTCGGTTAGTTTGCTGGACGAGTCTCAGTGACGCGAACTTCTTCCTTGTGGAAGCCGTGTCATTGTCGTTATATTGATGGCAATGCGCTCGACGGCTACAAGCGAAGCGCTTTCGGAATTATTAGGAGTTCATTCCGTGGACAGTGTGTACGTATTTTATTGGCTTACGTATCTGTTATTAGACAAATTATACCGAGAAACAAGGTATTACCTCGGAATCCAAAAACGTATACGTTTCTCAATTTTAGTAGATTTTAAGTTGATGTCATACAGCTTAATATGGCGTGCAGGATAAATGTCAATACTTGCTATAGCTGGCTTGGTACAAAGAAACGGAGAAAGGTGAGAAATTATTAGAACTTGATTAAAAGGTAGTTATCTGCTACTTCGCATATGATTATTAATTATACTAACTGCTATTTTTTACGCAGTTTGTAAGAAGCGTTTTATTGGTAACTGACCGTAAGATAAAGTAAGATATTTCGCTTAATGTCGATCATCTGCAAAAATAACATGACGTTAAAGCCATTTATCGGCTAAATTATAGCATATATGCTCTTCCTTTTGCAAAACGGAAAAATCTTACTGTGGTTTCTATAAAAAGTCTTATTCTGTGATCTGCAAATTTATTCTTTTAATGCATTGTGATCTGCAAGTTTATTTTTTTAATGAATCAGGTTGCTAGGAGACAGTTTTACCGCAGCGTTTCTAGTACTTACTCGTTCCTGTACATTTGGCGCTAAGCCTTCGTCATACTAATAGTCTGTTATGGGCGTGTATGCTGAATGGGCATAAACGGACATAAAGACGAAAATTAATTACAAAATGCCGCCTTAAAATATATTAAATCTTTGTATTTGTACAACTTGTTGGCTGTGTAATTTTATAAACCACATTCAAGACAATTTGGTTGAGAAAGTACTAACTTAATTTGACTGAGAAGTCATTAACTATGACGCGGTTAACTTCAAATTTCAATCTAAAATTACAATGATTGTAAATTTACTTGTATGTAAAAGCGCAGAACTTTTAAGCGTCCCCATTTACATTAACTATAATTACCGAATTATCACATAATGTGTGTACTACAGTTTATAATAAGCCACTGATATTCTTAGCCATAAAAATGATTTGTACCCTGGCTGTTACCATTCATATTGTACAATACGATACATTATCCTTGGTAAAAACGTGTACAGTAACTGTATTGATTACACAATCACTGGCGCTGTGTGTGCTAAATGTTTAGTTAGTATCGATTCCGAGGTTACATGTTGGTAATCCTGTTAAATGTGACCTTCTATTAATACAAGCATTGGTTGGCTTTTTAGCGGTAAGCTTGAACAAATTTATTGTCATGTATTCATTTTTGTTGAATTTATTTAAAGGATTAAGCATTTTTGCTCATTTGGATTAAAAAGTACTATTAGCTGGAAAAAATTAAGTCATGCCTGTTTCTGCAGCAAATCATTTCGACATTAGTTTGCAAAACGCTCTTCAAGTAATTAATAATAATTATACTGAGTAATTAAAAATAAAATTGGTAATGTATTATACTATCACTGCAAAATTAAATGTTTGAAATTTCTTTTAGAAGATAATGAATTGTTCGCATACGCAGCATGTGCTTATTAAAAATACTTTTTCCAGTAACTATTTAACAGTACCTTGTGGCCAATGCTAAACAGTCAATGTGCAATAATTCTTTTACATTTCTGAACACTGCAAGTCCAAATTCGATATTCCAATAACCCCCAAAGACGTGTTGCTGAAGTGACTGATGTGTCTCAGCCACAGTTGGGTGTCCATGCATATACTTTCTCCATCTAATGAAACTTCATAGAGCGAGTATCGAACCCAGGCAGTCATGAGCCATTCTTACGAAACATGTGAAGACCTCTCATTTGTTAGCCCTGCCTAATTACAGTGTGGGTAGAGATTGAATTGACTTTACACCAGCTAATCACACAGCACAAAATCCGTTTTATGGTATAAATTCCTTGTGCAAAGAGTTCAAAATATTATATCTCCGTGAAACTTTTAGACCGCATTTTTAAATATTGTTGGTTTTTGTCAATTTCAGGACGAGCCAAGTGAGCAGATGGCACAGGATGGAGTGGCAGTTACAAGGAGGAAACAACCGGAACAGCCACCTCATCCTGGCAAGGATGCGGGAGTGGTTAAGGTAATTACGATATTCAGTGAAAAATACCTGATAATTTATATGCAAGAATGAAATCAAATACATGAAAAGTTCAAATTATTGGGTATTAGAGACTGTGTCATCAAGTGTTGCAATAATAGCATGGGAGATTGACATCATTGTTTTATGGTTCTCCTGAAAAATGATATCATGCCCTAACTAAGGACTTGTAGTCAGAACTTCATTATAACTGTAAGGGTTTATTAATTTGATTAATTCCTACACAATCAATTAGCCTGTGGGGAGGGTATTTCCTGTTTTATACGTTTCCTTGCTGGCTGTCATCCAGAATTACTAAAAGACTTTATTTACTTCAACCTTATTGCATTTTTAGGTTCAGCCAGATTTTCGGAGAGTGAGTGGCATCACAACAGAGATATTCAACCAGATCCAGCAAGTGGAGAATGAGAATGGTATTCCCATGCTTAAGAAAAATGTGGAAATGACAATCCGCGTGCTCGACAGCGGTGCTAATGGAATACCAAAGAAAGTGGAAGGAACTGTAGGCGAAGATCATCTCGTTCAAAATGTGGAAATAATCAAACGTCCAGGCCAGACTCTTGGATTGTACATTCGGGAAGGAAATGGTTGGGACAGAACTGATGGGGTTTTCATTTCAAGAATGGCTCCAGGCAGTGTGGTAGAACAAAGTCACATTTTGCGTGTAGGTGATGAAATAGTGAGTGTTAATTCTGTTGATGTCACTCGTATGAGCCTAGATGATGTAGTCATTATTATGTCAATACCCCGACGTTTGGTGCTAACTGTGCGTAGTCCTCGGACTACAAATGGCAAAAGATTGAGTTTACCAGGAACAGAAACCGAAGAAGCTAGTGCACGCATTGTTCAGCAAAGGTCCAGCTCTTACTCAGCTATGCCAGCGACTGAGCAGGATGATGAGCTATATTACAATTCTCAGCCACCACGTATAACACGTACCTTCCCCCAAGTAATTCATGGTTACAGTGAGGGTAGTAGTCCACGTAGTGAGGAGAGCGAGAGGTCTAGTGACCATTCGGATTATTACATGACTGAACGCAGGGACTATCGCGCACATACCCATGCAACGGGTCCACGACATTTAGAACGCGCATACATATCTGCAAGCGGAAAATTAAAGCTTGCTCCTGCTCAACCATTAACTAGCACCAGAATGTTAAGGCCTGATGTACACAGGCCTCCACCTAGATATACTAGACATGAAAAACTTAGTCCTAAACACAGGTTAGAACATGAACGAACATGGTCGCGTGAGAGGTATGATCGACATTCAGAATACTCTCACCCATCAGTTCGTGATCACTATCGACCAGATCGGCCTGCCCGTAGTGATATATATCGGCCGGTTTACATTGATCCTCATGCAGTACAGCAGTATCCTGATCAGCCAGAATGGTCTGGGTCTGGATATGTTTCTGATGGTGGTTATGTGGAACGACGACCTCAGATGCGGGTTAGGCGTACCTTATCACCAGAATGTGCCTCCGATTCAGAGGTGACTCATATCTACAGTACCAGAACTCCTTTGGTACGTCGACAGCAACAGCGATACCAAGAGGATCTGGACAATCATAGTCGTAGCAATTCACTGCCAAGGATGAGTAGTAATGGAGAAGTTGCAGAGTTCAGGCATTGGCTGCAAAAGTTCGATGCCTTGTCCCATGAACTACAAGAATTGAATGGTGGCGAAGGAGATAAACCTATGTCTGAAAAACATGTGTCTCCAATCAAAGGTAAGTAGACCAGTTGTTCATTGCAGTTTTTTATTATTATTATATCTCTCTTAGTCAGTCTCAAAAGTCATAACATTGCTTATTGTTTCTTTGTTGGAAAAATATTATTTATTTAAGAAATACTATTTCACATTGAGAAAAATAATGATACAATGTAATAAATACATGGTTTAGGTCCGTTTCCCAGAAAAAGTGTATCACAAAAAACTTTTTGCAGAAAAACCATTTCCTGGAAACAATGACTTCCCAGAAAATTTTTTTGACAGAAAAATCACGGTTACATTTTCAATTCTAAATTTGCTATTTTAGTAGGATAAAGCCTTTGATTTCTCTTTCTCTGTTTGCTTCTCCCTCTTTGCCACCATCCCTTCCTATTTCCTTTCTCCTCTATGTGTCTTTTTTCCTGTCTCACTGTATGTCTCTCCTTGTCCTCTCCATCTCCCTCTCATCATCATCATCATCATCTATCTCCCTTCCACTCCCTCCCTTTCCCCCACTCTCTCTCTCTCTCTCTCTCTCTCCCTCTCTCTCTCTCTCTCTCTCTCTCTCTCTCTCTCTCTCTCTCTCTCTCTCTCTCTCTCTCTCTCCCTCTCTCTCTCTCTGTGTCTGTCTGTTTCTTCCTCATTATCTCTCCCATTTGTCTTCTTCCATTCTCTCTCTGTCATTCTCTCCCCCTTTAGCTTTCCCTTCTCTCATTCCCTTTCCGCCCTCTTCTTTCCCCTCTGCCCCGTCTTTCTTCCTTCTTGTTCTTTCTCTGTCTTGTCTCTTTCTCTCCCTCTCTTTCAACCTTTCTCTCTCTCTCTCTTTCGCTTTCTCTGTCTCTCTCTTTCATTCTTTCTGTTTCTACTCACCTTTAGTAATCTAAAACACTGATTAATTACTATCAAAAATTCGTTTTATTTTGTTTCATTTAAAATGACGCATTATTTAAGCGGTCAATCTTGGTTTTTTAAATTTTGTTTTGGAAAAAATTTTGTTTTGAAACCTCGTTGCTAGAATTTAAATTTGTTTTAGAGGGAAATTGCTTTCTGAAAATAATTTGCATTGTATCATTTGCTGCATATAATTACTTCAAATTCAGTTAATGTTCATAGGATTTTGAAATAAAGGTTAATAAATAATAATTATAAGAAATGAAAACACCAAAAAACCAAGGCTTTGCACACCACACAATTTGTTAATATCAGCATTTGCCCAATAAATTATGCTCCTTCAGAAAATTTTTTACAGGTTCTTTTATGGCAGGACAAGATTCTAGTTCATTATCAAGATAATACTTTGAGATGAAATGTTGAATTTGCAGATATTTCACAGTCACGTTCGGATACATGTACATCTTCTCTAAACTCCGAGAAACGAACGAAATACAGTAAGAGTAAGAGTAACAGTAAGAGTAAGGCACTGGTTAACTTTGGTAGCAATTACACGCCGTGATTACTCAATATATGTGTATATGGAAAGGTCAATGTGATTCGCTACCTAGTCATTCTGACGGTGCAAATCTACTTTTTGTCTTAACGAGTGACCATTTTTTGTTATGTGATGCCTATTAATCAATACACGTAGCCCAAATAAATCTATTTTTTATTGCGCTCTATCAAAAACGATTTTTTACATTTTCTGTGAATTTTTTTCTGGGAAGTAAATTTTCGGGCAAAAAACTTTTCTGTGAAACGAGTCTACCTCTAAATGTACAAATGTTTGCAATACACAAATGATCACGTTTGTGTGTTTATAATATGTCATTTTAGGTCAATTGAGAAAGAGTAGTGAGGGTGTACATTATATATCATAGTTCAGATAAGTCATAATCAAACATTGCATTGCTGCTTTACCTAGAGAAACATTCTTTGATCTAATCTCAGAAAAGTACTGCAACAAAGTTGCATAGCAGCATGTCAAATATTTAGTCCCATACTGCTCGCTCTTGTCACGTCGAATTGGGGTTTTGCAATCATTTTAGTTTATAATTAGTTTCAGAATGGTCTTCTAAAAGTATACGCCTATTCAGATTTTACTTCAGTACATATGTTATTGGGTTTAGACCCTATCATGATAGTGTATAAAAGTTTGGAAGTAGGAAACTTTAATGCAACAATACAAATTTTACAATGCATGCATACTCTCATGATGGCACTCAAAATACGGCCGGTGGAGGTATTACATGAGAAATAACTAATTAACATGTGACTTTACTTTAATAATTGTATTTTGTAAAAGAACTAATCGTCATTGAAATGTTGCTTTTCATAAGAATCTGCCAGACTGTATGTGTGAACCAGCGCCTTTTGAAGGTTGTTTGACGATTGTGCTAATAAAAGTGCAAAAAAAAATACGTGTTGTCTAAATGGACTTTAGTCCAACTTTGGCTGGAGTCTGTATTACGGTCTCACCAAATATTTTCGCGATTTCCCGGAAAACTGCAAGCGTGAAACAAAAGACTGAAAGAACATACTTTATTGATCATATATATGCACACACGTGAAACCCAGGAGGAGATTCGTCGGCATCGTGTCGCCTGATTTGAAAGCAGATAATTTGTTGCGCTTAGAGTATAGATTTAGGATTATGCGTCTGCGACCTTTAACATACATACATAAGATGACGAATCGATTTTATAATAATTAATACGGCGACGTATAATGCCGTGAATGTTTCTGACAGCACTTAGTTGGCAGTGGTTCAAATATTCACAAACAGTAAATGTTTTTTATTGCGTTAATTGCAACAAAATGAAGCTAGTTACCATGCAATGAAACTGACGGTCATAGCTACCTTAAGATTAAGCAAATATCGTTTTGGCACTGAAAGTTAAGCAACGAACTTACAGCATGTGCATAATATTTTGTACAATGTCACCTAAAGTATTGTGCTTCACAAACTCGAGTTTGCTAGAAAAGACGCTGACAAAGCCCAACAACGCTTTAATCGCTGAGGTAATCCCGGAAACGTTATATACACCATTTCAGTCGTACAAATAGAACTCATTGTTTTTTAAAACTTTCTCGGTTTTGCAAAAAGTTCAGGAAGGTTGGTCATGCATTCAGTGTACATGTCTCACGTACGATTTTTGTTGATAACGGCAGTTGAGCGACTATATTTGGTAGCATGGCAACATCCTCTGCGCCATCTTTAGTTCAAGTCTGCAACTGAACGAATGGCTGTTTGCGCATCATTTGATGCCCAATAAGCGGGTATGTCGAAATTTCATGTTGTACTTGCACGCTTGCTTTGTAGCTGGGCTAAAAACAGTTACTATGTAAAAGTGATAACCCTACCTAGTACCTAACTTTGTTTTCATTTCATAGGTGGCTCAATAACATTATCATATCAATTTCAGCGCTCTTACCCAAGGACAATTTCTCTTTCACAAACACGTGCAACTCGCTCACGGAATATTTTTGTTGTTGAAAATTATGTTAGTTTGTGATGTCATCAGTAGTTGGGCTCGCCGCCGTTAATTAAGTTTTTAATCTATTATTTAATTATCAGAAACGATTTTGCCCTATTAATTGTGTTAAAATGTATACTTTTTATCAGACTTGAAAATTGGGTAGTACCTGAAAAACGATCCATTAATATTAACAGCAAATCATTTAGTAAGACTTAGCAATTCATATTAAAGCAAAACCGGACCGAATGTTAAACTGTAAAAAAACATATTATTTAAAATATTGAAAGGAAACAGTTTTTAAGAATTAATGAGTTACGTGAAAGAATTATGGAATATTTTTGTTGTTGAAAATTATGTTAGTTTGTGATGTCATC
This sequence comes from Tubiluchus corallicola, assembly GCA_030141605.1. NCBI lineage: Eukaryota > Metazoa > Priapulida > Priapulimorpha > Priapulimorphida > Tubiluchidae > Tubiluchus > Tubiluchus corallicola. The sequence goes on from JAQGDQ010000114.1 coordinate 257,481, forward strand.
AATAGTTGGGTTCGCCGCCGTTAATTAAGTTTTTAGTCTATTATTTAATTATCATGAACGCTTTTGCAGTATTAATTGTGTTAAAATGTATACTTTTTAAAATGGGACTTGAAAATGGGTTAGTATATGAAAAATCGTTTTCCTTTAACAGACTTTACTTGAAACAGCATGCACAACCTCAGGTGGACTGCATGTGTGCCTATACTGTAACGCTGAACATGTAGACTTAATCGACAGTAGTGGTGGTGGTGGTGGCGGCGGCAGCGGCAGGTCGGCAGCGGCAGGTCGGCAGCAGCAGCAACAGTAGTAGTAGCAATATTAATAACAAATGTTTGTTGACTTAGTGGCGTATTTATGTTACACGCACATGCGCGGGGTAAACAAGCGACTACCTGCAACAAAAGTATTAATGGTGGTGGTACGCTGAACTTACACAATTATAATACACGTATTCTTTCGCACAAAAATTCATTAATTTGTTTTATCGGCGTTTCTTTTACTCAAACTCTGTAATTATGACGATGCTTGATTTACGTAAGCGTTTCTTCGTATTTTTGAAAACATTTTACTTATCTAAAATGAGTATACGTGTCATTATTAGTTACATGAAGCCATGTACCGTGGTAGTCCCTTATTCATTTATTTTCCAATCAATAATATTGCGCAGAGAGCCCTGCGTGGAGGAAAATCCCCTTGAAATGACACTACAGCGTTGTTATCTGTTACTTTGTGAAGAGTAAAATTAGTCTTGCAGTAGAGTTTTTCAAAATTGAGCAGGTTTTTAACTTGCTTGGCTTCGATACTTGTCTGTCTGCGTCAATACAATAAATTTCTCTGTATAAATAGGACATTGATTCTTTATAAAGACTTTGAACGGGCAATATATTTTCACAAAAGTTGCTGTGCCCAGAGTTTACTATTTTCTTAGAATTTTATTGAAATTTGCAAAACATAGAAATTTATACTTCCGCGCTTACTCGTTTATTAATCCTCCCGGGTTACAAGCATCATACGTTACCTTCTCCAAGATCCTTGCTCACTCTACTCTAAGCCCTCCCCGGAAAACTAAATTCAGGTTTCGTTATCTGCTTGCGTAAATGTCAGCATCAAAACCGGCATGCATTCAGTTTTACGAATAAATGCCGGGCGGAGAGTACCAGTGAAATTTTCGAGAGTTATCCCCAAAAAATTGACCCTAATGGGAAGAAAATAAAGAAAACTCTCCGTTCTCTTTTATAGACTGTAGTTCCTCCATGTATAAGCCTACCACATCTTATCGTGATCCGATCGCTCATTACGAAACCTTAGCACTTTTAAGAAGTGTGTGCACTGTATAGCAACAACAACGTAAGTACTAATTACCGCACTTACCGGTGGTGCAAAAATTCAACTGAAACTGTTAATGTGCAACAGTATTATATAAATCGCTAACTTAGTGAAAATAGCTTAGGTTATTTCGTGAATGTGCTTAATAATCTTAATAATACATCGCATTTTTAGCTGCTGAAAAATGCCGATCCAAACAAATAAGAGCGTTACTAGCTAATACCCATTTATTTTGCGAATTTTTAAGCGTTAGGTCAGTTTCACGAAGAAGACAGCGGATCTTTAAAAGGTAATCCACTACCAGGATTTGAACCCAGAACCAAGTGATTGCATAAGTCGCAAGGTTTGACCCAATATAGCGCTGTAGGTTTGATTAATTAAAAATGGCTGTTGATTAGTGAGCACGAAGAAGAATGGTCTTCTACAACCCTTTAGTAAGTCATTTGTAGTAGGAAAAAGTTCAGATTTCATTGAACTATCAAAAACAGCGTGACAGCCATGTAAAAAGTAATTGTGAGTTCCGCGGTAACAATATTACTTCATGAATTCGAAGAGGTACAAAATAGCTATGCAGTGAGCAAATTCAGAGTGGATGAATAATTTTAGTCAGAAGTTAATAGATTATATTTCATGAAAATTTAATGACGAAAAAGCATCGGTAAATGCGGTCGCTTTTAAAGGCATGGGTTCAACTTTGAAGCTCATTTCCTCTCATTCAGCTTTGGATATCTTTGTGCATCATCTATTCCATCCTCCTTGATTTCCGTTTCATCATAGACACAGACACAGTATTAGCGCTCCAGCAGCACGGAGTTGACGCCATACATGTTTGACTTGGAAGCCTTGAACATGCTCACTTAATTACGTAGACGGAGTAAATCACTTTGATAGATGGTCAGACATGCAGAATTGATCGCGGTACTTAGTGTTCAGGCGTAGTAACTGTGCCGTGCTTATGAACCAATTTGAACATTTTTCATCTAATCGAAGAGTCTGCTGCCCCAAGTTATCATGCATAGATCGAATATTGCAGTAATAGCATTGCTGGTTCGTATGTTTTTCATGCCCCCCAAACATATTTAGCTAAAGCGTTTACCCACGAAGTTCTCTTGGCTTCAGGTGGATAAACTGGTAAATAGCTAGAGATAAATAATGGACACAAGGGGAAATATAAAAATACTTCCAATAAGACCTTTTGCGTGGTTATCATACATCTGTCAGCAGATGGCCAGTACCGAAATCCGTAGCGGGGGAGTATAGGTGCGCTTGCTTGACGACTTAATTAAGGACCTGAATGTAGAAAAATGTAGGTACATGTAAACTATTAATTTATTATAAGTTTACAGTCTGCTCTTCACCTGCAAAGAGCTTGTTTGCTAATTAATAAATAGGCGGTCCGAATTTTAAATTTGCTGAATTCGTGTTGTTTTCAAGAAGTGATGCTTGAAATAATTCGCAGCTTTACTTGTAACTGTTTCTTGTAGTGTCCGAAAACTGACAGAAGTTTATATACATCTTGCTTACAAAATGTTTGAGTGCTGGGATTCATTGACTGTCTATTGGAGATCGCTTATTGGTCAGTACATGCAACCACTTTCATGGCGCCTACTATGGCTTGATTTAAGAGTGGTCAATAAGTGATCTCCAATATATTATCAATGAATTTCAGCATAAAAAAATTTTGTACACTAGATGTAATATGAGTCTCTGACAGTTCCCGCAGTAAATGAAGAGCTGTATCTCTTCCTAAAACGAATAAGTAGTGGGCTGTGTCGTCTGTCCTTCACAAGGTTGTTGGATAGAACTTAACTATAAATACAGTTTTTCTTGAATTGTTCCAGTTAAAAACACTAGTTCGAGGTATGAGCATATAATGCTAACTGGTTCTAAACATCCGACAACAGTATGGTGTGCGCAATGTGCGACAACGCATTGTGACATTCACAGCTTGTCTAACAAAAAACTGAACGCCTACAGACTTATAAGACTACCCACTTTTTGCTGTTCGAGCAATGATTGTCTACGCTGTCAGTTTTATTATATATCAGTCACGTATGGCAATACTAGCATTAGCAATCTTTACGTCCGTAAACTTTGAATTTATTAAAGTTTGTTTTTTAGCCAAACCCTCCAAATACAGTGGAGATGTATTCACGTCAGAAGAATACCGTGCCTGGTTAAACCGTGTTTCTTCTACCTCAGCAATATACGAAACTGTGCGCAGCCAAAGACACGCCGATATACAGAAACGTTTCTCTCGAATACAGAGTGCAGAAACTATGTTGAATGATGGTGCTGCCACTGATGGGGACATGACCGCAGAAGAATTGGAAGCACAGTTGAGAGAGTTACAACCTTTAGCCCCATCGCTAGCCCGCACCTCCAGCGACAAGCGTGCACAACCCCAGACTGTTCAGAAACGTGTGCGGTACTTGTTGGATGACGGTGGCAAAGCCTACATTCCCAATCCTTCCCCAACAAAAGCATCAGAGAGTAGGCAGATACCATTAGACATAAACCCTACCGACTTCCTCAGGTATAAATCGGAAAAGTTTGACGAACATCATCGGAGTAGGAAAACTCTTTCCGGTTTACTCACTGTGCATTTATATGCTGGTCGTGGACTTAAGACATCCACACGTTCAGATCAATATAGAGATCTGTATTGTGTAATTGAACTAGACCGATTACATAAAGCTCGAACTGGGGTCCGAACTGGAGATCAAAATTTCGATTGGGACGAAACATTTGATATTGATTTAGCCCAAAATCAAGACATCGACTTTCTTGTGTACAGCTGGGACCCACAGTTTCGGCACAACTTGTGTTACAAAGCTTCTGTTTATTTAATACCTCTGTTTCGTCATTACAAAATGTTAAATCTAGCAATTAAAATGGAGCCAAGGGGCACATTATATGTACGCCTGGTATATACAGAACCGAAACTTGTTCTGAAACGAACGCCGTCAATACGGCGAAATGCTGTGTTTGGGGTTGATTTAGAAACTATAGTAAAACGTGAAAATAGTGGACTGGGTGTACCTATTCTAGTCAAGCGTTGCATAGAAGAAGTCGAGAAAAGAGGTTTAGATATAATAGGATTGTATCAACTGTGTGGATCAGCGGTTAGAAAAGTGGAATTGCGTCGTATGTTTGAAAGAAATGCCAGAACAGCTGACTTGACACCAGAGAGTGTTCCCGATGTCAACGTCATAACAGGTATCTAGTTACATTCTTGATAGAAGCTTCAATCTTTATTTGACCAAGCAATAATGAATAATTAAAACCTACAATAAAGCATAGCATTGCTGACAAGTATGCTCTAAATAATATTTTAGATCACTAGTGAATATTGTCCAACACAGCACTTTAGTGACAACAACATATACTTGATTTTTTTTTGCAAACTTAATTGTGTTTGGAGAATGCGAAGAAAGATATGACTGTTAGCTCATGAGTCATTAGCTCATTGACATTAAGAATACAAGTACTTATACTGCAGTTCCTTTTACAGGCGTGTTGAAAGATTATTTGCGAGAGTTACCTGAACCATTAATAACAGATTGCTTATATCAAATGGTAGTTGATGCACTCAGTGTCTGTTTGCCGGAAGATCCAGAGGGCAGCGCTCGATTAATGCTCAGTATTCTTGACTGCCTTCCAAAAACTAATAAAGTAAGTTTGATGGGCTTATAAATTGTTAAGTGCAATGTTTATTGTAATGAATTGTTGATTCCTTTTTGATGGAGCTGTTTGTTCACACCATTGGCCAGAGTCAATCTCCAAATCCATCACATGTCAATTAGTTATTTACTTCAATTACTTCAATGGTTGCCAGGTAAATAAGTCATAGTGTGTATTCACTCATTGTACACGTACCCACATAAATGTGAATGCTGTAATAATGCCACCAGTTTCACCAATGAATCACATGATTGTGGGACATGTTGTGTATATAAACCACAGTCACCATCTAAATGGATTGCAAATGCCAGTTAAACTAATGACAGCAAAACTTTTGCAGAAAAAATTTGTCAGCATGTATAATTAGCCTAATTGCATTGCTTGCTGACATGGGTAGATTCCAGTGATTCCATAATCATAACAAAGTTGTTAGTATTCTTCCTTTGTTCCAGTTTTTGCACCGAGTTTTGTTTAGATGATGCATAGCAAGAGGAGAAGATTTTCTGCGACATTCACCCAAAATAGAAACCAAATTGATCCCTAATCCAGAAACTGTTTTCTATTTAGGCCTGCCAAACTCAATTACTTGCAGCAGTCATCGCTTATGAGATATCGATCAGGAAGCTGCAGATTTGTTCAAATCAATATTGTATTGTTTCAGGCTTGGAGAGCTTTAATGTACAGAACTGCAAATCAGGCTACATAGTCAGTATAAAGCTTTTGCATTGGGAAAGGCTCGTACAAATTTTAAATACTTGTCCACGTTGGATGTTTTCATAATTATTTACCCTGAGTATCCACATGTGCAAATGAAAAATAATCAAACTGTAATTTCTGCAAGACAGTTTAGTAGCTAAATATAATATAAGTACATATACATACAGAATTCTGTAGCCTGAAAAGCCCAGATGTCCAAAGAATTAACTCTGTTTGTTGTGTGCCTTAAGGGAAAACTTTCATTATTCACTCTTAGTTTTTGAAAAATTGTCTCATGCTATTGCAGATGGCGCTACTAAAACCTCATAAATCTAAAATATTTTGATGTAGTTATCTTTTGCAGAGTACACTTACAATGGTGCTGGACCACATGAAGCTTGTGGTATCTTACAGTGAGCGCAACAAAATGACAGTAGATAATCTTGCACAGTGTATTGGACCTTTTTTGCTTTGTCCTTCTCCAGGGAGCTCCGGAAGAGTACCTTTGGATTTTAAAAAGCCAACTGATGTTATGAAACATTTGCTGACTGTATGGCCAGCAAAACAAGGTAAACCCCAGGCTATGACGGTTTCCTTGCACTGAAATATCAAGTCAAGTCATTTGGCTTTTACTTGTTAATATTGTTGTGTACTTTCTATTTATTTTGTGCAGTAGCTCTCATCATGTACCGCTTAAAGTCGTAAAGCACAATTTGAGCTAAAGTATGAAAAATTAGCAGCAGTCTGTTGCCTGCACATTTCCTAAATGTATACATCAATTGATGCACACTGTACACTGTACACATCCACATCGTAACCAAAGTCATCATAATATCAGTTTTTAGTACAATTGCTATAGTTAATTTCTATTTCAGGCTCATCAAATTCAGAAAATCAGTCCAATAATGATGATGGTACTGTGAGTGGGTTACTACCATCAATGAGTACTGACAGCAGGACATCTCAAAGATCATTGAAATGGACAATGCAGTCTGATCCAAACAAGAATCTGCCAGAGTCATCGTGTTGACAAGGATACACTTTAGGAAATTTTTAGAAATGACTGTATCATTAGTTGACACGTATCTGGTTATGTAGTGCAATGACAACAATATACGTTCACATACGACAGCTGTTTTATAGCATAATAAAACCAATATTGTTCCAGTAGTTTTCTCCTATTTGCATATGTTTTTGGCACACTGCATTTCAGGTTGCATTTTCCTCAGATGTGGGCAAGTGCCAAACTGACACTTTGTTTCTAAATATGTATTGTTCTGTAATATAATTAAAATTGTACCAGGTAAAATTTTTACCGAGTAATGTGCTTATGTTATTTGTTGCACAGTAAGTTGTTTTATGTATAGGGCAAACGATCCTAGGCCAACTGTATGTGTGTAAAAAGTTATGATTCATTTTATAGCGTACAATCAGTCATAATCAATACATTTCCAGTATGACAGACAGTATTTCAAATGTCCTTCCCAACTGACCTATTTTGCATGCATCTGAAGCCACTCTCGTAAGTTTTAAAAACATTCCAAACGCTGGATATTCTTGCAAACAAAACACTCACATTAGCCGACTTGATTATTATAAATCAAAATTATCGATCTTGCTTTCTGAAATTCCTAATGGAGTTTGCAAGCCAGTACAGGATGCAGTAGATAAACTTGTTAATGGTTCTATCCATCTTAAATTACTGCACAATTTAAATTTAAATTGGTGCCAACTTTTGTTTCCGTTTCAAAACAATAACCTGAACTAGTTTTACAGACTGTTCCATTATAAGTGTTTAAATTAAGTTCAGCAGAACACACTGCACAAATCATATACTTTTATTTTATTGCAAGTTACTGCAAGGGTTCTGTGTTTCTTAATATATCTCTTTGTAGTAAAGTATAATCTTAAAATCATTAGTATTATCATGATCTGTGCAAGTAATAACTTGGTTACTACCAAGTTAGTAAACCGTAGGCCTACCCGTTATTTGTGCGGTGATATTAAGTATCAACACTGCCATTTTGTAAGTTATTGTTTATATTGTTCTGTGCTTTTATTGTTGAACGTAAAAATACCATGCATAAAGTTTAATTTTTTCTAATAAAGCATGTCCTGGCGCTCGTTGGTCAACTACAGATCAGTAATCAAGGTAAAAACACTAAGGGAAAAATTTTTGATATATTCTGACACTTTCTTTTTAAGCGACGTTCCCTAAATATTTGTATCATTGGCAATTCATAGCAATATGCAAATGTGTATGAGAAAATCACACAAATGTGATAAAAATTTCACCACTGTGATAACATTGAATTAATTTGGTACCACAGCTTGGTCATTATTAGCGAATGTAACAAGTTTAAAACCTAAATGTAAACGTTTATATGTGTAAATATTCACTAAACAACCGTGTGAAACTAGGTGAAAATTTTGCTTACGTTATTTATTTAAAATTAAAGTGTAGAAACGAACGTTATGTTACGAGTTATATGGAGTGGCATTTTTTATACGAAGATGCAAAACTTCCTTTGCCTGGTGCAATAACAATTGTCAAAAAAGATCTGCATTTAAATCCCGCTTTTATACGATCTTGATGTATTTACTATTTAGGGTGCGTATTATGTCATTTTTCATTCAGGCTTGGAGCCATGTACGTTATTTAGGTAGGTTTGTTTGCAATACTAATTTTGTACTTGTACTTAAGTTTTTATACCTGCGCAATTTTAAATTATGTTTGAATAAAACTCGCGTGGTGTTGCTAGTCACTCCTAATAAATTATGATCGTGTAAACAGTTTACTTAATTTTACTGTTGCTAGATTTAGAGAGAAAGAACATAGTGTAAAGCAATTGCCCTTGTGGGCATTTACATGTTAGAGTAAAAATAAAATATTAGTTAAACAAAAAACGCTTACTGCTTTCACTCAGTGTCAGCTGTTTAAAAAGAAATAAAAATCTGAACATGCACAAACGTCTTGGCCTATTTAAAGAATTTTTTCAAATAATTGAAGCAAAATATGTTTAGGTTAATTAAGCTAATTCAGAAAAAGTATCACTAATTTCGCCCATTCCTACTCATTACTGACTATAATGATAAATTTAATTCAAGAAGCTTCCAAAGCCTGCTTAATAACATGGTTCACAATTTATGTTAAATGTAGTACACTAATACACCTTGAATTATTATGAATGAATAGAGCTTAAAAACTAAATGTGAAAAGAGGCTGCATATTTATAAATAGTATATTTATTTTAAGTAACAATAACAGATAAATAGCGTGAGAAAAATTTTAACTCGCCTTCTCACAATTTTGATTTCTATAAAAAATACATTGCAAACCAGCAAACAGTGAACAATAAATTTCTTTTTACTTTTCACTAATCTGGATAAGTTTGGATGGAAGACACATCTAGAATAGTTGTATGTTCAGTTTATCTACTTTTTTCACCTTGCAAATTGTACATGTGTAGCATAGTCATGTGAAATCATGGCACAAGTGCAAGATTTACGATTGTTTGTATACAGCAATAAGATTTACAAAACAGACTTTTAACGAATGAATGAGCACTAACAAGCATGTAAGTGCTTACCATTCAGATCTTATAAAACGGCGCGCAGTAAAAATGGCACAGGAAAAAATGGCACATACGTTATTTTGATGCAGCGGTTTTCTATAAAACTACAATGTGCTCAGGAAGCAGATTTCTACTAAAGCCGAACAATACAAAACTTATGTCTGATTCTTTTGATTAAAAAAATTAATGCAAAGATAAATAAGCAAACATACAAAAATGTACTTGCATTGGTTTTATACAAACTAGTAAAAGACTCACAAAATATTTGTTCATTAAATAAATCTATAATCAATAATGCGTATACATATAATGCATTCCACATAGTGTTAACATTTTTAACTATTAATTTTGGCAATCATAGTAAACTGACAAAAGTTATAGACAACGTTACACAATTTTCCAAATGAGAATTTCTCGAACGTGGTTCATGAACGTTTTTTCTACGTTCTCTGGTGTTTGGTCGAGTTTTGCGAAAAAGAGCCAGCGAAAAGATTTCTATTTTGGCACTCTATACCAACCTTTCTTCACAAAGTTAATTGGAAATCTGTTAGATAGTTTTTGCCTAATAGGCTTACTGCTGTAAACAGACAAACAAACTGTTGAAGCATATCATCAATGACAAAGGTAAAAATAATAACTAATATAATTATCCCCACTGTAACCCTAAAACGTATTTTAAGTGTGCCATTTTTTTCCTATGCCCTTTTTACCGTGCTATTTTTCCCGTGCCATTTTACCTACATTCCTTATAAAACATTAGATTAAGCACAATATTGTGTTTTTAGTAAAAAGCAAACTGTTTTCATTAAGTTTTCTGTCAAAATTTCTATGTAGCCTGTAATACAGGAGTCCCAATTATATAGAAAAGTAGATTTGTGAAAGTTTAATGCAATAACACATTGTATTGAGCAGTCATGTATCACAGTAGCATGAAGTGGAAGTTCAGATCACTGGTTCACCTATTTAGTGCAGTCTAATGTAGTCCCATTATGCAGTCTATAAAAACCCTCTGTGCAAAACACTTAAACTCTATTTATATATATTAGCCTGCATTATAATTATAAAGAAATTAATACTAGATCTATAGTGCATACAAATTTCAGAATAAACACAATTTTATGGTGCCACTTGTTGGTCAAATAAAGAATAAAAATTCTATTTTACAAGTTCTTAGCTGAAACCAATAATTTTCACAAATGCACATTTTAATGTATCACAGTTAATTTTTAAAAATAAGAAGGCCTTATTAAAATCTATAAACAACTACAAGAACGATGTAGGACTGCTCTGCTATGGCTACAAGCTACGAAATCATATACATGGCAATTTTTTATTAAAAAAGTTGTCCAACAATACTACTGTTAAAATTTGCAGATTGAATTCAGACCTGCTCTTCAGAGACTTGCTGATAAATTACTAAGCCACTCTGCAACAATAACCTCTAACATCAGAAAAATAAAAGCTGGATTGGTATCATTAAATTTTCAGCTTTTTAATTGTTTCGTTTAAAAATACGCTAAACCAGTCTGTAATCTTGACAGTTGATATTTGATCAGAAAGCATGTAGCATAAGGCAAGCTGTGCACAAGCCAATAATACCATAGAACATCTTATTTGTGACCCGAATTCTTTTTGCATAAAATTAAAAAAATTCTTATAAAATATAAAAATGTATTAAATAAATGACAGCACCCACCATTAACACAGTGCAAAGTTTAAGCAATGCACTTCACTTTTACTATTGATTTATAGACTGGGCTTCTACTGATCACTTGCTAATTACACAGGGATACATCACTAACATATCAGACTAATTTTTCACAATACAGTGTGGGCTCAACGTATAGTGACAACTGAAGTCAAGCTATTCTACTTTTATATTTGAACAATAATTGTGCGCTTCACCTGGTTAAACAGTGTTAGTGAACACTGCTGAATGTGTAATTATAACTATTCTATAACACGCAACCTATTTGTTTGAGTAATATGAGCTTTTACTGTCTATCTTTGGCATAACGATCAGCTTCTAGCAGGCTTTGTAAAGCCCAATAAGACTGTTTACAAGTCAGGCTGATTCTTCAAAGGCTTGGTCCTTATTGAAAGGTATTACAGCATTTGAACTATCACTCACGGAAACAGTGAGCTCAGTTGCTTCATTTGGCACTCCAACATGTACATAGTGTTTTGATTTAAACAAGTCTGAGACAAAAAAAGCCTGGAAATAAAAGGAATCATCACATAAAATGACGATTTAGAAATAGGTATTGACAATTAAATCCAAAAGACTTTTACTGATAAATTTTTAATTAGAGTAACAAAGTGCCTAAATAGCTCTTAAGAAAACGATTTTTAAAAAGCTATTTTAGCGAAAGCCGTTTTTCTCAATTTCTTGTATTTTGGTAAGAAAAAAGATACATGTGAGCAATTTTGCAGCTTGGTAAACTTACAGTAAGACAACTGATGGTAATTCCTACTACAGAACCAGCAAGAGCATCACTCCAGTGGTGCCGATAATCAGAGATCCTTGACAATGCAGTCAAGTAAGCCATCGCTAGAAATATGACCTGGAGAGTATGCCTCAGTAGTCGAGCTCCCTTCCATGTCATGCGAACTTGCAAATATAACTACAATATAAATTTGTGTTTAACTACCTGTAGTTATTTACCTTTCAAAAGATTAAAATTACAACAATTATTTAGTAAAATCAGAAACAAATTTTAAGTTTGTCATTCAAAATAAGCAAAAAAAACGTTTTCCGAAATATTTTCAAGTATTATAAAACATCATTTTGCAACTTCGAATGCATTATTTAAAAAGGTTTAGCAGTTAAGAGGTATGATATATGAGCTGCTCTTCTTCATAATTTAAGCAAATTGTTAGGAATTTTTTAACCTTTTATTAGAAACCTAAAACTTCACCAAAATTAATGGCAACTAGGGGTGAACATTCCCTATCAGAAAGTGAATGCGGATCAAATTTTTGACTTTTGAACTCTAATCAAACCGAATTTCAAGATATTGAATTCAGTTTTAAGGATTTTTGAATCATTAATAAAAAACAGTCTTGCAAAGATCATGCCTATTTCTTTATTTTGTTCTGCAGTAAAAACACTAATACATGTATTTGTATAAAAATTGTGCACAGAAAATCTCAGGTAAACTGTGCTGGTTATCTGCTATTTCCAAACGTAAACAACGTATGTAGTTGAAATGCTGAATTATTCGAATCCATAATTTTAAGTTGGAATTGAATTTGAACTAAAAAAATGGTTCAAAAATGAAGTTTGAGTTCAATTCGAATGTTCGAACTAGAACATTTGATGCTCACCCTTAACGGCAATCGAGGGTGGGAGAAATGAGAACGAATTTAGAATTTCACGGATTTTGCAAGGTATGTTACATGAATAACAGTAAATTAAAATGCAAACACTTTTACAAATGACTTTTCTGGCTATTTCAAATGGGTGATTTTGAAGCTTTATAATGCTTATTTAATTTAGCTACTGAGCTAATAATTCTTCTGCATACAGACATTGCAAATTGCCAATTAGATTGTGCAAAAGAATAAGACACAAGTGCAAACTAGCCATTACTGCACAGTGTGACTGTTTCCAGCAACACAAATTTAGTATTTGAGAATTTCAAAACTGCTCTCCTTTTCGGCAGTGCTTGTACAGCCAGTGAAATAGTTTTTAGACATTATTAATGTATAATGATGCATTAGACTTGTATTCTAGTAATAAGTTAATTTAACTAAATTATCAAAACAAGAAACGGAACTTACTGACAGGTAAGTTAAACAGTAGAACGAAAATGATGCATGGCCTGATATGAAAGACAATCTACAATAAGAAAAAAAACAAACACACATTAATATCCAAAAAATCTGATTATTTACTGTGGGTGTATTTGTCAGGAAGTGGGAGATGCTCATAATGTAAAGTATAGTCTACACCAGGAGTGTCCAACATACGGCCCGCGGGCCAGAATCCGGCCCGCCATGCGTTTCTATCCGGCCCGCGACTACTTTGAAGTGTGTACACTTGGCCCTCAGTTCAAAAAGGTTGGACACCCCTGGTCTACACAAACACACATAGCTGGCTCTGAAAAGTTCTCTTCCAAAAGTAATAAGTACTTGTCAGTAATTTTAGGGATACTTAAGAAAACTTTTCTTGATCAAAAGCATTCTGCTGCATTCAACATTAACTCTACTGAATAAGATTCTGATTAGCTCGAACTTGTGAAAAAGTTAGAACACAGTTTCAATTTGAACGAGAGATCCTAGGCATACAAGGCAGATGCTGCTAGACTACCATATCCCCAGCAGTTATACAGTTCAAACTCTAAAGTTAGTTTGAAGGTCCAAATTTAACTGGCCAGACAGTTTCTGCATTTCCAATTTCAGGAAACTCACACTAGAGTTATTCTAACTAATTAGATTAATTTTAATTACTTTTCCATTAATTTTGAACCTGAAATTCCCATGGGTGTGTCATTAAATGTTTATAATCTTAATATCAATAGTAATAACAGTTGAAATTAAACTACGGAAAAGCAGAAAATCGTGAAGAAGTAGGAACGCAGTCTAGACTTGAACCAGGGACCTTCTACTGGTAACCACGGCATCTGCCTTGTAAGCTACAATGTTCCTGGTCTGAATCCAGGCTATGTTCTAACTTTTTCGCATTTTTTGGCTTTTCAGAGTTGGATTTCAAAATTTCTATTAATTGTGAGTTTGTAATAATATTACTGTGAGTACATACAGTGCTTCAAGGTCTATTGCTTACTTTTAAATGATCTATACAACGGTAAGCAAAAACTCAAGGTAATGTAATTTGATTTTTAAAATTGTTATGTGGGTCAACTGTGACATCTCTTTTAAAGTTATCAGACTTTGGATATTTATGATTTAACAGTATGATTTAACAAAAAGCTGTCATGAAGCATGTTTGTGCATAAATAACTAGTCCTAAAGGCAAAGCATTGGGTTACTACCAAACAGAGATTTTCTGCACATGTAACTGCAACTTTGTGAAAATTTATAAGTAACTTTACCTAGCTTCACGGATGTCTGACTCAATACCAGTGCATAATTCATCTTCTATATATAGGTATTCACCTAAACTGTTTTTACAGATTGAGTCAGATAGATTAGGCTTGCACACAGCAAACCAGTGCGGCCTCAATCGTCCACTGCAATACTTTGCAAAGTCAGTTATCGACTGACAGACTGCAGCACCAAACAAGAAAAAGCCTAACAATAAAATTAAAATCACTTTAGCGTCTGCAGAACAAAAGCAATAAGCACAAAACATTTTGCAAATACGAAGACAATGTCATGTGACTAGGACTGCAAGAGAATTAATATACAAAAATTATGAGCAGCTGCAGTACAGATAAAAGCTACATTAAAGCAGCGTACAGTAAAATGCCCAACTAGGCTAACACTGTGACTTTAAATTCTTGAATTAATCAAGGTAAAAATGCTATAAGCAAGAGGTGTACATTTTCACAGTTTTAGTGAAGGGAAGTAAATTCCTGTTATTTACCCATAAAGTAGCACGTCAAACGGATACCAGCTCTCCCCGAGCTATTTTGCTTGGTAAAAAATGTACAGATATCTCTGTCAGTTCAAAGTACTATTTCAAAAAATTATATCTGATAATGTACTAGGCTTTAGTCTCAGATCTGCCAACCCTCTGATATAAGAAAGACTGCAAATTGTAGAACCTCCTGGGTCAGGACAAGGGTCCAGTCGAGAAGACAAATTATGCCCCAGAAATTTTTGCTTTACTTGGTATCAAAATCAAATTATTAAAAAAATGAATAAAAAACTAAAGGTAATTTTTGGGTACTACTGAGCTTTCTTATGCTGTTATTGTGGTTCACTATGCTTTATGTGTATATATGTTCATTTGTACACATTGTGATGTACACAATAACACATGAAAATGCTAATTTTCAATAACTGCAATCCTCTTTAGTGTAATACATTATGAGACTCACCAATGCTAAGTAGTACTATTGAGAGTATTATTAGGGGGGCAGTGGTGTCGGGGAGATTGTATAGGATGGTAAAATCCCACCCCCGACACTTTGCTGAGGCCTTCGACAGGCCCATTGCAATTATTCACTGCTATACGTCTATTGGTCGTACTCGGCAAGCCTTCCAGCTTGCTTCAGATACGCCGCTAGTTTTTTCAGGTTTAAGTTCTCTACAACTACTCTAAGTGTTGTATTTTTATTTCCCAGACATTTGATACGAGCACCCTGGTAGGCGGTGCATCGTCCCACGTGATGGTCCGGTGTTTCGTCTTCCTGACCACATTTCGGGCAAATCGCGGATTGTGCTCGACAAGTGCTTTTTTATGTTTTTGGAGATTACAGTGTCCGGTTAGGACCTGTATAACCATGTTGAGTTGAGTTCTACTGAGACTCAGGAGCCTATTGCAGACTCGGGCCGAGGCCCAGCCCACATGTTCCTTTGTTCTCTTGCAGTCCTCACGATTATTCCACGACGTTTCCCATCGTTTTAGACTCCAATCGCGTAGACACAGCTAGCGTAAGGGACGGGCAGATAGGGTTCTGGTCCCTCCGGAGAGAGCTCAGATCCCTTTTTAGCAAGTTTGTCCGCCTCTTCGTTACCATGTACTCCTTCGTGTCCACGAATCCATGTAACCAAGACTCGGTTTCTTTTTCCAAGTATGTTCAAGTTTTCAACACATCGTAAAACCGAGATAGATTTTACTGTATTGTTTTCAGTAGCTTTAATAGCCGCCTGGCTGTCTGACAGGATGACTATTGATTGATTCTGGAGTCCTTCCGAAGACATTATCTCCGCTTTTTTGAGAGTAACTCTACTATTAACTGTGCTGTGACTGGTACTGATGGCAAAAGAAGCCGGTGATTTGCAAACTTGTCCATTAAGTTGCAGAATGCATGAGAAATGAAATTTGATGCATATGTGTGTGTGTGAAAGACTTAAAATGCATGTGATACACACCTTGCTTAAGTTTGGCAAGTCTGTGGTCCTACTACAATGCTTTTTATTGACGATATTTACATACCATTGATTACAAATTAGACCTGGCTGGTTAATTATCTAATGCAGCTGCTAAAAAGCATGAATGTCAAAGATGCAATAAATTAAACTCACCCCAGTTTTGGTACTATTTTTTTGCTAATATCTAATGAGTTATCATAAAACACATACCTATAGTTTTATAACAAAGCCAGATGTAGGGATGAATGATTTTGCCATTGACAGTGTATCTCCTGTTTCTAATGCTAGGCTGTTTAACATTGTGCCAGAGAATCGCTTCGCAAAGGCATATCTAAAACCACACACGTTTTTATTTAAAGTGAGTCCATGCTTATTAAATATTTGCTTAGGTTGCACTTGACAACTGTTTAGCACAAACAATTTTTTTAAGAAATGTAGAATAAATTATAATACCACTTACTGATACTATTGGAATAGCTAGGCCCAATGATATCAAAAGAGCATTAGAAATGGTATTTTCACGGTAAGGATGTCTTAAACTCTCATCATTGCAAAAGAAACCCCTGTGAAATGGCTCAGCCACAAATTTAAATAAAGGCACTGGCAAAAACACTATAGAAAAAAAATATAAAAAAATCAATGGCATACAGTCACATCCTCAACGATTTTAGGCAATCATTAAAAAACAGTCATGTGCATGGAATATATATGACAACATTGCTATTATTTATTTACAATTCAGAAAATCATTCATAATTAGAGTAATGACGTTCATGATAAAAACAGAGTAAAACATTACACATAAAATTTACTTCCTCAAGAGCTGCTTGCTTTAGAAAACTACTTATTCAGACATTTTAATTGATGATAAGTAAGTAAGAGTCACAGATCATTTAGATTAAAAATTTTGACGAAAGGTATAGAACTAGCCTTCAGTTTCCTTTAATTTTTCAACGATCAGTTTTTATTTGGAATGGCAACGACACACTATTTCATCTAAACGCTAATTATAATAATCAAATGCATACCAATAATAAGGCAACATATATCAATCACAATCCGAAGAACAATCCCATTTGAATTACTTCTACATTTGGGTGTTGCCATTTTTGCACATACCCTTGCAGTGTGCTTAGTCAATCAAACGAATCCAAAACATCAAGAAGGCCCATTGGCAAATTACGTTGTCCAGCAATTGAGAACTAAAATGAATACTTAAAACAAACATTCTGCAATAAGCTTTTGAAAATGAGCAACAATTTGCATCAGCATTTAACAAGATGTCAACTGCAAATTCTAAGACTAAACAGTAGAAGACTGAAATTTGTGATTATCACTTATGACTGTCCACTGTGTCTGACACAGTGACATGTTAGTAATGTTTACATTATTTTTACTTTTACCTTGCTAAATAATATTTTGCAAATGAGTATTTCATTACTGATGTAACTAGGGTCTGTTTACGCATTCAACAGTTTTCTACTTAATTTCCCGCAAAGGAAATTTGCACAGTCTCATCATGAGGCTTGTTGTTTATAAGGCGAGAGAGAGAGAGAGAGAGAGAGAGAGAGAGAGAGAGAGAGAGAGAGAGAGTGAGAGAGAAAGAAAACCAACCAATTACCCATGCAGCCAAATAGACACAGACAAATGGTAAAAACAATAAAATTTAAAAGATGAAACTGATGCCTCATTTTGCCAATGTGTTAAAGATAAAACTAATTCTTGAACAATACTTATTGCATGTAAATATATACAATTAAAAGTATTGAAAACACCACACAATATATGCACATAAAATGCCTTATGCTGAGCAGGTTACATAGTTTATAAAGGTTGCTCTAAAAGTAAAAAGAAGATTGCTGAAGTACATGGCAAAATAAATGTTTATATTGCACAGGGAGCCGAATGACACCATGTTTTGTTCAACGTCAGCACGCCCAAGCGTGAAGTGATCATGAAATTGATTTTATTAATTACTCAAGGTACTTATACTGGAATTTTCTAACATTGTTCTCAAATATTAAAATAAACTCAACTTCCCAAGAGACTTGGCTTTTCCTTTAAATTATTGAAGTACTTTGCGTAATGGTTAGTTAAGTCAGCTCATTTTGCCAATGTATATACACTTCGCATATATCAGCAAATAAACTAAATGGAATTGAATGCACGAATACACAGGTAGCCATCCATACAGGATATTGGTAAAATAGAATTCTGCTGTTTTCGGTAATTTTGACAAAACGATGCAATTTGAAATAACATAGAGCAATTAAGAGCGGAACATCGGTACATGGATAAACGGATTTTAGAAGCAATCGATCGTGAACAGGAGCGTACGTATTATCAGAGATTTTTGCATTGGTGCTATGCCTAAAACTTATCACTAACCAAAAAGGCATAACATTTCAGACGAAAGTATGCTAAACACCCATCCGCTATATCATTATCATCCAGCTGATAACTGTTGGGAGCGGTTTGGTGCACCAACTCATATACCGTACTTGCACTACTGTGCATGCGCTGCACATCTGGAGTGCGGTATTGTCATAAAAGCCCACCCAAGCACCGCACGGAGTTTCTTTAGGCTATTCGTGAACTATTTTCGGCGAGCTCTTTCATTTCTCGCTCATTTCATTGTAAAATACTGTGGCGTTTGAACAAGTTGCTTAGAGATAGCAGTCATCGCACTTAACACAATTTTGTCTGATATGTACATTGTGCAATTTAGTGATCTAGTCATCTATAAGAGCTAGAACTATTTATCTGGCTTCTGACAATAATGTACTATTTTTATTATTAATAATAAACTATAATGAAATAAAGAATCTTGTCTGAATATGGTTACAAAATATTGTCATACAATAAGTTGCACTCAGAGACATGGAAAAAATAATCCAATATCAAACCAATTATGGAACCATCACACACACACCTGTTTCACCACACTTGGAAATGAGAGTCAGAAAATTTAAATTCCTGACCCAGATGAGCAATATGTATAACGTTACATAACTAGTTACCACTCATTAGCCCATCTTAATTGCATCCAGAACTGATTGAAGATCACTATTTTGACTTGATCAAAAACTTTGATAGAGTTTTACATCATGTGCAAATAACTTTACTGTTACAACATCAATGATTCTAGGTAAATCATTAATAAAGCACAAAACAAATATGGTGCAAGAGCACTTCTCTGGGGTACACCATATGTTACGCATATATATTCAGATACATTATTAACAAAAGCAACATATTGTTTCTATTGTTCAAAAAAGATTCAATCTATATGAAAAAAATGTCCTACTACAATGTTGTGACAGTACTTTTTGAAAAAAATTGTTTGTCAAGAGCCTGAAAAGATTGTGAACATATGGTGACCAAAATTGTACGCATGCTGCCTGGGTAGGCTTATTTCGTTTTAATATGCTTGCTGGCAAAATCAAAATGAGATCACAACAACCACCACAGCATTCTAACCTACTACAGCCTTTTGTAATTACTGAGTAGGTTAGTATGTCATCTAACCCTGATTTAAAAGTGACTGTGAGTAAAACTGATTTTATGTACCTAGATGTGAAAAAAATTGTCTGCAAGTTACTGGTGTTGGCATTTACAGAGAAACAAAAACTGCATAGACGTGCAGTGGTAGGGCAACTAAAGCATCCACAAGTTATAATTATGCATGTCATGCACAGTTAATTCATGCATGACTGGAACATAAACAAATAGAGCATTTGTATATGTAAGCAACAGTACTTATTTTTTTGCATTGTGAAACACTGATTAAGAGGTAACTAGCTCATTATCCTGTATGCCACACTGCAAAAACCGTCTTGATAAAGAGGCATATAAACATCTCTTCTGCCAATATGTCTCATGTGAAGCAAAATGCAGATGAGAGTGTGAACAAAATATTGTATTATCACCTATAACTATTTCAAAAGAGTGGCATTTTCCAAGTTTAAAAAATATAAAATGTCAAAACGATTATTATTATTATTATTATTATAACTCTGGAAACAAATTGCCATCTTAACAGCTAAAATTGATAATACATTGATATTTATATTTTATTATATTAAATTATAATTATACTTTTATATTTACATTACATTTTATTAAATTTAAACTTGATGAAATATTATTTTAACGCGTGTTATAATTAAATAAAAGAAAAAGGACGGATTCAGCTCTACATGCTTAAAATATTTTTAATTCAGCTTAGTTTTTGTTGCTGCGGTCGATGGCCTGGAAAAAGCAGTGAAAGTACCGCACTGTGCGGTGAATGGGCTAACGAGCCATACAGCGCCCAGTACGCTATCGATCGGTACCACCGCAATAAGGATCACCTTCAGCTCAAAAAATTTATTTCAGGGGTGTCCAATTTCTGTCCCAGTAGCAAGTTACAATAATATTAGAAATGACTCAATTGAGAACAATAAATGCCTAGTAGATTAAATTTATTAACAAAATAGTTAAGGTTAATTTAATTTAATATTAAATACTAAATTCATTAATCTAAGATACATTAATATACTTTTCAAAAATTAATGAGATTTTTTCGACCAAAGATCTGCATTGGTTATTATAGTGAGATGCACGGGATGACGGAAGTGACAGATCTTAAACTAAGCTAAATTTACAGCAAGGTTCAAAAGAAGAGGCACAACGTGGAACTAACAAAATGACAGTGAAAAAAGTTGAAAACTAAAAACACTTGTATAAGCAAGTTTAAACATTAAACTGCTTTGGTAAAGTAATAATGGTAGATAAAAAATAATTTTCCACACATATACATTAACAGTTACAACGTTATATGATCTTATGTGACAGTAAACCTGTTCCATGAAAACTACAATAAAACACCTGTAAATTTAGAATACAAAAAACTGAATTGTTTGATATATGCTGTCGAGATTTCATTTTTCCATAAAAAGTCCAATTATATTACTGCATTATTTCCTTCAAATATTAATTGTTCCTTTTCTGAAACACAGTTCATGCATTTTATCACATGTATTGGTCTGTGGTTTTGCAAGTGGTGCCTTTAGAAAAACCTTTTTTGCAAAGTTACATTTTAAGTCTAAATTTTTTTAAACAATTATCAGTAAAAGAATTTTTTGAATGATCAGCAAGTTTTTTTGGAAGAGATTTTCTTTATTTTTTGTGATGGTCACAGTAAAACGCAATCTTTGGAGCAACTCCACCATGTTTTGGTCTGCATTAGAACTTGGCACCACGAACACCATCGCTAGGATGAAAAAGAGATTGCATATAATTTCAGTTTCTGATGATTCCTAGCTTGACATTAGAAAACGTGTTTAATTCTTCCTTCAACGTCTCTTCTTTGTCGAATGTGCTACCCATAACACCTCAACTACCAAAAATTTAACAAACATTGTATAAAGACGTCTGTCTACCATCATCGCAAAGTACATCTGAACAATGCACTGTTCACTTTTGTAAACATATCTGAAGTTCTCTGCTTTAACTATGCAATCACTAATCACCTGCACTCTTATACTTGGGTGTCTGCCCCTTACCACTGAGTAACTTCTAATGCCAGCCATAAGCCTAAAAAATCTTCCGTAAAAAAGCAAAGTATATTATAGTATGCTTGCAATAGATTCCTTGACTATGTTTTTAATCACTTTTGTTCTGAATCCAAATTAAGCTATCGTCAATTCATCATGAGCATTGAAGCTGTTTTGCTATTGAAACAGTACAAGACTAAATATAGTTGCTAATTAATAATAATAGATACATCTGTATAAACTCAAAAGAAACACTGACAATAAATCACTGCTCAATGATATCGTTGCTAATTAATAATAATAGATACATCTGTATAAACTCAAAAGAAACAATGACAATAAATCACTGCTCAATGATATCGCAAGTTTTATATTATTAAAGGTACACTAATTTTAGTAGATAGTTACACTATAATTTTAAGCTGGTGCAGAGTGATGCTTTTTAGGTTTATAAGTTCAAAATATTCTAACACATTCTTTGCTTTCAAGATGTAGTAACACTACAAGTCAAACTAATGACTAATTTCAAGAAGACTTCAAATGTCTAATATACTGAATGTTGAGGTAAAAATGAATCAATGCGTGCGGTAAGTTTTACGCTTCCTTTCTAGAAAGTAAGAAAACATTGAAAAACAAGCTCACACAAATAAAGCCATCAATTATAATAAGCAGCTCACTATAATACTAATTAAATCCAATACTGTAATTAAATCTAATATGGCAATACTTGACTACAGCATGATGTATAATGACAAACCAAAATTTTTAATCTTCAAAATTGTACCGAGATATCAGGTCTAGATTTTAGTCAACAGCTGAACAACAATCCATTGCATGAAGACTGAGTATCATCAGTATAAGCTTGACATATGTGCAGTACATCTTCAAACTACGTGTGTTAAGACATGAGACTTTTTCAAAATGACATTTCCAAATTCAGTAAACTAGTTATTAGTAATTTATAAATATTTGCAACAAACTGACAACAAAGTGATTAGTTACAATATTTCATGTTGACATAATGGTACGTGTTATAATTAGACTATCAGGTGTTTCCTTGTACAGTTTTCTTCATGTTTTCTACGATGCGACGACTGGGTAAAGGAACGTCCGCACACACCACAATGAAATGGCTTTTCCCCAGAATGTATGCGAGTATGACGTGTCAAATCACTTGAGTGGCTGAAGCATTTGCCACAAGAGTCACACTTGTAAGGTTTTTCCCCTGTGTGAGTCCTTTCATGGCAAATAAGGGAAATTCTTTGTCGAAAGATCTTCTTGCACCATCGACACATAAATGCAGTTACACGTTGAACATCTGCATTCCTATTGCCATTTTGCAAAGTAGTACTCTTACTTAAGCAACATTTTCGCATTTTCTTTAACTGAGGAGCAATTCCATGAATATGAACACTGCAATCTAAAGCGGAAGACTTTCCGTTCAACTTGTCAGTGGATTGAACAGATTTGCATACATTTGTTCTCAACTCACCATATGCACTGTTTTCACTTTTGTGCAATGGTAAATGCAAACTTGGTGAGCATTGAAAGTAGGTATCTTCTTCACAGCAGGTTTCATTGTCACCTCGGTCTTTCTGATGTGTTGTACTAGCTGAAACTACTGAGTTAAGTTCCATTTTGACACTTTCCTGTTGGCAATCGATATTGGAGTTAATGCCACTGCAATAAAATCTCTTGTTTACATCAATCTTGTTCAAACTGTATCCCACAGGAGTTTTATCTGTACTGTAAACTTTCACCAAATCAATTGCATTCTCATAATAATCATTATATCGATAATTGACCATCGCACTTGTGGCATTCACAAAGCTACTTTTTTCTGACAGGTCTTCACCTGTTACAGAAGCAGAGTCAAGGTTCAATACTTGATTATTGTCATTAGTAATTTCATCACCTGTGCCGTCACTGCAACAAGACTCAGGCTTGCTCATTCCATTCCAAGTAACCTGCAGCAGGCACTTACTGTCAAGGTTAATATCACATGCATTGCTCATATCTCCGGGATTCTGGCCTTCATTGACTAAGATTCTGCAATGCCATGTTCTGCTGTGGGCAAAGAAAATTTCCTCTGACATAAAACACTCAGCGCATGCCGTACATTTGAAGTAAATCCCAGTGTCACTAGCCATATTTGATGAATTCGATTATAAGTGATAAATCTCACTCTGTCCAATTATAAATTCTGCAAGCAAAATTCAAAACTTGGTTGTTTTTATCAAATGAGAAAAATTCAAAATCACAGAATTTGAAACTATACAAGGAGTAAGAACATTGTTCCACAAGATAATATTACTTTACAAAATGTTTTAATTTGCAAAATTTTGGGTTTTAATAAAAGCAACTTCTAGTGCTGATGCAATCTTTTGCTGCAACTTTTAAATATTTACCAAGACTAAAGTTAAATATTTGCCGACTGCTTAAATTTAGCCCTGGGGCATGTGCAGCAATGAGGAGACATAATCTAAGTAATGACATTGTCAATCACTAAGTTATTATTTACTTTCTGGTAAGAAAATCATATAATTTTTGTTAGCTGCCGAAGAGGCACTATTTTTTGCCATTAAACTAATTCCTTGATTCATTTTAAACTATTAGCTAGATAAATCCATTGCAGATGTTTAACATTCACAACTGAATAATGAGAATGCTCAAATTACTTCAGTAACATTTTAAGTTTTCAATGTAAATTTTACTGGAGAAAAAACTTAATTTATATTTACCAAAAATGCAATACAGTACACTGTAAGTATTGTCAATGTTCCATCTACTAGAGAATGAACGTTTTAAGAAACACATACAACATGTAGTTACAAAACGTGCCATGACAGAAATACAGGATATTTTGACTTGCCACTTAGTTAGAGCAGTAACTGCACACGTACATTGCTGCACATACTATTATAGATACCGATTTCAAGTTGGATGCAAAAGTTTTTCATAACAATATATTTGAGCATTTCATTACAAATAATTATAGTAATCAACTTGTTACATTAATAAATAATAAACAAGCAACAATTCATCCAGCTTTAAACGAAAAAGAAATTCATGTACTGAAGTGATTATAATGTTTATGGAGTCGACAACTCTTCCAGTCAAAAGAAAACAAAGAAACTTCACAAAAACTGTTTCCAGTCAAATTTTGGATTTGACATGTGTGTGATTGGTAAACATGGTGGCTTCACTAATTTCCAAATGCCATTTTTTTCTTCTTGCACAGCCACTATGCTACAGTATGGTGTTTCATTCATCACTTTACAAAGGGAAGAATAATCACGCGGATGTTTTCCGATAAGATATCTTGTGCACACTTCAAGAGAACCAGCATGTGCAGCCAACATCACATTGCCTTTCCCTTCTTTTTGTGTTTGGTCTAAAATCAATTTCGTTATGTAAAAACTTCTGATATACCAGTCTTCCAGAGTCTCAGCATCATCCAGCTTTTCAAATGGTACAAGAGCAGTGTAAGACAAGTCAATGTTAAAACCTACCAGTGATGCTTCTGTTGGGGTCATAAACTTTGGTTTAGTGTCTCTGTACCACATCATAAATTCAAATAGCCCAGGTTCTATTCGAAGTTTCACATTATCACACTCCAGTCCCTGAAGAACACAAGCTGCTGTTTGTAAGCATCGAAATGCTGGTGAAACGTAAACAAATGAAATAGATGCACTATTTAATTTCAGCGATTCCCCAAGAAGTCTAGCTTGTGTCAGCCCAATTTCAGTTAGAGGAGCATCTCGGTCAAAGTCATACGGTCCTCCTTTTCGTGTCGGTAGCTTTTTGGGAAGATTTGCATCCAATCTGTAATATTTTCCTTGTATGTCAAAACAATTTTTAAGAAACCACGTTCCACCAAACGTAAAGTCTACTCGTTCCCCGTGTCTGATAACATACAATTGACGGACTTGTTTCTTGAGAACTTCTGAGTTGGAGGATTCCTGTTCTTTTGGTGTCAAGTAAGAACAATGCTGTAATGCAGCAATTTCTTCAACCCTAACAAGAGGATAACATTCATGAAGTGTCCACGCTGCAGTTTCTGGGATTCTTTGTAAAAAATTGCCAGGTATCATACCAGACAGCCCAGAATTCTCTTTTGTTACTAATATCCAACCATCTTCTGATAAACTCAGTTCACTTTCTTTTAAAAAAACCAAATCACCAGTCCTTAAATCAAGCTCATCCTCATGGATGCCTGTATAGTCGTGAACTGCTCTGCAGACGTTGTAAGATGAGAAGTCTGGATCTCGTGAAAATAAGCAAATATCCCAAGCTGTAAAGCGTGTTGATGCAGTATCTATATCACTTGCCAGTTTCTTAAGTGATTCGAAATCTTTTTCTGAAAAGTGACTGGCTAGTGTAAGATGAAACGTTTCTTTTCTTGGATCAGGATTTCTTGGCACTACTTTTAAGCTATGTTTCTCAGCATCCTTCGCAAACCCTCTAACAAATTCTTTTAAAAACTTGGACTCATCCTGCCCAATATGTATACCTATGAACTCAGATGAAATGTGAGGTTCTAACAGGATTTTGCAAGGTCTTTTTCCTACAAATTTGTACACCGCGTTTCTAAAAGTTCGATGTAACAACTCCACTTGAGCATTTGGCACAGAAAAAAAATCACACAAAGCTATGTGAGAACAACAATTTGCAGTAGGATTCCACGACTGCAAGATCTCAAGTGATCTAACATAAAATGTTTCCAATTCTTCTAATAATGTACCCGCAGGGCACACATAGACAACAAATTCACGGTGAGACAGATTATCAAGAAGTGGATCATTAGCATGACTCAGAAGCCATCTTGCAGCTTTTTGAGAATTCCCACATCCAGTTGCAGCCACAGCTTTCTCAGCACGGTGCTGCGAATATCCTATCTGAACCAATGTCTGTTGAAAATAATTACATTTATGTAATAAAATTTACGTGCATATAAACACATTTAATAAATGTCTCTCTTTAATCAGGCGGTTTTGATCAAAAAGCAAATCTTAAGTCACCATACAAATAATAAAAGTAGTAAATTTTTTACACACTATTAAGTGAAATAAAATAATATGCTAAATTGCATGCAGAGAAAATTTAACAATTATGATGTACTTAACCCCAAACTTATTTTGTAAAACCAATGCCACACTTGTTACTACAACACAGTATTTCATTCCACCATTCCTGAAATGGTTAGTACATGTAGTACTAAATGCCAGTAATTATTAATCAAGTATTAGTAAATGGACACTAAATCATTAACCAAACTATTAGGTCTTAGTGAATAACAATTATGCAACTGAGGAACCTCGATTATGGAAATGTGTGTTTGAGTCACTTAAACAAATTTACCAACTGTTCAGATACTCACAATAAATTTTTGAAGTTGTGTAATGTACACAAGATACAAAATATAGGTCCCACATAACGTAAAATTTCAAACAATCAGATACCATGAATGCTACAGTGAGTTACAATAATCATAATCCATTAAACGTTATTAGAAAATTCAGCCGTGAAAACCAATCGAGATTTTATTACTTCCAAAAACGAGGTTCAATTGTAAAATCTAACTTCAAATCTAGTTACAATGCAAATACCCTAAAGGCTTATTCGGTCACCACTAATAAGTTTCTTATTTACAAAAAGTTCAACAGGTGCACAAAATAATACAAATTATCCAAAAGTATTAAGTACGTGTCATGCAGAGGAAGAACAAGGTTGTTCTCACATTTACCTGTACTGCAGAAGACTCTGCCTGATAAAGTGACTCAGAGCGCGCCTTTTCTAATGACCTCCTTGGTGATGAAGTTAGCCCAAGTTTTTTGGAAAAATTAGCCATGAAGAAGATTTAATCAACTAAATTTTTAAAGCTGTTTTACATGAGACTCCTAGAACAATTAATCAAAGTTTGAATATAAGTAATAATATTGTTCGAAAGTGGTATCGCAACTGCAATGTTGAATGATAGCAATTCAATTTCTGAAGCTTAAAATATGTTCACCTCTTAAGCCTTAGCAATACCAACTAAGTTTCTTCAAATCACATATTCATTCTTTTGTTTTGAGCTCAGCTTATTAACAGTCACAAATCATAATCTTCCTACCAAAATATGGTACGGTAAAGTGCATGTAAGATCAAAAACAATTTTCGAGATAGAAGTGAGCTTTTATACTTATGCAATATACATACTGCATATGATGTAGCTAAAAAACATTATGAAAATTGAAAGATTAACTTAAACAGTACCACGTTTAAACTATTGAGTTAGCACATTTTTTGATCTTCACATTTCAGTCTTTAATTATCAAATACACATGTTCACATACACACACTTCACATGTTCACTCAGTCAAGCACTTTAGCACATTGTCCTAAAACACTTGCACCTCTCTATAAAACTAGTTTTGGAATTACAGTTCATTATTTATGAGTTCATGACAGTGATTTGTTCACAGCTCTAGGCAAAATACTAAAAGTTTCAGCAGGAATTAGGCCTTACTAGGAAATATACTGATGGTAAGCCTACCAATCTCATGTTTCGTAAAAAGATGCGCAAAGACCAAATAAATCAGTTCCATGACTGTGTAGTAATGTGCACGAAAAATATTTTTGCGGGCAGCTAATCAAAATTATACAATTGTTATCCAAATCCATTAGAAGGAAAATTAACATATTACTATACTCTGTCCCACTTAGCCTGTTATAAGATAAAATGCAACTATGAAGTACAAATGAGTACTTATACAATGTATTATGTTGCACTATACAATACCACACAAAGATCATCCAGTGTTAAAAATTTTATACTGCAAAACTGTAGGTACTTTTTTTGAAATAAAAATACTGTAAAATATGTCGTTCGGTAGAACTGTACAGTCTGCTATAGTGTGTAAGTAATGCAAAGTGCAGTATCCTATTTACATCATCGTTATTAATTATACATATGGCCCAGCTAGCTACAAGAAAACATCCCCAACATAGACAGTGATCATTACATGTATAATAATTTATGTAATAAAATTAGTATAAGAAATGGGGACATATTTTTTTTACACTTCCATAAGTGCGCAGATGTCAAGTAACTTCTCATAAGCGAATAAAATTATATGTGGTTAACTTACAAATCTAGCTATACTGAAATGCTTAAAAGTAAATGATAAAAATGAGGTTAGATGTCCCTATTGCACATCTTTAGTTAAAATCCCAGCAGGATGCCTTGCATAAGTTTAGTGAAGTAATGATGACTCGATAAAATAACGTTTTTTTATATAACTACCTGAAACAACTAATGAAAAATTAGTGTTAGTAGCCAATGCCCAGCAAATGCAGACTAATGCTCTGTCATGATAACAGCACACAGTGCAGGTGTTCTTACTACAACACATTAGTAATTATGTAAAATACATTCGGATAAATGCTGGTATACTTTTAAGAAGCACGTTAAAAGATGCACTTAGAACACTTTCGCTAGTATTGTGGCTATAAAGAGCCTTTGATTTTTCCAAATGTATCTTTCAACGCATAAGCGATTTATAATGAAGCAGTTAGACCTTGACAACAAGCTTCACTGAATGTTCGCAAAGAAAAATTTTAACCATCACAACCGTAGCGGTCAACTAACAAAGTAATATATGCAAATGTGCACATCGATGTGATGATCAATGGCAAGCCGTTAAAACGTGATTGCTATGCCAATATAATACTGATAATTAGAACCTATTCAGAATTTCATGGTTTTGTCACCAACAAATCATATTGTATGTTCAGAAAAGTATCACAGAATAAATAAGTTTCAAAATAAAGATAATGTTGACCCATATTAATGGACTTGACACGCTAGCTGTGTGACGCATTCTTATGCCTAAACAAGTAATGTTTACAACTGAAAGTGACTCTTTGCCGAGTGTTTAGGTTGGAAGTACTACACGTGTTAAAGTGGGAAAACTGCTTGTTACCACTGGTCTGGTCTGCATGTCGTTTACTTTAAAAATGTATAAATGCCTTTTTTGGAATTGATTCTATGTGATCTGTGTAAATAATAAACGCATATACATCTGCATATATGTCAGTGTAATATATTAGAATGCATATCTAACAAGCTATCACATTTTTATTATGTTAGTAACTCAGTGAGTTAAATGTGGCAACTATAATGCCATGAAAAGCCAAAAATATATAGTATTGATAACAAGACTGATGAAACAGATACATATAACAGAATGTATAATATTAAAAAGCATTATTCTGTCAAACAAAAAAATTAGCGTAGCATCAATTTTCTTATTATCAGCTTCAGTTTATTAGCAATGCATGTAAATGAATAATTCAGAAGTGCAAAAGCAAATAACGATTTTTCGATATGATTTAACAAAAAAGTTAAATGGGAATTTTTCAGAAACGTTTAACTTAAGTAAGCTTATAAAAGGTTTTCCCAATCAAACTCTGGATTTGATGTATGTGTGATAGACAAGCATGGGGGCTTAACTAGTTTCCACTTGCCAGTTTCATCTTCTTCCACGGCTACTGTGCTACAGTATGGTGTTTTTTCCATTACTTCGCATAGAGAATTGTAATCACGTCCAGGTTTTCCAATCAGATTTCTTGTTAAAACATCAAGAGATCCAGCATGAGCAGCTAACAACACATTACCATGCCCCTCCCTTTGTGTTTGGTCTAAGATGAGTTTAGTTACATAAAAACTTCTGCTGTACCAGTCTTCTAAAGTTTCTGCATCATCAAGTTTCTCACATGGAACAAGGGCAGTGTATGATAAGTCAATGTTGAAGCCCATCTCTGATGCTTCTTTTGGGGTAACAAATTTCGGTTTCTTTCTACGGTACCACAGCATGAATTCAAATAATCCAGGTTCAATTCGAAGTTTGATCGACTCTTGTCCCAATCCTTGAAGCACGGCAGAAGCAGTTTGCATACATCTAAATGCAGGCGAACTGTAGACAAATGAAAGTGTGATACCGTACATCTTCATTGATTCACCGAGCAGCCTAGCTTGGGTTAAACCAATTTCTGTTATAGGCAAATCACGTTCAAAATCGTGTGGGCCACCTTGTCTATGTGGAACTTTTCTTGGAAGATTCACATCCAATCGAAAGTAGTTTCCTTGTTGATCGAAACAGTTCTCAAAAAACCATGTTCCACCAAACGTATAGTCAACTCTTTCCCCGTGCCGTGTGACATACAACTGTTTTGGCTTTTTTGCGGCAGGTGCTGACAATTTGAATACTTCTTTCTTGGTTGGTGTCATTTGATGAAAAGTGCTCGAAGGTAAAGAAAGACCGTCGCACGTAGGGCTTACCAATTCTTGAACCTTCACTAATGGATAACTTTCGTGAAGTGTCCATGACACTGTTTCTGGAACTTTTTGCAGGAAATTTCCAGGAATCATGCCAGACAAGCCAGATTTCTGCTTAACGGCCAGCACCCATCCATCTTTTGAATCGGTTAGATCATTCTCAATAATGAAGACTAAGTCACCAGTGCATAATTCCAGCTCATCATTATTTACTGGAGTGTAACTATGTACAGCTTTGTAACAGTTGTAAGAAGCAAAATGTGGATCCCGAGAATACAACCGGATATCCCAAGCTGATATTCTTGTAGGTGATACATCAATGTTGTGTGCTAGATGCTTCAATAATTCGTAGCATTTTTGTGGAAACTGATAGGCTAGTGCAAGATGATAAGCCTTTTCATCAAAATCATCCTTTCTTGGTACTAATTTTAAATTAAATGTACTAACCCTCTGCACTAGTTCATTTATAAACTTACTCAAAAACAAAGATTCTTCTTCTCCGACTAAAAGTCCTATAAAGTTTGTAGAAGCAAAATGTTCTAGATGTATTTGGTGTGGCAATCTCGCAGAAAACTCAAAGAAAACCTTTTTAAAACTGCTCTGTAATAATTCCACTTGACTATTTGGCACAGACCCAAAATTGCATAGTGTTATATGGGGGTGATAATTTGCAGCCGGATTCCATTGCTGCAAGATTTCTGAAGACTTAGTGTAGAACTTCTCCAATTCTTTCAGCAATGTTTCAGTAGGGCAAACATAGATTATGAAGTCACGAGAAGAGCCACTATCAAGAAGTGAGTCATATGCATGATCCAAAAGCCACTTGGAAGCTTCTTCCACATTCCTAGCTCCTGTTGCAGCTACTGCCTTCTCAGCACGATGCTGTGGAAATCCCAGCTGAACCAATGTCTGTTGAAAATAATTTACTGCCATGTAGAATAGCTACCCTAACTTTAATATTATTACCTATGTGAGCTAGTGATGTCACGTGCATTCATAATTAAAGTAACTAGTTTTTTTCATACTTTTATTTTTTCCAATGATCTAGGTTATTTGTTGCACTTAGTCAATGCAGTCAAACACACCACAACATCCTGGAACACTTTGCATGTGTAGCCATAAACTATACTACACACAATCGTGCATGATTTGAGAAAGTGTAGGTATTTATCAAGAAATACTTGGTACCCAAATAAAGAAGTACTTTGTAAAATAGTTCATAGATGGGCAATTTGTAATTTACAGTACAAATGGCACCTATTTCTATGTGCTATGGCAGTGTCACTGTAAAATGCATTTTGATGTTAGGTTATTTGTTGTTAAAGCCTCAATAAAACACATCAACATGGCCAAGGTCTGACAAATTATCAACAAATTATGGTGTGCTTAGTCTAAAAGAAGTCCTTACCAAGAGTGTGGAAGTGTGCTTTTGGAAGATGCACAAGTTCATACGTTACGTAGTAAATAAGAAATAGGCTCCATATATTATTTCGCTTACAAGATAACATCATATCTGTGGAAGCAGAAAGTAAATATTTTTCTGTAATTTCTATACAATAGCTAATGTGTCAGCATTTTTATATCAGGCATTGGACAGTTGGGACTAGATCAGCAAGTATTAAAAAAATTGCAAAACTGTTTGCTAATGGTTTCAACCTACATCTGAGATTCCTCATGAATGTAACACATTCATTTAATCAGCCTTAAGACCCTTACTTGGATATCTTTTAATTACAATCATAACAATACATCATTTACATGATAAAAGCAGATCAATTCATCACACTTCAACTACAACAGCATAGCAAAATACCTTTTCATCTACAAAAATTACACTATAACACAGTATAACAAAAAAATTAATCTACAAATCTGAATATTTGTCAGAGCATAAACCCAACAATATTTGTTTTTGGAGCACACACCTCGTTTAATGCCTTGATAATCTTCAAAATAAACAAAACAGATCAGACCCTGGCACCATTCTAAAAGAAATAACAGTTTTGTCTTGAGACCTGTTATAAGATTACACTTTGTTTATAGAACCAAGCACTAAACTCTAACAGAGACATAAAATATTACCTGGGTAGGTGTGTCTGCTGCCTGTCGGTTGCAAGACTGAAATTTGAGTTTTGGTGAAGTTCTTTTAGGTGGTACAATCAAATTATATGCTGGCTCACTTGCAGCTTCCGCCATTAACTGGTACAAATAGTGTTCGTTTTTGTCTCGCAAGCAACAGAACCTCCCTATAAAACAAAAATGCTAATTACAGAATCATTAATGATGCAGCCTGATATTTTGTTTTATGACAATCCTTACAATGATTCAGATCTAGGTTGCCTATGTGAAGCATCAACTATATAAACAGTGTGGACAAAAACCTTGATAAAGTAATAATGTCAGTCATTTACACTCATCCACCTCAAAATGGTCACTACACTTGAAGGAAGTATTCAAGCTTACTTGCTAAATAGTTGGTAACGAAAAAAATGTCATATTAAAAATATGGCAATATGTTATAATCGTATTCACTATCATGAAGAACCGATTGGATTTATATATGAATTAGTGGATTTATGAATATAAATAAAAGTGCGATTTTCTCAAAACTACGGAACAATTTGCAACAAATGACACGTCAGCCAGTTGTCTCAGTCTCCTATGGTACCATAGCGGTTCGCTTTTCAATCCATAAAGAACAACGGGCAAAAAACCTCCAAAAATCAATTGGAGTAGAGAAAATATCAGATACTAAAAGGAGCGCTGAGGTTTTTTACAAGCACATGCTGTATTAGTACAAGTTGCAGTATAACTGGCCATGTGCGACTCAGTCCGCAAACACACCGTATGGAAAAAAGCCATTTCTGTTTAGCTGACGACACCTTACAGACCATAAGCCCATCAGCTTAATATTTCATGTTCAATAAATACACTAAACTGCTGAGCTGTAGTAGAAATGTGCAAAATAATACGTTTGATTTTTAATAATGCCAACTCAAACAAAATATATAGCAGTAGAAATGCCTTTCAAAAAGAACTTTACAACTCTAATAAAGGAGTGCTCCCTACTTTTTTAAGTAAGAAAACATTCCAGCATTTGTTTTTTGAATGTGCAAATGTATTTACTTGCCGTATAATTTCATTTAAACTCAACTGTCATTTACCAAGAGCTTGCCATATTGCAAATTAACTTTTATGAATTCTCAAACTGGATGGAAATTTCTGACTTTAGCAGCTTCATTAGCCAAAAGCTTTGTCCGTGTCAAAGAATAAAGACTTACCTAAGTCTCTACGTTGGGTGTTTATTCTGTAGTGTAGGTATTATTACTGTAGCTAAGTGCACCCTATATTGTCAGTAGCGTATAATTGGATGATTCTGTTTTGGATAAAGAGAGGGATGTTATTTCTCATTGCGATGTTGAAGTCAACTTTATCAGAATAACATGTAGGTCTCTCTGTAATGTGAAAATTAAGTTCTCACCTTTTTCCTAAGGCTATGCCACTATTATTATAATGGTATTAGCTGGGCTGACTACTTGATTTATTAAAAGATAGAAAATTGCTTAGAATAGTTAATGTACTAGCATTAAGTATTCCACTGTTCCAACCAGTTCTGCCCAACCGCAACGGGTAACATACTAATCTGAGTATTTGACTCATTTTTTCAGCCTGCCGAGGACTTAGTTCCTGCAATTTAAATTGCTATACACAATTGTGCTTGTACAAACACTTGCAATTAAAGTTTGTCATTAAACTCTATAGATGGGATGGTCAGCTAATGAGAAAAATTAACTGGACACATTGAACAATACATGCCGTTAATAATATCTTATTTTATTTATTGCTAAGCAACCAATATTTTTGTATTGAATTATTATCACATAAGACTCCCACCATCTAGAAAGAATTGGTAAAACTCTTCACTAGTAAACTGTTTACTGATTGTCTTAAGCTTTGCACTCAACAATGTGCATATTAATGAACTTCTCTCTTATGTGATTTAAAAGTACTACTAAATAATTTAAGGCCACCCACTGTGCATGTACAGATGAGC
The DNA here is from genome assembly GCA_030141605.1 of Tubiluchus corallicola. Classification (NCBI taxonomy): domain Eukaryota; kingdom Metazoa; phylum Priapulida; class Priapulimorpha; order Priapulimorphida; family Tubiluchidae; genus Tubiluchus; species Tubiluchus corallicola. Next base: position 292,677 of record JAQGDQ010000114.1, read on the forward strand.
TCAATGCTGGAGAATGTGGAAGTAGATCTGAATGACGTCATACACCAGTATTAAATAGGTCATGTAGCAAGCACCCATGAAAACAAAATCAGACAAAATCAATATTTAGTTTTGGGTATCATTTACCATTTACCATCTTGACAGCCAAGGCATTAGTTCTTGGGACTTTAGGCTGATTGTTACTTTCTTTCCGAAAATATCAATATCTATATCCATATAACACAAAAGTCACTAAAAACACTTGCTCATCAAATGTATTTTTGAAACTGTTTAAATTCTGTGCTGAGACTACTTGCATTGAAAGTGCGTTCCAGAGTTTAACTACACTTGTGATTTCCAAAGAAACCACACTCACTGTGATTTAGTGTATCTACTTTTGACTACTTAAAACCGTGGTCCCTAGTGGTAGGTCATTGAGCATCTTCAATCCTATCTGATTCCGGCAATAATGAAGGGAAGTCTCAGTTGGCTACTACTGTACGTAATACTATGCCATAAAGACCGAAAGTGCAGAAATGGAAGACATGACTGGTAAAATAGAATCAGTGCTGATGAAATGGGCGCAGGACTTGGTGCAGATGAAGATAACGGAATACTTGACGGAGAGCGTGTAAATAATTTAATTACGCACAAATTGAACTGCACTACGTAAGACATTGGTAGTTCTACTGTCATATTGTTTAACAGTGTTCTTTTGTAACATAAAAAAATCGTGTTTCACTACATAATCATTATTCTTTATGTAATTGGCATCAAATCTGAATTCTTTGTGTAGAGAAGGGTTGACTGTCTGCCTTCTATTTAGCTTGCCGTCTGGAGGAGGGGTTTAAGAGTTTCTATGCTGGAAAATGGTCAACATAACCTAACTTAATTTTTTTCAGTCCAGTTGGATTTGAGTTATGCTGAGTTTACTGTATTTCAAAAAATCCTTATGTACTAGGCCTGTTTGCCACACAATTTTGTATCTCTAATAAATTACTTTTTATTAAGTCAGTGTCCTTGCCAACACTTATAAACTTTAATAGCAACTTGATTCCAATGGAATCTAATATAATATCCAGAGATGCAAGGCCACAGATTAACTCTAATTTATTTCTCGCTGGGGAATGACTGGAGCAGTTTCACGGCATCATGCAAAATGTCCACAAAAAAGGATGCTTCCTTACCATTCATGCTGCGGACCCGTATAAGATAATAGGTAGCACCACTGTTTTAAGAAAATTATTATTGTTGGGAGCCCAATACTATACTGTTCTTGGCATAAAGGATTTCATCAGCCCCAATAGTCAGCCTGTCCACTTGGTTTTTGTCCGCCTGTGCGCCCACCAGTAAAGCTTTGTTTTTCATCATGTGCTTATTTTTAAGCACCATTTCCTGCACTACACTATCTGCTTATACTATCACAGCATTTTTTTGCCATCAATCATAGTTGCGTGGGGTGCCATCATCAGCATATTTAGATTTGCTAACATCAGATGGCAACTCATTGAAAAGATCGCAAACATAAAATATGAGTAACAATGGAGCAAATACAGAACCTTGTGGTAATCCCACAAAACACCTTTGTTCGTCTGAGCTATAACCGTTAACTTTTATGTTTCTGTTTCGCAATATATAGGCCATAAGGCTTTTCCTTTAACATTCCTCCAATTAGCTTGTATAAAAGACCGTCAATCTACACACTGGCGAAGGCCTTCTCAAAATCACAACAGACTGTTTGTAGAACAATTGTTTTGTAGAATACCTTTTGTCATTGTCGAAAGATCGATTTATACATAGTTACTAAAAGGTCTCCACGCATATTGAATAATCAATCAATCAACCTTGAAATCAAAGTACTAAAAATTTTACTGCAGAAAAGCAGTGGCTTTCAGGATTGTAATAGCTGCAATTAAAAATGATAACCTTCAATATAGCAATCAAATTTTGTGATCGCATCGTAAGTCTAAGGGATCATTTCTTTCCAGCCTGCAAAGAAATTTTCATAACTCCTACTCAGTTTTCGTAATATTTTATCTTATAATAAAATAAATAATTTCCAAACACACACTGACTGAATCGAATGGAAAAAAATACAGTCACCACTGTTACCAGGTCCCGGAGTCATGTACTGCACTTACGACAGTTTCGTTGTCTTAAGTGGAGTTTAGGCGTGTAGAAATATTTATATCCAATTCATGTAGACGTCTAATCTCCTTAGTCGCAAACTAGTCGCGCTTAACTTTGCAAGCACTTAACAAGTTAGGACGTGATTAACACTTAACACTAGCACTTAACAAGCCGCAAGAGCATAATTAAAAGAAAAACAGTAAAGTTTAACCTACTAAACTTAACTAATTTACAACGATAAAATCGCAAACACCCTACCCGTTTGGCGCACCAACCCGTAAAGCGCACACAGTAGTGCGATATTATGTTTGTCCACCCTATTATGGGGCTGGCCTCTTACAGCTAACCGATGCTTCCCAGCCGTGAATTAACAGAAACTGAGCTGCGGTAAAAGTTTTTAAAACATGTTGAGCACATTTGTCGATTTCCTTTTTACTTAACAATAACAACTATTAATAATAATGAATCAAAATTATTTTAAATTTAGTGAAATTATACTTACTGCACTAATAATATTACGAACTGTGAGCAATTCTGAGCATCGAACGTTCGAATTCGATTCGAATGTTTTTTTTAATATAGGTTTTACACGTCAAATGTAGACACAGGAAAATTCAAATATGATTTAGGCAAGTCAAATGTAGACATAGGAATTTTGAATGTGTTTTGGTAACTCAAATGTGACTTAGGTAAGTCAAATGTAGATGCGGTACTTTGAATAAATCAGTAATTAACTCATTTAAGTGCAAATTACAAAAAGATAAACCAAAGATAGTCATCACCAACGTCGGCAGAAAAGAATAAATTGGTTCCCAATGAACAGTGAATCAGTAATTAGTTTTTTAAGTAATGCATTAGCACTGCATTAATGAATTAGTTTCTCTCAAGAGAGAATTGCTTATTCTAAGAATGTATTGTTTTCTCTAACAGTTCCAATGGTATGTAAAGGTTACAGAAAATTAGGGAACTATTAGTAGACCTATAAAGTTATTATTTTCATAGTCTTAAGAGCAATTATTAAATTAAGATTAAAGGAAATCAAATTTAACATTTTTAAGCTTTACTACCTATCCATATTTGAGATACCAATGTCAGATTTGACTTGACATGCGTCTACATTTGACTTACAAAAAACGCTTAACATTTGTTGAAAACCCTTGTTAACATATTTGAACTACCCATGTCTACATTTGAGTTACCAAGACACATTTGAATTACCTAAATCTACATTTGTCTTAACGTAGGTCTACATTTGACATGTAAAACATTAGTTGGCTTTTCAGTGTCTCTATCACTACGCAATAACTTCTGAAGGTTGAGCTGCAAGTCTGCTACATGTTTCGGTGCATAAATTACTTTCATCCAATGTCATCAGTCGCAGCCTTAATTAATGGATAATTATAATCCAATAATCTTTGAAATAATCTTGATTATTTCATAATGGAGTTCTACATACCCAAGTGCTAAAAACTAAAAAACATTTTGATTTCTGTTTATATGATTATTATTCAGTTATGCAAGCAACCGGCAATTCAACTAATCCAGCATGCAATATGTAAGGTAAATAGTTTTCCCTCTGATTGCATAGCTTTATTATGTTTGCAACTTTGCATGTAAATGTAATAACAGTAAATTTAATGCTGCATAATTTTTGTTTACATATCTCCTTGTTTTCCTTTTTAAAATGAATTGTATGATTATACAGGGCATAAGATAACCTTTTTATTATGTAGGGTACAAAAACAATAGCTATTAGTACAGAACAATTTATTGCACGAAAGTATTGCTTAATCAGTTAAGAATATATCATGCCCAGTAAGGGTATTTTAAAGTTCCTGGTTGTTATTCAAGTTTTTGGTTCTTCAAAAACAATCTTTAGAACGTGATGTATCGTAACCTAGAATTATTGCAAGGATTTAGTGACGACTAAGATGAGAAGGACGTTTTTTTTCAAAGTCCTTACATCACCAGCATCTAGATCACATTATCTGCCTACATTATCTTCTTTTTTTAAACTTTTAAATCTGCTAAGGTTATTCACCACATCTTGCAGATGTCTCACAATGTTACCTTTTGAATATTGATCAATGATATTCTTGGATCATGTTATGTGCCTCAAATCTGCGATTCAGCAAGGAGGAGCATTGAATGTTCGAGTTCGAACCTTCGAATTCGATTCGAACGAGTTTTTTACTTCGAATTGGATTCGAACCTAAAATTATGGATTCGAATAATTCAGCACTTCAGCCACATACATTTTTATCATTATAATGTTTGTAACGGCATTCAATTAGTGTAATATAGCTGCAGTTTACTCGACGCCCTACACCATCAATACACCTCAAAGTTAATTGGTGGCTGCGTGAAAGATGCAATGCCTATTGTGCTTCACTTAGCAAATTGTTGAGTACTATTATTCTTCTTTTTGCACCTCCCCGTCCCCGCCAAAGGTCGTACGTTACTATTGATTTTCATTTTTCTTTTACTACCACCAACTTCACACCACAATGCTATTCAGTCAAAAAACTTATGCAGAAGTTCAGTGCACAAAATCACAAGACCACCGCCACTGGCCAGTCGGCCACTACCAATACCACTGTTGTTGCTACTGTGACTGCCACAGCCATACCACTATCGCCTCCACCACTGACACAATTACACATGCTAAACTATGTTATTATTTTGTCAATTTGTGCTACCTGGTTAAGTTGACTATTATATTTACTTTGCTCGCTAAGTTTGTAACTTCGCTTTCACATGTAGCTAATATGTTAGCTTCAGTATAACCCAGGTTACAGGAAAAAAATGGACGAAAATTTATTTTGTAGTACGCTGCATGCATACTATACGTGCTGGTACTTTCACATCATTTTATCTATGGTCGCACCTCGCTCTCAACAAGCAGTCGCATGAAGATATCGTGCATTGTTAGTTTTGTTTTAAGAAAAAATTGAAAGAAAGCGGTTTCAAGTTTTAACTTCTATTATTAATTATATAAATTACAGGTTAATGTTTATATTAGTGCTTTCAATTTTAGAATAATAATTTGAGAAACATTATCGCGGACGTAATGTTTCAAATTAGAAGATAATGCATGTAGAAGAATACTTTCCGTACTTCTTGAGCACTCCACACTAGGCCATTTGCAGCTTGACACCCTGGGCACATGATAAATAACCAATTTATTAAAGTATTTTTTGAAGCATTATGATGTAATTATTGCTGTGGGTTTATTTAATAAATGAAATCAGTAACAATTTAGTAAGTAAGGTCAAATAACTTGTGATAATCAAAGTTTATAATGCAGTGCTTGCTTGTGAAGTCCAAGAGACCTAACCATGGCACGGTTATTCACGGGCTCTCCTCAGAGCAGCGAACTTTAAAAATGAATGGAACATTAAAATTAATAAAATGCATCTGTAACATATCAGAATCAAGTTGTGATTTGATTCTCCTGTATAATTTAACATCGTCAACAAAACGGCGAATAGGTGAAGTAACATGCTCCCGTCGAATCATTGACAAATAATATAAAACAATAAGGGCTACTGATCATTCCCTGCAGAATATCACTTTGAACGTGAACCTGCTCGGTAGACAATCCATTTAAAGCTACTATTAGTATTACACGTCTTTTGCAGGTAAGAAAAAAATCTAAACCAGCGGATTGGTTTACTTCTAATACTAGCAAACAACATTTTCCATCATAAGTGCTTGAAAGGCACCAAATCAAACGTTTTACAAAAGTCTAAATAATATCTACACCAGAATTGCAATCATTATCAAAAATTTTAGTCCATTTATTAAAACAAAACATTCCAAGGAAATTGGTGACAGTTGTTGACCTACCCGGAAGAGATCTATGCAGACTTTGACTTTCTGTAAAGTAGGTATGAATTAATAAAAATGAAAGACCTTCTTGTCAGATTAGTTTCTTCAGAAGTTTCTCAGCAGCAGACATGAGAGAAATTGGGGGTTGTTAATTCTATTCAATTTCTTCATTCATTAACACATAAGTTTTAACTTTCTCGCATGTGAGGCAATAAAAATAAAGCTTAGGCAGTCTCACATTTCTTTGAAGTATGTCATACTCTTGGCAAGACATATTACACTTTACATATTTCATTAATACAGTGTTCCCTCACTACTTCGCGGTTCGTTTATCTCGGGTTTTCAAAAATATTAATGTAAAATATTTATCGCGATATTTTCGCTGTTTCGTGGGTTTTTGCGGTACCCCGTCTAAAGTATTTTTGCAAATGCGTAGTACGTATTGTAGAGTAATGTTTAGATTTGATGAATTTTGCATAAAAAAATCACAAAATGTATAAAAATATGTTAAAAATATTAATTCTAACATGAAAAGAATATTATAAATCATAAAAAGTTACCATTTACAGTAAATAGTGTATTTATTCGGCAGATGAATACACACCAAAAACTAAATGTAGTACTTGCACTCGCTTGAGATGCTACTTGCCGACGTGAGATTGTACACAACAATTTGTTTTCTTTCGCTGTGAGCAGCTACCCCTTCTCAGCTCTTCCATTTCATGCTAGCATCTGACTGTCGTGTGTGCGCAGTTTTCATCTGCGGTGTTGTGTACAGGTACATGTACAGTATGGGAAAAGTTATTAAGGGAATGAGAAAGGGTTATGTATAAGAGTGTGGGGAGGGTTTATAAAGACTTAAAATAATGTATAACTACTAAAATAAGTATAACGTCTCTACTTTGCGGAAATTCACTTATCGCGGGTGGGCCTGGAATGGAACACCCACGATAAGTGAGTGAACACTGTATTACATGTGTATTACAAAGCAAACTCAGCGTTCACATCTATATAACATTATCTGATCTTTTACTGATCTGATTTGACATATGGAACATACATCCACATTGGGAATGTCTTCATCAGACGATGACTCATCAGTCTCATGTAACATATTCAAAACAGTCTGAGAAAGCAGTTGTGGCATAGAATTAGCTTTAACTTTAAGAGCTCTTCTACTTTGGTTAAACAATAACTGAGTTGACTGCTGTGTATCTTTCAACTTCAGCTGGGGGGACATGATAAAAAACTGATAACAAAGTGTGCATAACTAGGACGACATATAGCAAAGTATGACTAGGATGACATTTTTATGCAATGTCTGCCATATTTTCATTTCTTAAGAAATTACAAAAGGTTGATTAAAGTACTTAAAGGCTACATACAAGAAGGCAAGTGACATTTTCAGCATCCCAGAGTCATAAATTAACTAGATCCACAGTCATTTGAAAATGACTGACGTTTAAAATAAAAAAAAAACTGTGATTTAGGACGAGCACTGGAATCTTCCCTGCACACTATGCACAATGCAAGAATTCTGCAACCCGCTGCAGTATGAAAATCGGTAGCATCGTGGATTCTCATATCATGATCATTCTATTATTGTATTTATTATTACGTATACTTGTATGCCACAGTATTTTTGTGCTGTTGTGAATATAAACTGTCCTAAAATGAACTAAACAAGCTAATCTGTTAATTTTCAAAAATTTAAATGGTGGTTTTCACAACTTGTCTGTAATTAATACATTGTTTATGTGAATAAAATAAAGACGATACAATAAAATATTACACATAAATGTTAGAAAAGCAAGAGAAAGGCACAACAGTTCCATGTGTATGTTCAATTAGTAGATTTTTTTTAGAAATTCCCATGTGTAGCACAGTGGAAATATGTAATACTGCTACATCCTGATATCCAATCTTTCAGAATTAATGCACAGTTATTATAACTAATATATGATTTTTTTTATTTGTTCCGTATTTTATTAAATTTGTTATATAGTTTGTTTATAGTATTAACGTACAATGAAGCTAACTCCCGAGTTGATTCTCCAAGCTGGGCAATACATAAATCCTGTTGGTGATCGGGAACTAGATTTACGAGGTAATTTGATTGTTTGATATTCTAGATCTAACTTCATTGCAAATCCTTTTTATTAAATTTCAGCATATTTGCATTCTTACAAGTTTACATAGTTAAACTATGGTATTTGTACAGTAGTTGTTGTCTACCTAATTTCTTTTTAGAAGGAACATTTTGCTTTATTTAGTTGTGCAGGATTGTACATTGACAGCTCTTGTAGAGCTAGTGGTTTATGCTACAAAAGTTAGTTTTCTTATGCTGAGACTAACAAGCTTGTATAAAGTTAATTAACTGTCATCGTTGTTCTCTTTCTGGTAAGGTTGAGGACTATTTGGATCATACATCTAGATGAATGTTTGGCAATTATTTTATTTTAACTTAATTAGCAGATGATAAGCTATTTTTCATATAATTTCTGTGTGCATTAGGCAATAAATTTATTGTGGAACAGTGGAAATCGAGGGCAATGGTAGGCAATAAAGTGTGCTTCAGTAATAAAAATTACGACAGAAAAAATAAATTGCACTGCAGTTAAACCTAGATTACATGTAATGTGCCATACATTTTGCAATCTTTTACCACTCTTGCTGTAGAATCGTTCTGTTTGCATCAAGCAAAAGCTTATGAAAATTTCTTTCAAAAATAATACAACTAATAAACAATTTAGTTGCCTTTTATCCTAGAGCCTGGATATTCCTAGATGTAGAACCACTGCTTATAAATCTTTTCTCCCTTGGGTTTTTTCTGTGGAATTATCTATCAAAAGATTGTTTCCTTGAATACTACAGCTTCACTTCAAGAAAATATCAACAGATACCTTCTATTATTATCATATTGACGTCAAGTGAATTGGTCTATCTCTCCACCTCCACTGTGATGCAAGCATGCGCATCGGCATTCGGGACAGCGATCTATTTTTTTCTTTATTTAACTGATCATGTGCTCATCTGCAAGATTTATCCAGTTTTTGCATTTTTCTGTTTGTTAGGTTACAGAAATGGAATAAATTTGATCGTTTTGTTCCAATAACCAACCTTATATCGTCTGCCTGCGTTACATATGTCCCAATGGCATCTTTTAACCATGATTATAACCAGAAAAATAGTGTAAAATCAGCTAATATTAGCGAATAGATATATAATATAAATTCTGACCACATTTGAATTAATTTGGACCGTGAAGATCTCATTGAGGTTTATAAAAAGTGGCCAGAAAAGAAAACATTTTGCCTGAAAATTCTGAAAACGTTCCTAAATATGGGGTTTCTACGAGTGTGCTCACTTACTCATAATCATGACACTTGTCACAGATTCCCCTGGATGAGTTCTACTCTGAGGCTAGGCCTCAACTATTGCTGACCAAACCGACTAGGTTATTCTCTTCAACCTGCCAAACCTACTTAGAGGTGTACAGGCTATAAGTTTTACATGCAGGTTAACCTTGAATCATTTATACCTGCTAACTCGGGCTTCCATGACCTGAAGTTATGAATTTCATCTCAACCCTGTTCAGGTAGGCCATTTGACATTTGCAAACATTGAAGCAGCATCATATGATCGGCCCAACCTCGTTAGGTTAATTTGTTCTTTTTTAAAGTTAATCGAATAGTTGTTTTCATCTAACTTGCAAAGTCAGAAACTAAACTGCATATTTTGTTGACAGCAAACGGTTTAATCAGCAACTCATAGACGTAAGCATTGTGCATTTCTTCCTATAAGCAAAACTAGACTATGTATTACCACTAATTAATTTGCAATTTCAATTGGCAACAGTAAAATCTAGGACTAAGCCAATATTTCTCCCGCTAACTAATAAAAAGTTGGGCATTTTTCATAACAGTATTAGATGCAGCTGTAGCTAAATGTCCCGAACGTACCTGCATTAATTAAGCTCTGCAGGAATGCGAAATAACTTGTACGCTGATTGGGCCGTCGACGAAAATGATTGACGTTATTTTAGATGTCAATTCCGAATGCAGAATAAACCTGAATGTACTATTTTATTTACTATTTCCTACAATAATAGAAACTAGACTGTATATTTTCCACTAATTCGCTTGCAATTTCAATCTATATTAATAAAATCTAGAACCAGTCCAATATTTCTCCCTTTAACTGATTAAAAGTTGAGCGTTTTTCATGACAGTATTAGATGCCCGGCTATATGCTGCGGCAGCTAAATGTCTCAAAAGACCTTGCTCTAAATAAGCTCTGCAGGGGTGTGAAAAATCTGGCACAGTGATTGGGCAGTCAAAGAGAATGATTGACGTTATGCTTGACATTAGTTATCTATAAAAATTCTATTTCTCTGGTTATGTTTTCATACCTTCACCTTCTTACTGCAGCAGGAAAAGGTCCTTGAGCGATCATTGACCTTGTTTGTGGAGATTGTGTAACAACGTTTTTATTTACACAATTAAAATTATTGTTACTAATCAGCATGTCTAATTCCATGATTTGTTTTTTACAGGTTACAAGATACCACAGATAGAAAATTTAGGAGCAACAATGGTAAGAAGGCATTATTAGTGATGAGAGTAATTTTTTGCAAGGTAGTAGCTAAATTAAAACAAGCTTATGTCTCATATTTAATGAATTACTTGCTCAAAGGCACTTTATTAAAGCAAGTTTCACTTTGCATTTTCAAAGACATAAGACCATGCTACAATATTTAATGCCAGTCCTGTTAAAAGTATGCATGATGATCAAACTTTCTAAATGCTGCTTTGTATTTTATAAGTGGTATAGAAACTTGCTACTAAATTTTAATCAGTTTTCTTTTTGTTTCTGTCATGCTATGCTAAATATAGTAAAGAAGATTTTAAATTTTGATTGTTTATTTTAACTGAAAACTTTTGTTAGCCTAAGAGACTGATCATGAAGTTACTCTTTGTGTGTGTGTGTGTGTGTAGGATCAGTTTGACACGATAGACTTCTCTGATAATGATATACGAAAACTTGATGGATTTCCTCTGTTAAAACGACTAAAAAACCTTTTGGTGAACAACAACAGAGCTTGGTACGTACGTTTTACTTGTTTCTAAGAATTACTTGTAAGAACTTCTAAAATTTGTGCTTATTACAGATAATGTACTAATAAGATGAAACATGTTTTACATGAAGGAAATTGAATAAACTGTGCGTGAGAAGCTTGCAGTCTTGTAAACTATATACTAAACAACTTGTTTTATAGTTGTTAATGGAACTTTTTTAGTGCTTACAGCTTATACCTTCCTATTTTCAGTAATGGGTGGTAATGCATTACTGTAATCAGATAACTTTTTACAGTAATAAAAGTAAAGTAACTCCATTACTCTGGCTTAGTCTTTTGGTCAGGTTGCTTGTTACTTTGGCGGTGACACTACTAAAGCCGCGTTTCCACTGCGTCTGCACAGAAACAGACTTTTCTGTCCACGCGTTTTATTTCTGCAAAAGTTGTTTTGATTGAATCCGCACTCATTCCGTAGCATTCTACACAAAATATCTTAGATGTGGTGGAATTTTGGGCTTTCTAGAAGAAATAATCATTTGGCTTCGCAACGTCTGTTAAAGAAAAGCGCACATGGCCGATACACCAAGTGATTACATCGATTTTGAGTTCGAAAACAGTGAACAGCTAAGCGAATATCATCACATCGCAATAATGGATGAGGAAGATGTACCTAAATTAAGATTGCAACTTGCAACGTTCCACATTTTTGGAATTTAAATAGACTGGGTGTATTCATTTTGATTTGTTGAAAGAGAATTGTCATTGAAAGAGAAATAATTGTCGCATATAATTTGTATTGAAATTGAAACATTATTGAAACTGAAGCATACATTGAAACTGTACAACTATACAATGTAAATGTAAGAACTCGCAATATTGTACAATAGCAATAGATCAACAGAACAAGTGGAAATACTGTAACAATTATGGTGTATAGGGACTATTTAGCGTGTGTAATTGTAAAATTGCCTTGAACAAGGAATCGCAAGACCAAGCTAAATTTTCAAAGCTTTAAAGAAAGAAGTAAATAATAAAAATGAAATGTTCAACATTCACAACTGACATCAAAAGCTATTTCAGTTGGCAGAGATTTTGTAAAGTATCTGTGACTACATTTAGGGGTACTCGTATCATAGAGGGGAAACCAAATTCTACAGCGTGTATAATTTATTCCTTTTTTATTATGAAAACGCACTTTTCCGTCTGCAGAAAAAAGGTTTGACAATTAAAGTGCGGATCCGTGCGAGTACGTGTCTTTCCATGCAGACGCAGTGGAAACAACATACACGCAAACAGTGATTTACAAAAGCGCACTATTGCTTCATTTCTTTTCCATGTGAGTCATAGAGAAAAAGTCCATGTCTGTGCAGGCGTAGTGGAAACACAGCCTAAGCCTGCCTTACTTATCTGTTTAAGAATAACATTTCAAACTTGGCTATTTCGATTGTTTCCTTGCTTATGTTTGTCTCTGCCACGCAGTACCTGTATACAGTTATTTACATTGCTCAATTAATGACTATTAACAACATTCAGATTGACAGCATCATAGAAACATCTACAGCCGTAGCGTACTTTACATCCAATGTTTCATCACGTGCATGGTTCACATACTGTAGGACGATGTAGGTAGTTTAGAAATTTAGTAAAGTCAGTAGCACAGCTATACACTATTGTGCATGTATGTGTTTTAGTTGTTTGCAATAGATGATGGTAGAACGAATTAACTTAATGACAGATTTATGCATTTCACTAAAGCCAAACAGATGCACACTTTTCATCAAAGTGTCATTCAAGCTAGCACTGAAGTAATTTGTAATAATGACAAATTACTTTTTAAAAAGCAACAAACCTAACATTGCATATTTTTGTATTATCAGTATAGCACCACTTTGGTTTAATGGTAATACTGTAATTAGAGTGACTTTGTGATTAATTGACCTGGTTGCTCCAGATAGAATGTTGTACATATTCTCGCATAAGATTTCTTAAGCTCACCTGTAGGTGAATTAATCATGTCAATTTCGGGAAAATTACTTTAGGAACACTTTAGCATTGTCGTTTAGTTTAGGAACTAATTTTGTTTTATTAAACCCCAAAAGCAGCTGCTCTCTTATAGCACTATGCATCTTGAGTGGGAGAAGCCCTTTGCTTAATAAGAATAAGAATGATATCTAGTGAATGCTTTTGACTGTGTCAGAAATTGAGGTAAGATTCTGCTTCTGTGACCAAAGATTCTTTAAGTGTTGTTTTTTTTCATATTAACAAATATAAAATCTCTTTCAAAATAATTCGAAACAATATGCAAACAAGCACTGTTGTGCTCGACAAAATAATAGTTTCAATGAAATTTGAACTTGTCACTCTTTTATCTATGACACGTAGGTCATTACTACCTTCATGACTCTAAAAGTCACGATAAGGCCTCCATTAAATTTGTCCTGCTTGATTATCTAGTTATATGCATTTCATTTAAGTGAAATTGGAACTTTAGCTTTTTGACCCATAATCTATGACCATGTCTCAAAGGTCAACCAATTTCAAGTTAATGTACACCAATCTATTTGTCTCACCAAGGCATTTTATTTGATATACTACAAAATACTAAAATCTTAACATCGGTCTTAACGTTGCTGTATATTCATGACCTCGGGGTCAGCGGTCAGTCAACGTGGGCGTGATTCATACAGTTCTATTCATCTCATCAGCATCTCTCATTTGATGTATTATTCTTGTTTGGCACTGTGATGCCATTCAGTTGGCTTCATCGAGACCTTTTGTTTCATTTACTAGACCAACTATTGCTTGTCTCTGGAAGAATTTATCACACTGACTTCCAATTTCAGCTTTTACCTCTTAGTGGGCTCTAGGTCGACCAAACTGCGCTTAATTTATACTATTCAATTTCTTCCATCGAGACCAGTAATTTTATGTATTCCAAGCAGTGATGAGTGAACCACGATCCTGCGGACCCATTTTTGCGGATATACTTTTGAAGATAAAGAATTATGCAGACAAGATGCAGATCAAGAATTTGGCGGATTGGGTCTTTGCGGAATTTATTTTTCGTTAATGTTAATCCGCGCTAAATAACAATGTACACATTGTGGCAAGAAAATGACAGACTGACACTCATCACAAGCTACCAGGTTGAATAACAATGAAATGAACATTCAGCAAAATTAGCTAAAAATGTAGATTATTATGCAGATTTGAATTAAAAATAGCCATGTAACAATTATTTTTATTTTTTATTTAACCCGCAGCACAAGTTCACATTTTGGGAACTTTACTTATTGATGTGGCCTGGGAGACCCATATGTGGCAAAAGCCGCAAACCGTATGTGGGTTGGAAATCTTGTGGATCAGAACGGATCGTGGATTTGAATTAATTTAATAGAGCGGCTGCAGATCGCTGTTATAAAAAAATGTGAATATTTAGCGGACTGCAGATTTCAAGGTTGCAGACCAAATTTTTTGCACAGCGGGAAATTTGTCGATCTGCTCATCCCGATTCAAAGACACTGCACTCAACACTGGAAGCGCAGGTGCCCTCGGGTTCCCACTTAGGCTTTTGTTCCATGCGAAAATGTTTATTAATGCACATGGCCCATATTCAACTGTGCACATAAAACCTCAACCCTGCTTAGCCACATCCTAAAAATTGTAGTCCTGGCTCAAAAACTCATGGAGGTGGTGCAATCATGCAGAGTAATGAAAAAAGGAATCCCATGCACACCATTACCATTGATCGAGCGGGGTAGGTGACTGGACACTAATATACTTAAATTTCTTATCTAGGAAGGTGCCCTATGAGTTGTGTGATCCTAGCATTACATGTATGTGAGCTGGTGAAGCAAAAATCACAAGAATATAGATGATTAATAAAAAATTCCATTGTGGTATGTACAGGGCCCGGCTCTACCACTAGTCATTTGCCTAGGGCGCCAAATTCTGGAAGTAATTCTTTAACTTTTAAGTTTAATATAAGTAAAATCATAGTGTATGTGTAATTCCTTAAGTGCGCAACACTAATTAATGAAACAAAGAAGGTGCATTATTTTCCTGTGAAAATGTATTATTAGTCAATGCCAGCAAGTGTCTCCCTGTAGCAAAACACTTTCTGTTTTTACTTTATGTGGTTTCCTAAGATTATGTCATTTCATGTAGACATTGATGACGCGTTACCCTGCTTGTGCTTACAGTTTTTATATAAATGCTTATCGAATGACCCTTCCGTTAATAAAAACATTTTTACAAAATAGCATTTATGCAACTGTGGCAGATAAACCTATAAGAATCAGTCTTCAGGACAGGATACAGGAAACAAAAGGTAAAAAAAAACTGGTGAGTCATTTAGAGTAAAATGGGGTATAAATCATAAATCAAATTCAAGTAGCCATAAATTCAATTAGCACAAGCTGTAGATAAGTAATTAACTTCACTTAATTAGTACACTATAATACGTGCATAAGCCCAACACACAGGTATCATTACACTTTATTATAATATTGTACAAAAAAATTCAATATTGGGAGCATGGTGTGTTCACAAGGATATTGTTAATTACTTTTGCTTAGGGCGTCATACTACCTATAGCCATCCCTGTGCTGTGAAGCTAAATCTTAATAAGTCTACCTATAAAAGAATGAAGCAATTCTGCACAACATTTTTGAAAAGCCAAGGTTAACTAAGTCTATATGGTATAACACACCATTAAACAGGAAAGGCCATGGCTCACCAGTAAATGCAAAGCATCAACATATCAGTTTCTGCAGTGTGTCGCAAATTGTCAGCACCAGCCGTACTTTTAACAAGCATACCTGACTTTCTGACTTTCTCGAAACGCAGCCTTTACTAATCTGTTGCGGTAGATGCGGTGTGCTTTTCCAATTCTCTAATTTCGCTACCACCAGTTACCTTTGAAGGTATTTCCCTATTTCAGCATTTGTCTTCGTGTTCAGTGAATATTAATTTTGCATATAACTATGGTTTAATATCGTTTATATTATGAATATAATTTTACTATTATTTTTTTACACTCACTGCTTCTTTTTCCAGCCGATTTGCAGAAGATTTAGAGCAGAATTTGCCTTCGCTAGAGTCTCTCATATTATCAAATAACCTGGTTCAAGAATTGGGTGATATAGATCCATTGAGTTCCGTCAAATCACTTAGATCTCTCAGGTTTGTTGATCTGTTTGCTAATAGATACAATCATTAATGTGTTTTAAATTATATTGTTAACTTTATTTTTACAGTTAATACTTTATGAATAAAATACAGAGAAGTAAGGTAGCTGGTATGGCCAAACAAAATGCGTTGCAGTGTAAATCATAGAATTGGCAACTGTTCTTGTTTTTATAGCTAGGTGTGCTAATTTTAACAATAAGAGCATGTACAAGCAAACAGGTTAAACATACCATAATGTGTTCTATGGAATGCAAAATATAGACTTAAAGTTGAATAAATGAATTTGGAATTTGTGTAGTAGTCTAATATATGTTTAATCACAAATACACTGGGGAAAGTAAGCTTTCAACAGAAACGTTATAGTTATGGGTGTAACATACTATAGTAACTGTACAATTTATTGTAAAAATAAATCATTGGGCATTTGAAATTTTTTGGATTTATCTATATCCTACATCTAGAGAAAATATCTGAAACGTTCCTAGTGACGATAAGTGGTGTCCAAACCTCATTGTTACTGTTTTTGTTGTAAATGCAAGACCTAATAGTATTTTTAATTAAACCAGGTCTGGTAAGGAAATTGCTTAGGTATCATGTAATTTCTTGCATCAATAATTACTAATGAATCTGTAGCATCCAATTAACAGCATGACATTTTTATCATTTCAGTTTATTTAGAAATCCCATAACTCTAAAGAAACATTATAGAATGTATGTTATCTACAAACTGCCACAGTTACGGTTGCTTGATTTCCAGAAGATAAAGTTGAAGGTAAGAAAGTAATTTTAAAATTTATTAGTTTTATGTTTATCAAGAATGCAGTATTTGCTTTTGTACAGTTTAATTATGTCTAGAATAGTGAACTCACTTTTTAATCATGAGTTTAATTGTTCTGAAATTAGAAAATAGGCTTTGTTCATTCAAGTTGCAATTTTTTGGTTGGTTTAGGCATTATCTTTATTAGCAGAATTTGTTATAAATTCAGCATTGAGATAGACAACTAAGTTGTGTTAGGTGGTTTGATTGTCATGTTCCCAAAAAACCTCTTTAATAGCCTCTAGACAATATTCTGATTTTAATGGCTTTTGCTAACATATTGGCCTTGTTAACTTTCAACTTCTTGCTTATTACTAAAAAATGTAACTTTTGGGCTTATAACAATTTTTTTATTGGTCAGTCAGAACTTTTTTACAATTTGAATACCACAATCAATAATATATTAGGAAGTTACAAAACATTACTATAATGTTCTTATCTAAGTAAGACGTTGCTTTTGTCATCTTTAGCGTGCTTTTTGAATGTTAAATTTATCAACTAATTTTGGTTAGATAAAGACAGAATTTCTGCTTTTACTGCGCAAATTCATGTAAAAATACTACTATATAGTATGTAATACGTAGTTTGTAGTAGTATGGTAAATAGCTCATTATCATGATGACCGTACAATTGCTTACGTCCTACGAAATAAAGAAGTGATAGAATAATGTTTAGATATGTCAGCATCAGATCAGGTTAACGTTAGTGTTTGAATTGAGTGCATGAGTTTTACTTAGTAATTTGAATGAGAAGGAGCTCATTCAATTCCACGAATCAATTTATTTTTCTTTCATGTAGGAACGAGAGGCTGCAAAGGCATTGTTTAAAGGTAGAAGAGGTCTCGAATTAGTGAAAAACATTGTGAAGAAGTCAAAGACATTTGTCCCAGGAGAACCTGTTGAGGGCATACAAACTGGTCCCACACCAGAAGAAGTCAAAGCAATAAAGGTAATTGTCATAAGCACATATTCGCATAACTTCTCAAGCTGTTGTGCACACTCTGCGGGCGCAATCTTGTATTCAGTGACATGACCCTCATTATCAAGAATAATTCTCTAAGATGAGATGTTGAATTGACAAAATAACTTAGTCGTGCTTTGATGTGCATACTTTCTCCATTAACTGATGGTAGCCTAGCAATTACTATCTGCCTGTGATAATAAAAAAATGGGGAAAAATGTTTTTATCAATTGCATTCATGTAGTCCAAGTATAATATGATAATAGGGTGATTGGCACTGACGCAAAGCAGAGGCCAACATTGTGTCTCTTCAGATTTCTATATTTTAGCTCAGTTTTAAAGGTTACTATAGTCTTGATACCCTCTTACCACTTACTCGTCGACCACAAACTGTTGTTAAATGTTTCAAATCATCAGTTTGGCATTGGCGTACGATTTTACAGTGGTTTTCGTCATATTTAATTGAAAGCTCACAGAACGTCTTAATTATTGCTTCTCTCTCAAAAAGTTTTTCTTTAGAATCTTATGTGTACCGCAAGGCTCTTATCTAGGGCCGCTTCGCTTTTCAGCATGTTCCAGTTTTTTGTTTATAATAGTAGACCAGTAGGCCCTATAAGCTCCAAATGTACGCCTATGCTGAAGATTCTCAGCTGTATTTGTGTTTTTGGATATTAAATAACATTTCCAAACAAGCTGCCCATAAGATTTTGAAAGACTATTTTGAACATATTAAGCAGTGGTTGATAGCTTTTAAACTCAAATTTAATGCAGGTAAAATTGAATTTTTGTTAATTGTCTCATGTACTCACCTGTCTAAAATGAAAAGTGGCTGTACTAAATTTGGTAGAATTGATATCATGTCTTCTAATTTTGTTTGCAATCTTGAGGTATTGTTTGACAAAAACATGAGTATGGATTTACAAATCACAAATTAAAAATTTGTATAAAATTTTTATAGTGGACGTCCTAGTACTTCAATGTATAATTACAACACAATTTCGATATTATTGTATCATAATTCTTTTATGGTGTTGTGGTACACGATGTAATTAGGTTCTGTAGGTTTACTGTTTTAAACTTATAAAAATCTTTCTTAAAACACGTGTTTTAAGCACTTGCTTGACATTACATTAATCGGAAATAGATTTCCTAGATATTCCCAGAAGGTTGTTCCGGAGAGCGAGACCTGCTACTGCTAAAGCCCTTTCACTTATAGTGACGTATCTAATACATGGAACAAGTAGTGC
The DNA here is from genome assembly GCA_030141605.1 of Tubiluchus corallicola. NCBI lineage: Eukaryota > Metazoa > Priapulida > Priapulimorpha > Priapulimorphida > Tubiluchidae > Tubiluchus > Tubiluchus corallicola. The sequence goes on from JAQGDQ010000114.1 coordinate 311,908, forward strand.
CTTGTTCGCAACATATCTGAGAGTATAACGGTTAGAGGTTACATATGATATCATTGTCAATTAGATGCTAGACCGTTGATATTTTTACACACAAGTAATAAAATTTTAAATTGAAGTGTTACGAGGAATCAAACTTATAACCCTCGCCGCTGAGTCTTGAAGACAATGTAAAAGTTTTAGTTTGCATTTTGGCAATTTAGCTGACAACCCTTTACAACAGTCAATACAGTTAGTAACGAACGTTTGTATAATAGTCCTAAGTACAGGTTCCATTAAAAACCTCCTAATTTATCCGACATTATCCAACTGAAAATACATTGTGTTTTACATATTTTTGTGATTTCTAAATCCATATTCATGTTTTTGTCAAACAAAACCCCAAGGTTACATTACACTGTTTTATGTACAATGCTAATGAATTGATACACTGTAATGATTTTAACCCTGTAAAAATAGAAGGACATTATAGATCTAGTGCTCTAGAAAGTTTATATAATAATAATGATGTTGATAATGATGCTTAATGAAAACAACAACAATAACTTTACAATACTCCACATTTTTATTGCATTTTAATTTTATTTAATATTAATTTTAGAAACTAAAATATTAATTGCAGTATTGTATATTTTTGGAGGACTAGTTATTTTATAGGAAATTCATTCTGGTATTAGAACTATATCAAAAAATCGGATGCAATGAGTTTCTTAAGCTCTACTAGCTACTTTTCTGCAATAACACCTTCAAATAATAAGTTCAAGAATAATTAAAGATGGAAGAAGTAATTTTTTACATTTATTCATGTTTTAGCAAATAAGTTTAATAAAAAGTTTATTTTGCAATTTTTAGTAATTTTTTTGTTTTTAGGAAGCCGTTGCAAAAGCAACAACTTTAGAGGAGGTAGAACGTCTTGGTCAAATGTTGAAATCAGGCCAAATTCCAGGAAAGGAAAGAAAGGAAAGGTTAAACAGTAAGTGTATAAATGTTTTGTGTTGGCATAGTATAAAGGACAGGTATTGCAAGGTTTTGCATGTTTTTTGATTTATTGCTAAAGATTAGAAATCAGCTTGTGAGCCAGTTCTTGTCTTAGTGTACCTTAAAATGCAAAGTCAACTTAATTTCCTGTTCATAATTAACACACTATGACCTTTCTCATTAGTTGTTGAAATATTTTAAGCATGTTTTCTCTTTAGTAAGTCTGATTTATTATATAATCTATTGCCCATGTACATAAGTTATGTGCTAGTGTGAGTGTTACTTCAGTTACTTTGCTATGAGAAACATCCAGTTTTTAACCACGCCAATTTTTTTGACAAATCTAATATGGTTTATTAGCTTTTAAATTTTTGTTTTGAAGACACATACTCATAATTACTACCTTTTATCTAGTGGTGGATGTAGTCAATTACTTTGTTTGTTGAAAAAGTGTTGACATATTGATTAATTTATCTATATAGTTTTATGCTTACCCACGTCATTTGTGAAACAAGGTATATGAAAACGTTTAGCGACATTTCCCTTGGGTTTTTAAAGTTCAAAAACACCAAATAGACAAAATGACCATACAGTATGAATCAGTGTGATTCATTTGTCATTGTTTAATTTACCAAAAACTAATATATGTATTTGGTAATCACATACTCAAAATTTTTAGTATCACTCATCATTTCGTTATTATGCTAAATATGAGTTGCACTTCCAAGAACACAGATGGGCAAAAAAGGCTAGGCCAAACTTTTTCATTCAAGTGAGCCATCAATAAGATAAGTGAAATAAATATGCTGTGAGATTGTACAGTGTAAATGTGTAATCCAGATTGTGAATGTCTTTTGATATGTTAGATTATGCTTAATTCATTGGTAGAAGTGCTTGTGGTGTACTAGATCGTATTTTACTGATGGTACAAGACTTTGTAATACGAACAAAAAATACAAAAACAAATATAAAAACAATTTTTTGTTGTTGCAGGGAAAGAAGAACAAGAAGACGAAGAAATGGATATGTAGCTATAAATTTGTTTCATTATTATGTAACTGTAGATGTTCCATTGTCATTTGCCTTGTTTCCTCACTGTATCAAGATTGCTTTCATCTAAGGATGAGTGGGAAGAAATAACTCAGTTTTTCTATTGTGTGCAATTACACTTTCCTGGTTGTCTGAAAGTAAGCACAAGATCGTTATAATAATAATAACTGTGGTACAGGTATCACGGTAAAAGGTCCAGACGGAAAATGCTCAGGTAAACTGACTGGGACAGTAGTTTTAAGCAGAAACACAGATTCAGCTGTGCACTGACATATACTGCTGAAAAACATAAAAATTAGCTGTGTTAGCAGCCATTAATAACGTACCATTGTTAGTTGCTAGGAAGTTATTCTTTCTTTCTTAGCCTTTGTTTGTTATACAAAGTACATTTGCAAGTTTTTTTTCTATAGATTATAATGGTTTGTTCAGTAATTAGTTATTTGCAGGCACATAATGCACCTATATGAGTTTTCGTTTAGTTATTTGTCATATTATATTTTCTGTTTCACCTGTCTGCAAATGGCAAAAGCTAAAAGGGTAAAATTGCTGTTTTACTGTCTCTTTAACATGCTGATATATTATTGTAGAAAAATTATTAATACGAATAGAACATAGTATTTTCTGCGTTTATATTGCAACAGTAGTTCATCATTCAGTAATATCAAGAAATTATTTTACACAGTATTTAAGCATTTTCGCATTTTACCCATTCATTTAGTGTTTGAGCAATTAAGAATGCCTCTGTCATAGAGAATAATAGTGCAATTGATGTGCTCGGCTTCGTTTGATTAGCCTAATTCATTTAACTTTGTTTTTCTTTTGCAATGCAGTTTGATTCACACTCTGTCCACTAGGCAGAGCCAAACGTTTGATCCATTAGCTTTGTTCTCAACGTGAAATGCATGTGTACAAAAGTTTTATATAAATTTGGACAGTTCTCTCGAACGACCATCAACTTGTATGTACTAAAAATATTTTTGTATTTATAAATTCACATAAATAAAACATTAAATTTTAACTGCTATTGTTCATGTTAGATATTCACTTAAATTTTAACAAATTTTCCATCCTAATTTTGCTGTTCATTATTATCCAACAATAGAGTAACCTTTTGTCTGGATTAAGCGGATTTGATCCTAAACTTGCTGTAAAGTTGTCCGTACAGAACAATATCAACAACAGAGTTGTCACCACTGTATCAAATATAAGCAAAGAGTGAAAAATTAGTGACAGCAGTTTTTATGCAGCTGCATGCAACATACAGGTGTTTCCTAAGTCACTCACTCAATTTGTTTTTCTTTGCTACTACTCGACTAATGGCGTTGATCTTGCAGAAAACTCTTAGTAAGTAGTTGCGACCTTTTTAAGTCTACATTTGAAGTTTTCTGCTAGTTTCTTCTACTGTCATTCCAATCTAGAGTAGAGGTGTAGAACTGCAAGGGTTGCTCACTCGACAGATCATACGCAATGCAACATCTTTTTGTGGGGCTACATTAAGAACAAAATGTATGCCACCAAGCTGTAAGACCTCTCCCTGCGCTAAAAGAATGGACGAGGAATGCACGTTCTTTTGTTACTCAATTGGCAAAAAATGCAAAAAAAAAGAAATTGGTTTGTTTCAAAAAGGCAGTGCACACTTTCAGGTGCACTAATAACTTGACCAGTAAACTTACTAAGTCAAGTCTGATTCAGAGACTCGGCAACCAAATTATCATGTGATTCTTGTAAATGCTATTTCAGCAAACCTTTAGAAATAATGAGGGACTTATGAAACACCTTGTGTTACTTAAATTTTGCCTCGGTAATTAATTAAGCAAACGTAATGAACGCAAAACAAAAAAGCAGAATACGGTCAAAAATGTACCTTCTGTATTTACCTTCTATTGTAATTTAAGGCCACATCAGTGTGTATGATCAAACCAAATAGACCACAAAAATATTTACAGAAAAAATAATTCCAATAAATACAGTTCAGAAGTACACCGATTACAAACTTTGCTGTGAAACAGTGCATTCATTCTAATCGTTTTTTAGTATAAGTTGGTAATACGAAAGATCACAGATATAAAATGACAAGCAGCATGCACTGCAAAATTTTCACAATACTTCATGTACAAGCTGTTATGTAGCAGTAACTTTTGCAATAAAACGACATTATTTTCAGTGCTTATGTGTTTATGAAAGCAAGTTTATTTAGTCATAACAAAGTAAATGACATTGATATTATCTTTGATGTCAAGACAGTGAATTTGCACATGCAGACTAAAGCTACTGCCCTTGCTGAGTCAAAGTCCAAAGTCCTTTAATTTCATAACTTCAAAAAATAGCTCATTGTGAGACAACACAGAATAAGTCTATTTATACAGTGTACTAGGCTAATGCAGATGCAACTACTAAAATAATTACTGTATGCTGATTTTTTTGAACCTGAACTAAAATCACTGAATTTGAAATACTAGCATTTTTTTGCATTACTAAAACATTGTAACAAGGATAAAAATAATATAAAGGTAGACTTAAAAACTAATTAAAAACAGTTATTTGTGATTTAAACTGATGTAGCTTATTGTAATTTAAAATCAAAATGGACATCATTTAGAACTTATGTTAGAGATTTAATTAGAATTTTCTCTGCAGCATTACAAAAAGGGCATGCTTCATGGGGTAACTTGCAATTCGCCCCCTACTTCAGAGGTAACTTGCAAAATGCCTCTTAATTAACTTATTTTAATTTTCTCGGCATCACAAGAAGGTTTAACAAAATTACATCTCCCAAGATTTTTGGCATATTTTAACACTATGAAGTTATCACTTTTAATCAATAGATTTTCAAAAAACACCAAGTGCATTTAGAATGCACATGCGATGCAACTTGGAATATTAGTCCCTGCATTAACAGAACTCCATACACTAGTCCTTGCTGGTAGTAATTTAAAAACATTGGTAAAGCCCATTACATTAGCAGCATCCATTATTACCACACATGAAAATTTGCTGGTAATTTTGCGTTTTACAGACTCTTGCAGAATGTTTGAGAGAATAAAGCAGCAATACTTCACATAATCTATCGTTACATTTTCTGTATTCAACCTAGCTATAAACACAAATTTCGTTTGCTGCACTGATTCATTGTCTTCCACATTATGTGCATCAGTGCAGCATAATTTGTATTTTTCCAGCTTTCTGTACAGTAATGCAACATTTGACTTATCATTTGCCAATGCATATAATTCTTCTTCTGAGGGCTTGAGCAAAATCTCACTAGTCTTTGTTACTCTCTTTTGCAACCATACATATAATTTATGCCACTCATTTTTGCTATTTGGTGATGGGTCCTTCACTGACCAATTTTCCATCATTTCTAGGAATGTGGCAATGTTCCATTGGTACATATTAGCGAAATTATTCAACTTTTGTCTAATGTGCCCAGATGGATCAGTTTTATCATCAATAACCAGTCCAACATTTGCAAGAGTACCACTGCTTGAATAGTTAGCATATGCTTGCTTTTCATTTAATAGAGGTGTCAAGCTATTGGCAATGCAGTCACAGTGAGTTCTGCGAAATGCCGCTTTCATAGATGGATCTAAGTTGTTTTCAAGCGTAACAACATACTCATATTTCAGTAATTCATCAGCATGAAGATCAAACAACATTGAGTACAACTTCTCCGGACCATTTCTGTCAAACAAAAATTTACACAAATTTAACTAAACAGACTAAGTCTTTATAGGTATAGAAAGAAAAAACACGACGGTGGATAACTTTAACAGGTTAATTTAGGAGTAAAGATGAATGGTTGTAACATAACATATACAACACTTAAGCAACTTTTAAAATAATATAATTATTGACATGGCACTGCTTGATGACTTATCTTAATTTAAACATACCTTAATTCTAATAGTAGCTCTCTAGTGTGGTACAGCACTATAGACGAAGGAATTATATTGTCTCCGACACAATCAGGCCACCAGTGCACCATCATGTCAAGTGTTTCCAAAAAATCACAGTCAGCTTCATTAACAGGAAACACAATTATGCTAGGTTTGGAACTACCTGTAATGCATAAAAATACATTACAAACTCTTATAGATCAGATATATCTTAACACTCGTATTTTTTAAAGAAAATTTAATTGCAAGATGAGTTAATTATCATATATTTGTAAAAAAGACGCAATGGATATAGTGATTATAATTCACCCTCTACTTCACTAAGCTCAGTAAGCTCCTGAATTGTAAGACTTGGTGAGCGATGTTGTTTCTCAAACAGATTTTCCTCTTCTGCAGACTGATCGTGGATATCTCCTGTGCCTTGACCTGCCATCTCAACATTGTCTTTGATTGTATGACTGCCTGTCACACTTCTTTGATTTCGCTGAACAGACTGCCTGATGGTGTTTGTTTGCAATACGACCCATGGCTTACCAGAGAAAGGTTTTGTGAAACCTGGCCTGCAACAACGACAGTTTCTGCAGTTACAAACAATTCTTCCATTATTGGTATGGTCAAAGTATTTTTTGCCAAAGGCAGAAGATAGCACATTCGTTGGCGTTGTTATGTAGCTAGCTCCGCAATAACTATATGGCACTGGTAGTCTGTACGTGGATGGTGTATAACTACTGGAATTTGTTGGTGTATCAAAACTTTGGGAAGAAGAACTAGAGCAGCTTGAAGTAGCCACAACAGCATTTTGTTCAACTTGTGATACACAACAGCACTCAATGTGTTTCACAAACTCATTCTTGACTGGAAAGCATTGGCAGCAGCAGTTACACATGTAAAAATTGCCTTTCCGACCAGCATGCATATCTATGTAATGTCGATTTATCTCAACTCGAGTTCTAAATTTTATCTGACACAGCTTGCACTTGTATATCTGCAAATAAAAAAATATATAAGACATGTAGTTTGACATGACATGCCAGAAGTTGAAAATTTTGTAAGTAGAGTCACACCATTGTGTTCAGCCTTACCCAACAATGCCTTATATGTCAAAAACAAGTAAACAGTAAACATGCATTGAGTCTCTTTGCATTTTAAGGTAACCATTATTTTGTAAGAAAGCAAGTCATGTGCAGATTTTACAGAAGAGAAAATATGTAGGCTTTGCAGAAATTGGGGCACATTATGCTAACTATTACGCCATGCCAACCTTCTACTTTTGACTTACTAAATCTGGAAAGTCAGACTCAGACATTTACTCTATAAGTCACTATTACAGGTCAGTCAATCAAATAAATGCAGAAAAAGCAATACTAAATAAGAAAGTTTCAAAAATTCTCTAACCAAAGGTGGCTCGTAGCTAAAATTAGTGAGAGTGTTGCTTCAGAAAATTTTTAGCCATGACTGTGTAAAACAAAACAAAAACATGTAATGTTAATGTTGTAATTTTAAACAAACAAGGTATGAAGGTTTATACAAAAACTTGATAAATGCTAAACAAAAATTTTTTTGCCTACTAATAGCCTAAATTGTCATAGTTCATGCATGATTCATTCACGGTAGGCACGTGACAACTAATAACAAACTGTGTGAATGACAGTACTTTCTCTACCTGAGCTCAGACACGTGTGCTTGGCCGCATGCGATATAATAGCCCCAACAACGCATTGCTGGAGCGCACTGTGCTGGCCTGTGAAGCAAACAATACTACAGTCACATTCTCTGATTCCATACAAGAATAAAGAAATAACTAAAAAAAGGACTTATTATATTGAATGTTATCGATAATATTGAGTGAAAATAGGGGAGTTGCAGTTCCGCAGTACCTATGCATGAACTGCCACTATAACCTAGTGAGACTCAAACCTAGCTATGCTAAAGAGTTGAAGAAATATCTTCTTTTTAAGAAAAGTAGTAAGTGTAGTTTACCTTGATCTGCCTGCTATGTGTCAGCATGTGGATTTTTAATGTGTATTCACGTCCAAAGCTCTTACTGCAAATTGAACATTTATACGGCCTTTCTCCTGTATGTGTGCGTAAATGTCGCCTGAAATTAATAAAAAAAATCAATATAGCAATTTCAAATTTACAATCAATTACAACACAAGAACAATTTTATTACATTAAGCCTTTTATTTACTGACACTTCACAAAACTACCTATTTTTAGTTTTTGGTCTTGGTCCATAAATTTTGCACTATAAGACCTTAGACTAGAGTCACAGAATATTCAGTGTTGGGCAAAATAAGTCAGGAGTCCATGCCATCTGCATGGCACAGACACAATGTTATGGCTCAAGCACAGAAAAAACAAAAAGTAAAGACATTTTAGTAATGGAACACTAAAGATCGAAGATCAAGTGCACAGATGGATTTCCCTTGATTTCAGAAATAATACATGATACAAGTTTTATTTGCCTCAGGAAAATTGGAATCAAGGTTATACGTTTGAAAAAGTAAACAACACAGCTAAACGACACACTGTTAAACCAGCTTAGCTTAAAAACTTTCTAATTAATCTACTAATTTAAATTTAGATTTATTTAGATTCAAATAATGACATCTAGCCTAATAATGTTCTGTTTGATCATAAAGGCAATTTAATTCATTATTATGTTCAACATATGTCTATATAAAATTTTTGAGTAACATTAACTAACTTTGCATAAGTGTTACCTTTTTATGTAACAGGATAAAGGGAACAGCTTAATAACCAAAGCTAAGAAAAAGCTGGTCGGTAAATGGCAGCAATTATACTGCTTCTCCTCCAGCTATTTCCTTACATCACTGATAAAAGATATATACTCATCTAAATGTGCACAAGACAATACGGATAAAACATCTTTGCCAGCTCAGTGCCTTAAAAATTACCCTGGATAATAAACTAGTCTTCGGTCCTGTCACAACCTGCTAGATCTGGCAAAACTCTTTACAAAATAACAGCGTAAGACTGCTGTAAAATTCTGGATGTACGAGTACTTAATTACATACAATGATAATAATATATTTATTATAAAGAATAGAATATTAATAGCAAATTTCAAAATTTGGCATTATTATTTACCGTAGTCATGTTGTACAATGATCATGCATATCTGCATAATCTTAATTCGTTTAAAACAAGTAACCAAAGTAAATGAACTTACTTATTATAACCTAAATGATAGACTGTGCATCATAGATTGTAGCATAATACATACGCTGAAGTTAAAGAAAACCTGTGGTTATTATTGACAAATTGACTCTCTGACTAACTGACTGCCTGTTTAACTGACAAATTAACTCATTGAAATACTCAACAACTGCTTGCCTAATTCAATGATTGACATTTTACTAACATATAGACTGACTGATAGATATATAGCTTAATTTTTTGCCATAAACTGCAAATGCACTTTTTAAAATAGGTGTGTCAATGTCCAAAATTATTCAAACAAAATTTGTGTTACATAAAAAGTACCGAAGATTGACAATTTCACAATAGCACGATAGTCATGACATATTAAGGCAAAATACAAAGAAAAAAGAAAAACAATTCATAACTCATAATAAAGCAATTCAAGTTTAGCACAGGTGCAGTTCCATGCAAAAGATACTTGCAAGCAGTTGGTACAAATGATGTTCTGAATCTTTCAGTCCTACATGCCATGAACCTTATGTTATTATTATGCAAACTTCTGCATAATATTTTTTGATCACACGTTACAGAATGTGATGCTATTGTTGAGGTACTAGAAACAATGTTTGCGAAATCTTTAGCGTTTTTTGTCTATTTCATAATATACGTAAATTACATTTACATGGAATACTTTACACATGAATTAATAAAACTAACCATCTCTAATCTGTTACGTTTTTAACACTAAAAGAAACCCAAACAGGTGTTGCATACAGAAGTACAAGTAAGATGTAGCATGAAAATGTGTGCTTTCTGACGATTAACTGACTAATTGACTAACTGATGTACTTAGATGACTAACCAAGTTAGAGGTTGACACTGACAATGAATGACTAAGTTAACAACGGACTGATGAAATAATAGTTATTAGCTGATAACTGACTTGCTATTTAATTGACTGAGTGAATAATGGCCATCCCAACTGACTGGTCAACCAACACGACTGATTGAGTGACTTTATAACTTGCTACTTACTTGCTTTTAAAGTAATAGCCTTACAAATAATGGCTGACATTTACAATTCCCCATACTCAAGAAATTAGTTTGTGAAGCAGATTAGGATTAGGGTTATGGTTAGGGTTGTGATTAGGGTTAGGGTTAGGATATTAAGTTGTGTGGGGAAATGTAAACTCCTTCCAAAATAACATTCCTCAGATTACAATTTCTAAACCTTAAAACTGTAACTCTCATTGATATACAGAAATAACTTTGAATTTGGTATTCTGTGCACCGGTACTAGCTGCAGTGTCTACTCCTGAGTTATAATACAGAGCGCACAAAGTTCTTTTTTACCAAAAATTTCTTTTTCTAAAATTTTAAAAATACCTCAAGTCTGTCAATATGGCAAACCTCTTCTTGCAATAGCAACACTCATTTTTACTTTCTTCGGAGTGAATATTCATGTGTAACCGCAGAGTACTGTATTTCAAAAAATTCTATAAAAAAGACAACAATAAATAAAAGATACTAAAATTTTTCTAAACACAGTTACACTGTAGTTACTAGTTAGCAAATACCAGATGTTTTGCTGTTACTGTTTGTTAAATATTTATTTAAAAAAATAAGATGGTGCCTACAGTTTAAAAAAAATCAGGAAACAAGCCCTTATTATCAATTCAAAGTAACTGCTGTGCAGTATTTAATACAAGAACAATGAAAGGCCTAAAGTACTGTAAGGCAGTAAAGATTTAACAAACGTCAAAGAATTCATGTATGTCAAATTACAGTCGCAACTTATCACAGGTTATTGTGTTGAAAACTCAACATTACATGTGCATAAAGGGTCTTCAATTAAAGGAATGCTGGATAATGTTCATAGGTACTTACCTTATCACACTGAGGACACTGAAATGACTTGAATTCACTTTTGTCATTAGCATGCACTAAAACATGGCTGTCCAATTCCCAAACCGTAGAGAAAGACTTGCTACATACATAACAAGCAAGTTCTTGTGAGGAACTGGCAGGTGCCACATTAGAACCAACCGAGTCACAGTCTTCAGATTCTTCATTCAAGTTTGTTTGTTCCATTATTAGTTTTCAGCTGTTAACAAACGGAATTGTGAGACAAATTATTAGCATCAAACTTTCGCAAAAATGCATTAGATAATAAACGCTTAATCACAAACTATTAAACTTGATCCTTTGAAAGTTAAATTATTAATAAAATGCATGCTTAGGCTATTTTTTAGAAACCAGAAATAATTTGAACAGTATTAATCTGCATGTGCTATGAAAAAGATATATAGTAAGTCCTCGCCTAATGATGTTGAAGCGTTCCAGGAAAGTGCATCGTTTTGTGAAACATTGCTAAAAGCAACAATTCTTTCCAAAAGAAATAAGGTAAAATATCCAGTTGGATTTCAGGAGCAAAAGTCACCAGTGCTTAGTTATGTAAAAGCATTCACTTATGCAGATAGAAATGAATCAACAATGCTTGACTTATAAATTACACACTTCATACCATTTATTGCTGACAGTTCTACAGTACATATTTGCTTAATTAAAAAGCTAAAGAGTAACCAAAGCATTAAAACTAAAATCTAAATTTGAAACATAGGCAGTATCCTCTAGCATTTCAGCCATTTCTTGCTCTTTTTGTTTTTTCATAAAAAAATCTAGTATGGGTTGCTTAGATTTCTTCCTTTTTTTAGCTAGCATTTCTTATAACACTGCATCACGTTTCGTATGATCCTTCGAGCTGTGTTATTTTCGGTGTTGTCTTTGCGAGAGCTACAATGTAAATAAAGTGAAAGCAGCAATCCATAACAATTGTGTAACATTTTCAGATTATATAACATGAGAGAGTTTTATCAACCAGAGGAATTTTATCTAATTGAGGAATAGCATAATCATACTCATAGTATCGCCAAGGTTTACCTAGCTGTGATTAACTGCCTGCTATCAGTTAGGCAAACTATGAGCCTGGGTTTCTGTGCTAAGTAGCTAGTGAGCTTCATCTATAGAGTATGAATGCAGTAAACATGATTTAGTACTCATAGTAACGCTAAAAAATTGTTGTTAAAACGAAACATGTGAGATGGAAAGTGAAAAAATGGCATTATTAAGCGAAGACTTTCTGCATAATGTAAAAATTAAAAGCCAAAAAATGTTATAATTGACATTATTCGCCAATGTCAAAAGATAATGACAGAAAAAATAATATCTAATATAGTGTACATACATGTAAAATTTAATGTAGGACATATTTCATGTATTATAAATAATTATGTAGACTGGCATAAGAATGGCCTAATAATCAAACACAGCTCGTGCAACCACTTTAGTCCAAACTGCCCTGTCACCTACAACCTACCGCGTCTCCCTACTTTTGATATCTAACGGTGTGTTCGTAAGATATTTTTGGATAAAAATATCATCATATGCCCATTACGTCTATTGTAGACATTGGCGGACAGAACTCTAAAATAAAAAGAAATCTGCCGCTACGACAGGTAAACACAGCAGTCAATACAGCAAAAAACTAGACTCCGCTATGCCAGTGGTTTGTCAGAACCACTTCCACTTTAAAAATAAAGTTTTGCAAACTTTTCGTCTTCGCGGAAGGAAACTACGGGAAATTTTAAAGCCTCGCCGATTTACACTCAAGTAGTTTGTTGTATATTCGGCACGAGGTTTATTCCATTAAATCTATATCATGAGTTGGCACCAGGAGTGCCACTCTCATTATACTTTTAATTTACTAATATTTTAAGACTTATGATTATTTCAGATTTCTTAAGAAACTCTACAAGTACAAATCAGTTTGGTTTAATCAAGGACGTATCTACTTAAAAGTCAATGATGAATGTGAGCCTCTCGAAATTAAGACTGAAACCTATTTGTGGCTGGACCTGATATCCATAATCTACAAAATACTGTCAACCTACAATTAGATAAAATTGATACTTGGCTAAAAGCAAATAAACTAACATTAAACTATCAAAAACTATCAAAGTTTATTCTCTTTTCAGATCAAAAACCCAATCCAGATGTAGACAACTTCCAAATTAATATTAATAATTTAAGTATTAGTCGGTCCAATGATATAAAATATCTGGGTGTTTTTATCGATAGCAAACTCAACTGGAGTACACACATAAAACATATAAAATTAGTAAAATAACGGGATTATTTTTGAAACTTTGGTACTACCTAGATACCCAAACTTTGAAATTAATATATTACGGACTAGTTTTTCCCTACTTACAATACGAATACTTACATGGGGATCAGCCAACAAAACTATAACGCAGAATGTTGCTGTACCTCAAAACAAAATTGCAAAAGCTGTCAGCTTTGCTGGTTTCAGGAACCATGCAGCACCTTGTTATAATCAACTAAAAATTTTAAAAATAACTACTATTTATCTATAACCTAGAAATGGCTAAAATTGTTTTCAAATTCAAAAATCATAAGCTACCCAAACTATTCAATGGATACTTGAGCTAACCTTCAGCCTTGCATAACTACCAAACGCGCTCTGCATCAAGTAACACTTACAGTGTCAAAAGATGCAATACTACCAAAGCTCAACGTTCGTTCAAGCACCAAGCCCCACGAATTTGGAACTCTATCCCTCAGAAGTTAAAAAACAAATCTCTTAATTACCTTGTCTCAAGTTACAAAAATATGCTTATTTCTCTATATACCTAGTTTTGGAATTGTTTACACAACTAAAACTTAAACTACTATTTTCCACTCAAGTTGAACTCACCAAACTATATATATACATATGAATGGTAAAAACTCACTTATTATATGTGCTGAAGATCTAATCGCCTGTTAGTCTTAATAACTTTGGTTTTTTCTACTATTTATGTGTATATGTAAGTGTGTGTGTGTGTGTGTGTGTGTGTGTGTGTGTGTGTGTGTGTGTGTGTGTGTGTGTGTGTGTGTGTGTGTGTGTGTGTGTGTGTGTGTGTGTGTGTGTGTGTGTGTGTGTGTGTGTGTGTGTGTGTGCGTGTATGTATGTATGTCTATGTATATGCACATAAATAAGCACATGTATCTATTTTACATATAATATGTGTATGTGTGTACATGTGTATATATATCACATTATAAAAAGGTAATTTTACAGCAGATAGAGGCCTCATGACTATCTAGATGCCATACTGGAAATGTGTCATATGCAGTACAAACATGTAAATGAAAGTTGAGAGGTAAGGCAATTCTCTCTGCGTAATGTCTACACATCTGTATGTACATTGCTTAGTATATCAACATATGTATTTATTATGTCTTTATGTCCTTGATATGTATGTTTAAATTTAAACCTTAATCTCAATAGTTCTATCTTAGTACACTCACCATTCCTTTACTTATTTAAGCAACTTGGTTTGCTCCATATGTAAACTTTATGCTCCACTTATCACACCTTATTCTTCGTCAAGATAGTTGCGCATATAACTAATTACTAATAGCAACATTACTTACAGGGTGGTTGACTTTGGTTACTTTTGGTGTTTTGCCACCCTTTCACCAATCACTTGAATGTCATTAACTCAGATAATTTATTCATTTCATAATTTTGTCACTTTGTATCATATTATAATATTATCGTTTCATGCTCTGTGTTTTTCTTGTAAAAAAGGTGATTAAATAAAGATACTTACAATGAGTATATAATACTATAGTAAATATAGTTATGATAGTAATACGTAATGTTTGACATGTCAGCGCTATATTCACATTAGTCTGTATTAGCTTCTCAAATCATCCCATTAAGTGAAAATGTAACACGAGTAATATAGGTACAAAAAATAATAATATTTACAGTAAACTTCTAAAAGCTAATGTACACGAGGTCATTGTTTTTAGTGCAATGCAAAGCCGGTGGCACGGTACAGTACAATTACTTTAAAAATATACTTCATATCGTACCGTAATTTTGTACCGTACCTGCAAACTTGAATCACATAATCGTAGTGGTATGATAAAATATCATACCATAATTCTGTACCAAGAACAGTACATAGGCTCTACTGTAGGAAATATATAAAAATTAATTGCAAAATCGATTAATTATTCAATTCCATATTGTCTGTGTGCTATTTCATAATATTCAGTTTCAAAATTCAATACTAACTAATTTTAGGTTAGAAAACTTACATAAATATGCACGAGATTTTTGAGCTACTTAATTAATGTCATTTAAACTTAAAAAATATAACAAAAAAATTGCAAGAAAAAACCGCCTATAAGTATTAATGTTAATTTATATTGCCGGTGCATAGAAATTTTTAGTCGTGATATTGACTTCAAAATTATAACGTAACTGGCGTACTTCATAATTTTTTGTAAGCGCATCGTGGCTTTTTTGTGTCTTTTTAAATGTTTCTTGCAGTTTTCAGTAAATTCAGTTGCACTCTTTCCCGAAGGTCTCTCTCTATATATGACACTTATAATTAAGTTTGTGCTTACAGCAAAATCTTCTTGAGCCACCCCCGGTTTTCATTTTCATTATTTTTCCACCTTTTTGTTTCTTTAATAACTCGCACACACTCGCAGTTAACTTACGAAACTCACAGGGCACACGTACTGCCCTGGTAGTGTGATTTATGCTAACATGTGAACCGTGATCCCGGGTGAAAGGTCACTGATGAGTACACGTGGACTGGGCTTGTTGTTATTTTCGCTAGGCTTGGTCTGGATTGCCCTACAGTTTTTGAGCTAGGGCTACAATTCCT
Source organism: Tubiluchus corallicola (assembly GCA_030141605.1). Classification (NCBI taxonomy): domain Eukaryota; kingdom Metazoa; phylum Priapulida; class Priapulimorpha; order Priapulimorphida; family Tubiluchidae; genus Tubiluchus; species Tubiluchus corallicola. Next base: position 327,749 of record JAQGDQ010000114.1, read on the forward strand.
GGTATGTGGCTAAGTGGAGTCGAGTTGTTGTGCCTAGCTGAATATGAGTCATTTGCGTATCAGAAATTTTTTGGTAGGGGCACAAACGAAAATCAAATGGTTGGCATCACCAGCAGGTTTCCCATGTCGAGTAACAGTAGCGTGTAGCATTTCAAATGAAAGATCTCGATGAGGCAAATCGAATGGTATTAGTTACGCCTAGACTGGTTAGTTTAAACGTATTTTTATTAAATAAGAAATATTGGAATATGGTTTGAACAGGCAGCTTTTAACAGCTGATAAAAGTTCTCACCAGTGAAACGTGCAGTTAGTAGAGTGCATACAATCGACAAACAGTGGAAGAATTACAGTACGATTACTAGCAGTATAGACACATACATAGCATAATGTTGAGAAAGACATTAATATTACTATGTAATCAATATAAACTAATACAATGATTAGAAGTGCTTAATTAGCAATATAAATTTCTGTAACCCAGACTGGCTGACCCTTAATCCCACCCCACCCCCGCTATAGGGGGACAAAAACCCAAATCGGGAGGGTTTGCACACCAATGCTTCCAGTGCCTATAGTAACAGTGGCTTACAGTATGTCAAATGAAAGGTCTTGGTGAGGCGAATCGAATGATATGAGTTAAGACCAGACTGGTGAGCTTGCTATCAAAAACCGAAATTGGCGGTCAGGCCGTGCTTCCAAGGTCAGGCAGCAGCAGGTTGTAGTACATCAAATGAAAGGTATGAATTATGAATGACTAATAATTAAGTGATATGAGTCATGCCCATATTGGTTGACCCTTGACCACAGGTCACTGATCAAAAAGTGACACCGAAACTGTTGATGTACGCACACATTGTTTACGTACACATTATTAACTATTTTGAAAAACAGTTTTATTTGTAAATACCCAACAAAAGCTGCCACTTAAAGCAGTTCCTGTCGCAGAAGCAGAATGTTATCACAATTTTTAACACAGTCAAAACGTCCGCTACTTATAATTATTTTTACCTTTATTAGCTTGGAAATTCACAAAGAGACTTTCAAATTTAATGGTAATTATTATTAAAAGAGCTCCGTTATTCCTTAATTTATAACACATTTTTTGTTTAATAAACAGACCCATGTTCCCCTTTTTTATTTTTTGTGATTATTACAAATAAAAGTACATCCAAGCACTGAACATGTTACTCCAAATGTGTATGTGTGTGTGTGTGTGTGTGTGTGTGTGTGTGTGTGTGTGTGTGTGTGTGTGTGTGTGTGTGTGTGTGTGTATGTGTGTGTGTGTATCTAGGTCCTCTATACATCATTCTTTCTTCTGAAAGGTGCTCATGCATATTGCTCAAAACTGCAGTATTGGCGTGGAGCACGTATTTTCTTGTGTGGGTTTGTATTATAATTATTTTTACACCGTTGGTTGTTTAATTTTGCCGGGAAATAAAAAATAAGAACTTTATAACTACTCCGGAATGCGAAGCAGTACTCCTGCACACGCAGTACTCATTTAATGTCCAAACTTTAGTAACGTGCTAATAGCAGTAAAATAAATTTATTGAATATTAAAATATAAAATTTACAAATAAAAGAATAAAAGTGGATGCAACGTTTTACAATAACAGTTAAAGTTAAGGTGGAAACATGAGTTTGTTGAATCTTAAAAAATTAAAAAAAGCAATTAGTAATAAAATTACACTTGTAAAAATATGAATGAATTGTTTCGGGTGATGTTCCTTTAATTCCTTCGGTACTGCTTTTAAGTCATTCAATTGTGTGTTTTGGGTGGAGCCTTTAATTCTGTTCATTCAACAGTGTATGCGAAAATACTTGTGCTATACTGTAGACGTTTTTCTTGAAGTGCATGAACTTTGTAATGTCTTTTCAAATACGTTTTATGAAACAATGTGTCAACATTTTTTATGCATAGCAGTTTTTCTTTAGTTTAAAGAAGGGCACAAAATCAGGTGATAAAGAAGATTTTTGTATTCATCGCACCACAGTCAGAAAATTGATTAAGAACATAATTCAGTATAATTAAATTTTGTGTATCAATATAAACTCAGCATATGTGCTGTGCACAACACCAAAAAAAATTAATATAGACAAAACCAACATTTTTTGAAATTATATAGATTTTATTAAAGAATTTCATTAACTTCAATACATACATTACAAGAACAAACTGTAGTACGTTTTAAAATATGAATGCAAAATACAAAGTAAAGCAAAATCAACAGTTTTTGATGACAAAGTTTTCATTAAAAGTAGTAACCAATAACTGAAACAAACATGAACGTTTTAACTGAGTTATGTAAATAACTTTTGTAATTACACTTCTAAAGCTTTTCAACAATAACTATTAGCTTGCAATATGAAACGTGCAAATCCAACCTAAAATTTTAATATGACAACATTTTCAAAGGACACGAACAACATAGGTGATAGTTAACAGGCCTATATTCTACCTTCATTATAAATAGCTTGAGTTATATTCAACTGCTTCCATTACAAAGACTGGAAATGAGCATTTTTAAAAATTACTATTATAAGGCCAAGGGTAGTAACATGTCTAAAAATTTAATAACAACAATAAGCAAAATTGAAAAAAATGCACAAACACTAAATATAAGTAACTGGCTTTCATAAATTATGAAACTCCATATTTATCTGCAGACATATGTAAGCATGTTGAAAGATTACAAAGAAATAAATGACAAAGAACTTTTTAACAAATCACAAAACAAACAGTTAACTTTAATCAACCTCTTCTATCGTTGGTCCTCCTCCAGAGGGGGGTGCGCCACCACCAGGCATTCCACCAGGCATTCCACCGGGCATACCTCCAGGCATACCTCCAGCTCCTTACAAAAGTAAAATGAAAAAATGTCAGAATTAAACTGAAGATTAATTACAAATAAATTCATAATTTGGGCAAAAGCATAAATTACCAAATTATCACAGTTGTAAACTACAACAATATTTTGTTATTGTTTTCCAGGAGGCATTTTATTCTAAACCCATTTGTTAAAACTAGTATATGGCATAGTGAGCAAGAAGTTGACCTCTAGCGCTTCCAAATAAGGAAGTCAAAGATTACTTACCTCCTGCTTGTTGATAAAGTTTTGTAATTATTGGATTGCACACTTGTTCTAGCTCTTTTTGTTTGTGTTCAAACTCATCTTTTTCAGCTAACTGAAATCAAATTCAATAGTTAATTATTGATTTCAGAGAAAAATTTATCCAATACAGCACAGCAAAGGAGGCATATTTTAGCCTCACATGAAACATTTTTTTTGTAAGCCTGCTTGCAAGGTTTAGTTCATTAATAAATGAAATTTGCAGATGAAATCCTCATCCAGTCACCAGAAGTACTGGCAAGAAGTACCTTCTTCTCATAAAATGTCTATATTCAGTGACTCGTGTATGTGTATTTACAAGGACCGCATAACTAGTACATTAATCTTAAGCTTAAATTAAATTTAAGAATGAACAGAAATTTTAAAAATGAGTAATTTGATAAAATGAACAAAAATAGATTTTGCAACAAAAATGCAGAAAAACTAATTCTGAAATACAAACCTGATTTGAATCTAGCCACTTGATTGTTTCATTGCACTTGTCGAGAACAGTCTTCTTATCAGCTTCTGATATTTTATCTTTCAGTTTCTCATCTTCAACAGTGGTTTTCATGTTGAAACAATAACTCTCAAGACCATTTTTGGCAGCAACCTTGTCACGTTGTGCATCGTCTTCACTCTTGTACTTCTCAGCATCCGCCACCATGCGTTCAATTTCTTCCTTACTGAGACGACCTATAGTTAAGTTAGAAAACCTTACATTAGAATACACATTATTTTCAAAACTACTTGTTTATTCACAACATTTCAAAAAATTTCTTTTCTTCACCAGGTGATATTAGAACTAAAATTAAATTTAGAAAACAAAAACATTACAACTAAATTTCTGATTTAATATTGCTTTTGTGCATTTAGTGGATTATTCACAGACAAATTAATACTAACCTTTATCATTGGTGATTGTAATCTTATTTTCTTTTCCGGTGCTCTTATCAACAGCAGACACATTCAGAATTCCATTAGCATCAATATCAAAAGTGACTTCTATCTGAGGGACTCCACGAGGTGCAGGTGGAATTCCAGTTAATTCAAATTTACCCAGCAAATTCTACGAAAACATAGAAACTGTTATATATATATATATTTACATCAATATTATAAAAAACGTATATAAACATTTTGGAAAATGTCTCAGAGATATTTAAACTGGCCGTACCTTAATTATGGATTTCACTGGCTAAATAGAAATATTTTTACTATATTCTTACTAAACTAAGAAACTACTCTTTCGCCTTAAAATTCAAATGGTAGACAACTGGCGTAGGCATGACAACTTCAGCAAAATGTATAACAAAAAAGTTTATAATAGTAGAATGCTTTACTCATTCACTTACATTATCCCTGGTCATTGCTCGTTCTCCCTCATACACTTGGATTAATACACCTGGTTGATTGTCAGAATAGGTAGTAAAGATCTGCGTTTGCTTAGTTGGAATGGTAGTGTTCCTTTTAATGAGAGATGTCATTACTCCCCCAGCTGTTTCAATACCTAGTGACAAGGGGGTAACGTCAAGCAAAAGCAGATCTTGAACAGCTTCGGATTTGTCACCATGTAAGATAGCAGCTTGTACAGCTGCGCCGTATGCCACGGCTTCATCAGGATTAATACTTTTGTTCAGTTCCTTTCCATTAAAGAAGTCCTGTAAAAGCTTTTGAATCTTTGGGATGCGGGTTGAACCACCAACCAGTACAACTTCATGAACCTGTCCTTTATCAAGCTTGGCATCTCGAAGTGCCTTTTCGACTGGTTCAAGCGTCCCTCTAAATAAGTCAGCATTCAGTTCCTCAAAACGAGCACGAGTAACAGATGTGTAAAAGTCAATTCCTTCAAATAGAGAATCTATCTCAATGCTGAAAACAATAAAAATTTGTTGTTCATGGTTAATTTTGTGATTTAAAAAACAAATTAGTAAGTTTTTGTTTTGCTACATTAAAGAAATGTACTGAATTCTGCATTTGAGGAACTTTAATTTGTTACGAAAAGCCATAAAAATCTCATTTAAGTACTTAAATGTATTTATTATATTATAGCTTACCTAGCTTGTGTGCTTGAAGACAGGGTTCGTTTTGCTCGTTCGCAGGCTGTTCTAAGACGTCGAACAGCTCTTTTGTTTTGTGAGATGTCCTTCTTGTGTTTGCGCTTGAATTCAGCAATGAAATGGTTGACCATTCTGCTGTCAAAATCTTCTCCTCCCAAATGAGTATCACCTGCCGTAGACTTCACTTCAAAAATACCATCTTCAATTGTTAAGATAGATACATCGAACGTCCCACCGCCAAGATCAAAGATCAGAACATTACGTTCACCATGACCCTGCAATACATAATTAATGTAATTAGATTGTATTCAGCACCTATTAAATTGCCTTCATTTGCAAATCAATCAACTAATATTTTATTTGACAAAACTTGTAAATTTTAGTTGTTGTTGGAAGGTCTATTGATTAAGAAATTTAATAATTTTATTCTTACTCCTGCTTTCTTGTCCAAACCATAAGCGATGGCAGCTGCTGTTGGCTCATTAATTATACGCAACACATTCATTCCAGAAATTGTACCAGCATCTTTTGTTGCCTGACGTTGGCTATCATTGAAATAAGCCGGAACAGTTACGACAGCATTTGTTACAGTCTGAAAAAAAGTGAAAAATGGTATCATACATTATGAGAAACTACTGGTGTAATATCATATCAAAAGCTGGCTGTTATCCACTAGCCATATCGTATTATTAATTAAGGACAACATTTTACCTGATCCCTCTCTCTAACGGTAACCAAATGCAACTTAATCTATTTTTCTGTTCTTTAATGCTGTTTTTTCATTTATACCAAAACATCTCCATTGATCCCAATCTGTGAAGAATCACTGCTGATGCATATTAAATCAGCAGCTAATTATCATCTAGTAAATTTCACTATTATTATTTCTTAATATTTTCTCTTTACTAACATAACTATAATCTCTCTAGCAACGATTGACTAACATTTCTTCATCTATTTCTCTGTAGCTAGTTTAGCTATGTTACCAATATTTGTACATACATGTACACACAGTATCTCCAAATAACAAACTTTAATACAAATTTCAACTACTACATATATAAAGAGAAAATTTAGCTATATTGACTTTGTGTATAACCTAGTGGGGCTTAGGTCCGTTTCCCAGGAAGTGATTCCAGGAAGAAACACCAATTTTCAGAAAAAAATTTGCCATATAAACCTTTTTTGAAAATTGCTTCCCTGCAAGCATTTTAGAGACTCATTTTACAGAAAAAACATTTCCTAGAAAGATTTTTTAATAATAAAGGTTAACAAGATTTGTTACTAATTGTTCTGATCTCACAAATTTGCTATCTTGCTTTAAGTCTAATGAGTTGTCTAAATATTTTGATCACGTGATCCTATTAATCAGTACACATGGATAAAATAAACTACTTTTTATGGAACATCTAACTATGCTTTAAAAAGGATTTATTACATTTTCTATGATTTAAATTTTCCATGACGGTTCTGAGAAATGGCAAAATTTCTGTGAAGATTTTTTTTAGAAAGTAAGCTTTTATAGCAAATAAATTTCTGTTTATTTCTTGTCTGACAAAGACCTATTCTAGTAAACTGCACTTCTTGGAAATGAATCCACCCCTTTAGTAGGCCTACCTTTCCCAAATAAGCTTCAGCTGTTTCCTTCATTTTTACTAGAACCATAGATGAAATTTCCTCGGCATAAAATGTTTTAGTTTCCCCTTTATGTTCAATCTTGATCTTTGGTTTACCACCTTCTTCAATGATTTGAAAAGGCCAGAGCTTCCTGTCACTTTGGACACTTGCATCATCGAAGCGTCGCCCAATCAACCGCTTAGCATCTAAAATCAAGTCCAAAGATTACCTTGAACAAGTTCTACATTTCTATTTATGTTACACTTCACATTTTCTCCATCAAGTTGTAGAAATAAAATATTGAGTGAACTTTTGAAGTTCAAAACGAACTAGTAATCAAAACTGTCGTACTTTCTCATAAAATTGTGGGGAAAAAACAAAGAAAATTTTCAACTACAAGAAGCAGAAGGCCTGAAAATGTGTAAAAATAAACAACCTAGAGGAGAACTACAATTAACAGGAAAAGCACATAACTGTTTTAGTTGCAGTACCAATGTACATACAACACAAATTTCTTTACGAGTGCAAGTGATATCACATTATTATGCATGGCAGATTATTTTAAGCTTACCAAATACAGTGTTACTTGGATTCATAGCCACTTGGTTTTTGGCTGCATCGCCAATAAGTCGCTCAGTGTCTGTAAATGCCACATAACTTGGGGTGGTACGGTTGCCTTGGTCATTAGCAATGATTTCCACTTTACCATGCTGAAAGACTCCAACGCATGAATATGTGGTCCCCAAATCTATTCCAATAGCCGGTGCTTTTCCAGCCATGACAGTAGCGAAAAGTTATCCTGAAAGTAAAAATAAGTTTACCATATTTGTTTTTTATTTAACTAAAGTGTGCTATACTATACAACTCCATACAATAATAATTAAAAATGTTTGAACTTTAATAAATTCGTTAATCTTACTTTAACTTTAAGTCGACAAATAAAACAGTTCTCAGCAAAACAAAAAGAAAATCTCACACAACAGATGATTGATAGATAATTAGTTAATATAGGCCCAGAGATTAAGGTCTAATACAATCGGTATAATAATATCACAGTCTTTCCAGCCGGCACATCAAACCACAGTCAAACTGAAATTTAACACCAAGTTTCGTTGCTATAAATACGCAACGTGACGCGGAGTGTCTTCTAGAATCTTCTGCTACTATGACGGCGCGAGTCACAGTGTTGCGACTTTATGAAAGCGGGCCAGGGATTTTACGATTCGGAGCTTAATTTCTTTCAAGATGAGCCAAAAATTGTAAATACAATCTTTGCCTGACTCACCATTATGAAACCAACGAATAAATTTTGTGCAACATACTATTATCTAATTTCGTCTTTTGTGTAGAACAATGACGACGTAGAACATTCAACAAACACATAAAAATTTAACTTCTTGCCTTGCCTTAATTGTCTGCTTTATCCAATCCTGTATCCTACCTTGTTTCGGTATCTCCTCCTGTTTTTTCTACCTTGTATCTCAAGGCATCAACAAAACAAAATCCTATTTTACTTGAAGGAAGATACTGATGGCAAAGAAGAAAACAAACAGAGCTTTATACTGTAGTATCTCTTAGCTAAGCCGGATTTTGGACAATGTGTGTAGAGATACAGAGAAATTGCAGTTCACCAGAGTTAGGATGAATCAACTAAAAAATTCTGTTTTGAAGGGATTTACACCAAATTTCTCTATCGTTTAATTGTACTTTTTATCAAATAAGATACAGCACTTTTATTAGTTAGCAAAAAAACACTGTTAGTTGTTTTTCAGCGACTTATTTCTTAGGCAGTTAATTAAACAGCAATGTCTGTTGGCTTACGTGTTTTTGCTGGCGATCAGTGCGATGTTTGTACTTACATTTTTAAAATTTTAAGTGTCAATTTTTAAATTTACCAATGAGAACGATTTTTAGGTTTGCGTGAGTGGAGTTAATGGGTTTTGTAACAAATATACCATCCAATTGATTTTGATTCAAAAGCATTGAATTATTATCAATTATTTTTATTACAGTTATTAAATTTTCATGCTTACTTGCTGTACATAAATCAGATGGCCTAAGGCTGCGTTTCCATTGCATCCGCACAGACACGGCTTTACGGTCCTCACATTTTACATCCGCAAAAGTTGTTTCCATTGCAACCACACTCATTCCATATAACACGTATAAATACGCCAAAATTTTAGCGCGAAATTCTAGACATGAGCCTTCCTTCCTAGAAACAACTTTTTTATTTTGCTATGATGGTTAAAGAAAAAGGTAAGTAGGCATTACAGGAAGCGATACTATCGTTTTTGGGTACACCGCCTGGGTCAGTGCGCTCACAGCACCAAAGTATTGGTCGACTTTAACTTGGTGGTGAAAGCAAACATTGGCAGTTTCAATGGAATCTTATGCGAAGGTTTAAAAATATCTGCTGTATCTTTTCTAACTCTTATTACTAATCTGTTACAGTATCTTTTGATTTTACAAATACGTTGTAATTTTACAGCGTGTTTTCTAGTGAAATTTAAAAAGACTAATAGTGTTCACTTTTTTTTATTATAAAGCTAACAATGTTTTGATGCTGGTAATTTTCTCCGCTCTAATAGCACAACTACGCAATGGAATTTTCGGGACAAAGTTAAAATACTGTGTCACTAGCGTGTGTGAATATATACTACACATTTTAAAACAAATGCATGCTTAATAGAATTGCAAAACCAGGCCTAAATTTACAGGAAAGTTAAGTTAACAACAAAAACCTTGTAAAATCTCAGTGAATATTTTCGGATTTCTTTCGTCATATAGAGCTGGTCTATTTGTATAGCGTTTGTGATTTGTTCGTCCTCCATTACGAAAATGAACTTGTCTTTCCGCACAAAAATAAAAGTGCGTGTACGTGGCTGTCCGCGTGGACGCACTGGAAACGACAGACACGTAAAACAATGATTTGCAAAGTTGCGCTAATGTTCCATTTAAAAAGTCCGTATCTGTGCACGCGCAGTGGAAACGCGGCGTAAGAATGTACCGTGTTTGTACAACGACTACCGCGTTTACGGCCGTGCTACTGATTGGCTGAAAACGACTTCACTCCACCCTCTTTCTAGAATTCTCAAGCTTTAGCCGCTCTGCTTCAGTACGACACGTGTAGAGTTGCCACTTCTTGAAAGCTTTTCAGCACCATTCATGATTAATGAGGCGCGGTAAAAATGGCTCAGGAAAAAAATGGCACAAAATTTAATGGAAAAGTAGGTAAAAATGGTACTGCAAAAACAGTACGCTAAAATGGCATAGGAAAAAATGGGATAAGTGGAAAAATAAGTAAAAGAGGCACAGGAAAAATGGCATTTTAATGCAATTGATTTCTATAATAAAACTAGAATGCGCTCAGCAAGAAGCAGATCTCCACAGTACTACTAAACATTATCCTTTAAGACCTCCACGAAATGCCTCATGAATGTTTTTGTACGTGGTGTTCGATCAATTTTTGCAAAAAAACGCGAAAAATTCCATTTTGGCACCCTATATATCCGCCTTTCTCTGCAAAGTTTCGTGGAAGTGTGTTAGGTAGTGTTTACGTAATAGGTCATAACAGACAAAAATATTCAAACATACTCTGTTGAAGCATAGCTTCCTTCGCAGAGGTAAAAATACTAAAATAATTATCCTTCACAGTAACCCTAACCCTAAGCCTAAACTCATATTTTACTAAGTCTTCCCTTTTTTCCTGTGCCATTTTTACCCACTTTTCCATTTTTTCTTAAGCCATTTTTACGGTGCCATTTTACAGAGCACCGTTTAAGATGGGGTACAAAATTATGGCACCTAACTCCAAGAAGTAGCAAAGAACTTTTAAACATTGAAACGAAGAAAATAAGCAAAAAAAGTTGCTGTAACGTCAAATAAAGTGAAAGAAACAGCGATTTGGTCAGCAGGAATAACTCAGTATATCTATTTATAAAAAAGATTTATCTAATAAACTAAACCATATGAGATTATAGCACAAAATGGCTAAAGTTTGAGTTAGTAAGCAAGTAAGTAAGTTATTATTTTTTCAGACACAAGATTCATAAAATATATTTACAAAAAGAAATTGAAATTTACAGAAACCATAATAACAAAACTCCAAGTCGGTAACATAAAAAGCTACAATGAAGTTTCAGCCTTAACTTCATTACCAATTACAGAAATGCATGAATGAGTCAAAAACGCCAAAATATAGTAAAATTTTATGACCCACAACTGTTTTTTTAGTTTTTAGTTTCTACTGTCCCACGTGCAATGACAATACTGTGCCAATGTTACACAACGAAATGACAAAAGAAAGAAGTTACTTATATATGAAGGGTTAGGCCGTTAGGGTGATCCTATTGCTTGATAACTCTGAAACTTTTAGGCGGCAGTATAAACATGTCTAGAGTCTAAAATTCAAACATTTCGTCAGTTACATTTCGTTTCGTCAGTTACAATACATTACTTTTCATACTTGTTCCACATGACCAAAACCAAGATTTAAGTGACATGAATATTCGGGAGAGAAGGATTTTAAAGTCGGTTGTCCAGACAGTGTGGTCCTCACAGGGACGTTATGGTAAAGGACTTTTCTACCGCTACGCTTATGAATCCTAGATCGATTGCAAATGAGTTGCAATTCAGTACGCGATTGCATGCAGTTCTATAAAACCTATCAATAACCGTGTACCAAATGGACTTTTCACGTGCAGCAAACGGCCTGTCCCAAAGTGCCAATACTGCAGAAAGGTTGCTATGGGTAACTACATCAACTACACAATATTTTTGCTGCGCCGGTATTGATTGTCAACCCCAAACACTTATTACCAAGCACTTTCCGTTATATCCATTAGCTAGCGCTGCCCGTGATCAAATTTATAATATTAAGAGCAAAGCAAACATCAGTGTTGTAGTTCGCGTAACAAGATTTTAAACTGTGAATATTTTTTTTATTAAAAAACTAAATCTCAGAAAAAGCTGAATGGTAAATGCAATTTGTGTACGTGATTTCAATACCACGTAATTTGCAAGTGTGTATGTAACGGTTTAGATTTCTGCGAAAATGAGGAATTTGATTGTCGTTTAGAAAATGATTTGAATAATTTAAACTGTGCAAAATGTCGGACAAGGAAATCCTATTAAAAGTCACTAGTGCGGCGCCGTTGGGGGAGACTACGGGTAAACAGGCGCCGACTAGTTCAGTAAAGAGTTCTGGTGGAAGAAAGTGGAATAGAAATCTTGCCACGATTGTCGTTGCCAATAAAACCCAGCTCGATCCAAATGCCAGTTTCGGAGGAAACCTTGATCTGAGCAGATCAAGTTTGAGAGGTGATTTAACTGATGAACAGAGAAAAACCTACGGGCGCTTGTCGGTGGATTCCAGAGGAGAAACGCCACAGTCCACAGTCGACATGCGACATTCAATTGATATAAGGTATGCAAAACATTTTTGAACATCGTAAAACAGGTCAGTTTTTACATAAAAAGTTCGTTTTTTTCTATTGTTGTCTTATCCAAGCTGCCACGATTAAATATGTGAGTCTATGTGGCAGCTTGGATAAGGCAACAACAGAAAAAACAAAATGCTACTTTTTGTGGTTTGATATGAGCGTTAATTCTTTCAAACCCGTGCCTAAAATGACCACTTGACAAACACGTGACACTTAATCGCTTGATAATTGTGGAAAAGGTTTTGTTCTTTCTGCTGAACGTTTATTCAAGGAAGCGCGTTATTCTGACACATGCAAAAATTGTCAGAACACTCGGCCAGACAAAAGACATTATTAGCCGAACTGCAAGATGTAATGTTAATGAAATTTGAATCAATAAAAAGTAAATTTTAATGACAAATAAACAATTAATATATATAATATTATTAATAAGAAGTGAAAATAGGTTATACCGTGTTAATTATTGATTAGCATAGATAGCTAGGCCTATATTTCAAAATAGATTTTTAAATAGACTGAATCTGAATTACAAGGAACTTAACGAGAACTTAATCAATATTTTGTGTGTTTCATTTATTAATACACAAATGTTGATGCCAATTTTTTGAACGCGTACTGGTAGTAGGTTGAAGATCTACACACACAAGGCCTATAGTTGGTACCAGGCATATAAGATTACTACCCAGACTCTAAGTCTAGAGTAAATGAATTTTGTTTGACAATACTTGTACTGCGGGGCTCATTTCGGTTATGTTGCAGAGCAGCAATGCAACAAGCAGCAGCTGCAGCATTGGAGCAGCAAGACGAAACGGAAACGGATAAGCAAAAGACGGTTATGGCAAACTCAGATTCGTGGATTCGTTCAGCCATCCCTATTTTACCTCTATGGCTTTCCATACTCTGTCTTACCCTAAACATCATACTTCCTGGCACCGGTAAATTATATAAGCTGTATAATGGTTTTATAATCGATTGCCACGCTCGACCATCTCTTGTAAGTTATTCTACAAAGTCTGATAACAGGTATAAGACTGTACAAAGTTGCGCACAGCACTTGCAACGGAGTAGATGTCTCAGGGAAGATCAAAACTTCATGTGAAAAATTGCAACAAAAAACATAAAAATAATTTAATTGAAACATCTGTTTGCAAAAGCTTAGAATAACACAAAGGGTCTCAACACGGACCCTTTCGGGACCAAGCGGATCTCGAGATCGGCAAGGACCGGATTTATCAATGATCTTGATTACGAACGCTTTTTAGCAAGGGGATCACAGGGGATAGCAACTAGAGCTAAGTACGATTTATCAGTTTCTTAACTTACAAGCTTTCGAGTTTCATTATCGCGCTTGACAGATACTTGAGAATTGGTCGTAAGTATTTGCATAAGATCGCTCTTACACTTGTTCTTACAAAAGCAATTAAAAGTTGGGCACAAGTGTTGTGCACTGCGTATTACCTCTAAAAGGATAATTCGAATGACATTATTATTATCTTAATGATAAGTTATAAACGTTATAAGATGGAAATAAACATGCGAAACCGAACAAACGATTGGTAAACATTTGAATGTCTAAACTAGCTTAAAAATGATACTGACGAGTAGTCATATGCTACTACAAATAATAACTGGACATGCTCTTTGCTTATACACTAAAGCCGGGAATGACAGCGGTGATCTCGAGACTGGAAAATCTGCCCGGAATTGAGATCACTAGATAAGAATAAGGCCTGAGAAACGTTTCAAATAATGGGGTATTGTATTTCATTTCTCACTAAACAGATTTTTTATCAGTTTATATTAAATTTTTTAAAAGAAATCATTTTTATTTTTCGACCTGAAACAGAAAAGAAGATATTGTTAAAATGCAGAATATTTGAAGATCCAGTAAAGCTGTTCACCCATAGCAAAAATACCAACAACCCCGTTATTTAGAAACATTCTACTGGCATACAAAAATATTTTTGTAGGAACGATATTAAGTGGAGTGACTGTGTTCTTCTGCGGTCAGCCTAGAATCTATGGAAGAGATGATCCAGTATTGTCCACGTTTTGTGTAAACATGTGGGTGGGAATGGCACAAATGTTCACAGTCACCTTTCTCCTAGTGGGGTGGTTTTGGAGCATTTCGTGGGGAGTCTACATGATTTCACTTACAGGTATATTATTACTATCAATAAAATGCAAATAAATTTGTAACATTTGTGGCAATAAGTATGAATTATAAAGGTTCATAATAATAGTAAAGATTAAATAATTAGCTAATTATATATAATTATGAAACACAGATTGTGGCAACATTTTTGAAAGCAGATTTCTTTACAGCTTCATGTGAGTTTTAATGAGTGTTCTAAAGATTAGTAATCCTACACTCAGGCTTCAACCTCTTTTGATGACTCGAACTTTGATTAAACCAAGTCAAATGAAACTGCATATACAAATAAACAATTGTGTCAATAGCATAAAAGCTACATAATTATTCAAATTGAGAAATTGATCCACGAGAACTTATGACTGGAATTAATGGAAATTGTTCAAGCTGAGTGAAAAAATGATGTATACTTGTAAAGTGAACAAGTTAAAATAAGGTAGTCAAAATGCCATTAGTTTTATCCTAAATTTGTTTATTTTGCATGGCAATTAGCACAGTTGAGTACTGATATTACAAAAGCATGTATTTTTTTTAAACTGAGCTAATTCTTAATGATAAGCAATAATGCAATTAATAAACAATCTGGCAAAAAACAAAACCAAAGAAATAATGTTTCAATCCACAACTTGTGCTTTCTGTGTTTTCCTCTCATGATTTACTGTGGGCTCCATGCTTACTAAGTGATTGAATTTTTTTGGGGGTTGTATTTTCTGTGCTTATTAGTTAATGAGTTAATATTATAAAATAAAAAAGTATTTAGTGATTGTTTGCACATTTTTCTTCACTTGAAGCTAGTCCACAGTGATGGACTGAAATATCGTCTTTCTACTTTTCTGCGTTGTGGGATTCTTTTATCAAATGTACTTACTTCGAAAAATAATTTTAGCAGAAGTATCAAAACGTTAACCAAGAAACTGCATACTAAAAGGCCTGGATTAATCATTGAGCAAAATAACGTGCTTAGTGCCTCAGGACAAGAGAGGCCTACACAAAAGCAAATATATCGTAACAAGTGTGGCAGTTTCTGTGTTTGTTTACAATATGAATTATATGATGGTATGGATGGACATCGAGGTTATGGTTACTGAGCAGCCTGAGCTACTCAATGCCTATATGATGACACTAACTGAGTATATGATGTGTATATTTACATACATTAAGTTGACCAACATTGATTTCTCTAAAAAAACCGTTAAGAAAATATTTCTTTTTGCATACAACATCAATTTCATTAAGAATTGAAAGGGTTTCAACAATGTTTGCTAGGATAAGCTTTGTTCATTGTATATTATGCTGATTCTTTGTAATAAGCTGCTTAAAGTTTATTGGTATGAAATTTGCATTTTATAAGATTGAGGCATATGAAAAATGATTTAGAGTCATCTCTGTTCTTTTAATCTAATATCGCTCTTCGACGCCTTAGTATTTATTGTAATTAAGTCTTTCTTAACATTTATTTTCAAAATGCATTTGCCAGTATTTTTTCATTTCGAAAGATACAATTTCATTTTACAGTTTAGTATTGCTTTTATACTGAATTACACATATCGGTGCCATAATGTTTTCAGTGCTTCCAGTCTTCCTCTTGCAGTCTTAATCCGGCCCTGTATGCTAAGTTAAATAAACTGGAAACTATTCTGTGGCAAATGACAGAGACAAATGAAATACTTAATACTTGAATACCTAAAACATAGTCACATATAATCATACAAAATGCTTATTTTGGGAAGCACTTGTACGATGATACACCTGAATTAAACATACTCAAAACACTCAACTTGAATAACAATTATCATCAAATTAAACACTTTTCCTGAGTACCATCCAGGCTGAGTAACTATGTAATCAAGCCGATACAGAACTTGTTATAGGAAACACTAGAGATGTGCTCAAATTAGATGTTTGTACTATTGAACCAGTTGAATAATTATATAAGTAACCAAATTAAATACTCATACAGAGAAAGGTCCACTCAAGTTGAGAAGTAAACTGTACAAACAGATAACATGATATTTTACTTTATACAGAGGAAGCCAGACGGCGAAGAAACCGGGAGTTAACTGCACTAGCACTAAATGCATTTGGAGGAAGCCGAATGTCTCGATCATAATGAATCGTCTATTTACCAAAATAGAGAACCGTCCAATATTAAAAGTATAACTATGATTAAGTTAGGTGCCCTGGGATTTCACATTTTTGCAGCAAAAGGCTTAAATAGTACAGTGGAGTCACAGTTTCACACAACACCATTTCACATATAACGTTTTTTCCCAAACAGTCAACTGTTAAACATTTTAGTAATGAAACCCAGGCAAGCTGCAATTCACTGAAAGTAAGAAATATGAGCAACTATAGCATTGTGTGACTGAAAGTCTGATGCAGGTGTATTTTCTTTCGCCACATATGGTACAATCCCAGATCATTTGCGACACTTTATATTTAATATGAACTAATAGTATGTATTGCACAGTGCACATAGTTGTAAACGATACTGTATGTCAAAACTGGCACCATTATCGAGAACGTTCAGCAACTTGTGTACAAAAAAGTGCTAATGTACTTAAAATCTGTGATGACCGGTTATGTAAGAATCTCTTTTACCATCAGAATGCTCACAGAATCCTGTATTTGAATACAATCACAATCCACTAACAGCATTTCAGGTACAAGCATTCCACAGAGGCATTTATGTTAAATCACCCTTTCACTGAGATCACAGTCTCACAGAGCTTAAATGGACAGTTGCTACAAGAAGTTTTTAATACCACCATGAAGGAGCACGCTCGCGGTCATCTTTAATACCAAGACTGTCCATTATGTCTTGTTCAAAAGTTGTCAGCCTTGGCACAAAAGTAACTTTTTCCAATTCAGTAGTCACTGTATCTTTCTGTTGTTCTATAAAATAAAGTTCAGTCACTAATTATTGCAAGATTTCTTTTAAATTAAAACATCTTAACTCCAAAACTTGTTAGAGCAAAAGTTGAAACTTCAATTTTTTGTGCACAAGTAAGAATATTCCTTTTGGGGGCATGTGCATAGATTGCACATTTAGTTAATGTTCAGTGGTTTTTTTCCTGGACAGTCATACATCGTGGATAGTCATACATCCAGCAAATAATTTTTTTGCTGCACTAAATTAATTATAATAGGTTCTGTATATGCACTAAACTTCTCAGAGATTCACGGAAACTTAAATTTTACCCAAAGCTGTTTAATAATAGTAGCTCAAATTTGAACCGTCTGTTAACCTTTAAAATAACATGAAAAGCCACATGATACATGTATACATGAGAATATAAACAGGGATAGATTCATGTATATTTTTGTCAGGGGTCATCTGTTTTCTCAGCATTTGCCTTATGTATGGTAACAAGTTGACTAACTTTCTTATGATTTTGCGCAGAACAGTAATTGTGACCCAGGTTGGTAAATTCACTTCTGTGTTTTGTATTTTAATATTGTAATTCGAATCAGTCCATAATCAAACAATATCTTTATGAGTAAAGTTTCATGGTTTGAACCCAAAATCAAAATGCATTTAGTACCTGTTGTTGATTCACTGTATTCTTAATCCAAAGAGTTTTATTATTACATAACAAACATGACCTGTTATTCACTCAAAATTAAAATGCAAATTTTAGTATTTTAGTATTAGCAAGAGTGACCACATTCTACTGACCCACTAATTTATAGTACGTGTACTTTCTTTATTTTGGATTACTTAATTATATAGTGAATGTCATAATTCTAAAAATTAATAATGCTTCCTAAATTAAACTGACAACAGTAATTTTCATGCACACCAGTGTCTAATGATCATTTTCTATATAAAAGACTAGGTGACTTTATAGTCTTTTTGCTATCCTTTCTCTAGTTTTATATCTATCTATTGTAACTATTCTTTATCAATTATTATTGATTCTGTTATTAATAATGTTCTATTGTAGTGTTTTAAAGAGAAAAAAATTGAAATAGAATTAAAAAAGCTGAATTGAATTATTAACAAATTACAGTTTTAATGAATGTTTGGAATCAAATTTTACAAAAATGTCTATTGCCATCCCCATAACATGAAAACTGACCTGGTGTTTCTGTGAATGATAGCACAGCAATGAATGTGTCGATAGCACACAACTATTTCATAAGTTAGTATTTATTAGTTTAGAGATATCATCTATAGCAGTCAGAACTTCGTGTTAGCTACATAATGTCATACTCAGGTGTCATTGAATTTACGCAGCTTATTAATTGTTATGAAGAAATGAATTTTGACGTTGATGCTATTTTAATACTTGATTGCATTAAAATACCTACCAACATAAGCATCTTTAGTCTTATAGTCTTTTGTTTCCTCAATAGCACTAGAGAAAGGTATTATTCGACCTGTGCGAGTTGAAATTCGAACTCTCTCACCTTGTTCGGTGTATCTCCACTCTACAGCTGTAGGCATGCTAATTAAAAAAGGTGAAATAAATTACAAAAAATAACATGAGTAATTTGTGATCAACTCGAAGTTTTAAAGAATAGCCAAGAAAACATTTTCAGGACAAAACAACATACTACAAGTAAACTGTTGTACGCATTTGGGAACCAATGACAAGATATTCTGATAGCATCTGTTTAAGATGCCAAACTGGTGAAAGAGACATAATGCAGCAACTGACTTTCAATGAGCAAAGGACTGCAAGGTTGATCACAGGTCCGACCTGACCAGATTGATAATACAACTTTGCAGCCTGTCAAGTTGGTACTAATAACCTCTTTATTACCTATGTACATATTACGCCTGTAATCATGCAAAATGCAATCAGGCACAGCCACCAGCTTCATGCAAGAAAATTATAAAACATTTTGTACAGTGCAGACAATGATGGCGTGTACAGTTGTTCAGCATCGTGCATCCAGCACACAACAAAACGCATCCAGCAAACACAATACTGCATATTCCGTTTTTGCTGGATGCTAGGTGAGGAAAACCTATAGCTAGTCTGGTTTTATTAAAATAATTGTGTTTTAGAAGTTTAGATGAGAACAGCAGTACAGTCTACAATGGACATATTTATAGGTAAATTACATCAGCCATTTTGTTTACTATGTGTTTTTATGATGCAAATTCTTTGCATTTCTTGAAAGATTTGAGCTTCACATAATGGGAATTCTGCAGCGACTTTTTATCGCAAAAACAACATGTAACAATACTGCATATAATTTCAGTGCACTCACTTATCTGAAGGGTCTACTAAAGCAATGTCTTCGACAACATCGAGAGGCAGTTCCCGTTTTACCATAGTCGGAGGCATCCCAGGATCTTGATCAACAAATTTGTATTCCTGAAGATTATAAATATGGGTTATTAGCTAGGAAAATAAAAAGGACACATTTTCGTAATTAACAACCAATACTTACGGCATGACATAAAAAATGTTACAAACTCTTAAATTTTTAACATATTCCTAACTTTTTGTTAGTTCCTAGTAAGGAGCATGTTCCTTATGCTCTTCAGTTGGTAGACAGCTGATCTACTTTAGTTTAGGAAAATTCTGACTTTTCAAAATATTCCAGTCAGTGATGCAGAAGGTCATTCCAGAACTACCCACACATTCAACGTCTGCTGCCAGCAGTAAAAATTTGTACTGACAACAAGTAAAACTTTCTCAGCTGCTAATTTATAAGACAGCTTATAAATAGGTACATTGCAAGCACTATTATTTCGTCGTTTATTGACCTAAATAGATACCACCTTTTATCTTTCTTACACGTAAATGCATTTTTGCATTAATAAACTGTAATGTTACATAACCAAATTATAAAGATCAAAATTTTGGAAAATACTAGTCACTGTACTCTTGTTTAAAATGCACTGCTAACACTTTAACAGGAACCTTATTTCTAATATTAATGTTATAATAATCCTAAGCAACTTTCCGAGAATGCAATACGTACACAATGCAGCCCTTCCACAAATACCCAATTTCGTTGCTTAACTATGTAGTTTACAATGCCTTGCTTCCCTTTGTCTTTACCAGCTAGTACTTGCACCTAAAGCAAAACAAACAATGATGCAAGTGCACAAAAATTGTCAGGAACTCATAAGTGATGCACGAGTTATAATTACTTCAGTTTTGTACAAACCTTCGCAAAAACCTATAATAATTTTCTGTAGTAAAGAGATGCCTCATAGATACTTTTATACTCACACAGAGGAAGCACAGCATCAGCCTAACTGATGCGCTCGTTTATAGGCATTATTAAATATTAATACTGATGTAATGAGATGAAAATATGCTTTAAAGGAAAATAGGATGATTTTTCATATCCTACCCAGTTTTGAAGTACAGTACTAGGAAATATTATAACATGTACAATAATGCCAACAAGTTTTTGATAATTAATTAATAGGTTGAAAACTTAATTAACGGCCGGTGAGCCCAACTAGTGATGACATCACAAATGAACATAATTTTCAAAAGCACATACATTCCACGAGCATGCTGCAGGAGTTTGCAAAAGCAAAAATTGAAGTAAAGTGTCATATATACAAAAACTTGGTAAAATTTAAGTTTAAATTTCAAGTTTACAGCTGTCTGTGCTCATGCAAGAGCTTTCAACCATGCGCACTAGGTCACAATTTGAAGACCTAAATGCATTTCTGAGGTGTAGGTGCTAACAAGCGAATGACGAAATGTAAAAGTGAAGAACTAGCCGTGCAAATGTGAAATTACCATTTACTGGTAAAAATTCTTTTACGCAAGTTATTCTTGAAAAAAATTCCTTTTCCATGTTCCTTTTGTTCCCTTTCCTGTTCCCTTTCAACATTTTATAGGTTAAATTGTTTTGAGCCACAATTTAAAATATGTTTTGCTTTAATCATTATTACTAGTTTCCAATTTCAACAGTTAATATCATCATTTACTAAATAGAAGTTCATTACACAACCTTCAGCATATACTAAACAAAATAAAAGTAATAACAGAGAAACTACAATAGGGCACGAAAACAAAAACACGTTAAATAAAAAAGTTTTCAAGGAAGCTGAAGAGAACAAAAATTGTTCATTTTTTTGTAAGAATTTTAATCACAAAATGGGATAATATAATACGGCAAAATTACTAGAACAATAAAACTACAAAAAGTTTCAACACGACTGATGCATCTTCCTTCAAATGTGTAATAAATAGGCAATAAGTGATGACATGATTTAAAAAAAACAGATATGCATTTGCAATCAAAGTGAATCATATACAGTAAAAATTCAGTGGGCAGAGCTCAAAGTAAGAAGAAAAAAGATAAGTCCAATGGAAGACCAGACTAACCATGACCTGTGGATGAATGAGTTAGAATATTAAAGCTATTTACAGTAAGTCCTCACTTAATGATGCTATTGCTTTCCAGAAAAACTGCTTAGTCAACCAGGAAGCAAAAGCATTGTAATAACTGCACTGTATTTAGGTTACAAATGTGTTTTTAAAACAGAATAAACAATATGCACCATTTTAATGCTTCAAATTAATTAAAAAATGTTGTTGATAAAATTCAAATGGCTGTGAGCAAAGCAAAAAAAATGTCGATAAAATGAAACGTGTCATTAAGTGACAAAAATGTGTCAAGTGTTCAGCGTCGTTAAAAGGAAACGTCGCTAAACGGGAGTCGTTAAGCAAGGACTTACCGTAATTGACAATTACAGCCGATGCCAGTTGCGCAGCTTTATAATTTTAAATTTCTTAGGAATTTTGCTCCAGTATACATTATGCAGAAGTTTTATTTAATTGTTCTATGTTTCAAATCTGTGTTGGTGTGGTCACTTTTTAAGTACAGATTTATTTGTGTTATTTAACATTCATACATCTGTACTCTTTTAAATGGTAAGTATAGTATAATGCAGTAGTCCCAGCACTCCATGCTCATTAGTTGAGTAGCAACAGCTACAAAATTGGCTAAATCTGAACTAATTAGTAATATTCAAAAAATAAAATACTGATTTGCAATTACTTTTTACAGTTTGTTTCAACATAAAATATTTAACAATGATAAAAGATATGATGGCATTTACCCCACTTCACAGGTTTCAACTTTTTAGAGGCTTCACAGCCCTGCTACTAAATACTTACCAAATCACCTTTAAATACTTTCCATTCTTTAATTGGCCTCACATATATTTTAGGATGAAAAACATTTGGAGCATTTTCATTTTGGTTTTCTTGTTCCCACGGTCGAGTAACACCATAATACCAATTACGCTTTTTTCTATAAAATTAAAAAAATGATTTAGCTTATAAATTCCAAGACAATGAGGCTTCAAATGCTTCCATGAACATCAAGTATTACAGTGTGTGGTTTTTAACCAGTTTCTGGTTGATGTCACAAATGAGTTCATGATTTTTAAACAGATTTTCAGTTACATAAATTCGTAAAATTGCATTTATGCTTAAATAATAATATGAATTTACTCTGCTTAGTGAATAGCAAGAATTACAACATTACCTAATTTTTACACCAGCTATCCCAGCTGTATCTCGCTTGTAACCTTTAAACATCTTTCGTTCAATGTAACGTTTTGGGTAATTGGAGTACTCAAAACAATAACGTAACATCTGTGTAAGCCGCATGATTGAAATCTAAAATATGATTGCAAAACAATATTTAATTCAGTCATAGGCAACGAAATATTGCTTGGACTTAACAATAGGCTGATGTATCTGTATAATGTCAACACCTAATGCATAAGATTTCATAATTCAAGAAAAGCTAAATGTAAGGTAAAGTTTTCATCACATCATCATTTTAAATAAATGAATATCTTTTAACATGTTTTAGACTTGATATGGAATGCTTACAAAATCTGCTTTGTAATGCAATATGCAATAGTTTTTGGCAAGCGAAAAATTTCTGGAAACATCCTTTTTAATCACAGCTTCATTGATTACAGAAGAGCATTTGCTTTAATTGATAGATCTTCCCTTTGGTGTAAGTTAATATCACATGGAATTACATGTAATGGAAATGCCAACCAAGTTATATATAACATGTACAACAATGCTAAACCTGTATTAAAAGTGGTAGCTCTATCTGTGAATATTTTCTTGTAATACAGCTGTGAGGCAGGTGAATCTTTGTCACCTTTGTTATTTGCAGTTTATCTCAATGATTTTCAATACTTTCTGGGTAGAAATTATAAGGCACTAAGCTTATGTTATGATGAATCAGAATTTTAGTGATGACGACTTCTATCAAAGTATATTTACAGCTGTGGATTGCTGTATGCTGATACAATTGGTATGGCTGAGTCTGCCCATGAATTCCAAAAGACACTAACTGCAGTCTGTTATTACTGTAATCTATGGCATCTATACATACACAGGAGAAAAACTAAAACCATAATTTTTTTTGAAGGATATAGGTATTAAAAGTATTCAGAATTTTAGTTTGGTACATGAATACTTTGTTTTGGTATTACATTCAATTACAATGGTTTAATTTTTTTAATAGTAATAGTAATTTATTTATTTGGAAATACAGTTATGCGATATATAGTAACAATGAGAAAAATATAGCTAGTTAATATTGTGATTTAATATGTCACAAAGCATATAATTAATGGTAAGTAAGTAAGAACCAGAAATAAGAATAGGAAGAACTTATTAGCTGCTTATGTCATTATAAGCACATCGAAATAATAATTGAAAAAAAAGAACAAAAAACAAGGGTCTTTTTAGGCAGTTTAAAAACAAAAAGTTGTGCAAAACAGGGACAGAACTGACATATAAAAGAATGTTAAAAAAATAGGAAAAGTGGCTTGTGAAGATTCAGCTTAATGATATCGGGAAGAACTCTGGGTTCTACTCGAAAAAATACTCGCGGTTATGACAGATGTGTCACACAGGGACGATATGTAGTTATCGAGACTAATTAATACCAGCAACAAACAGATATCGCTCAACTGACGATATAAAGCGGTGTATGTTATACTGGCAGTAGAGTATAACTTTGGGGAGTAATGAGTTCCACAGTTTAGGTCCACTATAGCTAATGAAATGTTTTGAAGTATGATTTAGTAACTAAACTGAATTTGGGGGGCTCTGTACACGCTGCGCAGAAATTCGCATTGCAAGCTGCGAAGTGGGCTCAAGTTGTCTTGTAAGTACTACCCCCCCCCCCAAAGTGCATTCACATAGGAAAGATATGGTAAGATTACAATATTATATAAAGTTATTTAAAGAGTTTTGAATGTATGTTATTATACCTATATTTTTAGCTAATCACATTTATATTCATGTAAGTCTGATCTAATACCCAACAATTGGATCTTAATAACTATTTCTATAGCTGTATTATCAATAGAAATATTATAATATTCTGGGGGATAGTTTTGTTTCTAGCACGAAACATAATACACTTGCAAGTTTTTGCAAGATTCAAAGAGAGCGTATTAGCTTTAAACAATTTGTAACGGTATTTAATTGCTAATTTATTGTGTCAATTGAAGGGTTATTGAGATTAAAGAAGACTGCAGTGTTGTCTGCAAATTGAGTTAACTGTAATAAATTATTTATTTCACATAGACATTGATATAGGTTCAGAAAAGTTGAGGGATCGAGTCTTGTGGCACTCCAATGTCTACACCACGTGGGGTTGATATCACATTACTGCTTCTCACACACTGTGCACGACTTTTAGATAATTACTAAACATGTTATTTGCAGTTCTTCAAATCCCGTGAAATGATAATTTATGTAACACAGTAGAACAATGTTCATGGTTAAAGATCACAACGCTTCAAAAAAACTGACAAATCTTATTTTGTAAATATTTAGTTGCCTATATTTCATAAATTATAATATTAGACATGGTTTTAGTCAAATTATGCTTTAATATTTCGGGTGATTGTGTGTGGAGGCCTTAAAGATCACAGTAGTTAGCACTAAAGATATGTCACATTGAAGTAAAAAGCACATTACAAATGGTACAAGGAACTAAATAAACGATATTCATGTTCTATTTGAACTGTTTTAGCCGAAATCTTTCAGTAACTTTTAACATCTACGAGAAAAAAGATAAGCTGGATAAATACTAATAAAACCTCAGAAAAATGCTACTGAAAATTACCGAATGTTTTGGCTACGATAAAAACAAAACTGAATTGCAAGTGCTATTATCGGCAAATTTCGGTAACATCCCTGCTTGTCATGCCTATTTTGCTGTATGGCTGAAAGGTCTGGTGATTTCGAAAGTTGAGCAAAATTAACATGTTTCATAATGAGTTCATGAAAAATTTTCTTCATCTACACAGAGGAACAGTTAACTGGGTGACCTACGGTGAAATGGACAGACTTAGTATAAGTGCTATTGTCGAAAATAGAATGATTAATTCTTGGGCCAGAATATGTAATGGTAAACACTCCAAGTTGTCCTGTATCTTCTCTATGTTAATAACAAAGCTAAATGAAGTATCTGATTTTCATTCAAGGCGGATCATTAAAGCTAACGAAATTTTGGACAAAAATTGAAAGTCTTTTGTATGGAGTAAGTGAAAACTCAGTAAGTCTAATATGGCTTAAATAATTGAATAATTTATGCTCAGGGTTGGTCTAGTGAAGTTCATCACAACAGGGTTTGCATTAACTATAGAATACTCAAACAAGGTTTTGGCCTAGAAAGTTATATGACTAAGTTGAAAAAAGCTGATAGAATTAACTTGTCTAAGTATAGTATAGGTGAAGCAATCATAAATTACCTTTCTTGGATAAACGATATCTGCGAGATAATCCTGTGTAAGAAATGTGATTTGCAGGATCAAGGTGACGAATATCATTATAATTTTAATTTACCCATTCTTTAGTGATGCAAGAAAGCGATGTATCAAACAATATTACTTTGACAAGCCCAAATGCATTATTCAGTTGTTAAAAAGTTAAAGTATTGTCAAATCTAGCAAAGTTTGTTAGGCATATAATATCTCAATTTAGATAGAGGTCATTTGCTTAATATTATGATAACTAGTGTTTTTTATTATTATGCTAAAATGATATTACAGAAATTTCTTAAAAAGAATGTTTTGTGTTTGTGCAAAATAAGTACACTTAACTATGACTTTAACTCTATTTAGTCATACTATTATTATTATTATTTTCTGACAAACACCATACTTTGGGATATGAATGAATTATGACTCATTTTAACTCAATATGTTTGTAATGTGCTGAACAACTTAAATACCACTTAGCACTAGATGACGGCACTATAAATTTCTGATCAGCGCCATTGTAATTATTGTACTGGCTTTCCGCTTTGCCACAGCTGATTTCGCAACTTGTGATATCCCAAAAGGGTTACCGAAGTTAAATAACTAGATTTCATTAAAATTTGTAAATTTGCTTGCTCTTCGATATGGTCAACATTACCAACACATACATAGCACAGCTGGGTGTTTTCATGGTTTTCAACATAAAATTTCACCAGCTCTATGATACAGCAATGGAAACACGGTACATGTAACTTTTTAAAGTCTAGATTTTAAAAGTGCTGCATGAGCCAAGACGACCGAATGGTAAATGCCATGGCATAAGGTTGTCAAATACCAAATCTATGAGTGGGATACATAACAACTAAACCTAGGGGGTAAGAAAAGGATTGGTGTGTTTCCAGGCGTAAGGTCATTAATCTACCTGACCATCACTCCTTGCTTTTCTCGTTTGCACACAAATCGGCTTCAAATCAACACAGTTACAGGCTTAGTTATAGCAGCAAACGACGGGCAGACGTTACTAGCTTTATTAACCAACTAGTTCGTTTAACAATCATGTGTGGATATAAAACTTTTAAAATAGAAAAATTATGTGTTATTGCGAATAAATTTTAAGCTTACTGTGCAATATTAGTGAAGATATTAAAAGCCTATAAACCACAGTACATCACAACCATAACTAACTAGTAACTACTAATGTTGGGCGCCGAGTAATCCACTAGCCGAAGTTGGACAGAGACAGGTCGCGAATTGAGTTGTTAAGCATACTGGCACTGTCCGTTGTCCTTGTTTATGTAATAATAATAATAATAATTAAAAACGTCAATACACGTCAAATAATTTATTATACATCTGATGAAATAAGAGAATTTTATTCTGAGCTGGTTGAACGGATAATATTAAATTTGGCTTCGATATTAATGTTGTTGAAGTGAAACAAACCCATGTTATTTCATGGGGGCTGCCCGTGTACGACACTACTTATCCGCAAATTCAGCTCATGCGCTTTACCGGAAGTGTCCTACTTCGGCTAATGGGTTACTCGGCGCCCTACACTAACATAAACATCTCGCATTCTCGTTGCAATCTTCCTGGCGCGCTTGCCAGAGATCGCGAACCCAGTATTTTCAGTCGAAACTCCGCGGGTCCGCAAAATAATGGTTGCGGGTCGCGGACCGTATGATATCGTCAGATCAGCGATTACGTATAGTAATATATGATTACGTGAAGCCAAAACTTTAAATATGCCTATCATGAAGCCAAGTTAGCGAGGCAACAAAAAGATCACAGTATAATTTTACAATCAGAACTAGAAGCAAGCTCTATAAATCTCACAAGCTTTCTAATTCGCCTTTCAAAAGGACTTATTACAAGTCTTATTCAAATAAACTAAATCACGTTAAACAAAAATCCAAAAGAGAATATATATTATGACCATTTATTTGCTTTGAACAAAAATAATATTAAGAAGCAATGGAGTACAATTAATAGCTTACTGAAAATTAAAAGTAAAGCACAAGTTGCCCCTTCCTCTGTAGATAACAATGGTCATAACACAAGTGACTACCTTTCTATTGCTAATGCATTTAATAAATTCTTCCAGTATGTAGGTAGTAATATGGCCAATAAAATCCCTACTACTTCGAAGACCTACTAATCATTCTTAAATGCTCCAAATGATAAACCTGTCTTCTTTTATCCTAATTCTGAATTCGAAACATTGTTGTCTCTTAATAAACTTAACGAAAATAAATCACCTGGCCCAGAAAATGTCCCAGTGAAATTCTACAAATTAGCAACTGATTTAATTGTCTCAGTACTTTTTCGATTATTTAATATAGCAGTTTCTGAAGGAACCTTTCCTAAATGTCTAAAAGTAGCTAAAGCAAAACCACTTTATAGAAATGATTTGCCAAACAACCTATCAAATTATCGTCCAATTTCTCTCCTGTCACCAGTTTCCAAAATTTTTGAAAATATTGTTTGTACTAACAATTTTCTCACTTCATGTAATATACTAACAAAATTTCAATTTGGTTTTTACAAAACTTACTCCACTTCATTAGCTACTTCTGAATTTGTTAAAAATATGCTTCTAAATTTAGACAAAAAACTATTCACTTGTGCGATATTCTTAGATTTATCTAAAGCTTTTGACACAGTCCAACATGATATTCTACTACATAAATTACATTATTATGGAATCAGAGGCCCTGTCTTGGATCTCCTTAAATCTTACTTAACTAACCAACAACAGTTTACCACTATTAACAATACATGTTCTGATTTGCGAGACATAAACTGTGGTGTACCTCAAGGATCCTCTCTTGCTACTTTTCCTGATCTATATCAATGACCTACCTTTTGCAGTAATTTTAACACTCGTCTTTTCGCTGATGACACAAGTCTCTTCCTCACATCTACTAACTATTCAACTTTACAATATTGCACTAACAATGAACTAAAAAAGATTGGTGACTGGTAGGAAGCAAATGAATTATCTGTTAATTATACTAAAACTAAGTATATGTTAATAAGTAGGAACCTTTCACAACAAGATTCTTCCACTTTTGAACTCAAAATTGGTGACATAACTCTAACACAAAGTAGTAGTGCAAAATACCTTGGGTTGCATATTTATAAAATATGAAGTGGTCTACCCACATTTCCTCTACAGCAACAAAATTAAACAAAACAGCTGGTATTTTTGCAAAGTTGGGACATTTTATTAATTTGCCTATTTTGAAAATGATCTACCATGCCTTAGTCTATCCGTACCTCCAATACTGTGTGTTGTCTTGGTGGCAAACAAAAAATACTTATTACAAGCACTATTAACAGTTCAGAGTAAAATAGTTAAATACATGACTTTCGCCGATAACAGAGACCATGCAGCACCATAGTACATACGCCTTAGTTTATTGAAAATAGATAATATTTATAATCTTGAATTATTTAAATTCATGTACAAGTTCAATAACCTGCAGTTGCCTGAACTATGTGTATGTATGTATACATATACATACATGTGTATATGTATATGTGTATATGTATATCATTGCATATGTATATCATTGTATATACAAGTAAGTAATATGGTGCATTGTAATACAAGTAAGTGGTGCATTGACAGATAATCACATAATTCGAATTCGTAACTATTTAAATTTTTTTCACTCTTTAAGGCTCACTCAAAGTCGTAATTACGTATTATGTTTTTCTTTCTCAACTTTCAGGTTTATTGCTCTTATACCATTTGCTATTATTACATCATTTAGTTCATCCTTATTTACATTAAGTTATCTACAGGAGCATGCATAACTATAATCATTTTTTCATTTAAGTAAGGTGAGTGTGTTGATGACCGTATGGTCGCACACTCACCTCGCACTACTCAAATTATTTTATTTAAAATTTATTAATGTGTTTGATATTGTATTTTTTGATGTATGAAATAAAATTCATAGTTCTTAGAGCCGGAACCATGGCCAAAACCCAATGTTTGTCCCGGAAAATAGTAAAGGTTTTTCTTATTGCTAAACTCGTCGAATTGTGATCCGTGAGTTGTGGTTCGTGAAATAAAACAATTGTCATAAAAAAATAAAATATGCAAAAGAATGCTACTGAGTTTTTATTCAGTTTTCGTATCATGTTATTGCTATGGCCTTATTGTATGCGTTTTTGCAGTTTGGTTTCATTTTGAAACGAACTTTTAAGGGACAAGCCGCTAGATTTATAGCTACTTCTAAACGCATGGCTAACAGCAAGTACGATTACGTTAAAAAGTTCGAGCAGAGCGATTCTTGTCTTCCAAACTGCTGGATTGTTATCAGAGTCGATGGGAAAGGCTTTCATAAGTAAGCTAACCGTTACTCCTGTTATTTAAAGCTTGTAAGCAATCACTAGGAGTGCAATTTAATTGCTAATCCTATATGATCTACGAACCAGCATTCTGTGCTGTTCATGTGATTGACAGGAGGTACACGACAAGAGATATTTGCACGCGTACCCTCCATTCGGTGCACACTGCTGCTGCATACTGCCTTGGTAAGTTCACCTCACAGTGTATCATAGCATCATGTGTCGCCTTGCGATTTGCTGCTTCATGGTAACATGGTGCTGGAGTACGTGGAAAGGTGAGGTGGTACATGGCATCAGAGAACGTGTGCAGTAACACAGCATGGGGCACAAGGTGAGGCCTGAATTATCAGGTTGATTTTGGCTAGTACCTTATTGGAAGAAGGAGTAATATGTGGGGGTGTCACATAAGTGTGAATGTCCCATGTAGTGTGTGATATCAAAGATGGAACTTGAAGATTGTTTGTTATCATATAATGTAGAAGATTTGAAATCAAGTGGTTTTATAAAGTGCTAGTGCAGTTGCACTACGAATTCTATGAAATTTGTGAATATTATGCGATTGCAATGCCAATAATGTAATTAATGTTACTGCAAATAAATATACACATACAATTATCTCAAACAGGCAGGAGGCAGCGTCCTATATTAGCTAAGAACCTAGGACGAGATTTACTAAACATTCCTTTTATAATTTTCAATAATTCTAATTGAGTGACAGTACAACCTTGTCACTTGTGATTGTAAACAATCGTAACATAGTAAACAAACAGTCATCGGGCTGACAATTGTGCCAACAATGCACATGCTCTGTAACATTCTTCAGCAAATGTGAAAATTTCACATATTGAAAGCACTGCCCAATTTGGCTAGCATGGCGATTTTACACCTGAGTTTTGCCTCTATATAAAGTAATCAATTAATTTATTAGTTTTTTTAGCTTTGCCCCACAAATCCTGGTAATTTTATAGCTGAGTTTGATTTTTGAAATTGATTGTTTTTCAGTGAATAGGAATAAAAAATTGGCATTTAAGAGCTTTTACGATTTCATTCCATAAGCTGCCTCCCTGATCCCTTGTGTTCCTTCAAAAGTGTGATAGATTTTAACCAATGTATTTTTAAAAATGAACCAACTTTCTACCGATCTGTAGGCTATCGATCTACTTTGAAAGAAAGTTGAGCTTATAATTTAAATGTTATGCAGGTTTTCAAAACGACACAATTTTGTCAAACCAAATGATGACCGATCATTGAACTTAATGACGACAGCTGCAAGAGCAGTTCTGGAAGAATTTACTGACATTGTTATAGCATATGGCCAAAGTGACGAGTACAGCTTTGTTTTCTGTAAAGAAACACAGACGTATAACAGAAGGACTAGGTAAGATGATGACACATAGAGTTTAAATTTGTATCTGAATATTTGTATAGTTCAATGAAACATTGTTATTTTTCACGTTTTCGTGAAAGCAGTGTGTGCTTATTTTACTAATGTTTCATTGAATGAACAAAAATAAAACTAATAAAAATATTTTTTTGTTATTTTTTGTTGATAAAAATATTTTTTTAAAATACTTATGCATTTATTTTAGCAAACTCATGACTAATGTCACTAGTCTTTTCACATCTGCATATATGTACTCATGGGCTTCGTACTTTCCAAATGAGAAACTGCAATATCCACCTTCATTTGATGGGCGAGTTGTGTTATACCCCACTAATCAAAACATGCGTGATTACTTGAGCTGGAGGCAGGTTGATTGTAAGTTGCTCTGAGTTGTTTTTAGTCTCTTTGTACCATAATATGTTAAGTGCTTACTCCTCTGCTTAGACTTAATTACTGAATAACTTCTACATGAATGAAACTTATGGCTCAAAAAATAAAAATGAGTAAAAGTGGAAAGTAAAAAAGGAATAATCTACTTTAGAAACCATTAGCAGAATGAAAACACATGTGTTCATTTGATGGGTAAAATTGTGAACAGTGCTAGAAAATCTTTGAAGTTTATCTTAACCAGAAGTGTGCAATAGTCAATAACAAGTTGAATACCATTATTTGTATGACTAACTAGATTGTGAAGACCTTACGAGTTATAAAATCAATAGGTGCATTATTATTTCAGGTCACATAAATAATCTATACAACACAGTGTTTTGGACTTTGATACAGGAGGGAGGGCTATCACCACAAGAAGCTCAGTGTCGACTCAAGGGGACATATTCTTCCGACAAACATGAAATATTGTTTTCCCAGTTCAATCTTAATTATAATAACATGCCTGAGCTACATAAGAAAGGCACAACTCTTTTAAGAGCAAAGGTAATAATTATTATTATTTTAGTGTTCCAGACTAATGGTTGCCCATTACTGATTACAGAGTTACTTTTTCTCAATTTAATAAAGAGTTATTTGATGTAATTATTCTTAACAAACCATTTAATACTTTTGCTGACGAGGCTATTTTTGTCTTTAGCTGTTTTTTATGGATGTATATTGAAATGCCTCATGGATTCTCGTTTCTTTTCTTTGTTCTCCTTGACAGTTTCATCACTTCTGGCTTCACTCACATGTTCATTAATTTCTCCCCCTCTCATTCTCTTACTCTCTCTTGTCCCTAGAGAAGCACCAAATATGCAGATCACTGAATTTTTCCCCTTATACTAGTATAAATATCTGGTTTGGTATACCGAATTTACTTTTTTAGTAGTTGTCCCATTCCGTGAAATTATATTCAACAAATTAAATATTCGCTCAATACTTACAAAATGTACACGAAAAAACTGACGGTAAACTGTTGAGACTGTACAACAGATCGGTATTTTGCTTTCTATTTCTGTATGATAACACAAGGAATGCAATGGACCTTTGGTATACGACTCGTGTCAATGCCCAATAACGTGGCCTTGCTGTATTCACTTACACAACGAAATAAATAAATGAGAACTAAAACTAGGAAAGAATTATGCTATTGGAGTTTTGCTTACTCACTGTTGTTTTGATTGTACAAAATAGTTTGAACAACTTTTCAAATAAATAAGTCTGCTTTTGAAAGACTTCCACTTTATTACACAACCATTAAATAAAAACCCAGATTTACTGATTAGAACAATTTTATACAGCTTATCAGTCACCACTTACTTAAGACAATTTGAACATTACAGAGTTTATAAAGTTTGTAATTCAGTTGGAATTAAAAGAAAATTATGTTATAGTAAAAACAAATCGGTTTGACTTCGGTCCAATATTTCAATTTAACTTGATATTTTTATTTGAATTTGGTCTGGTTCGACTTGTGAACTTAGGTTTGTTGGCATCCAAGCATAAAAAAGTCGGGTTCAGTTCGGTTGTCTTTGATGTGCTCCTACTTGTCTGTTTCTCCCTTCCCCCTCTCATTCTCTTCTATTCCCCCTCTCTCTCTCTCTCTCTCTCTCTCTCTCTCTCTCTCTCTCTCTCATTCTAGCTTTTCAGATTTGTCTTGTGAAATTTATTATTAAAGATTTCTGTGACTATGACTAATTAGAACATTTTGTTGTTGCCAATGTCGACATCATGCTGCTCAAAGAATTTTTCCATTAAAACTATGCTTAAGCATTGAAAAATCTCAGATGGAATTAAATTTTTCAAAAAACAAATGTCACCTTGAGCACGATATGAAAAAATTGAGAGTGATGTAACAAATTTCTGGCTTTTGTTCCATTATTATTTATATGTGTAGTCTTGAAAAAGGCATACTTTTTTACACAAATTTACAAGTATGTTTTCGACAAATGTTAGAGTAGCGAAGTGTAGTGATAGTGTACAACAAATCCTTAAAATCAAACCAATACACCAAGTGCCCAGACTAGTGTAATTATTTGCACTTCTTTGCACAAGCTCTCTAATTATGTAGGATGTTGTCGTTTTTCTTAGCATATTCTTTCATTTTTGAGATTGTGATTATTCCACTGCAACATTGAACGCATTATATTTTGTTGTAGTGTGATAAAGAAGCTTCAGAGAAAGACTCAGAGGTAGATCAAAGAGGAAAACAGAAAAAGAATGGCACACCTAGAAGGTGGCAAATTATGGAAGGGAATTTTGATATTATTAAAGATGCATTTTGGAAAGAACATTCAGAAATCTTGAGAGATGACTTATGACGCATCCCAAATTGCAATTTTCATACAGAGTTGATACTGAATTTGAAAATCTTTTCAAGGTGTATGTGGACTGGTAGCTTATTGAAGCCATCTATCATCCTGGTAATTACATAATTAAATGTTCTACCATTGTACTTGCGTGTTGTAGAAAGCTTGGTTTCACTTTTTTGTATTTTGGTTTTTGTATTTATAAAATTCATATTTACGATGAGGTGTAAACTTGTATATTGCAATATATTAAAATTTTAGTTTACCTCATTTTTGGTGCATTACAACCAATAAAAATTGTTTAATCTGAAATAGCCATTACTTCATAAGGGCTATATTAATATCTTGCCAGTGGTCTTGATGTCTTTGTGTATATTTTTACGAAACAGCAAGTTCAGTGATTGGAATTGCTAGTATAATATTGTTTGACTTTAAAATTAGGATTTTCTTGAAAAAAAATAAATTTTTCAAAATTTTTTAATTTACAAAATAATTCTAAATTTTCTAAATGCTTTCAGCAATGACAGCCTAACATAAATCTTATCATTCATGGCAGCAATTGTGATCATGACTGAAAGGTATGTCATTCTATCATAAAACTTTGTGTTCAAGTATTTTTTAGCAAGTATGTGGTCTAGCATTTATTATAGTGCAATAGTTATATAATTATGTACTATAAGTACCTCTTAATTAAATGTCTTTATGTTCAATTTACGTCTAAGTAATATATACTTTATTTATGTGTCAGCTAAACTTTGTAAAAAGTAGCGAAAATTGACTTTGTTACTACAACTAAGTGCTTGAGTACTGTTTTTCGAAACTAAAAGATAAACTGTTACTAGCAAGCCATCTATTTTTTTCTTTTATAGTCTCTCTTCCCTGCCTTCCTTGCTGAACATTCTTACTGATTTCCAGGGCACAAATAATGTTGTCTTCACATAAATAACGCTGTTCATTCCAGAACTTTTCAAATAAAAATGAACTTAAAAATTATTTGTGTGCTGACTCATCAATGAACTGCTTGTTTCAAATAAATATTTTACTATTCTAAATTTAGTGCATTTGTTGTATCATATTTTAAATAAAGAAGTGCAGCTGAATTCAGGTAGTGTGACCGTGCTACTGAGCACAGCAATCACATTTTTCCATAGTGTTTTCTCACAGTTAAGTCGCGTGGGAATGTACATAACTTACAATTTCATTAAGGTCTTCTGATGTACTATTGCACTATACAAAACTTTATTTTTTTCACGAGTCTTCTGATGTACAATTACACTAGTACTTACATTGCTTAGTAACTGGGCTGATTATAAACTGCTACTGTACTATGTTATTTAACTTTTAAATAATTTCTTGTGATACCAAATGTGAAGAACATTGCTGTGTTAATATGATGTGTGATTACTCCTAAAAAAGGTTTCTTTTTAGTTTAGTACTCCCATCTGCAGCAAATTCTATTCTTTTACAGTAGGACATTTCAGCAGGTTACCTTGAAACACCACTTTAGCAGCAAGTGAAGACTGTTTAACCATAGTAGTAATGATGCCACATGATATCAAGACAATCTATTTTGATACGATAATGTTTTGGTGCTTTAGTAGGAAAGGAAAATTCGTGCAGAATATTAGTTTACATTTTTCTACAGTACACCTGTAGTACAAAACCTGTTGCTAGGTAGGTAATGAGTAATAGCAGAAAATGCTTATTACATCCAAGTGAAACAATAGAGATTTTATAATGCCTCAAAATTTAGTGTGGAAGCCTTGTGTGTCTGGCACATAAGTCTTCAGTTGTGACAGGTATGATTGAAGTAGTGATTCGGAGAACTGAAATTCATCTAACATGTCTTGCGGATGTTTCAAAGCTTGTCTGGTTAATATTAATCAATGGTATGTTTTTCTACTGCCTTTTGCTTTTTAGTATGTTTTCAATGTGTTTGGTGGGGTTGAGGCCACTGAATTTCTAGGCCACTCAGTTCAATCGAATAAACTTATCTTAGAGTTTTTAGTTCATAGCTCCTCAAAATTGTGTGAAACTTGTGAGGCTTTACACTAAATTTTGAGGGTAAGACAATGTCTGTGTTGATCTTAACAATACTTTGATGTAATAAATTCATTTGTTGTATCGTTGTGTAACATGAAATATTACACATTGATTGTACCTCATATGTGCACAAACACATGGTATAAATCAGTGGTCTTCAACCTTTTTTAATGTCGTCCACCCCTAGTGGTGATTAAGTAGAAGCTATCCACCCCCCACCCCGAAAAAGTCTCATTAAAAATCTCACGTTTTTATTTTTAATATTTAAAATCTGTGTTTCATATCTTATTTCTATGACTATGTAACCAGGAAAAAGCAGTTTCTCTTATTTTTTATTTAACTTTCACATAGCTTCAGAAATAAGAGGTATAAGTTTTGCAAAAAACCGCCAAAAAATGACCATTTTTGGATGTTTTGCGCCTCCCTGTGGGCCCGATTCGAAAAATAAACCCCCAATGGCATGACACTAGATCGAGACCTTTCGTTTGATATATAGATCGCCGCAAATGGTGCCGTCATCGGAGCTGTATCCTCGAATCTTATATATATATACCAGCGAAATTAATATATAGATTACTTACCCACAAGAGTCACCACTCCCTGAGTCCACAGTTGACAGTGTTACCAATTGAGAGCGGGAACTCAGCCGCGTGATTCGTGTCAACCAACGGCAAGACAGTCCCTCGCGTGGTTGCACTACCGGGGCCTTGCGAGTAGGCGAGATGGCAACCTCGATGTTACAATAGGTAAATATGCATTTGTAGTCTGTATTTTAAGAAATATAGGAGAGGGAGAGAAAGAGAGTCTCTTGTATATTATACAGACACCTGCAGGTGAGGATCTCGCCCACCCAGTAGTCCACCCCTAGACAGCTATAAATAAATAGAATAACCTGTTGATAGGTTGCTGAGTATTATTGTAAATAGGTATATTGTACATGAACAGGTACTGACCAATTCTTTGTGCAGCTTGCTACTGCCATTAAGCGGCAACTTTGATACAAATTAAATACGTTTTTTATGTAAAACAAACTGGCAGAAATATCAATTTTGGGTCTCTGTTTAAAGTGTAGAAGTACATATTTATATATACCTATGTCTTTTTCTTACACGCAGCTTCAGTCAAGAAGGACTCCGTGAAGTTAATTAAACTCTGTATATGTATCGCAGTTACAACTAATACTACTAAAATTTAGAAATGTTAATTTTGTTATTTTAGTTTACTTATATGGTGATAAGGTTTATCCAAAATAGGTTTTTTACCCATTTTTATTGTGCCAGGAGCATAAATTTGTTATCTCATTTGGCGCCAAGTTTTACATGGAGTTGGTTCCTAAACTTTTTTCGGAAATGGTTTACTCTAACATCAGAACGGACTTGCTGGATGATGTAAGATTTCAGTGATTCCCAATATGTCGTTATTAATATTGGCACATTATTGTGTAAGTGTTGTGACTGAAACAGTATAATTAGGTAGTATTTTTTGTTTTATCTGTTGATTCATTCACTTAGTGCTAACTAACTGACTGGCTGACCAACTGATTTATTTATTGATTTGGTTGTTTCTTTATGTGCTGTGATAATATGCTTATCTAATACTGTGATTTTATAAACACCGTTTTGCATCACATTTTGATGTACATTTACCTCTAATCCAATTTTTAATAAAGTTGCTCTTTCACTATAATGATTTTCAAAAACTGCTTTGACGAGTTGTAATCTGGCTAAATTAATTTGCAACCAAGCTTATCCAGTGTATAATCTTTATCCTTTCGATGTGACCAATGTAAATTGGAAAACTATTTAATACTTAATAAACTGCATGACTTTGAAGTGTTGCTAAATGGTCATGTTGCTACATATTGATGAGTCTATGAATGGGTGATCTCTGTAGCATTAGACATAAATGTTGCATCAACGATATTACATGGCTAAAAGCAGTAGTAATAAAATTATCTTGAGACGAAAATGTTAACATGTAAAAATGTGTCAACTTTTTTAAATTTACACAGTGTGTCACCTTGAGAACAAGTTTGTTCCTAGCCTATGAATAACAGGTAGGTACGTAACCCTTGACTGATTATATGCAACAAAGGAGATGTTCTCATTGACTGTGGGACAGCTCCATTTGTTTAATTCAGGAAATCGTTTTAGAGATATTGCTGTCATAGAAGCAGTTAGGAACCTACCCTTGTCGGTTGACTAACTTTGAGTGTCATGCAGCTTGTTTAGAGATGAGCTTCTTCAGCTAAAAATAGATCGATAATTATGTAAAAACATAATTCGACACTTCGGTTTAAGTGTACCATTACTTTCCATTTTTAAATTCATCAACACAATGACTGTTAACAGTGAAGCGCCATCAATTTGGTATGTTTAAGTAGGCTTACAAGTTACGTATATAGTTTATGAAAGTTGATGGCTAAACAAGGTTCATGTTTGACTAAGCAATGTGTGAACAATCAGTGTGGTGAATTATTGGCGTTCATAATGAGCATGCCTTGAGAGCCGAGATGTACTCTGGGCAGCCGTAATATCACCGGTACAGGCTTCATTTGCAGTAGCAGCATTCTCTCTGATCAATACATTCTTCTTGCTCGCAGACATGCAATGATAATGCTTGCTGCTTGCTCAGGACGGCAACTGCTGTTGGCGACATTGAGTGACACGGAGCAGTGAGTATGTCTGGTTACTTCGTCCTGCCAATATATAGCAGTCTTCCTGTAAATACGTGTAAATTGCAGTGTTTTTCGGTGAACATATCATCATCAAATAATTTACTTGCCTTTTCAGGTAAGTGGGCTGCGAAATTTATTCCGAAAGTAAAACCGCGCGTGTAGCTAGAGATGTTGCAGTTCGTAAAAGTTGTTATTCTTTCAAACGCATCTAAAGAATTTTCTTGTCCATCTTCTATACAATTACATGTATTCAGTTGGATTCTGGGTTCTTTTTGTTAATTTAGTTGGTATTTAGTAAATTAATAAGCTTAATACTAAGAAGTTGCAGTTTATTTCCTTTTCTTTGTGAAGAATAGTGAAAACATCATGTTCGTCTGAATAAAAGTAAGACCTGTTTTTTGTTGTTGTTTTAGATGCATTGTTAACACTAAATGATATTTTTTGTCTTAACATTCTTGCCTTTCGCATACTTTCTTTTTTAGTCTCTGAGCACGCTGTCATCAAGGTCTCAAAAAAGACCTATGATGAAAAATCATTAAGTTAAAGCCTGCTAGGTGAAATCTGAAAGTGAAACATTTAAACTACAATGCGTTGTAATAGCCACTTTGATAGAAACAAGAAAATATTTGGTTCCATGGGAAAATTGATTATGGAAATTACAGAGAAAGAGTAAAGCAACTTAAGCAGAATGAAACGTTATAGATCAGGTTGTTTTGGCTGTAATTTAGACGTTGAGCTCAAGATCTATTTGCTGAAAAGTTAGGAATGACTAAGTTAATTTTTAATTTAATTAAAAGTCGTTTATGTAATGGTCATATAGAGTTACTGTTTGGTGATTTATTTGCATATAACTTTAAATCATGTGAATTCCACTGTAGACTGAATTTCTGTAATTTTTCTTTCTGTAACCGAATCGTAGATATTTGGAATTGTTTAGCTCCTGATACAGTTCGTGATAGCTATTGCTAAAGTTTCTGCGTCACTGTTAGAGGGCACCTATAAGTGCTTGGCTTGGTGGTTTCTCCTCGTCTTTCTGTCGCATATGTTGGAAAGAATAAACATTTAAATTTACATTTACGAAACGAACATTTTCTTGGTAAAGAGCTGTATTATTGTTCTCATAGAAAGTAGTTTCAATGAAGGGTGTCAATAAATTTCGCAAGAGTAAAATTTATGTCATAACTTATTGCTTGTTTCAAATACACTGACACTGGCTCTTGTGAAAATTTATTACCGTAAGAAAGTTTGGTCTGAGCGATCACTTTTTGTGTTTTTGTGCGTCGTGATTGGTTTCTGTGCCTTTCAAAAGGCTTAAGATATTTACCCCATTAATTTATTCAATTAAGATTGAAAATAAGCGTATAAATAGTAAATACATTATGCACATAAACATGAACATAAACGGCATAAGCATTTGCAACAATTTGTTGTCACGCAATTCCTGACTAGTGAATGGATTAATTAGTGACTTCGTTGGAAGTAAAAATATTGTCACCGCTTCATAGAACATCCTAATTGCCTTTTTCATAATCTGTAGTTGCATTTGTTGCCAGAGAATAATATTAACACATAAGAGCCGTTAATAAGAGTGATAGGCTTATAACTGTATTGTGATTTTCAGGATTTATATTTGCTAGAATGCTGCTAGTTCTTGTATTTTTTTAAATCTTAGTTGTCTAGGAAACTATGAAAATTTGAGTGCATGGGAAGCTAGGAGAATTTAAAGTGCAAAATCAAAAGAAAAAGATGCGAAATTAATTTCATTAACTAGCTTTACAAATTTGATCATTTAAAGTTTTAATTTTAATCAGTGCATTTGCAGGCAGGAAAGCCAAGTTTTTTCTTCAATTTCAAAATGGTTTTTTTACAATAAGTGTTTTTATAATATGCTATCAAGTCAGTCTGGGGCACAATCATAACTCATGATCTGATAAAGTTGTCAATAGTGCCTGACAACTTTCTGGCTATCAGTCAGAATGAGTATGTCTGAGTACCTATGCATGACTGTTTTTTTATTGTTTTGTTTTTTAATTACCAATTTCTGTCTTTCTGCTTTTAGTAGTAATTTTGTTTTTTGTCATGTAAACGACTTGAGTGCTTGACTTTTACTGCTGTGCCGTAAATTGTTTTGGTAGTAAAGTTGGCTACTATTTTTACTTTATTAGCAGCAGTCATTTATAGTTTTTATGTAGTATGCGTATGACAAAAGAAAATTATATCTTACTTGAATCTCATTGTGCACCTTGACTCTGTTGTAAAATGCATCCATTTAATTATTGTGTATCAATTTGGAATCAGTTTCAGTTTCGTTCAGCTACATGTACATGTATGGCTTAAGCATGCAGCTGTGCATTAAGACGTAATTGTGTTTTTTCAAGATCTTAATCGGTACTTATGTTGCTGTTTATATTTTTTATTTACTGGTAATTTAATTTTGTTATTAACTATTTAGGTACCACTAAGGGAATAAGTATCCATTGAGCATACTTAATTTTATGGTAATTATTGTAAGATTTTTTTGTGTTTAATAGTTATACATGTATATCCAAATAAATGAATCAGTCAAAATTTTGCGTCGGCGATTCTGGTTATAGTACTTGGGTGGTAAGAACCGAAATTCCTGTATTTCCTAGATAGCATTCATAAATCGCACGAAAGGGAATTCAAGTTAGTAATAACGTTGTTTTTCTGTGTGCCACTTTTATTTCGATATAAACATAGTTCTAAGTTTAGGGGTTTCTGAAACCTATATAGTGGTTAAATCGCCACGTATGTCTAGTAAATTTCTGTGGGGCATTTCTGCTTGTTCTGGATTTTAGCAACTACCCGGTTTCATTTAAAAGGAAAACTGCCATTTGAGTACTGTATAAATGACTTGTGCGTGACGTAAAAGGAAGAATCATGTAATTTTGCAAGCAATTAAGTTTTAGTTGGGAATTTCTGTTAAGGTAAAACAAACCTTCACTGATCCTAAAAGGTGTTACGCTAGTACATTTTATGGCTGGTTACTGAAATATTTTTTTAAGTCTTTGGTATTAATTTCTTCGTGTGGATGTAACAGTGGGAAAAGGGAAGGGTAACATGTTGCGATTTTCCAACAAGTATTTCGTGCAGCAGTGATATTGTAGCCTTCATCGATGTAGAAAGCTCACGAATGCGAATTACTCTATAATTGCACCATGCACGAGTTTAATGTTAAATGTGAGGCATATGTATTATAGGACATTTGCGTAGGCTGAAGTTTCTAGATGATGATGGTGCATTAACTAATGAAGCCTATTTTACCGATAATGTATCCATCTATGGGGTACATGATCGACTGAGGACCAATAAGCCAATACTAGCATGCTAACAGTGCTCATAGAAATGATGCATGAGTCAATAATGCAATGTATATATAATGACAGTATGATTCATAAACCTTATTTAGTAGCAAAATAAATAATAATAATAATAATAATTTAAATTGTATTTCAAAACTTCAGGCAACAAATCATTTTTTGCAAGTTTTGTACAGATGCATTTGTATATTTGTAAGTGCTATCACAGTAATTCTCGTTTTCGGTTGCAAAAACTTGACGTTATTAATTATTAACGATAATGCGTCCAGCCTCCCAGTTTAATAGCAAATGATTCGGAACCTTTACCTTTTAATTCTGTATAGTGAGATTAATCATCATGACTTCATGGTTTGCCGACAGTGTCAAACAGGAGGATTATTAAAACCTGAGCTGACTTTATCACAAAATGTATATAAAAAAAATTGCCCGCTCTTGTGCAGCGTCGTTACATGTTTCGGTTTTCCTTCTGAGATGATTTTTCTTTTCGATACCGTGATCACAAGCAAAATTAACTCACTCATTAACGTTATAATGAGGAAGTAGTGCTACCTCCGCGGGATTTTTGCGGTGAACGCAAATAAGCAGGTATATTCAGGTAACCTATAAGGATTCAGAAGCAATATGCTGCCATAATATCTTCTTGTTTTGCCAAAAGTTAGCAGCAAAATTTCAAACTTCCTGCTATGATACCTATAAACACAATTCGATTTGAAACTAAGCCATTTAAACTGTACAGAAATGCTGTTCATGACGTTTTTAAGGTTATTGTGTTGCCCTAGAGGCCTGGACGTTGCCTTGTAATTTTCCACAACATTATTAGGAAAAAATCCGTTTACTGTTGTAATTAATGATGATACTGATGATCACTTTCGCTAATTCATTTATATAGCTGATTTTGAATCTTCTGTGTGTGTTTTTATTGATAAAATCTTGTTTGTCGTAATTTGAAAATCCTTATTGAGTTTATCATAAGTTACACAAGTTTACTCATTATTGCTGCTTCTATCGTGTACTAGTGGTATGCTACTTTTATTGATTTTTAAGTAGTAGTAGTAGTTTATTGACATTAGTCCAGCAAGCACTTCAAAACAAAATAACTATAAACATTCATTCTGCATGCATCACTTATACGTGTACTATACAATGGTATTGTAGAGAGATTGTCACGGGAATAAATTTAATATATCTGTAATTACTTTTGCACATGTTTCCGGCTCTAAATTAAACAGATCGTCTGCGCTATTAAAAGCAACAATACAACAATATCATATTGTATCTCCTTCCGTTACTCTACATCTTGTTACTACGTGTTCTTGTACGTCATCTTCGCAAGTATTACACAGTCTTCTATGGTGCGGTACCGGGGGTCTTGTCCATCTCCCTGTTTTGACTTTCAATAATGTGCAGATAAAAGAAACCGGCTAAAATTATTACACATGAATCAGCCATATTAATAATATATACCTGGTGCTGTTTTAAGTGATGGACTGGGAAATACATAAGTTGCAAAACATGTTTTTTGTTAAACTCTTCCTTCTTATCACCTCGCGTAAATTCATTGGGATATAATTAGAGTAAGACATAAATTCTCTGTAACGACTGAAATTTAAATTTGTTGAATTTTTCATTACAGGCAATCGATAGGGGCTCATCTTCACTGATATTGGGCATCTTCTTAGATAACAGTTGTCTCCGCTTTTTCAAAATTAATTCTTTTAAAAGAGGCATATCTGCTTCTATGTAACACAACTCGTTTCGTGAAGAATATTTTATTTCCAGTAGCGCTTTCACAACTTTATTGTATCAAACAGCGAGTGCTTTAAAGTATGACGTTAACCAAGTTTCTGCAGCGTAAACCAGCGCACTTGTAATGCAAGTATCTGCTAGAGTTTTCTTCGGCGT
The DNA here is from genome assembly GCA_030141605.1 of Tubiluchus corallicola. Taxonomy (NCBI): domain Eukaryota; kingdom Metazoa; phylum Priapulida; class Priapulimorpha; order Priapulimorphida; family Tubiluchidae; genus Tubiluchus; species Tubiluchus corallicola. The sequence goes on from JAQGDQ010000114.1 coordinate 372,322, forward strand.
AAATGGCATATTATATTTATAGTTGATGAACGATATAAATTTCAGCAGGTGTTTTGTTTTATCATGAACATGTTCTCGCATAACAGACCACACATCTCCATCGTCTGTTATTGGTGAGCCTGAGCACCAGTACGTTTTCGTATAGTTAATCTTGAGATTTCCAAAGTGAAATTTGTAGTGTCTTCGGGGAATTATTAACAACAATAAATTGTCTTGTCTTTGTTTACCACCATTCCGTAATCCTTACAAAACTCGAGTAGTAATTCAAATTTTGTAGCACATGCTTGTTTACTGGCAGAAAGTATAGCAGTGTTGTCCATCAGTAAAAGTGTGTGAAGATTTCCAAGGAAGCCGTCAATAATCTTACATCCCATGAAGTCTAGATAAAACACAAAGAGCAAACAACTCATTGGCGCTCCCTGCTTCACACCAATTGATGCATCAATTATGATAGTTCGTAATGATAAACGTGTGCACTTACACATTTCTCTAATCGCTATCAAAAATCTTCAAGCACACCCAGCGTTTTTCAGTAAGTAGATCAGCTTATTCCGGGATACCTTATCGTAGGCTTGTTTAAAATCAACAAATTATATCTAAAATTTTCTCCTTTCACTTTCGCATATTCGATTAATAAGCGTATTGCTAGTATCTACTCCAAGCAGCCTCTGTTGTTTTGTTCTCCTGTCTGTTGGGCACGAGGTTTATACCATAGGCTAAACCGCAATGCCATTATTGTCTCATAACTGTTTGCTTAACCTGTCCAAAACGACAATCCCTCTGTAATTGCTGCACATCCTTTCTTAAAAATTGCCTCTAGTTAGAGATGCACCATTGGGCAGGGTATTTACCATACCAACATATTTTATTGAATAAATCCAAAATCACCACTCTCCAATGAGATGAAGTTAAAAAGACTGTCGTTCCAGCCAGTTGCAGTCCAGAGACTTAGAGTCTTTGTTAACAATTAACTACCTCCAGTAATTAACCTGATTGTTCCAGTCATTCGCTGCATGGCTAGCAGTAGTATATAGCAGTAGACATGACTATATATATCTAATATACCATCAACACAATAAGCTAAATCAATGAAATTCGTGTAATCACTTATATAATGATCAGGGAGACAACCATAAAAGTTTTTGTTACCAATATTACAGGATTTTAGCGCCTCCTAACTGTATTTCCAACATACGACATTCCTGAAGCAGAGGCTTCTTCTGAAATAGCTTGCACATCTATGCCTGTTATGTGATTAGCATTCAACAAAACCGGTGCATGATCAGAGTGACAGACATTACTGGCAGGCCTTTTTAAGAATGAATGTAACACGAACGAAGCAGTTTTCTACACATAGTACATAAACTATTTCCGAGATATATCGACCAAGCCGTCTAGGCGTCAAACCAGTTTTAAATAAGTGTCAATTTACAAACAGGTTGTTCACAATACACAGATCATTATCTCCACAAATGTCGCTTAACATGCTTCCTGACATATTACAAGTGGTATCCTCGCTAGCAGTGTAATGTACATTATTTAAATCATCAGTATAGACAAAGGATGGTAATTCCCAATGCGCGCATTCATATCCCCTCCTAAAATAATCTGTTTTCCTGTACGTATGCCGAAATTTTTCCTGTATTCTAGCAAACAATATAACTCTATCATCATAAAACATTGAGTCAACTGGCGGTACATAAACAAAAATAAAAACAATATTTGGAAACCAATTAAACTCTACTAAAATGGAATCATCATTTTCACACGAAGAGTATGGTTGGTTGGCATCCTTCTGTCTCGGAAGACAATGGAGTGTGCGCCAAGAGAGTCAGTTATTGATCACATTGATGGAGCTGCAGCGTCGACTGTGGCTGAGCAGTGCGATCCTTGAACGTCTCCAGGGCGCACGCCTGGGCAAGGTGTATGGAGTTCCTGAGTTGCCTAGACAACAGTAACCCCCTCTCTTCCTCGCTGGTGTAGTCCAAAGGAAAGCGGAGCGATACGTTTGGCACCAGGTTGGCTGCAGGAGCTGCCGGAGTCAGTGAGCATGCTGCACTGGTCCGCCTCCGGGGCTCCACTCCTGATTTGGAAGGCTTACTCCTCTACACATGGCCGTTGGGTCACTTGACCTCCTCCGCCCTCTAGCCGTTGGCTGCTTGTGCAGCTCCTCCGCCTAGTGTCGAGATACAGTGTGGGCGTCCCGAAAGCCTACAGCACCTGGTATTCCTAGGCGGTCACCCATCCAAGTACTAACCAGGCTCTACTTTGCTTAACTTCGGTGATCAGACGAGAACCGGTGATTTGGCCGTAGTCACAAGAAGAATACTTGCAATAAGTAGCTAAAACATTTCTTACAAAAAGGCATACCCCTCTTCTTCTTGCATGTGGAGTATCACTTCTATAACTCAAATAGCCAGGTAAGTGTAAATCATTATTACATTTTAGTTCACTCACAAAAATAATATCATACTTTACTAGCTTATCTTGTTAAGTCATGCCATGCAGTTGATTTTTCGGACCGCCAATGTACCATGTAAACACTGATAGAAAATCAGCCGTTTGTCAATCACGAAGAAACATTAATTTCTGAGAGGGTTTAAATTCGTCGACGACCGTACAATTTTCTGTCTTTTCTTTTCACTTCTGTTCCTACATTCTGGATGCTATATAATCTCGCCCATTCCTTTGTTTAAGAAAATCTTCTTAGTAATAACATTGTCTTTCAGTCTTTTGCTCTGATTTAAAGTTTTCCGGCACACACATGCTTTCTCGAAGACTAGCAGTTTAGGACGCGGCCTTCCAGCATTTATCTTTCCGGTTCGCCTAGTTTGCTAATTTGAAACTACCATCCTCGGAATCATCATCATAGCCACACACCTGAAGAATAAATTTCACCTAGTTATCTGTTGTACACCCTGCTAATGACTCATTCTCACTTATTTGCGCGATGAAATTTCTCTCTCATTCCTTTGCATCCATTCGATTCATAAAACGCTGTTGCTCGTTCAGAATCTCACTGTGCTTATCAATAGTCTTGATAGTTTCACCCAAACGCTGTTCTAATTCTGCATTCTCCGCTTGCAAATCTGATATTATGTTTGGTCTCGCCCCCATACACGCTATGATTTCATTTTTCATAGCAATCATCAGATCCAGAATATTCCCCATTGTGATTCTGTCTTCGTCTCTCGTCCCATTGTCGTCGTTCAGCGCATTACGCACCACTTTTGCTGCTTCTACCATTTTATTCTTTGTCATTTTGCTGAACTCGGACACCAATATGTTTTTATATAGCCAACATTTAAGCCATCCGACTCGTCTGAATTGTTTATGGCACTATTATCATTTGACATAATTGGCTTATTTCTCGGAGGTTACGAGAAGCTGTAAAGTTTTTCATAAATAACGTTCGTCTCCGTATTTCTCAACTTTTAGGATAGTATATACAGCACCGCTAATTTGTATCTCAATTAGATAATTTACTGTACTATCGGGAGCTACGCAAACATGTGTCCGTCTCACCGGCTACCGGCTCTTACAAGTTTAGATAAAGTTTACATAAAGTTCAGGCAGATGATCGAAGGAGTCACTTCTAATACAAAGCGGCATTAGCCGGGATTAAACAATTCTATGAGTTTTGAAGCTAGTTTTGAATTCCAAAGATTAGAAATAAAATGTATGTGTTATAGTTTTTTTGTATTTTTGCCAAAATATTTTTTGTGTGTATTTTGAACAGTGATACACTGATGGCCTGCTGTGCTGAAACTTTCAGCAGACAAGTAGCAGCGCAACACCTGACAGAGCGACAGTGCTCTAATGTATTTAAAGGCCTAACTTCATAATTTTTCCTTTGGCTGTAGATTAAACTAGTTATAAGATGCCCGATTTCGTGTGAAGGTGAGTTTGCAGTGGTCAATAAAATTGAACAGGAAGGATCTGTTCCTTGAGCAACGCTAATAATTTATATTATATGCAAACGATTTAGGGTAGGTTCTTAATGTCATTACAACTCTTGATAATGCAGCATGGGTATGAAATGGTTGTGGAACTATTTTCGGTCTATCTAAAAGCTATGCCATCTCACCTGTCACTTTACTAGATTCTTTTAAGGGGCTGTTTAGCCAGTTTAGGAAGTAGCAACATTAAACTCCAATAGGGCTCCAAAAAACGAACATCCATTAGTATTTTAGCACTGGGAGGGGGAGACTCGCACTTGTAACACTCCGCACCCACCCACCTAATGTACTCGGCTATACTCTTACTGTTTTCACGCGAAGTCGGGAACTCTTTAGATGTAGAAGGGTGCACGTTTCCGTATAAAGAGATTGTTAATATGATCCAGCTAGTCTGTAAACCCAAACCTATAAGCAATTTATTTCCCAACATTCAAGTGCCCTTGTCCACATCGATTAAATTCTCGAGAATGCTGATCAAATTTACTCAGCTTAGCTGGCCTGTTATAATTATGGCATGCTGCTACAACATGGTGCTACCGAGTCACGCTACGTTTCCATGTGTGACACCTTTTGGCGTCTTTTCTACTTCAACAATGTATTGAGTTATGTTTTATTCATTGTCAGAACAGCACAATTTTAGATGGTACAGATGAGACAGATGTTTGCAGAAATCGTTGAATAAGAGACTTACTAACTATGGACCAAGTTCTTGGCACCCACTCCTTGAGTTACGGTTGTGACTTTGACCTTTGACTAAAGAGTTTCAACGCGTATAGCTCATAATATAATAGCGTTTTCACAAAATTTTGTTGTGATTTTAGCCTTTGATTTTTCAGAATCATAGCACTTCTACTACTGTAGTATATGAAAGACACTACGTGGAAAGTGCATGAGTTATTGATATTGGTAATGGGCAGGTAACATTAACGGCTAGAATATAGGCTTACATGGCAATATTTTGACGTAAAGTAAAAAGTATCATACACTAATATGCAGCATATAAACACGATAAAATTTACAAGAACATAAACTAGAGTCGCAATTTCAATTCAATATGTTGTAGACTAAATAGCTGTATGGGCACGAAAGTAGCAACTTCTCATTTCTGGAATCAAATGCATATTGGCTCAATAAATCCTTGTTACGATGGTGTGATTCTGCCTTCGGAGGACCAATTTAAGGATTTAGGTGTAACATTTAGTAAACACCTAAAATGTTCAATACACTGCAGTACATTAACATTAAAAAGCTAATTGTGTTAGCAACATCCTGTTTCCATACTTTGCCGTCCCCGATAAAAATAGTTTATTAATTGCCTCCAAAATTATGTTCGCCCCCCAGTGGAGTATTGTAGTCCAATTTGGAACCCCTATTTCCTAAAAGATATTGATTTAGTTGAAAATGTTCAGTGGCGTTTCACTCGCAGGCTATTTGCTAAGTTTAAGCATGTCATACATACCCTGGCCGATAAACGTTTTTAAATCTTGAACCACTTGACTTTCGCAGCCTTGGCTCTTTGTGCTTTTATCCGTAATCTTTTAATAGCCCTTTTATCTGTAAATTTGTATTCTATGCTGTATATACATTTTATCCTGCTTTTAAATTATATACTTGTAAATATTTTTAATAAAGAGCCCCAAACAAGTCATACGTGCTAGCTGAGGGCAGCAGCGAGGAATCAAACCTCCAAACAGCTTGCCTTTCAGCAGGTACGGTGACACAAGAAACACTTAGGTAAAGTCACAAATTAAATAAAGACCCTAAGTAATAACAGCGCTGATGACTTAAGATGTGGCATCCTTCTACACAGGGGCGACTTTTTTCTACACGAAAATGACTTCTTCATTTTGAATTTGCATTACTTTAGGGGTACAAACCAATCTTGAAAATTAAATTAGAAATCGGTGTATATGAAAATGTCCAGAATTTGAAAACTGTTTTTACTATGGTGTTCGTCTTTCTGAGTTAAAACGCCCTGAAACAATTTAATATAAGTAAATTAACACAGTTATTAATTCTCCATTTGAAAATAAAATAATACTGATGTGCTAGTAACCAACAAATAATGAAAACTTAAAGAAAAAAGTTTTCCTGGTAGTCTCCCTTTTATTTGCTGAACTGGCGCAGCATTGCCTATCTTCGGTCGCCAAGCACACAGTCACACACCGTAATGAATCAGCATAATGCGAATAGTTCCTACGTCGTTTTGAATCAAATTGCTTCTAGGCCCCAGCTTCTTGTCGTATAGAATTGAAATAACAATTATGACATTATCCATGGATTTATATTATTTGTTCAGCTGCGTCAGCATTGATCAGTATAGATTAGCGTACAAGCAGTGTTTACCTATGTCATCTTCTCTTTCAGATCTGCCATGAACTAATTATTACAGTAAAATGGGCAATAAGTTTAGCTGTGCATGCACGCCATTATTGAGGCGACCCATTAAAGGAGAGTCACCTTGGCAAGCCTCGAAGAGAAGGGATGGACATTTGCTCAGGTTAGTGGTTTCGGAATGTAAATAGGTAATCGTGTGATCGGATTTTAGTATGTGTAATTGTACATGTATGAGTGGGTTTCATAGTCATGAATACAATCATTAAGTGGTCTAATAACCTTCAAATGCAGGTTAAAATGTCATTCCATTTATGCAAGAAATATGTATAAAATTGTGGAATCTGGATTGTTTTCGAATTTTTTTCATGTACATCCCTTTTATACAGGATGATGTTTTTAACTAACTGTAACGGCCCTTAGTTAGTTGTGGTGGTGTAAAAATATTGTGATACATTTGTTGTTACAGTTATAATTCAGAATTATTAGTTTCTTTTTATTTCCACGTTGTTTGAATTAGCTACATTGCCTGAATAAGAAATTCTTCATTGGCACGTTTTAATTATTGCTTCCATAGTTGATAATACTTGAGACTACAATTAATGGGCCGAGACTTTATAAAAATTACTTAAGACATATAAATGTTAATGCCTGCAAGCGGCGTTTACTATACTAGCGTATGACTGCTGAAATACGGACGCTACGTTAATTTTGCTTGGCATTACCATTTAAATTATCCCACAGTCCCACATTGCCGCTTTATGCCGCCGTGATATGAAAAGCGTGGTCAGAATGCAAATTCTACGCACTGAGAATTTATCAAAAAGACGGTTCTCTGTAAATTTCACAATCTCTTTTTGAGAAAAACACAAATATAAGTCTTCTCAATTCAGTTCGCATCAAATTTTTATTCCGATTGCTCAGACGCTACCTATGAAGTACAAATACTAAAATGAAATAAAATACAATGTAATAAAAAATGACAAGATTATTTATTTCTCTGGTTAAGGCAGTTGCGTCAAGTGCTAAAGTGTTTAGGTGAAGTTTAAGTGATAATGGGCAGCTGTAACCGTGTGGTAATTTTGTCACAATTAATTTTTTGAATCACAATCACCAACAAAAAATTATTAGCTGAAACGAGTAGTTTTGTAATTTGTAGTTTGTGTACAATATTGGTTTTATTTTGTGTTTGCATTCTGTCAATCAATCGGTATTTTAACATCGCTGATCATACACTTTAATTCGCTACATCAACTCTTCATAATGCAGGCAGCGCATCGACTATTGTATGCACGTCCTATCTACATCCCATTCAGCAAATATTGATACGATTTATGAATTTTCTAATACGGCCAAACGACTTGCATTATGCGGGAGACCGATTGAAATCCAGTAATTTGCTTGCTTGCATTTTGTCGAGCAACGAGATCACCATCTGAAGATGACTTGGCTGTATTTGTTCCGTGTGAACAGTCTTGAGTTATCGATTCGAAGCCACGACTGCTTGCAGTGGTGGCTTTGCTTATACGTATCGTATTGATTTTCCCCCGGTATAAAAGGGGCCATGCACTTCGTGTAACACTATAAACCACGCTTTGTATATCTATTATATCACGGAGTGAGACATCCGGCTGGTATAGTTGTCTGATATTGATAGGGACATCGTATAAGTGTTGTTCTGCAAGGTGCAATTTCCGTTCACGCTGTGCCACACTGCCAGTTGCTTGTCAATAGACACGTTTGTCTTCTTGCCTTTGATTTTTTTTCTAGAAATTCTTCGCGGAATTAATTACATTTGTTCGAACTGGCTTAGAACCACTGGCTTGGAAAATCCGCTTGGCGAAATATTACAACACTTTTTTTCAATTTCTCGGCAGTGGATTGTCTACTAAAGTTATAGAGAGCATGATATAAATATTTCAGACAAAACATAAAATGTACCTTTAGAAAAGTAATTTATGAAGATTTTCTCTGATGATTATCTTCTGTTTACTGGTAACGCAGAATATGTGACCAAACAGTCCTAACAGGCAAACAGACTAATGGGCTGCAGAACAGATAGGGCTACTGGTTTAGCGATCTACTCTTGATCTGTAGTGCCATGTATGACTGTTTTATCTTATTTTTAGTTTTTAATTTAGCTTTAGTAGCATGCTAAAGTTATTCAGCGATTCATACTAAATATAAATTGCAATATTGCATATTACAAAATGGGTTTTTAGAAAATTACACGTATTCTGTCAGCTCTAGTGACCCTCCTCATATGATATGATTTCAAATATACTAGTTCTCACCAATAGTCAGGTATAGCATTGTTTTCCTTAGAAAATGTTTTATTGCGACTTTGTACTTCAGAGTGGATGTTGTTGTTGTAAACAGTTTCTTGTTTCATTTTACAGATTATGGGCTGAAGTATTTCGGGTTGTTGTAGAAGGCCAGCATTTGAAATGGGCGAGGGTTTCAGATGATCTTCTTCCTGTCAATATAACTTGCGTTCAGGATACTCCTGACTGTATCTTCCATATAACTGCTTATAATTCACAAGTGGAAAAAGTACTGGATGTGTACCTTCTCCAGCCTGGTAAGTGCTGAGTACCTTCCTAGTAGTGTGTATATTCCACAGAATTTAAAAAGGAAATTACATAGAAGAAAGTCAAGTAAAAGGGTTGCTGAAGTCATACTGAAGGGCATTTGGACAGTTGATATTTTTTGTGTATTGCGTAGGGTTTTTGTCAATGTACTATAATAATTGTAATTGTAATACAGCTTGCATTAGCAGTACCGCTGTATAAAACTTGTAACTTTAAACTCCTATGCTGATAGTTAGGCCCAGCCATTTAAAGGTCATTTTAAAGGTGCTTTGAATAAAAAATTGAAGCACGTTCAGATACATTGCCTAAAGTTATAAAAATACACAGAGTATTTGTAGCACAATTCACTAACACAGCAAAATAAAAATTTCTTTATCTTGTCAGTAATAATATGTTTTTGGTAAACCAGTGTTGTTTTTGGTACACACTGGGGTGACCCAGTAACATTTCAACCCGTGAGCGTATTACCAATAGAGTAACTAGTGCTAAATTTTGAGGGTGCTAGATTTTAGGGGGCCAGTGTTAAAAAAAATTTATTGTCGAAATTGTATTTCCTGTCATATTCATATAGAGCGTGCAGTTGTGCAACCTCTTTAAATATAGATCTATGCAACTATATTTAATTAAGTATAACGGTACTAGATAATAGTACTAGTAATACACCACAGTACTGCAATTATTTTTGTATTGTGCTTCAGCTGTAAGCAGCCATAAATCCTCAATAACAATCTAACAAATTCACAGTAGACTGAATTATCAACTTCAATCATCATGTGAAGGCATCATGTGATACATCCCTGGTTTTACCAGTTGGTGCAAACATTTTAAATTATTAAGAATTTTCTTTTCCTGTTACATAACTCATTCAAATCGCTAAGCGTAATACTAAATGATATAGGGTATGTTTCTGTGGAAAGTTATTTGGCACATGCTTGAAATTCTCTTTTCTTTTTCTTCAAGGTCCTTGACTGTTATTTGCAGTTGTCTGTTTTTAACACCATCTAACACCTCGGACTGCAAATCATAACTGAAACCTGGAAAAGGGAGAAACAAAATTAATTTATGATACTTATTTTTTGCTGTTAACTTTTAAACCCTGGAGTTTGTGTTCAAATTTTTAGCAATCTAAAATTTTGAGAATTTTGGACCAAGGCTACGTTTACATTCTGACCTTGTTTTCTATTGTGAATGAAGTTTGTGTTTTTACTTTAACTGGAACCCAAAAAGCATTTCATCTAATCATTTTGCTTCCCTTTATGAAATATAATTTTTTCTCAAGACAGACTCGATCTGAGTTTCACATTGTTTTCATTAAAGTTTAATGATCGTTTAATGATTAAACCCTCAATTACTATAAATTTTACCATTCCTACATGCAGAACTGTTGATTATAAATCCAGTTTTTCCATCAGGCTTCTTATTTGTGGAAGTCTACCAGAAACCTTTTTGTGAGAACTTAGATCAGTAACTGTTAGTTATAATTCTGCTTCTCTCAGTATATATTCATTTTTACTTTTCTCTTGTACCCCATTATTCGGAGTGCCATTTGTGTAAAAAATGGTATCTCTCTCGCTAGATATGATTTGAGAGATATAGAGACGTATAGTGCCATTGACGTATAAATTTTTTGTCAATTTTTTTATATCATCGTGAGTTAGTCAAGGAATGTGAACAGCTGGCCACCTAACCATTTAAATGTAGAGGTGCTGTGTTCTATGTAAAAGGCTTTCTGCTCTTTGTATATGACTTCTCTTCATTAATGTTGAGTCCTCTGAGTGACTCCTCTTAGCGCTGTTTTGCGACTTATGTCAGGAATTATTATCACGGATCCTATTATCTCATAATGTAGCCTTCTCTGCTTAGAATGTTCTTATTCGAATTGTGGCACTTTCAGCTAGCAAAAGAAGATGAATTATTAAAGCTTTGTGGAAAATAAGCTTATGTCTAGAAGCAGCTATCCATTGTGGGATAAGGGCATTGGATATAACCACGCTGCCCTGTATAATCCTATTGGGTTGCTGAGGAAATGCGCTTAATTCTGAGTGCCTTGTTTTAAGCTTTTACATTAAATTTTAGTAAATTGGTAGTGTCAGCTATTCTTATATTGCTAGTGATGACAGATTTTTAGGTTTGACCTTGTATTATTCAAAATTGCATTTGGTCAGTGGTCAGTGATTTAGTCTAGCTTCTCACTACAGACTTGAATCCCTGTCCACATTGCTTGAGTCTGATACGTTAGCACTGGTGTAACTATACACCTCAATCGTTGAAGGAGTAAAGGGGGTTAGTTGTAAAGACGAGTACCTCCACAGTTGAAATTTATGCTCAGTAATAGACATTTCGTAATCTGACATTGACATCAAAGTAAAACACATGTATGCAAGAGTGAATGCTGAATTTAGAAGCTAAGAGTAGGTTACCTGGGCCTATTAACTGTTGCTTATAAGTCATAGATAATCTTTTTTGACCTAGTTTTTATTTTGTCATTTCTCAAATTTTTAAAAAAAAAGCTATTGCAAAGATTGTAGAACTGGTGCATTTGCAGGCGTTTGAAATTTTACGTTTTGAAGATAGGGGCCCCTGGAGTCATTAAGGCAACTAAATTTCGCCATTGGTCGTTACTTTTCTTCATAAGAAAATGAAACTGAAACATAACTCCTGGTGGCATATATATATATATAGTATATATATAGACACACGATAATTAGGCCTATTTCTAACTAATTATTAATCTAACTAACTACAGTTAACAGCTGATATGTTGAGCTTTGACTTTGGATTTTTATTTGTACAAAGAACATTGCACTTGAGAAACATTAATATTTCTGGTATGATAGTATGATAACTTATGGGGCCGCATGGTAATAACATTATAAAATTCAGATACACATTTTGAGAACACTGTAAATTTTTAGCCCTCATTGAACAGTTAAGTTCTCAATCTATGAAATGGTGAACAGTCATGGAAAATCTCAACGTGGCACAAATAAAATTTAGTGCAAAATCTAAACACATTTGAGTTTCATGTCAGTATGTTTTTTAAGGTAAAGCCTTGCAAGAATTTGTGTTTCCAAGTGCTTTATTTCCATTTGAGTTCAATTCAGAATCTTTACGAATTGGACTCCAGTTTTGACTCAAATCCCTGAAAATTATAGAGGCTTTAATTACTTTAAATTCTCATGATTACAAATTGGTGATATATTAAGTGGCTTGTAAAACAAATATGTATTTCAGCCTATATGTTGAAAACTTTGCTATAATTTATTTTACGTTTTATTACTCATTGACTTTGTCTTGGCTTTCACAAGCTTTAAAATCTGCTATTTTGAATTCGCGAATTTGCATATTTGTCGTTAAATCTATCTTTACTGCTTTGCCTGTTTTAATGAGTTTGGCTATAAACCTCGTTAAGCTTGTCTTTCTTTATTTTAGACGACTACACTTAAAGAGTTTTCTCAAGTGCACCTATTTCTTCTCTGCACTCTTTTTCCCTTTTTTAGCTTTTCTCCTTTCCTTGCTTTTTCATCTCTCCTACTTCTTCCCTTTCATACTGTCTTTTTTGTTTTACTTTTACTCTGTATTCCTTTTAAAATTTTTAATTTTATTTTTCTCCATTTTTGATAAAACGAGAAGCATTATTTGCAATCTGCAATATCCATATGCATTTCTAAATTTTTACTATGATTATGTTTATATTAAGTTGTGGAAAAGTAAACTGTTACCCTATTTAGCATTCGCCTTTATATTGGCAAGTTAGTAATTTATCTGCACATAACTGGCCATCTGACTGCTCCAGTAACACACTTGTACTGATATTAACTATTAATTTATATCTTACAAAACACTCTCTGGTTGTGTTTAATTTAAGGAGTTTTTATTCCCTCAGTGTATGACATTTTCAGTTTTATCCCCTGGGCATTTATATCCACTTATATTGAATAGGCTTTCGATGCACTTTAAAATTTTCTACCTTGAACAATTAACATATTTAAAGTAACAGCTATTTTTTGTACAAGTTATCAACTTACATTCTGCTGTCAATTACAAAGTTAGAAATTAAAAAACTCAAAAAAATCTGCTAAAAGTCTAATTTAAAATGGCTTCATTATGTTAATGTTCGCGTTTTCTGCTGTTAGATGTAGTCCAACGTGCAAGGAAATGAAGTTATAATACTTGCTTTGCATATTTACATTCAGCTGTCCATGAAAGATAATTTGGCTTCATCACAAAAATTATTTTTATAGGTACTAAAGTTTGCCAAACTGCTGAGTGTTTTGTTTATTGGAGAGATGATCGTTTGAAGGTGACATGGGGTCTTAATTTTACATCTCCTATCGATGCTGCTCATTTTAGGGATACTTGCTCAGTAAGTCCACTTTAAAGTAGTGAGTAGCAAATAGACATTGCTATCGATATAATCATCTTTGCGTATGTATACGTTCTACTTGTATCTATTTGGAATGAGCTAGTTGTTTAAAATAACTGAATTTCTAAGCATGACTGTAGTAGCACTTGTGTAATATTTGAATTTACAATTCTTTAAATTGTTAACACTTGGCCAGGGTGATATCATGTTAAGGCACTTTGCAAAAAACAAATTAAAAGCATTTCTGCAAGCAAATGCTCCAGTTGTCTTGCGTAGTCATAAAACCTTACCAATGTCTGATCTGAAAGAGTTTGAAGAGTAAATGATCTGTTGCTATATAATTAATTCAGCTTGGCTAAGTTTGTTTTTTAGTTTTGTTTTATTTTTAATTTTGCAGACAACAATACAGAGATTTGCGAGGCGGGCCTCATCTGCAACATCACTGAAGATGGAACCTCCTAGCAAAGTACCTAAGTTTTTTCTTACTATACTATATCTAAATTACATTTTACTATATTTACATGATGTTTCAACTATTGTTATATAACCATAAGGGTGCGCACAAAAAAGATAGTATAAAGGCATATGCAGTCGATGAACAGCAATATTTTTATTAACACGTCATTGATTTAGGTAAAGGTTGTTCAAATAAATATTTTCCTATTGTTTGGTTTGCCAATTGATTTTTTTCTTCATTTCTTCATTTTTGTGTTTGCTATTATTGAGTGTTTTCTGCAAAAGGGAGACTACTAATTTTCATAAGCCATGTTTTTGTACATAGCGTTTAAGAAAACCAGAAAAATTTGGAACATCATCTACCCCAAACTCTCCATCACATTGTGGTATGCATCATGGTGTCTATGACAACTGGGTATCTGAGAACACACCTCACATTGAAGTAACAACACCTACAACTGCTAGTAATTCACCGATTAGATCAGCTACGATGGGTAACTTGAACAGTGCAACAAAATCAGCAGGTACGTTTAAAACTATATTAAGTTTTTTGCTTCTAATAGATTTTTTACTGTTATCCATGTTCTTTGTTCCATCACTTCGAACAAGTGCACACTTTTGTGCGTAATGGAAATGGAAAAGTATTAATTCTTAAATCCACACTGTGGCTAAAACAAAATACCCTTTGAGAGATACCCTTGAGTAAGTCCTATGTACTTACCTTGCAAATGCATTTTATCCAAAGCATTCTCAAATCAATGAAACAATGGCATTATGCATGGACTGATAAACTCATAAAAAGAACAGAAACTTGTACAACTGAATCGTGGTTTAATGACCTAAGCCAAAACTTACCCATTCTTCTTGAAACCATTTTATAGGAAAATGTTTCATGGATTAAATTTTTTCTAAGGAATTACTTTCAACTCATAATAATCAAACTAGGTTTATCACTAGAGCATGTTATAGATAGTTTGTAATGTGCCATTTGAACAAGGGCATGATTTAATTTCTTTTCACTTTTTTGGCAGTTCCTGAAATAGCAAAGGTGAAATCTGCCACTCTTCCATGCCACCTACAATCTTTCTCAAATGAAAGTATGCAACAGCATCATAGATCATCTTATGAAACAATGGCTGCAGGCAAATTGCCATTATGCGGTACATTTGCACCACACCCTTGCATTAAGCCAACACAAGGAATGAGTCAATCAACTCGACCAATAACGATGCAACAAAGGCCAGCAAGTGCCATGGGAGGCGCGCAGAGGATAACACCATTATCACTGAATCAGCCCTGGCAGTCGGCATCCAATCTAAGTCAAATGCAGCGGTCGGTCTCTGCACTAGGACATGAGAAATGTATTGCAATTAATCAGTCCTTGCGCCGTGGAACATCATTAGACCAATCCAATATACAAAACTCAGCAAAACCAACTAGACCTTCATCTGCAATGAGTTATCCTATATCCATAGTAAAACAACCAGGTAAATTTTAAGTGCTTTTCTCCAGCAAATTATTACACTGATGTAAAATTCCTTTTATTTGAACTTATACCAGAAAAAGATCGATATTTTCTTGACAACTGTTTTATAATAAAAACACATTTTCTTGACAACTTTTTTATAGTAAAAACAATCCTAACAGCTATTTTCTCATTCCTGTTATATAGCAAATTGCAGTAGAAAGAATTTACTATAGTCATGTTAGTACCTGTTGGACATTAATATACATATTAAATTCACAGTTTTGCTAACTATAACTGTGAGTTAGTACAGAAACTGCATATATCTAGGAAACGATAAGTTAAACTAGTACTTGTTCATGCCTATTAAATTTTATTTTTTTTAGCATAGTTTAGTAGCTCATGTGTTGGCTATTATAAAGTGTACTTATCTAGGTTAAGGTTATTTAATTTTCATCTTTGGTAGATTACATGTTTTGTCAAAGATAGAACCTATATGCTAAGATGTGCAAGCAACAGTTCCATATTCAGTTATACTGTTTATGTTGTTTTTTCAGAACTGAGACAGGCTCAAAGTGAAGAAACTGTATTTAAACCCACTAGCCATCCAGAAATAACTAAACCTCCAAGAACAATGTATCGACCAGGTCCATTACTCCTTGGTTCTGTAGGCCATGATTCGTCTACTGATGAGAAAATTTTAGAACAGCAGGATTCAATTGTTGTTAACGGCACAACTCTACACTTGCCTGCTTCGCCATTTGATGTCGACAGCTTCACTTTGCAAAAGATGCTAAAATCACTTCCACCATCTCCTGCAACAACGTCTCACAATGCTTCTCCAGAAAATCAGTTAAACTTTCCGGAATCTAATCCATCTTTACTGCAAGAAGTTATTAAAGCCGCTAATGAAATTGCAGAGAGAGTTGGTAGGGCTTGTAATGATGATAGGAAATTATCAAATGAATTGAAATCTAGTCAAAGTATGCAAAAAACAAATGTGCCCGTTAATGTACCGTATAGTGAACTTGATACAAAAGTTTGTAAAACTACTAGTGATGCATTTGATGCTAGCAGCATGTTGATGGAATACGAGGCTCAACTACGGGATATTCTAGCAAGTGGACTTGATCAGTTTGAAGATAATGACAAACTGAGCCCAACCGAGCTTTTATCATCATTTCATTTGTCAGACAGTATTGACTTTAGTGATCTCGGTAGTACGCAATCAGTGAATGAACCTCAAGTAACAAGAGAAAGACCCGCATCCGAGAGCAGCGGTAGAGTTGCTACTTACTCGGAAGTGAGCACTAGGGTCACGAGGACTCCTAGTGAGTGCAGCAGTTGTTCGACGGGTAATTCCAGTGACAAACGGCGGACAATGTTGACAGTGGAGGGGGAAGCAAGTTATCAGGTATGTGTATTCGTTTTTTTAAGTACTGTCTTAAAACTGCTTATTTTGCATTATGGTTTGCTAGGTTGCATTAGTCTCATCTTTTATAGAAAAATATGTGAAACTATTGACACAAGTTAACGATATAAACATTAGGTTGCATTTGTCATATGGCTAACCTTGCAAGAGGAAGAAGCAAACCACTGGGACCATGCTCACAACCAGAACTCAGTTATTATTGAAAAATAATTTCAAAATGGTAGCCCAGCGATTGCAAGCCCATTAAATTTGTGCATCTATGTTTGAGAGAAAAAAATGGGTTTATTACAGCATTATATACATTTTCAGTCTTTGTAAATATATCTTTGTCAATTTTGTCTTCCACAAACATTGCAGTAACACCCAAATTAAAAATTTACAGACAATTATTGGTGACTTAATGTCAATAAACAATAAGTAAGAAAAAAATACTACCAAATGGTAGATTGGTATTTTGATAAATCTAAGAAATACATTTTCAATTTCTTTTGCAAGGATTTATATGGTTACTTGAATACACAAAATAATTATTTGTTTTGACAAATATTTTCTGTTACTGTGCCACTTTTCATTTATATAGTTATTGTAACAGAAACAGTATTATGTAATTAATGATAGCATAATTTTTATGTCCATAAAATGTAAGAAATTGTAGAGCTAACAATAATTTGGCAATTTACCTAAAAAGACACTTATAATTTTTTTCTGTAGACTTCTAATATAAATTTATGATATAATTATATGTAAGATACAGTTATTTTCATCTTTGTTTGTTATAGTTATCAGATGAAGATGAAGACGATTCAATGTGTAGTGAAGACACTGCAGATGGTAATATTTGTCCTTTCTTGACTCGTTCTCCAGCAAGCCAAAGTGTGAAGTCTGGAGTTGTGCGAAAATCTGGGTGTGCCTAAATAGTAGTTTTTTTAAAATTTTATACTATTAATAGGATAATTACGCAAACTTTTGTACAAAGAATGAAGTTAATCATTTATTGCAACTTGTGTACCATAATTTGCTTTTTAACACACACTTTTTCATAGAACTTTTCAAATTCATTATTTGGCTACATATATGTTTATCTGCTGCTTGATCATTTACAAATTCTGATTCCAGGTGGTTGTCTGTTAAAAATTGTTTAAAACCTAAAAAGCGTAAAGTTGAACTAGCACCCAAGCGTGGCTGGAAAAAATACTGGGTATGCCTTCGAGGATCACTCATTATGTTCTACGTCATCAACCATAGTGGTAGAGAGCCAATAACGGAGGACAGTGCTTCAAAACACGTACTTCCAATAGAAGATGGCCTTGCTCAACCTCTTCCTGAGCATCCTAGAAAGGAGAATATTTTTTGCGTGAGCAACAATCTTGGTGATACTTTTCTCTTCCAGGTAGGGTATTTATTCATGGCATTATCTTCTTCCTGGCAGTGTATTTATTGATATTATCTGACTGAATTCCTGCAATAAGTTATAAGGCATATGAATCAAGTAGATTAGATATTTTACTGTGTGAACAGTTTACTTATGCTGCGTCAAAAATGTTCTTATTTGAGTTTTGTTAATTTTCATTAGAAATCAGAACATAAACAAGCATCTGCATTTTTAAGTGAGTGCATCTTCATAGTTTGACATGACATGTTATTCAGCACTTTTCAGGATTGTCTGCTGCTAGTCTACTACTAACGTTGAATAGTTGAAATGAGACCAAAACCTAAAATATTATAAGATAGATAGCCATAGGTAGTGTTGCAGACAAAATTGGCCAAAAGCAGTTTTCTCAGCTTGTGCCTGTTCATTTACTAACCAGAGAGTTTTGCTTTGCTACAGTCGCCAAACATGCACTGTGTGACCACTCAGCTATATCATTTGGTATTATAAAACTTATTAAAGCTAGCTGATAAGTCAGTATTGATTGAGAATTACGTATAAAACCTTATATTTAGATAAAAGTTAATCAGTTTCTAAACAGGCTCTAATAATTATAATGTATGCCTCTTGCTGCTTAATAAGCTGTTAAAATACAAACTTTAGTATTGCTAGTTTTTTTATAATCTACAAACATGATTGTACTTGATCTTCTGAAAATTTCCTTACATCAATGTCAGAGTTTTTTGTGTGCAATCATGGTTGCGCATTCGTTTTTACAGAGGAAACTGCTTCATTGTGTCAGACATGACTGATTGACGCATGTAGATCAATCATGTTGATAACTGTGAACCTCTTCTTATTTGTTGATTTTAGGCCAAATCAATGGCAGACCTCGAAAGCTGGATTACGGCTATTCATACGGCATGCGCTTCAACATTTGCTAGAAATCAAGGAAAAGACAGCATATTGAGATTACTGAAAAATGAAATTGAATGCATGGAAAAAGAAATTGATACAGTAAGACATTTTCACACCTTTTTACAGGACTTTACTTCTTGTTTCTTCTCTGTTTCCCTTTCTTAATATTGTAATTTATGCAAATTTACTGGTCCAATTTGATTGGTCTAAGGCAATTGCCTTGCAAAAGGCTCCTGATTCAAATCCATGCTACATTCCAACTTTTTTCACATTTTTTTCTTTCAAGTTTGGTATCAACTTTAATTACTTGTGAGTTTGTACCATCCTTAATAATAATCTTGACATTATTTTATTTTTCTGTGAGTTTCATATTTAGCCTACATTTCAGTTTTATTTATTGTGTCACTGCAAATGCTAGTTTGTTTATATGTTCCAAACACTAGTTAAACAGTTATTAAAATTTAAAAAATGTATTTAGGATGTGAGAATGAAAAAGATGGCTGAGTTACAGCTGACTGTTGTCGACGATCCTAGAAGTAAACTTGCAATACAAAAGCAAATACTGCAGTGGGAGGAGCATTTAGAAAAACAGTTTGTTGATCAATACAGGCTTCGTTGTTACATGGCCTCATTACAGGGTCAGGAGTTGCCAAATCCAAAAGTAAAGTGATTACTAAAATCAATTTTGAACTGAAAGTTAATAAATATTTTTCCTTTTCTTCATTTTATTGCATCATGTTCTGCTACTTTGTATGGAATACTTTTCTTATTTTTAATTAAGTGAACCAAGCAAACTGTTTGATGAACTTGTGTATTTTCAATATGTGAGGATACATCAAGATGCCAGTTGCTCAAAAACGGAAATTATTTCTATTTAGAACAACTGGCAATAGCGACTAACATGTATTCGTCAGTCATGTTACCGGGACCTGTGATCACGTGATGACATTCTGCCTTATTTGTGTAATGCAACGGTTGTATAATTATGAAACAGCTGTTAAAATACATGTCCGAAATCTATACTAAACACAATTATAATTTAAGTTCATGAAATTAAATTCTTTTGTTTAAAAAAATGTAACAATTTCCTTTCACAAGTTTACAATCTTTTCAGCAAGAAACAAAGCCAGTCATTAACTTTCAGTTTAATTGTTTCTAAGATTTGGTGAAAATCAATGTGACAAATATGCCTAAAAATTCTGAAACTTTAAAATAAAGACAGAATCCGGATGAGGGAAGTAATCAACATCTATTACGAGTATATAAAATGGCAGGCACAAAAATTTTGTCTAGATTACCCTACATGTATAATGAGAAAGTGAGTGCTAAATAAATAAACACAAATACCTTTTTGCCAGAGATTTAAACAAAATTGCATTACTTTTTTTGTTTTATTATATTGCGGTTGCTTTCTAATGCTTGTTTACATATACATGATTGCATGCAGACGCCAGTTGCTAATCATTATTGCTTTGGTTTGTCGTCAGAACACTGGTTGCTAATTGCCTTGGTGTATCATAGGCTTTAGACACCCTGCAGTGCTACAGTTAATTTGAGATACAGAATGATATCACCAGAGGGTAATAATTGTGTCTTTAATAAGTCCTATTCTAAGATGAATCATTTTCAAAAATGTTTTTCAGGTATGTTATATATGATAGACCAAGCAACTAATGAATAATTGAGTTTTGTTCTACTCATTAAATTTTATAATAATTTCAAGTTTTTTGTTTTTTCACGTGGTTTTTACATTTCTTACTTATCAGAGCGTGATTCTGATTATTGCAGTATACTTCATTTGGTGCTTTTAATTAATGTCATAGAACAGAAGGTAATGATTCCATAGAGCAAATTCTGAAATCTACTGAAGTTTTAAATATTTGTGCATTCTTTATTTGAATGTAATATTATTGTGAAGAATATCTGGGGGGCAAATTGATAGATATGTCACCTTTTTTTCACTCTCACTATAAGGGCATCTGAACCCACCAAAACAGTAGGACTTGAAACACACTTTAAAATATACTTGATATTGCTTTAAATATTTCCATTGCTGTCAATGGAAATCATTTCAATGGAAAAGTTTTATGAAGAAATTATCCTCTTTCTAAATTTTTCTTGTGAAGAAATTTTTGATATTTATATATATTTCAGAATCTACTTAGCTGTGTTTCTCGTCAGACCAAGAATGCCTTAAACAAATTAGGGATATTTTCTGCGTCAGCTGTGCATGCTCATGTGTGTGCACGTTCGTCATCGACCATGACAACAAGATCAAAAAGAAGAAATGAAATGCAAAGTAAAGCAATATCACCAAAGGGAACACCAAGGTAAAGTTTACATATCTATTTTGTTTTGCCAATTTCTAGAAAATACTTGGTTTCTGATACTGATTTAATGTTTGCGTGCAAGGTTAAAACTATAAAATATTGATTTATGAATGTGTTCACAGGCTTCATGTTAACTGTAAAACAATTACTTTACTTCCTGGAAGATGGTTTTTTGGAATTAGGTTCTTTTGTCTTTTGTCTTTTTTGAATTCCATACTGCTATTTTCTGAGTTTGTAGGAACTTTGTAATTTTTCCATGAAAAAAATGTCTGAACGAAGATTGTTTAAACTTAATAAGGTAATATTTTAGTGCTGCTTCTAAATCTTTTACGATATTTATACTACAGACATCTAAATCCAGACCTAGTCTTTATGCTAGGTTGTTATATATATTCTGTATACTATGCTGTAACGAATTTGAATATACAATGCAAAACATGAAAGGAGCCTGCTGTCTACTTGGCAAAAGGACTGCATTTAAACCGAGATACTTCAAATTCATTTCACTGAAGTTAAAAATGTGCATTTTCTGTCATGTTTTTTTGGAGTAGCTTTTATGATGTCTAAAGCATAGACTGTTTGTGCAGCACCAGGACTTTTTGTCCAGATCCTGGTCTACCCACTGTAAATGGTGGTTGAAATCGTGTCTGGTTTCCTTCATGTGTCCAGTTTCCGGCATCCAGTGACCTGGGTATTTGTTTCCATAATTTTCAAGCAGCTGATATTGTCAAAAATTGCTCGCCGAAATTTTGTCTTTTATGTTGAGTTTAAAGCAACATTGTAAGTAAGAAATATTTGAAGGTGCTATTAGTTAAAAATAACTGACCTAATTACAAATTTGTGTTTAGTATGTTGGGTAACACATACATTGCCATTAAACATTAAGTATTTGACAGTTGCACTACATTTTGCACTTTTACTTTAAAAGTACTTGGTAATTGACTTACCTTTCTGCACTGTATTATGCATTATGCAGTTAAGAATGTCAATGCTTCTGCATTATTAATAACTCTGTGATTTGTATTCTACAGTAAGTTGTCAGTACACTGTATAGATCACAGTAGTCAAAACGGCAAAGTGTTAACTGAAAGCAATATTGATGAACAGCTTGTGATAACACCAGATGGCACGCTGAAGCTGGGTGAAACGCTGCTCAGAGTCAGCATGCCGGGAAATCAGGTATATTATCGATTTTTTACTGAAAAAAACTGTTTTCTGAAATTATGTGGTTCATAATTGATAAACGGTTTTTGAAAATAGGTTTATTAAGTTTCATTTTACTCAGTATGCTAGTTGCTATTCCTCAGTTTTCTGTCTTTTTTTGAAAGCGAGAGTTTATTTATTAAACTTTGTAAGTTTAAATGTCTCAAACATGTATTAATTTTTAGAGCATAACTTTGAATTTAAAAGAGGGAATGAGAGTGAATGATGTACTCCATGCCTGCTGCATTCAAAGGCACATGCATCCAGATGATTACTATGTGAAGTTAAGAAGACCAGATGCACCTGATTTATTTTTTGTGCCTGATAGGACTGCAGTGTTGGAAAAACTGGTAAGAAAACAACGATGTGATTGCACTGCTTTGTGCCAGTAATGCATTTAATGTGTTTTATATTGATGCTGTCATTCTGTTACATATTAACAATTCTTGCAGGCTGCTTTCTTGTTTCTCAGGTATACGATGCAGTGGAAATTGTCGAAAAAATTAAGTACCAAGTTGAGTTAATTCGAATCACCAAAAGCCAGTCATTTGGCTTTACAGTCGAAGCTGAACTAAGTGAAAGCCCTGGACACGAACACGAACTTCGAGTATTTGTGAAATCAACACAGCCTGGAGAACTTGCCCATAATAAAGGTTAGTAATACTAGTAATCTGTATGTAATGCAATCATTGCAAACAGTTTAGAGTCAGGCAGCTGGGATCTTAAGGCTGGAGACAGGTTCAAGTAATGTGGACAAAATTGAATGGATTTTAATATTTGACTAGTGTCTCCTTTAGTATCTTGAATTTGTGTAGCAGCATTCCAGTCCCGATAATGCATTTACATCATCATATTAAGTGTGCCACACTGGTGCACAAAAACAGTAATAAAGCCTGTGCCTTCTGTTCAGGGGACCTAATATTTTTGTGGATTTTGCTAATGGTTATGGATATTGGATCTAACCAGGAATAAGTATAGCTGTAATTGATTATTGTGTTGCATTTCTGATCAGCTGTTGCTAGTTTTTGCATTTTGTTTCTGTAATAATATTCCTATATTGTTGTTTCCAAATACTTTTTGTAAAAGCATAATCAAAAGCTACATGTAAAGAATCACACCAGCACAGTTCTTAGTTAGTAAACTGATTCATTCTTATGTCATGTGGTGTAATGCAGGTATGACACCTGGCGATGAAATTCTCACAATGAATAGCCAAGCAGTCAAAGATCTTGACATGCTGTATGTGGAGAGTTTAATAGATCAAAGTTTGTCACTATGTTTGACGTTCCGAGGTTACCAAACACGAGGCCATCATTTGATTTCTGGAGAACACCAGAAACATAGTACACCAGTAACTGCCAATACTGACTCTTACATCAACAAAATGATGATTCCTGCACCTCCCCAGCAGTCCTCACTTTCAGATGAGGATATCGGTGATCTTATTGTGCCAGCACCAGGTAAGTAAGTTGTTACTTGTCTAAGATTTTGAAGTCTTTGTCTTTCTCAATCAGTAAAAAGCCTTCACCAAGCCAAAAAGGTATTGCCCAGGCCCAAAAGGTATGGAGTGGAAAAGTTGCACCATTCTGTGCAGAATTTTTGGGCCACATTTTAGGCGGTCTTTTATTTTCAGAAATGTCTGTCTGATTTAGAAATATTAGGTAAAACAGGGTTGAAAAAGGAAGGAAGAAAGAGAAAAAGAAGGTAGCTAGTAAGGAGAGAGAGAGAGAGAGAGAGAGAGTGAGAGAGAGAGAGAGAGAGAGAAATGACGAAAAATAAAATGGAAGCAATATTGGTATCTTTGGAGTTCTTGGGTTCCTGGGGATTGGGTTTTCCCACGAAATTATCAGCATTCTTCTAATGTCATTGTTATCATTTTAGTTGCTGAGATTTTTTTATTTTTTTGTAAATTTCCATGTAGTGATTTGATGTCAGATATAAACTAACATAACTGCTTATGTTTCTGCTTTATAAATATTCAGATCAAAATGGGACAGAGAAACGTAACGAGAAACATGGCATCTCACCAGATCCAGTTAATAAATTACTTCAAGTAAGGAAAACTTGTTTTAGCAATATTTAATGTCCCATAGATGTATCGTTTTAAGTACCGTAAAAAGATGAATTGATGAATATGCTTTGATAACAAAATTTCAAAATCTGACTGAATGAAAATCAAGGTTTTTTATATAATGCTATTATCAAAATGCTTTGCTTCTATTATTAATTATTCATGATCTTTTCTACATATTTTCAGCAATTCTTATCCTAAGTGCGATTTCACATTATTATACATAAACTGAATAGTCAGCATGGCAGTAGATCAAATGGGAACACTCGAGCTTTTTTGTTCTGTTTGCTCTGACTTTGAATATTTTTGACTCATGTTAACTGTTAATTATAATGATTAAGTAAATTAGTCAGCCCTAAATGTAAAGTGAACATTGTAATTTAAAATGTTACATAAGTATGTAGACTTGTCTTTCTAATTTCGCACAAACCTAAATTCAAAATTGTGTTGTGTTATTATCTGTGTTCTGTTTTTTTCTCTATATTAACAGAGTGCTAATCAAGTAACACTGATGTGTGGTCTTGGTGATTCACCTAGCAGTAGGGCTCTTAACAGTCCATCATCACCAACAATGAGAACATTAACGCATACAGAAAAACTTATTAAAGTTATTTCAGAGCTACTGGAAACAGAGCGAGCATATGTAAAGGTACAAACGAGACTTCTTGTATGTGATTAGATTTTGTAATGGAAACGAGCTATTATGCAACAAAACACTGCTCAAGATGCCCAAGACTAAGACTTTAGTATGCTCTCGTAAAAGTAATATAAAGCATAAAAAGGTCCTAAAACTACAACTGTTAATTTTCTTTTAAAAATTTTTGGTTATGACATTGTGTTTCTAAATTCCTTTTGTACATTTTTTTACATTATTGTTTTTATTAACGTAAGTGTTTACAACTATAGTTTTAACATTTGATTTACAGTGAAGTGGTGCTCATAGTTACTGCACCTCAAGCCTTCTTTCTTCTTTGCTCTTATTTTTAGCTGCACTGATTATTAGGACTAAAACATGTATCAAATGAAGCTGTAATCAGGAAAAATTATGCTACAAATCATTCTGTACATGTTAAGATATTCACGCTATCTAATTCCAAGGACTAATTGGCACATGATTGTTAACTGGTGCTAAAGCATTCTTTGTGTCATTTTAGATTTCTGACTTGTATATTCTATTTTCTAGGATTTAAACTTTCTCTTGGATTGCTACCTCCTGCCTTTAAAACAAGAATCTTTCTTGTCAAATGATGAGATTGAAGCACTGTTTGGCAATATTCAAGAAATAGTTCAATTTCAACGATTGTTTCTGCAAAGTCTGGAGGAAGCTTTCCAATCAGAGCAAAACTTTTACAACTATGATGAGCCACGCCAGTTCACGGTATGTTAGGGAAAGATTTTCTCATCTCGTTTCGATGAGCAAGAAAACATTTTGTAGGAGAATTTTGTTTTATTTTTTTAATTTAGTGGCTTTTACATGTGAGGAAATCACAACCAAAAATTATTTCTATCACTTTTAATTTACAAAATGTCTTGATGTCTTTTTTTCAGAGAATATTGTTTTCTCTTGGAGGCTCATTCTTATACTATGCTAGTCATTTTAAGCTGTACAGCTCATTTTGTGCCAGTCATTCTAAAGCACAAAAAGTGCTCCAACCAGGTAAGTAGCTTTAACTATTTGCTTATTTATTTACCTGTTTCTTCTTGATTTTTTATGGTGTTAATGCACAGCTGCAGCTGATAGAATAACAGACATTCTTCCTTTCCTTGCATCTTGAATCTTTCTCAGTCTATAGATTAAAAGGATTAGACATTATTCAAAACATAAAGTAATTTGTAATGTAATATGAATTTTCTGACTTGTTTTCACTCTTAGCTGATGATAATCAAGCATTTATGGAGTGTCTATCTTCAAGAAATCCAAACTAACAGCATTCTTGTACACTATAGTCCTACCGTATTAAGCCAATACAGAGAATTCTAAATTATCCGTTACTGCTGGCTCAGTTTGATTAAAAGGATTAGACATTATTCATAACGTAAAATAATTTGCAATTTAATATGAATTTTCTGACTTGTTTTCACTCTTAGCTGACGATAACCAAGCATTTATGGAGTTTCTGTCTTCAAGAAATCCAAACCAACAGCATTCTTGTACATTAGAGTCCTACCTCATTAAGCCAATTCAGAGAATTCTAAAATATCCGTTACTGCTGGCTCAGTTAAAGTCTCTTACCGAACTGGACACAGATGAACATTATCATTTGTCAGGTAAGAAGTTCGAAATCTATGTTTTACGTAAAGTCAACACTGTGTCTTCACCATTATTGTTACGAAACTAGCGATTTTTCATTGCTTATGTGCTCTCTCTCTCTCTCTATAATTAATAGCAACTGCATTTAATTTGAGTGCAAATGCATTGTTGACACCATGCCGCTTAAAGAATTTTCCAAATAAAACTATACTTAAGCATCGCAAAATCTGTCACATCTTGGTTAGAAATGAATTTTCTGGAAAATGATCACAATGGTATAACAAACCTCACCGAGTGTGGTGTAGATCTCCAGCACACCTTTTCCAATATTATTATTACATATCGCTAATGCATTATTTTTGCAATTTTTTTTTGTTGACAGAAGCGCTACGTGAAATGGAAGCAGTAGCAAATCATATTAATGAAATGCAACGGATTTATGAAGAATATGGGGAGGTTTTTGAAGGTCTAGTGCAGCAGCATCTGCAAACTTCAAAGCAGGTAAATATCGTTCCTGAATCTCATTTGATTTCATAGTGTAAATTTTCTGTAAACTTTTACGACTGAATTACATATTCATCTCTGTTTAAGTTAATTTTCTCTAGAACATTTCATGAACCTGTTTGAAAAGAATTAATTGTCAGGTAGCCATTTTTCCAGTTATTAGTATTTCAGTTTTGTGTAAGTAATCTTTCACATTGTCTACATGCTTAGGTAATGTTTTAGAAGTATGCGTTTTTAATGGATGCTCCTGAATACTCAGTAAATTCTCCTTTCCAATCCCAATGAGGTGGAAAAACAAACATAGCTCTACTACTCACACTTATAGAATTGTGATATGAATTATTGAAATAATAATAAAAATTGCAACTCCAAATCAATTTTTATTATGTTCAATCTAGTAAAGCTGTTGTTAAATTAATAATTTAACTTAGCTCTTTTCAGTTTTCATTAAATGCATTTTTGTGGCAGAATTTAATAGAATAATGGGTAATAAGATTTTATTTTTGCAAGTTGAGGATTATTCCTAAAAATGATTGGCGAGTTGCCAAATTATTCTTTTCCTTTCTAGTTGAACCTTACTTCATCTTATAGCTTTTCATATTGTAATTGTATAATATTGCAGTGTGTGAGAACAGTAACTGTAAAAAATATATTATATTGTTGTTGAAGGATATGTTTTTAAATCATTTTCAAGTACAACCTCATAACTATTCCTTTATAAAATCTCCGTAGTCTGTTTTTCTTTTGCCGCAGATTGTGGACCTTAGCCTTGGAGACATGCTTTGTTATGGATGCATTGAATGGGTTAATGTTTTGGACTTTATTGGAAAGATGAAGAAGGGTTTAGATCTGTTTACCATTTGCTTTGTTTTTCGGTCGGCTCTAGTCATCCTTTGCAAGGAAAAGAACAAGCAGAAGAAGAAAATAATGGTGAGCTGTTTGACAATTGTGAACCTTTTTATTTTTTTGTCTTACCTAAGTTTTCTCCTATTTTCCCCATGATTTTTATAGTAAACTAATAAACTTTTGTTGAAGTTTGGGTAATAGATGTCTTTGTATGTTTTTGCCGTAAAATGAGTATTTTTAAATTGTGTAGGAATTAAATTAAATGTGTTTACCCAATTACAGTAATGGGTATGGCACATAAAACAAAAAAGTAGCTTAGTTATTTTTTAACAAAACGATCAAGCTAGAATTCTGTATTGAATCAGAAACCCCAGAAGACATTTTTAGGGCAACTCAAACTCTTAAGGATAATTTCTTTTGCAGCTTTTTTGGCAATCTCTGTCGGATACATTGCAGTTTGTGTCACCCCTTTATAAACTGTACAATGGGATGCTTTTCAACTATATGTGTTACACCAAAAACTGCTAGAATTACCATTACAATAAGTGATATAGTAAACCAAACAGTTTATTTCTGTAGTCGAATACTTGTGTAATAAGTTTTTTTTTGTTTATTTTTTTTGCAGGGTCCTAGTAAAGTTGCTCCTGTAGATGCTGATGTCATCCGGTATCAAGTGATGATTCCTGTGAAAGAAATTGAGGTTCGGAGTCGTTCGTACGACGACATCGATTCAGCTTATTACTGGGATTTGGTTCACAAGGAATCTGAAATGCAAGATAGACCTGAGAGAGTGTACCAGTTTGCGAACAGGTATTTCTGCTTAAGCCTAATATTAGAGAATGATTATACATTCCGTAGTGAAATACTAATATTTCTGACATACTAATGCTTGTCTCTAGAACAATTTGTGTTTTATAAAATTCTGTAAATTCAAAATTTGATGTGGATTGCACGAATACTGAGCATCTGGTTTTTTGAACAGCTGTGCTGAAGAAAGAGACATGTTTGTTAAGTCAGTGAGAGACATTATCAGAGAGACGGTTCGCAGGATGTCACCACCAAAGCAACCTCTTTTGACTTCTGCAGTGCAGAAGCAGTTACAACAGGTTTTGGAAAGGAGAGCAGAAGCTCTGAGGGAAGGTTTTAAAACGTCACACAGCAAACCTTTCATTCCACATCCAAGAGAACCATTAGACAGACCTGCATCCGAATGTCTAGGTTTGAAATTAACAATTAGATTTTTGAATTTTTGTTTATTACGGAATTTTTTACGGGGTTTCGAAATCAAAACAGCCCTGTTTTACACAACAAATTATTGTAACTATTTATATCTTTCTTTATGCAGTAGCGACATTTACCTTTACAAGGGAGTACAAACAATTAGAAAACTTTAGACTTTTCTCCTTGCATTGCTTACAAAAGATTAATTACCGCTTCAGTTGCTTTTTTTATTGGCATTTCAGTTCAAAATGTCAATGTTTTTGAAGCAAAAACTGCAAACAGTAATTCAACGCAAAGTTGCAGTGATCTTTCTAACATACCCGAACCGCCTCACGGTGAAAAAGAGCAAATAATTGTTGTTCAGAAAACACCTGATAGTAACATTGAAAGGTCTTATGAACGTAAGTATTGCACATTTTTGATAATATTTGCAACTGATTCAACTTGTTTTTAGTTTTATTGCCTTAGGTTGTAAATTTATATAAATCATATACATATAGTATAAGTTATATTTATACCTTTTATGCATACTGATTTGGCATTAAATAAGACGTTCAAGCTGTTTTTTATTTGGTTAGTGTATCTACCATTAATAGAGGAAAAAGTACTTAAATATTTATCCTAAATTTGCAGCTGATTTAATTCACCTTTAATTGCCTTTGAGACATTTCAAGCTGCTTTGTTTATTTTATTAATCTACATACATGACTAGAGGAGTGCTTAATATTTGTTGTTTCACATTCCTAGCTTTAATTTAGCATTTTTGTAAACCTTGGTAAAATAATTGATGGAACGTTAACTTTGTTTTTGCTATATCGTGCTGGTCCTTTGCGAAACAGGGTACCTGTAAGAGAGGAGAAAGGTATTTCCAGTCGCGACTAATAATTCACATACTCGGGCATTATATGAAAATGACCTAACTTTTTGGGATGGCAGAGAAAACACTAATAATTATGTAACAGTAACAGAAAGCACAAATGAATCCCACAGCTGTGGTTGAGTAATAATTCTTACTGAATATTTGTGTTTGCTACAGTAAGCTCCACATGTGGCTTTTTATTATACTGACACAGATGTTCACTGTCCAGTGTAATGTGTTCTTATCAGAGTCCATGGATGTTTTATTTCAGCTGATAGAATTCAACCAACATTTACCACATTCAGAGGTCTGCAATCTGATGACCACACAGGCAGTAGAGTAAGCAAGTTCAGCAGCAGTGTACCAGGTCCTCCAGTGTGGGGTGGAGATTGCATTGTTGTACAAAGTGGTACACATCAGGTTCAGCGTGTGCATGCAGTACGACCAACTTTACATCCTGCAAATATGACAACCAGTCACTCTTATCAACACAAACAAGGTAACACCACATGAGTTTCATGAAATTTATGAGTTTAGATGCTTTTTTAGTTATAAAGCTCAAAGCTTTTAAAACCGTGAATTTATTTGAGATATGCCTTGCCTTGCTCATTTTTTTCATATTAAAATTAAAAGTGCCCATGTATCATTTTAGGTAGTGGATTGCAGTACAATCATTCTTCAGCTGTAGAAAAATCTAGTAGGGAACTGTCGAGTGTCTTTGCTTCCTCACAACCATTATCTTCAACATCTGATGATAATCTGCCCGTTCCACCACAGCGACTTAGCAGTTTTGTACAAATTGCTGGTCCTGCAGGAAAACAATCAGATTGCCAACCACAACCGGAGGCCACCTGTAAGCAACAGGATTATCAGCAGGTACCTAGCAAAGCCCAGCAATGCAGTGACATGATGACAACTAGTGCTGATCGAACAAAGATGCATGTTGTACATAGTAATAGAACAGACACACCGCCTGCTGATCCTCAACAGTCAAATAAAATTACTCGATCAAATATTATTCCGATTCAATTGTCAAACCTCACTTGTGATCATGAAGAGCATAATCCTTCGCCATATTGCCTGCCCCACCATGACATGGTGCCTCGCCCACAAAGTGTTAGTCTTCCAATGAGGCATCCAGTCAGTCTTGACATGGACAATTTTATGCGCAGTGGCAGTTCAACCAGCCTTTACGGCATCCCAGGTCAAGCAAAGCTGCCCGGGTCAAGCGCATTGATGACAAAATCCCCAAGACCAGAGAAAGAGAAAAAGCATGTGCAGATTGCACCTGGCACCCTAGTAAAACTTTTACATTCCAGTCATTCACCTGCCGAGTATTCCACTCCACCTGAGCCTGTAAGCTCACCCGTATGGAAGCCCCGAACTCCTGTGAATTCTCCTTCTGAGCCTCCAAAAAAGTCTCCTATTTTACAGGTGCCTGATTCAAATCATACTTCTTTTCCCAGTGGTTCTTGATAAGTATTCTTAATTAACTTGCTGTAAATGATGATACAAACTTAAAAAGCTGTAAAAGCTGCTATATCAAATATAGTTCTCTAAATAGTTTTGTTGCATCATTAATTTTGTTTTAGCTAAATAACAACATTAAGGTGTTTCTACTAAGAAGTGATAGTTGCCAAAAATGTTTTCTGTACTTCTTTACTTTTACAGGGATTGCATATATGTGAATATGATGTAAGATGCATATGTACAAATTATTTCATACTATGCATAGTTTGTGCGCATACCATGCAAATGTTAAATAATCATGTAGTATTTACTTTTTCCATTATTTACTGGAGAAAAGTAAATAATTTTTAAATTTTGCGTAAGTTTTTAAGGTGAGTGTTTTCTCCAACCAAAACTTGGATTTTATGCTAGGATGTAAAATTGCAGTATTATTTGCTAACTGTAATATGGTATATCTAGTAGAAAAGTAATGATGGAGATGTTGTGAACTTTAGTGAGAATAACGATATTATTATGAGCTTCTTGTGGAAGTCTGTGTACAATTTCTATATTGAAGAAAGCGCAAATAAAATCTTATCTAATCTGATGTAATAATTGTCTTTTATATGGAGCTTTGGTTGCCCTTTAATAAATTGCGATAGATCTAGTAATAATTATTATCTTCCAGCTATACCTATCACTGTTGTAACACGTTTCTAATGTTACTATATTAGTAATTTCTATACAAGTGATTGCTTATTGTCACAGCTGTTTATTGTGTCTCTAGGTGTATTGTAGCACATTACAAGCAATAAATAAAGTTTCTTGGCTAATTCTTTATGTAGGTTAATAGCAATATATTACTTGATATTATTGTGCTGCATTTAGGAACACGTACCAATGTTTGCTTGTTATCATTTGTTATACCTGACCTGTTAAGCGATGTTGTATGTTGTTTCATTTATTTTTGATCTTCGTTTTATAATTTTGTTATGACAGTTTATAAAAAGACCAATGTTGAAAAAACAAACAAGTAGTCGTAATTAAATCAATGAATGTTTTAGCCCCGTTGTTGCTCAGAGGCAAAACTTTAAGCATGGTGCAACCCCACAATTAATGTGATGAACTTTGGACTGCTTTGATCACTGGGGTAATATATTGGTTTAGCAGTTCAAGGCATTTCCCTTATAAAGAGCAGGTTCCTGGGTCAAGTCCAGCCTGTATAGCAACTTTTTCACATTTCCTGTCTATTAAATTATAAAGATTTAATTAATTGTGGATTTGTACCTTCATTAATAATGATCCTAATATGAAGAGTCTAAAAATTAATTTTAACTTATTTAGAGATGACTACCTGCTTTGTTTTTCTTTGAGCATTGGTCTTTTTATGGATCTCAACTTAAGATTTCCTTCATGGCAGATTCAGAAACACAAAAAGGCAGCATAGAATAAGGTTGATTTATATTTTATGGGGTGTGCCAAATATACCAATTTCATTGATGTGCGAGTCTAATGCATAAAGAAAGAAACTGATGTTTTTTTATATTAGGGGCCACTAGTTTGTGTTGGTTAGTTGGTTTTAAAAGTTTGCCTAAAATTTGCATCATGTTATTAAGCCATTTATACGAATGTTTATGAGCATGAGTAGCGAGCTTAATACATTGTTAGCCTAGCAATTTTAAATTTCTAAGCGATGCAATTTCACCGGCCAATTTAAAGTTATCATATTTTTAGAAATGATAATACTCTTAGTTCATATGTATATTTATTCTGCTTAGGTATATCCTTATACTTTCTAGGAAATTAATCTTTTATCTCATAAAGTGCAAAAGTGCAGCAATTTTGCATTATGTATTTAGCTCTAAGTTTACTGTAAAAGTTGCCAATATAATTACCTGTACATGTGTAATTGTGCACCACCGTGATGTTATTGTTTGAAGTGAATCTTCTTGCGGTAAATGTCCCTGTTAAGTATTTAACTAGCTCGTTTATTTGAAAGGGTACCATGTTTATAGCAAACTAAAGATTTTAACATACAAAAGTTGTTATTTGTAATCATAAATGTAAACACAGAATAATTTTGTTTGTGTTGGCATTTTAGCAAATTAACGGACGTACGTTACTCTGATAAAAACAGGAAATTATAAAGTTTAAAATGCCTTTCTAATAATAGATATAGCAGTGTATATAATAGTGAATTATTAAGATTCTGCATATAGCAAAATCTTAGTGTTTACGTGTTGTTTTTCTTTTTTGAAATATGATTTAATCTTAATTGCCAAACGTCTAAATGCTTGTAGTTCAGTTTCAAATGACATCACAAAAAGCCTTTAAAGTTTGCGTACATCAAACGTGTTATGCCTTATATTTTCAAAGTATTTATCGGTATTTTGTAGGCTTAGTGTGCAAAACAGTATATGTTCACGTTGCTTGGAAGTGGCCTAATTAGGTTGTAGCTTTTGCTAAGCTGGAAAGCAAGCTTTTCATAGACTTTTTATATCGCTTTTTGATTATCTTCTTATTTAATATTTGAGTTAAATTGTATTACGTCGTGCTATACTGTAGACTTTTATCTGTGAACGAAGTGATTGCAATTGCTAAAGAATTATTTTACATTTACTGTTTAAAATGCAAGAATTTTGTAACAAGGAAGCAAGTTAGTTAAGTTATAAAACTGATATCAATATTAGTTGATGATAATATTTGTTTAAAACTTCACTAACATGTAACAGTAACAGTGACAATTAAAAATGTAACAGTAACGCAATCTTTGCCTTTGTTAAAGCTTGCTTATAGTTGTTAACTAAGTAATGATATATATATATAGTTCATAATTAATATGGCATAATGTTACTGTTCATTTATTATTACTTAGCTGTTAGTAGCTAAGTAAGTAGGTACCTAAGAACCAGGCATGAAATGCTTATGTGTTTTTGATTCCTGATTCTATGCTGGTTGTAAAGTTGTATTTATTACTTTTGGTGACAAATTGAAAATACGTAATTCTTATGAATGAAAAGAATTTAAGGTGAATTTGGGATTTTGTCATATTCTTCTTCTAGTAAAGAAAATAAGCAGTTACTATGACAAATCAAAATCGCATAATCACATAAAAAGCGCATTCGTGCTTGTTGAATGTTAAACCAATATAATGCATTAAATTAAAATTAAATGACTAAAATGTACATGATTTTATACGTCTTAATCTTGCACGTTTATGAATCTCTACAAATTCCTAACTGTACATGCATGGGTAGGTGATGTTAAGGGCCCTTCGTTAATTATACATGTATGAAGGGATTTTGGGTTCGTATATATTTTTGTGTTGCACGTATGCATGGTTATGTTAATAGCTGCATGTGTTTTCTATACTTGTAATATAATTAATAGCGTGCATATGTACTCCAAATTAGTATAGTGCATTTCACTTTTAATGCGTCATCAATCCTGTTGAAAGTGACAAATGGAAAAAAATACTCACAAAGCGTCGGTAAAAATGGCACTTGAAGTTCTAAGTAATAATTTGCAACTAAAAAATAAGTCAGAGTACTTAATAGTAATAATAATAATAATAATAATAAATAATAATAATCTGTGTCACACTTTACCACCGTACAACTGCGACGCTGTTTCTTTTACATGATTATTTATTGTACCAGCTTGAAGAAATAACTATGATTTCGTACGTACGAGTACCGACGTCATTGGAAGTCTCCACGCCTCCGTTAATTGCGACTAAAAAGAGTTGCCTTCGACAGATAAAAAGAGAGTACTTAACAAGTTCAACAATTACTAGTAGGATTTTGCTCCCAAACAGTTAACGACTTGACATGCTATCAAATTTGCGAAGTAACAGTTTAAAACAGTTGTGTCATAATTTGTAAGAAAATGATAATTACTAAAACTGTACCAAAGAGCGAATTAAAACAAATACACATACGTATTTTTATTAATTTACTATTCGGCAAGCTTGTTGTTATGACAAAGGTATCAAAACTTATGATAACTTCGTGTTGTATAGTGGATGTATACTTATATAAACCAGTAGTCTATGTCCTGTATCATTTTTTCATTGCAGAAGAAATTGTGAGAACAAATTAAATATTTTAGAGTCCTGTTAACTGCTGATACAAACTGGAGACTCTCTGCATTAATGAACATCATAGGACTACATGTAGGCTTATTGTTATTAGTACAATTTTTAGGCTTATTTTTAATAATGAAGTTTATTAGTGACGTCCAATAAATTTAACAAGCACAACATTACAAGAAGTTATAAACTAGCGACGTATATCCAGTCTGAGCAAAACGATGTATCACAATAGCAGCTAGAGTTGCAAGAAATTACTACTGAAGTTATATAGATACAACATTATAGCAGCTATGTCTCTAGCATTTAATATATGTTACTACTTATACGTTATATACATTTAAATGTCAAAGAAATAAAAATCGTACCTTCGGTAAATAGGCTTATGTA
Source organism: Tubiluchus corallicola (assembly GCA_030141605.1). Taxonomy (NCBI): domain Eukaryota; kingdom Metazoa; phylum Priapulida; class Priapulimorpha; order Priapulimorphida; family Tubiluchidae; genus Tubiluchus; species Tubiluchus corallicola. The sequence goes on from JAQGDQ010000114.1 coordinate 408,426, forward strand.
CACATACAAAAATAATATATAAAAATAAATGCGTAAAAATCACTTTGGTAATGGAGAGTGTTGAAATTTGGATAAGCATGTTGGATAAGGCACTGTACGTGTGCACTGAGTACAAGCACAGGGAAGTGGCCACCGACTGTACCCCTCAACACCCATGTGGAAATTGTGTGGAACTGTTGGTAATTTCGGTATCTCATCCTTCAAATGGCTGTGAGGGGATAGCGCCTCGGGAGAAGGATGTTGTCGCAAGGCTGGAAGACGAGGGGTAGATGAAGTAGGTAGACGCGGAAGTGGACTAGTAGTTGAGGGTGTCACAGTGCACAGAGATGTCCTCACTCTGTTAGTTATTGGGTGACTTTGATAAACATCACTAACCAAACGTTTCATTTCCTCTAGCGAGCTGGACAACATCAGAATGTAGTTCCTTGCCAGCAACAACGTTGCGATTTTGGATAGTTTTCGAACAGAGGGACCATTAGCGTAGGGCATCACCTCTCGAAGTCCATCCAGAGCGGAATTCAGGTCATGCATTCTCTTCCTTTCTCTACTGTTGATCTTTAGCCTCAGGTCTTGCTGTTCTTCTTCGCTCAGGTCCCTTGTGGACTTCAGTGAGTTCTTGCGCGCTGCAGCCGCCAGCTTAACGTACGGTTCAATGTCATGGTCCTTGAAGCCCATCGATTTCAGATTCTGTCGAGAGAACTTGTCCCTGCTCATCTCACTGTCATCTGTTGAACAGCTATTGCAGTCGCCATCATCTGTAACGTTAATCAGTTGTTCTGGAGTTTGTTCTGATGCCATAGCGTTACACAACCGCAACACAGTTTTAGTAAAATCTTATTGTTACAATAATTATTTTCTTAAATTTTTAGTCCTTTTGAATTTCTACTCCTTTGTCACTTAAACGAGTAATTCGCTTGCCAACAGAAAGGAGCGTTTCTTCGTAGACATTAGACCAGATGTATTCATTTCCACATTTAGAAGACCACGGTTAGCCCACCACACGACGAGTTCGTCAGACTGACTGAGTATGTCTTTTAGACTTTTACATTACTCGTTCATTACCTGTAAAGCCACTTCTGCGATGTTCACACCTTTGGTCAATAGCGCCGAGGGAATTCTAGTAGAATGCCAAAGATATTATGCCGAAGTCAAATAGCGCAAATTGCACAGTTCACTGCTCTCAAATATGATGTTTAGAACACCTTCTGTTGCCTTGCGGTTGCAAGACGCATTGACTTTAATTAACAGTCTTCAACATGTATTGTTGTATTGCTTGGTACAGTTTGTTAAACACTTTGTACTAATTGGTAATTAAACAAAGTCTTGCTTGGAACTTCAATAACCGGTGGCAAGGAGTAAACTTGAAACTACCCTTCAAAAATAATTCAAATGTCAGTGCAAATTTAGAGGTGTCTTGCGTCGTCTAGCACGCACAGGTGAGTTGTGGGTGATTAACAGCAACTACATACTACATGGTCCCTGGACTGAAACATATGATTTTAACGCGTTTCCAGGTTTATATGTACGTCACTTATAGACTCCAATAATTACGCCAGCATTGAGACCTCCTGCAATCAGGGACCAATCACGCAACAAAGTTCCATTATCGTTACCCAATCAGGTGACGGCATGTTGTAAGTGGAGGTTGGTGCATGCGGCGCGTGCCCCATGAATTTGATTGTGCAGCCGGTCGCTTATTGTGAATTCAAGTTAGGCAGCTAAATCATAAGCGGCAAACAGCTTTACTCGACTATTTTATTGATGAAGCAGCAGTAAGAGACCCACAATAAACAGAAAAGCTTTGTCAGGCAAAATCGCAGACAGATATACGACCATGGCGTTTCTGTAGGGCCAACAATTAACAATAAGTTACTAAACAGGGGCCTTTCAGTTATTTATAAAATTTGCTGAAAATTTTATGAGGAAGGTAACTCAAACCACAAGTATTAAAACTCCTGAAAACGCATTCTTTGCATTTTTTTACTGTACTACAAGGTACTGTAACCTTTCCGTTCCTGTCATTATCCGCGTCTATATTTGCCGTTATTATATATTCACATTACCTGAAAATTAAACTACTGGCCTGCCGAAATGTAAAAAAAACAGAAAAAACTTCACTCAAGCTGTGAAATTTACTCTATTACCTTACTTTTTAGCCCAAAACGAGAAAGAAAATAACGCATAATGGTAATTTGATTCGTAAAACATTAATACCAAATAAAATTGATTTTTTTTGCAAATTTATGTGTTAAAATAATTCGTAATTATAACGCAGTAAAAAGAAAAATGTACCATTGATGGTAGTAAATTTATATTAAATTAGCCTAGCCGGAACCTTACCAAATATAACAAGATGGTTGATGATTTGATGTAAAGTTGCAGTACAGCTCATTCAGAAAGTGGAAATTGTGCATTAATAACTTATTTGCATTGGTAATTTATAATATGGGTTGTTAAAAAAGTACTTAAGATGTATCTACGTTATAGTATCAAATAAACTAAAGGACAGAACATTTTCTGTTCAGAAAATAGGTAAATGACAATCAGACTGAATATAGCCTAATTATCAATTTAATAATGCACATAGCTGCTTTTTCAACAAAGTCTTGTTTTATTAATTAAATTCTAATGCAAATTAAGTAAATTATTTATTGCATAATTGGTGACCTGCGTGCCGTTTTGAAATTTACAATTTTTGCTCGCTTACGTATTATAATATACACACATTATCACTTAATAACATAGCCAGAATAGCTGAAACTAGTATTAAAAACAAGTAGTTAAATGTTCGCTGACTTTGGTTAAATGTGTTTATTTACTGACTTCTCAAAAAACTGATTTCGCTAGTGCATAGAGCTCACCTACTTTAAAACGATAGTTTAAGAGTAATAAAATTTACTTGTTGTAAAATGAAATTTTTGAGACACAATTTTGAAATATCAGAACAACACTATTAGCTTAGAAAATTGGTAACCGTTGCTAAAATTTACATGGATAGCCTGTATCTTTTACGAATTTGTTTCCGAATTAGAGGCAAATTTTTCAGAAAAATGTTTCTATAAGAAAAATGCGATAAACAACTAAGGAAGCAGATAGGTAAGAATTCAAAACTATTAGAAAGATTATCGACCATGCAATTCGCCAGATTGACAATGCGCTTCATTAAAAATGGTAACGTTTCCTGTAAAAGCGTTTTTCCTGGCTGTGATGTTACAAAGCCGTTGTTGGGCCCACACCTACTTATGAGTCTTACTCGCTGCAAACCACGAGTGGCCAATTAATAGTACCAGAAGTGATGTCTCATTTTACTGCAACAATATAATTTCCGCGTTTTTATGAGTTATTTTGTGTTTAGTTTGAATGGGAGCATTGAGGAAAACCTTGTCGACGGGCTGTTACCACTTGGAACAAACTCTTTTATGTAACGCAGACGGGTCTAACACAAATCTGACAAGAATTTGACTGGATTAGAGGCTTTATGCTCTTTATGTGCGCCTGCTTATAGCACAAATAACCTCTCCAACTTGCCACCAGCCATGCTTGTAATCTCTTGTACCCCTTTAGTTTATTCTTTGTATACGAGGAAAGAGATATGGAACACAATCTGCCAAATCTAGATCCTGTTATGCAACTGGAGTTAGGGCATCGTGGATTACGGGTGGTTGCCAGGTATATCTCAGCAATCTTGTGACTTATGTGTTCATAATGGTGGACGCACTAACAGGTGGACCAGGTAACTAAACAATAGGTAAATAATCTCTCCCTCAGTAAATTACACAAATGTGCACGCAATACCACACTAAACTGCTCAGTGTTGGGTTTATATGCAAAATACGTTAAAATTCCGATCTTTATTGGTAATATTTTAACTTTAAATGTCCAAATAAGCGTTCGGCGTATGAAATGCAAAAGAGAGTGTTGTTATATTAAAAGATTAGATTGTTGCAAACATGCAGGTTTTATTTATCTAACAAATAACATAACACCACTATTTCCTATAACACGAAACTAATTCTTAACGACAAAAGTAGATACAATTTATGAAAATCCCAAAGCGAAGGAACAGAAAAAACACGACATTTCAGTCCACCAGTGTGAATTAGCTTCAGGTGAAAAGAAAAAAGGAAAAGCCACAAAGAATTACTAGATACTGATTTTTTTTATCTTTTTACTAACACATTCAGAAAATTACTATTTAGTAATTCTTCGTGTTTCTTTTTATTTTTCATAGTGATAGTTTGAAACGACGTCGCCATTTTTCTCATTCTTCATTGTGTGATTTTTAGAAATTGCTAATTCAATTTTCATTTTACTATTTTTATCTGTAAGCGAAAATCGTTGAAACAGCCATTTATGTTCAAATTAACACCCAGTAGAAATAAACAAATTATTATTCAAAGATAAGTTCGGTTTTAAGTGAATATTCAATTTTTAATATTGAAAATGAAGCTACAGAAACTGGCGCAACTCTTCTGACTAAAAATGTAGACCGTTAGAGCTGCCCTTTTAGGCCCGAACAATGCCAATTAGTATACGTATATATTAGAGAGACAGAAAATGTAAATTAATAGGTTTGTATTATGTAATTGTTACTATATTTTATGGTGTTATTAAAATTATAAGAAATGTTTAAATAATGTAATAGCAATTGTTAAGGGAAAATTTTTACCATCTTTGAAATGTATTGTTGTTTCGCAATACGCACGGCGTGCTGTTTTGTAAAATTGTATCATTGTATCTCACTTGTCTCGCTCACTGCTATCTCGTTTATTTACTGTCTTCTTGTTGAAATACCTTTTACTCTTTGAGAGTCATTGTACTTTCGTAATGTGATTGTATTATTCAGAGCCGAACGCAATTTTCTATAACAGTTTATGCTAATTTAGACAGTCACTGAGGAAACGATTTACCGTTTTATTATAAATTCTATTTTAAGATTAAATAAAGATGTTTATTGTCGCTATCACAGCAGTATCGCTATCGTAAACTAAAATTAGCGAACATTCGTAGTAATGTAAGGGTCACAATTTTGTCTAATTAGTACCATCTCCTTAAGTACACAATTCTCGAGCAACACGGATCTTCATGAGTGTGCAATATCCGTGCAACTACCATACATGCAAACCGATTCTAACCGACGAGGCGTTAGTAAATGTTTATGGTACTAAATGGCCTTATCCGAATTTTTAACTAGTTGAAATATGACCACTACAGTTTATCATAATTGATTTTCAAAGAGCTAAGCGCTGTTATTGCCTTTGGGGTTCTGGAATTCTGCATTTTAAAGCGTGTCGATGACAGATTGCTAAATTAAGGATGATAGAGCGATTTTTGCGATGATAAGAAATTCTAAACAGGTGTCGCCGTTATCACGACAGTTCAACACAATTAAGACAAACAAAAACTGTGGTTATGTTCATTTTGCCTTTTTCAGCTATATCCTATTTTTCATTTAGAATTTCAGGCTTTATTATTGTTTAGAAGTAACATTTGTTTCATTATGATTAAACTAATTGCTGTTTTTCACTTGTACATTCTGAAACTTTGGGAAAGTAAGAGTTAATAAATGCGAAATATTTATTAAATGTATTTACAAAATAAAACCTTGTCACATAATTTACTCAAAGAGCAAGCAGCATAGCAAACAACAAATCTTGTTACTGGGTACAGCCTTAAAGCTAGGCTAATCGCCGAGTGCCGACGGTCCGATTTTTTCTCGCCGGTCTGTTTGTTGGTATGACAGCTTGACTCTCGCTTACCTGCCTGTCAGTTTATTCCACTAGCCCATTCGTTTAAATGTTTGTATCTTGCTGCTTAGCTGACACTTCTTCTCTGCTTGCCTGTCTATGCAACTGCCCGTTTACCATCTTGCTTGCATGACCAGCAATTATTGTTGACTTGTCAAATTTTACCAAACTGTAACTGATAAAAGTTACAATTCATGCAGCCAGGTTACTAACTAATCTCTTAACACCGTAATACAAAAGCATGCGAATAGCGCCCAAACCTTGACCAAGGGGGTTGCCTTCATTTGTTCTTGAAGGTGTAGATCCAATTATGATCGTCAATTGTGCAGACGAAATGTTTGACCACTAGTCTACAATGCCACCAACCATGATTAGCCATTGTAGGAGGGTCGAAATATGAGCACTGAACGAATATTCTTTGTTTTTCTTGATTGTTATTGTTTGGTCAGCAAGTATTACCTCATTACTTGAAAATTCTTTAACAAGATCATTGGGAGTTGTTATGTAGGTTCACGCAGAGAGCCAGAGGTTCGCAAAGGTCAGTGCTTGATGCAGGCCAATTAAGAAGTCGGGTGGTCGTTTCTTTGCATTGTTGGGACAGCCTAAACTCAGCTGGAAAACTGCAATAAATATAATAGTGCACGATATAGCCAATTACTAATCTCACTGTGAGACTTGGAAGTGATTTAACGTTTCGACGAAGATTTCAAAACTAATTTTGCCTTCCAGTTAGCTAATATACATTTTCCTCTTTTGGGAGTATAATATATTATTAAGCATGATCATTTTTAGAACTTTTTATAGCCTCATTTAATAGGCTATAAGCCTATAATGATCAAGTAACCCTTTGAACAATGATCATTAATGAGCTTACAGGCATTCATCGTTTCAATGCCAGCGTGTTATAGATTGGATATATTTTTAATGCAACTAACGTAACTAATTGTGAAAAGCCACGACTTTCGTTCAACCATTAGCGTGAAAACTTGCCTTTTCACTTTGTTTGTCGTTTTGCAGAAACAACAATATTGGGATGTCAGGTTTAATTATTCAACCAGTGCTGTTTCTATGGTTTCCGAATGTCCCAATATGGGCAACAAAACAGTTTCTACTCGTTACTACATTAGTGAGTGTCGAACTAAAATGTCCATCGCCACAGGGTTAAGCGGCTGTTAGTGTTATATATTGCATTCTTTTGGGGCTAACTCTGGTCGCCTAGGAAAATTTGTTCGCTAAATCTAATATGACAAGCACAATTGTAAATTGTCAAAATAGTTTTAATATCCTCACTAATTTGGCTGCAGGCAATGCTAAACGATGTTAAAAAGAGTTAAAAGGTGTTTGCAACAGCAATGAAGTACGTTTAGCAACAGCTGTGACTCACACGTTAAGCCATACTGAATTCTTTTATGACGAAACTGTGAGATGGCTTTTGGGTATCCCATCTGTCAGAGACCTGCCCCCATTAGACTGAGTTAATATCTTCCTCTGAGCTATAAAGCGTAAAGAATTTTTATTGGACTACTACTAAAAGAGCTAATTACGAATCCATTACACCTGAAAATTTTACCATTGTGCTCTGTTGATCACCACACAAAATGTGATATTTGATATTTATAATACAAAATATGTGATATTCATACTGTAGATCGCAGGTTGCTTTGTTTTTATGCGTTTCTAATTCAAATACATGACATAGAAGCTGATAAATTATATAGATTTTTGCGTCTTAACCAGACAAAACCAATATTCTGGCGTTCTGAAATTTAACGTTACTGGTACGCGTAATGGATAAGTTGTTTAGTTGCAAATTGGTGAACGTCAACCTAAAGTTGCCAAACAAAGCAAACACAGTACCGCAGCTGCTGCAACAATTGTTGATAACTACAGCATTGCGCTACGCCACCATCACCACTACCAGTTGTAGCCACCAAAATGCAATCGTCGTTGTCGTGGTGGTAGTAGTAGTCGTCGTCGTCGTCATTGTCATCGTAATTATCATCATGATTACCATCATCGCCTAAGCCTAAAATAGCACTGACAGCAGCCAAAAAGCAACAAAATAGCAGTTGACACACTACGAATTTCAGCATCGTCCAGACTTACTCACTCATCTCCATTTGGTCATACAACGTTTAAAAATGTTAGGAATTTGATGTTCGGTTAAATTGTGCACAGAATTCCTAGGATTTCATTGTCTAATCATTGTCTACATTTATTAAGTTGCTGAGAACACTTCGTCTTCATCCCTTTCGCAACTTTTCGTCCTATTTCTATGAAAGTAACACTACACATTATAATTATTTATGAATACAATGAAACAATATCTTTGCTGTCTTGGTAAGCTGGCAAGAACTTATCCATCTGGCTAGTACGAGCTATGTAATTATACTATTATAGTACAACAGAAAAATTTATTCAGAATCCACGGGTGTGCCAACCACTATGCTCCCCATATGTCTGGCTATTTTATATTACAGTAGCGACGCATGCACTAATGAAGGATTGATCTTAACAACACAATTATTATGATTTCCTGCATTATTCATCAAAAGTGTTAAGTTTACGTGAGTGCCTGTTCTGTAAGTTTACCTCGCGTACACTTAAGAATTCATATAAACAAACATTGTAGGTAAAAGAATGAGAAACTGCTCAACGTGTAATTCAGTACATTATAGTTTGCAGAGTTACTGCTACTTATTTATTTGCTACTCATTCATTCATTCATTCATTCATTCATTCATTCATTCATTCATTCATTCATTCATTCATGTTCCTTCGTTTTGTCATTTATTACCCGGTTGCCCATTCATTTCTTCATTTTCCCATTCATTCGTTCATTCGCTCGTTCACTCATTTGCTGGATTATTTGTTCGTTTACTCGTCCGTCCTTTTCTTATTTCATTGCCTTATTAACCGTGAAAAATAGTTTTCTTTCAGTTAGGACAAACAGTAATATTTTAGAACGTATGGTGGTTAATAAAATCACTGTTGTATTTAAAAAACTTGAAATTTTTGGGAGTAAGTTATGATGCGTCTTCGTATAAAAAACCGGCAAGATCCTAAAAATACGAATTTTTGCAGGGAAAAATATATATTATGCTTCAGCTTTTGAACCCACTGTTCAACCATTTGAAGCTTACAAAGACAATATCGATAAATTACTAAAAATGGGGAAGAGATTTATATGAGTTAATAAACCGTACGGCTCATACTAAACACTTATTCAAAGATTTGATCATTCCAACCGCTGCAACAATTGGCTAAATCAAAAATCGCGCAGACTTAATGTTTTGTTGCGCTAATAATTCATTATCAAATGTTTTCTACTCATTTTTCATTTCAAACAGAGATCGACATACCTTTGAAGCAATGTAGTGAAATATTTATCAAACTCCAATATGTAATAGGACTAATGTAAATTTTCAGTTTATTTCATGTCAAGTTGATGTCCGCATGCAATAGGCCCAATTTATTCATTTCTGCTAAAGACTCTCCATTACTTTGTGTTTGAAGCGAAGCTAAAGATCCCGTTACATTCTTTCAGTGTATTTTACCTGCTACGTATATTAATTACGTTATTGCAAATCACTACAAATATTTAAATCTGCGACATGCTAAAAACCTGTATTTTAGTTGAAAAATAATCTTGGGCTTCAAAATGTCGTTAATTTATAGTGTTTTAGTTTTATTTTATAGTAACTGTGAACTATGTTTTAACTGTCTGCATTTAGTTGTAACATTTTTTAATGTTAAGGCTATATAATTAGTTAATTAATTTAGTTCTTTTATGTTATTAAATCTTTTTATTGACTTACTTAGGTGTTCATTCAATATTTTCTCACAGATTTGCTGGTGTGAGTCCAACCATCCAATCATTAATATTGTTATTAACCATTTATGAATTTATGAATTCATAATTGTTATTCATTTATTTATTATTTCTTTGTTTACTTAGTCATTTTACGTACCATCGGTTTATTTATTTGTACACTCATTTATACAAGACCGTTCTGAGACAATATTGAAATTTATTTCGACTCAGTTTAGTTCAATTCAATTTACTTATTTCACTATTTGTGTATACCCGCGTAATAAAGATTGATGGAGTGATAATGTAAATCTATTAGCATGACTTTGCAATTTCCACGCACAGTAATACGAAAATGGTACATATATTTTATGCTTGCTTTAAGAGCATATATGGGCTTTTCATTAGCGCCTGCTCATTAGCAGGCGTTTTCCATTTACCATTGTTTTTATACGAATAATGCAAAAACTTTCAATAATTTGTAATAACATGTACTATTCAGAATGGATTAATTTGCACATGCTTAGGAGACACATGGCATGTTCAATATGGTGAAGAAATCGGCTTCACTCTATCTGTTTCAAGGCACTTAATCTGTGAATGTTAAACATAAAAAGAGCCTTTCGTCGATATTTTTTTCCTTTTGACGTAGAAAGTGTTGTTGAGTAATGGGACCTAATACTACGTGTATATAATGTATCATCCGTAACTATTGTTTAGCGCTTAGTATTTGCTCAAAATTCGATCTGGCAGCTAAACACATTGAAGTTGAAGGTTAAATAGATAAATTATGTGGAAGACAAAGACAAAAACAACATTTATTTACCGTCGTTTATTTAACAGGCAATATTAGCATTAACAGCTATAGTTATTTAGCTACTTACACTACAGATAAGGTCAACAGACAACACAGGTAAGGATGCAACTCACGTAAAAACGAATAACATGTAAGGTATATGCTCTGGTATTTAGCAGCACCGATGTAGTCTCAAGGCTGGGTGGGTTACAGTCTGAAATCTAGAACCCCAACCCAAGATGATCCAATACGTGCGGTGTTTAAGCAACTTCAACAAATTAAGACTAAAAAAGCTACTTCTTTATAAGAATAAAGTTTGTTAAGCTTTATTGTATTTTTGCGTTCTTTCAGAACCTTTGTTGATTGATTTTTTTTTCTTACTCTTGCGTCTAGAGCTCAGCCGGGATGTTTTCACGCTGAACGAGCAAACCAATTGCAATTGACGAAGTGTTTATAATAGTTTAGCGATTTCAATCAAGTTTTCACCATATGCAACATCATAATTATCATATTATACGGTGCAAAGCCTGCAGTGCAAAACCATAAGAACACCGTGTGATGCGTATGTAGACTGTAAGGAATTATAGCAATTTGTTGAGGTTTAGTTGTGATTGCCCGCTCTGCGGCATTAATTACCTCCTTGCCTCCTTACATTACATACACCCTGATTGTGCCCGTCTGACTTTCAGTTGGTAATAAAGCCAAGGACCAACTGCTGCTAGAGTCGGATTCCATTGTTAGGCTTTAACTAAATAACCTCCCTGTTCTGGTCTCTCTCTGGGTCCCATTTTTCCCGTACTCCTGGGAGCAGCCAGTAAACAACAGCCTCGCTCAAGTGTGATAATTTAATAGGAGGGTGATGTGCGTGGAGGTTCATGTTTCGTGCCAGCACCCGGCTCCCCATATTGAAGTGGCATGCGGTTATGAATGCGAACGGTTATGTATGCGGACGCAGTTGCGCTTGTAAGTCGACTATACTTCTTTTCCGTGTTAAAATTAATCTCTAAATTTTCGGTTATACGGCTACCGTTCATAAAGTTAATTTTAATAACGACGGAAATGAGCGAAAAGTTTATGAAAACAGAGCCTATGGGCACCATGACCGGCCCTACCATAATTACCTAGGACGCCAAATTTTGGGGGGCCCCATATATTATAATAAGTTTATATATCATCATTATAACCAAGCGGTTAATTACAGTACAACACAAGATTACAAAATATATTTTTTAAAAAGAATAAGCAAGGTAGAACATACAGCGACAAGCACTGTCACACTATTACAAGATACATGAACGAAACAAACTAAAATTTGGAAATTAAGTAAGCCATATGAGATAAAACTTTTATTGAATCTCTCTGTACTGTAAATAGGTAAGGGGTTTTTGAGATGATTCGAATGTTATATCAATGAGTATGGGCATCTGCCATTAGAGTGTGGGTTTTATTATTAGAATTTTGAATTGATAAGAACAACTTTTTGTTATAATTCTCGCGACGGTAAAATAAAAGTTAAGGATTAGCCAAAATAAGAGCATTCGCATAGTTTTCATTTGGGAAAAGTATTTTCAATGAGCCTTTTTGAACAGTTTCTAGCAAATCAGGGAGATTTTGGGAGAGGGATGACAAGCGTATTCAACAACTGGCTTTATCACGATGCAGTACATTTTTATCATATCATTAAGAGATGTCCCAGCTCTTTTCATTAGTAGCAAAAAAATTCTTTTACTGGCTTTAGCGTAAAGTGAACAGACATGGGTGTTCCGTGTTAAAGCTTTAACTGTTTATACATCTAAAAGCTCAACTCTTTTTACCAGCAAATTAGAGACGATAATAGGAGAAATATAAGAAGGCTTCATATATAAAATAAAATGTCTATGTCTATGTATGTCTATGCTTAGCCATGAAAGTCATAATCATTTCATTGAATCTAGACATATTGAAATTTAGATTATTGGCGTTTGCCCATTATACGGCCTGATTAGCTAATGCCTGATTAGCCAGTAGAGGTGCCAATGCCAAATATATTTGTGTCGTCAGTATACTTGACATCATCACATAGTGTGTGTAAATCATTGATTATTGTAACGAACAGATCCGATCAAGTTTTAGTACCTTGTCTGTACTATTGAAAGATAAACTTTAAGTTTTGACTTTAGCATAAGTAATAACATATGCGTGTAATTGTTCAAGCGAACAAACCCTTTAATGAGAAAAGAACTACTTATGTCACAATGTATGATTTGTCCACGCTAACACCAACCTCTCTTCCCTCAGCAAAAGACTTTCTACTTCTGCTTTACCTGGCAGATTAGCCATTTCATGCAGACATTACTGAAGCGTTTCCCTGCGTTTGCCCATATGGAGCTTATATTGTATACAGCAGCAGACTTTTTCAAGAAAATTCTTGCAATAGCAGTTATCTAATTTCGCCAGATAAACACGAAAGAATCGAAGCCTTCGGGAGGGCATCACATGAAACAAACGGTAAAAAGCTGGCAGACATTGAACGGCAAGAAAACTTGCTCACGAAGTATTTGCAACCAGACTATGGTTCCCAAGACGATAAAATGTACAAGGAGTATGTACAAGGAGAGTATGCAAAAATGTAGAAATTTTGATTGCTTCCAAAGACCAGATCCATATGTTCATAAGTTCAATTTCACATGAAATAACTCTAGGTGAAAATACTATTATTAATTACAGTGAATAAGTACACTTCAATGCATGTATAAGCCTAATACACAGGTGCCATTATACTTTATTTGATACAAATAAAAATTCAATTTCTTGTTATGTATGGGGTCTGTGAGGTAAGGTTTTGACAGGTGAGGAAAGGGCCACAGAGGCTTGCCATGAAAAATAAGAATGTTGTTCGACTCAAATTATTTCGTCGCGATGATTTTTCGAAACAGGAACATTTTCAGTGCTAGGTATCTTAAACAAAGGTATGAAATTTTGACGTATATATGTTTGGGCACACTGGACACACAACGAATGGACACGGGTAGTGCGCACAATCTAGTTTAAACAAGGACAAGTTTGGATGCAAAGAAGTTTAGAAACAGGCAAGTTTGGGATACGGAATGGTTGTGCACTGACAAATTTGGTGTAACAATGTCCAGTTGTCCCCACCTAAATTCAAGTTCTGAAAGCAAGTTCTGGTTTCAAGGTGGCAAAATGTGGGTAATGCCTAGCTACAAATTATTTGTGTTCTACATGTGTAAAAGTTGCCTTAGTTCTGAATACCACATACTATGCGTACAACTCCTTTTTGCGCTTCATTGGACGCGTCTGACTGGATGCGTAACTCTGATGTTTCTTGTTAAGGATGTGCAACAGGACGCGCTAAGGACTGTGGTACATTAATAGGTATTGAGTTTACGCATTCAGAGGCCATGCCACTCCGTAATGCTTGGTGTGTTTTTACTGGCACTGTGAAAAGAACATCGGGCGCTTACATGAAAATAACTTTACACTTAATAAAGTCTTAAATGACGTTTCACTCAAACCGTAATGGTTTCCGATTCTTGTTTCTAGCCTAGATCGTTTCCAATCAACTTTGTTGTTCACTACACGTACTTCTGCCAGTTTCACATTCATTCGTAAATCGCAGTACTGTAATACAACTGATTTTCTTTACTTTTAAAGAGAACAAGTGAAATATGTTTCCGTGTAAGAGACGAATTCACACATAATATGTAATCTCTGTACTATTTTTATAACCAATGCATATTTTTAGAAACAGTAACTGTAGCTGATCTTGCTGACAGATCTCAATAAAAAGATAGCTATACCCACAAGAATTATGCGTAAACGTCAATCAAGTCTATAATTCATAATTATAATTTTTGCCTCAGTTACGTTTTGGTTAAATGCGTGCCACTTTAAATATAATGATGGAAAAACAAATACAATATTTAAATATTAGGCGGAATAGCTCCGCATCATGCAGATACTTGATTAAAATACGGAGGACAAAACGAGATAAATGTTACACAAGCTAATGTCGAGACATCAACATCATCTCGATTCACACTAAATTTCGGACGAGTTAAAGCCAAAGAGATAAAGTATTTTGTCCGTGTTTGTCTGCCCGTCAACAAGAACAAATTTATTATCGCCAATTTAAGGAGTAATGGGCCCAGGTGGTGGAGCTATAGGAGATTTATGCGTAAAACCAGCAGATGAGCATCGTAAATTTGGCCAGCTATTGTCCACTAACGGACAAAATTAGGAATTGGTAATACGTCTAAACGATGTTTGTACCTATCACCTGGCGGTTTTAGCATTATAATCTGCACCCGCTATCATTTTTCACCATGAAAGTGTCGTCTGATTGTGCGCTTATTCCTTTTTAAACAACTTTGTTCTGTGCGAATAAGTTAGCGTAATAGACAAATACGCCAATAAATGGATAGGCGGTCCGGTCCAAGATGTGAACTATGCTCTCTGGTCTGGCTAAATCTGCAAACAATAATGACCAGTACAAAGTAACTCTCTAATGTTAGCTGTTTCCGTGTATGCTTTTTGTTTGATTATCTTAGAAAAGGTTTCTAAATCAGCAATTATACTATTACGTACGTAGGACAGGCCTAATGTTGGAAAATGATTCAAAATAAACTTAACCGCTTAAGAAAAGTTATTCACGCAAAATGTCATAGCATAACGGCTAAACGCTTTTAAAACGGTATTGCACAATACTATACGGTTTCAAGTTATAAATTCATTAATTTTCAATTTCGTGTGCAATTATCTAATCAAAGCATGACATTAAAAAAACAAATACGATTCATTGCAATAAGAGTGCCGAAGATTTTGACTGTAAAAATTTGTTAATAAGAATAAACAAAAACTGTTTAACAAAAGTATACAAACTCAGTTGTGTATCTGAACCGTAGCAGTTATTTACAATTATTTAAATAAATTAATAGTGGTACACTAACAATAGACTATATAATATCAGTAGACAAAAGCAATGCCAAAGTATGCCAAAGTAACCAAACAGCCCTCCTGAAAATTTGTATGGCAAAACTACCTTTCCTTCAGTCGTTTTTAAACACACTGAACTGGTCTTGTTAGAGAACTTAGAAATATTTTCTTTCCATTAAATACTAAAGAAGTGTCATGTGATTTCAATAACGAAGGAAAAATGATGATATCAAAAATGTTTACTTCCAGTCGCCTTTATGGGCAAATCGACAAAACTTGCAGTTGCAATAATAAAATTATTATGGGAGCATTGATATATCACCACAAGTACGGATTTGTTCTTTGTATCCTGCACAAACTTACAATTATGATAATTGATAAAAATGCTTTTTTCCTGGCACATAAATACAGTTTTGGTTTTTAGCAATAAATATTGCCAGTATGTTCATGTAGCTATAATTAAAAAAAGGTATACCTGGTAAGTGTGTTACGTCAAATAAAATAGTATAACGTCAATCTTCGCGCATACTAAGCATAATCAATACAGGATTTTAAAATATTAACGCCGATTTTTTGCACCAACGCTATTAGTTTCATAATTTAAAAATCGTAATGAATCTAATTCGTAAACTATTATGACAACGTTTTTCACAAAACTGTCCAAATTTGTATTATAATGTAGTGAAATTTTGTGCATATTGTCATTTAAATTAGTTTTGCCACCTAGACGTCTGTCCAAATAATTTTTCATATAACTAGATTAAACAGGCATCGTCCAGCTAGGAAGGATATGAACATCTTGTTATTTTGCAAGGGAAAATGATTTTAAATGAAAATTATAAGAATATTTTTGTTGCTATTGTTGTCAGTACACTAGTGCACACAAAATAATGTCGTTTGTCGCGTAACATTTAAAAAAAACGTTGGACATACCTAACCATATGAGAAAAAATGTTCTTACAAGTGTCAGGCAAAGATTTTACAAAAGTTGTAAGAAAGCGACACCTATATGCGCGCTCCCTTTAAAGCAAAATAAATGATCTTGCAATAAGTTTTCGCAATCTCACACAACATGTGCGTGTAGCCAGCGTCAACCTGACATATTTCAAACATCTTTAATGTTGTTGTAAATTAGGAGTCACTTTGTGGACGAACTTACTTTCCAAAATGAACCTTTTATGCCAAACTTGCTTAGGACGACTCGCAATTGAATATATATCGTAAAACTGTCATCTCGTCATCTTCTTAGAGCCAAGAAAAATGATAACGATTTTTCGTCGAATCTCAAATGATGGCACTATCATGCGGTTGTACACTCATGCCTAACAAAGTGAGAATGCCGCGGCGACTGCGTCTGACTGTCATGGAAACCATGATTGCAAAAGCTCGTAAGATTACCTGTAAAATGTCGGTGTAACGCTTATTTATGTTTACCTATCATATATTTTACAGGAGTTACGCTAATTACGCGGAACCAAAACGTGAACTTCTACACACCTTGTTAGGCCATCTGCGAGGAAAAACTGCGCATAGAATTTTTTCTAAAGCATTAATTGTTATTACATCATTTTAACTTTCCAAGGGCATTTTAGCTACTGAGAGCCCGCAACTGTTATTAGGGTTACATCATAGTCTTAATGATGTATAATAACTGATACTTTGATCATAGTGACATTATTGGGGACGATTCACTATAGATTAACTGCAAACTGCAAGAGGGTCATGAATTGTGAGATAGAATTTATTACATTCTGTGCAGTATTATTAGGATCGCTGAGAAATGTGCCGTCGTTACAGCTGTAGCCTCGAATCTTATAATTATATAATTATACATATGTATATCAAAAACCACCGAAATTAATATATATTTTCTTATATATATATTATCTTTTCATATATTTGTATATATATATATCCAACATTAATCTAGGCTTGCCATTGGCCTACTGTTATCTACTGTACTGAAGCAGTTCTTTAGCAACAGTGATGTATAATTTTTATTTTATAAATAATAGTAATAATAATAATAATATATATATATGTATATATATATATATATATGTTGTTAGTCAGCGTAAAAGCACTGACCAATGGAAAGCGCATTTTAGTTTTATATAGTTAACCAATGAACAGCTTCGAGCTGTTATGATTCTGTTACAAAAATCGGGAATGAAGTCTTGTATTAGCGTTATACTGCAAAAGTATTTTTTGAATTCTAGCAAGTCAGAAGTGCGTAGCTTTTTTCTAATATTAGACGTTAGTGGACAAAACTAAGTAAGCCATTTCAATTTACTATGGTAGTGAGTCAGTAACACTGAGGAGACATAAACGGCCATTGAGCGGCAAAAAATTAGTATATGACAGACTTTGAATGACAGAAATGGGTTACAATTGACAATTTACAAGTAATTACAGGAAGCAAAAATAATTTTTAGGTGGGCCTGATGACTGTTCATTGAGAGCTAGAGTAGAAATTTAATCAATTTTAACAGCCAACATTATCATAGTCATCCTTAAAGTAAAAAGAAAACAGGGAGCAAGGAAGAGAAAAACCAAGCTGATTCTGCATCTATCAATAATGTAATTATGTTAGTCAGCTTAAGCTGTTAATATTAATGTACCTGCTCAGAGACTGAGTGCTGGTATTTTTGTAATACAAAAATGTAGTAATGTAGATTGCCAAAAAGCAATTAGTAATTAGACGGTATGTCAATATCTACTAAAGAAAAGGCAGTTCAGATAGATCCATTTCCATTAGTTTTGATAAGTGATCAAAATAAACTGTTGACCATAGTACACCATAGTTCTCATTAAGTTGAAAATTTTGGTCTGCTGCTCCAAAACAAAGTTGCAGTTCTTGACTACGTTGAAAGTGTATTTTTTGTTTTTTGTTATACTTTTGCTGCTGTTTTTGTTATTTATTTGTCGTTAAGTTGAAGTCGAATTCGAAAATTCATTACCTAAAATTATAACTTCAAACACATGTAATTCAGCACTTCAACTACTTATGTTCTTTATCATTAAAGCTTTAATTAAAGCATTAGGCAATAAAAAACTTTTAGTTGTCATTCAGTACTGGGCAAATTTTCGAACAAATTATTAGCATTTTTTTGCAAAACATGCCCGATTTCTGTGAGACAGTTTTTTATTAATGATTCGAAAATTTATTTGAAAACCTTTAAAATTGATTTCGAAACTTCGAAATTCTGTTTTACTCACGCTCGAAAGTCACAAATTCGACTCGAATTCGCCTTTCTGGCAGACTGGCAGAGAAGGCTTCTTACATTTACCTGTTACAAGTACTGTTGCAGTTGTTTCTGCTATTGTAGTTGTTAGTGTTGCAGCAGCTGCTGCTGGTGTAGTTGATGTTGCTTTATTTATTTACACAGGCGCTTGCAAAACTGACATCTCACTTAAGGTAAAAGTCACGTGGACTCGCCATAAAACAAGCTCGAGTTGAACGCATTTGTCTAATCGTTGCGTCATTCGAAAGATGCCCCTTATTTATAGTTTTCTTTTTCTTGAAAACTCAAAACGTCGTGTGAGTGAACCTCGGTCGTGGAAGAATGAGAAGTGTAAAATCTGGTGTTTTATTATCGTTATCTAGTGTGAATTTATTAATCAAACTGTACTTTAAAAGCAACTGGTAAATTTATTAACTCGTATCTTTTGCGTATGTATCAATTCAATTTCGGTTTATTGCTCAAGTACCTAGTGATAGAAAATCGTAGTTAAATATTGTATTTTTCAGCAATGTGAGAAAAGAAAAAATGACATGAGAGTAGTATCAGTTCAAATATTCGTTGTTGAAAGTGACTCTTAAGTCTAAAGTCAAAGAATACCAGATAATTTTTGACATATAATTAAGTGGTTTACCATATTGTAGAGTTCTGTAAGATGTCGTGTGTAGTAACTGGGCAAACATCATCAGTTGCACCACTTTACTAGATGTTTACCTTTGCAACTACCCCTATGATTTTGACACTTATTATGGCTTTAGTTTGGTGGTCTTTGTGAAAGGAACCCAAAAACTTGGTTGTATCACACACTCATTTTTTATACAACTTTTCTTTGGCTCTTGCTGATCCAGGTTATTCATTTTTAAAGCCAATGGCAATGATTTATATGAGGTTTCCAAAATGAATCAGAGTTTTTGCATAGTACAGGTATTACTCAAAAAAAATTTTACCTGTTCCGTTTCTGATCCACAGTAAGTAATTTTGTATTATTTGTGAGATTCCATTCTTTACAACATAGACCAATTTGAAGATATATATCATTTTCGATCACTAGCAGAGATATTTAATTACTAGTTGACCTCAAAAACTAATCATTCTGAGGTGAAACCATACTTAACTTACCTGCAAAATTTCAGCCTTACAGGTGGAAGCGCTTGAGCTAGTTGCTATCACAGATATGTGATCTGTTCACAGGTTGATAGATATGACTGACATTTAACCTTTACCAGAGTCACTTATGTGCACACTGACCCGGAAGTCTAATCATTCTCTCACTCAAGCAATAGATTACTCTCATCAGATGTCTAGACTCTCTCACAGATTGGCCTGATTTCATCTAAGGATGTCCTTTCATGGGCAGTATGGTTTTAATTGTGGGGCCTGGTGCTATAACGTATATATAGCTGGATACATTGTGAGTCGTACAACAAATTGCTCTCTTGTTCTTATTGGTATTGTTTTGTTACTGATGTTAAGGTGTTACTGATGCAGAGAAACTTGCTTCAAGCTTGTAAGCTATTATATAGTGGTTTTCATTTTGGTCAGGTAACTTATCTATATATAAGAATTATAAAATTTTGTTTAAAATTATTAATGGCGTGCGGTTATGACGTTTTTGTAAGTCGAGTATGATTATAAACATTAGTACTTCCAATTGTACCCGAGTAATTACCTGCACTGTTTGTTATCGAAGTTGCATAATTCTACCTAGTTTCAACAATGAAAATGCAGGCAATATCCATTGTTTAAGAATTTAAACTTTAAATGCCACCCTCTGCTGCACACTGCTACAGTACAGGTACCTACTAGGTACAGGTACCTACTCCTGCGTTAATAGCTCGCCAACCGAAAACCAGTAAGGAGATGACAGATCAAACCACTTTTTGCCGTAGGGTGACTTACTAAGAACAACTATGATTTCTTTATGAAAAGATTAAATATCTAAATGGATCATTGTTAAGTTTAACTGCACATAGAGAGTATAATATAGATTATTACATTCTCCTTATTCCTAAGCTGTACTAATAGTGCTCAGTGCAGTACCTAGGCTGATATTGCAAAAATCAGGTATTCAGCAGTAGGCCTGTAACAATACATCGATGCATCGCGATATCTTTCATTACGATATGTGTATCATCAAAGTGAACCTGTATCATGATAATCTGAGTCAAAGATATTTAGCAAATTAGCGCACACTTGACCGTATACTGATAAAAACAAATATGGAGTACTGAGCTGCTGCTGTAGAGTCTATTATAGATACACAACAATCAGTGCAATGGGCAGTAGTTGACTTAACACAGCAGCCAAAGTGGTTTGAAAATGCAAGGTGTTTAATCTGTAGTAGGCTAATTATGTTGTTTACGTATAAACTTGTGAAATGGCAACAGTGACCCAGAACATGTGCATGCGACTTTTAAACCTAACGCATTGATATGTTAGCTTTTCTGGTGGCTTACAATACAAGCGAAATGCTACACATTGCACAAGTAATAAATACAAAGCATAAAGTTTGTGGAATTATTTTAGCGTTTAGCAATCCTACAACTCTTGCTTGATAAAACTGTTGCTTAGCATGTATTATCAACGACTTCATCTAGTTTTTTTTTATAAAACTTGCAAATGTGTATTGTGATACTTATCATATCGCGAGGTTAGTATGTTGTTACAGCCATATTCAGCAGTAGACTAAAGTCAGCAATCAGTTAGCTGCTTTGCAGCAGACTAAAGTGCAAACAGTGTAAAATATTGGATAGGGAGTATATAACCTCAGTCGGTTAGTAATTATCGTAGCCGGTTGGTCGACTTGGAGTAAAACGCGCTTGGTAGATTAATTGTCAAAGAAAAAAATCGAGTTATGGGTTTGTATTGATTAACTTCACATCACTAAAAATTGTGGTAAAATAATTTGTAGCACATCGTGGTAATTCATGCTTTGTTTTCATTTTAGTGGACTATATTAACACACATTAAATTCTGCAAAATGGATCAACAATCTCTTGATAACCAACGATTAAGAGACTTTGATGTGCCTTTTCAAAATCTGAAGCACGAATTGAGTGTTGTCAAGCAAAAGCTGGATAGTAAAGTAGAGGCACTTTTAATCTTGAGCAAACAACTTGATTCCTGTCAAAGTGAGCGAGATCAGTTCAAATTAATGGCTGAGCAGTTGCGAGATCGTTATACATATTTAAAGAAGCAACTTCGTGAGTCACACGAACTTGCTCAGAATCAAATACAGAAGAAATCACGTTTATGTGAAACTGATGAGAGTTTGGTTCAGTTACTTTGTGAAACCAGAGAGCATAATAAAAGTCTTCAACTTGAATTAAATGACTTGAAACATAAACTTCGAGAAGCTCAGGGAGATGTAAAGCTGCTTCGAGAACAAATAGCCAGACAGAGAGTGGGCACAACTGATGAAGGTGTAAATACTCGACATTTTCCTGCTCATGAAAGAGAAAGTCTGGTTAAACAACTTGAAGCCAGCGGTGAACAATTCAGTATGCTTGAAAGAGATTTGCAGACAGTGCTTGATGAAAAAGAAGAGCTGGTTACCGAACGTGATGCATACAAACACAAAGTTGAGCGGCTAAACAAAGAGTTAAATTATGTGCTAACTGGAGATGACAAACGAATTGTAGATATCGATGCACTTTCCATGGAAAATGCTTATCTAAAAGAAAAAACCAAGCAGCTTGAGCAAGAAAAGGCAATAGCAGCATCTACTGTCAGTAAGTACAAAGCTGCTTTTGAAAAGAGGAAAAAAGGTGGAATATTAAAACTTGGTTCCTCCAGACTCAATGCAGTCATTGTGTCTCAAAAACAAGTGCAAAATTTGCTAAAAGAATCCCAGAATGCTGAACTGCTAAATGCTGAAGCCACAGTGGCAGATCTCAGAGCTTTGGCAGTAGCTCTTTATGAAGCTAATAATGACAAGAATGTAGCATTGTCTCATCAAAAGAAGACAAACAAAATACTAGGAGAAAGGGTTACCGAGTTAGAAAGAAAATTAAAAAATATTGAGACATCTGAGGTTTATACCCACTGGCTGCAAGAACAAAGATTGGAATTTTGGGAGAACTCTTATGACATGCTCAGCCAAAAACCAACATCTGATATCGGTTTTGATAGTAGCACTGTTGCAAGTAGCCCTGTTTTGCCTGGCGAGTTTGAAAAAGGTAATAGCACAATTGGAAGTTTGCATGATAACGGCGATGATGCTAGTGAAATCACAAACGACGATATCCACTTCGATAATAATTCAATTGAATGCGAAGAAGAGGACAACCTGAAAACAAGTGCCGCACAATCTCCTGTTAGCATAAGCAGCGACTTTTCTGTCAGAATTCGCTGTAAAGGAAGCAATGACAACCTCTGTGATGGTAATGACCTTTCAGTTTCTAATTATTGCAATGAAGATGAGAATCTTGAGGTTTTGAATCAGTCCATGATAATTGGACAGCTAAGCTCAGAAATGCAGGATCTTTGTAAGACAGAAACTTAAACTGCCAAAATAGACAAACTTGGTTTCCATGTGTTAATTATCTAACATGTTTAGTGCAAGCATAAATGAGATGCTGCACATCAAAATAGGACCAAAGTTACCAAGTTTGATTGTGAGATATTTGGTTTGTCTTCCAGTATACTTTTCCAAAAATTTACTTAAATGCAATTACAAATAACTCTGACAATATACAATGTGAAGTTGCATTCTTTTGAAGGCATTGTTTCTTCCAACCATTTAAGCAAAAATAAGAAAAATGGTAATGTGGCAACAACAATGTTGAGGCAGATAAATATTTTACAAGTTTACTGGCATCATCAGAATATCTACTCTTTTTCAAATTGATCATAATTGAATTATTAATGTTCTGAAAAATTTCACTAGGTACCTTGATGAATGTGATAATTCCAGTAAATGGCAAAATATTGGCTTGCTACAGTAAAGTTATTGTTGCACAGTACATTTGGGTTGTAGCATTTAATTGGTTAGAAAGAACATTAACTTCAGCATTTAGTATAACATTAGAAAGTCGCTTTTTGCACCGTATTTACACAATTATTGCAAAGATCAAGTTTATTGTAATATTCGCAGTAGACATTTAGTTCTTTTTTAGGTTCTGTCTATTTTCAGTCTTTTGTCCTCTGGTCTTTCTAATTTCTTTATTAAATTTTATTTTTTGTGACCTCGATCAGCTTCTGTTAGTTTATTATAAACTTGGTAGATGGCAACACTAGCCACCATTGTAAACAGTGCTGTTAACAGTGTAATATGCACATGCAGAGTGGAATTGTTAATAACTGGTGCTCCTTTAGTCTTGAAGCATTAAAAAATTAAAAGTAGCTAATTTTTAAGGTTCAGACTGTCAGGCCTTACCAGTCTGTAGATAAGCTGGCAAATTTGTTGAGCGAGAGTAACTTCATAATGTGTGCAAGTGCTGCATGGACTATGTGTGCTTATGTTGTAATGAAAGTAGTGAATGGTAATCATGTTTTGCCTTTTCAAATATAATATGTCATGTACATTGCAGTACATGGTTATTGTTTTTATTTTTTACGGTATGAGGACAATTGAATTCATTTGTGTGAGATGTACTATACAGCAGTTATAACATGTTTTTCAGGGTTAATTTTTTATTTATTAAGAACTCACCGTAAAGTCGCAGATCTTGTCATTTATTTTGACTACGTGTTCCTGTCACTATGATGTAACAGGTATTCATGAAATAGTCAGGCTAGTGTCAGGCTAGATGTTTGTTTTTGCTTGGAAGTTTGAAAATACAGTCAAACTTCTTTATACCCCTACTTTGTGACTACAAAAAAGTTGACGTTATAGCGAGTTTGGCATTATAACAAGCTTCAATAATACTTACATATCTGTGCTAATATAAATATTTTGTTTTGCTAAAAATTTGGCGGAAGTGAATTTGACGTCATAAAGGAGAGTGTTATGACAAGATTTGACTGTACTGTACTATTTGTAGTTCTTACCAGTAATTCTTGGTAAATTTATTTGTAGAAAATTTCGTTGTCTAAGGTATTGGCCGTATTTCATTATAATTGTGCTCAGAATTGTTATTATTTACAGGGATACAAAAATCAATGTGCACTAGTCAATAAGACCATTGTGAAGTAAAAGTAATTATATTTTGTTGTTTAGATTGAGTCAAATAAGTAATTCTTAATATTTGCTTATTTAGGTATTTATAAATATATATTTATACAGTAAGTTTACGTTATGCAGATGTTTAAATGTTATTTTTGTGATCAGCAATCGTGCAAAATTCTGATTTTATGGCAATGTTTTGTTGCTTGCAAATTTATAATCGTGGATAACTTCATTCTCATTAGGATGCAGAGAACCTTATTTGTGTCTAGTTGGTATATGTTGTTTGTTTAATAAGTATGTTCCTATGCATTGGTTTAATTTATTTCATTATTAGAAGTTAAAATTGAGTGGTTTCTGATATATTAATCAAGGGAAGTATCGCTTGTATTGCTTTAAATAATGGAAGTATCTTGTCAAAAGATTTATTTTGAAAATTTAATAAAACTTATTTAAAGTGTAAATTATTATGACTACAGAAGAATTTATTTTCCTTTGACTTATGTACAAAACAAAGCACACATTTTGATATAATGTGGCTTATAGACCTCCACAGTGTTGGTACACTAAAAGAGACATATATTTACAACACAAAGTAAATTTATAATGCTAGTGTAGATGCAACTGTCAAAATTCATTCACTCAAGTGCCTTTTTGATGGATGCTAAAATGGAGCACATACAGCTTCTGATGATAATGAGTTTCAAAGAGAAGTAATCCTAGTGAAAAACGACTTTGTCAAACAGTGGCATAGCAGTGTAATAAGAATAGCTTGTAAGGTCACCTCTAATACTACTAAACTTTATGTCAGTATTTGAGCAAAATCTGGAAAATTCGATCAAGATTAGCACCTATAATTTTATGAAAAACCTACAAAGGTCGGCTTTAAGTCTTCTAATCTCATATGCTTCTAAATGTGGTGTTTGCAGCGATAACCAGTTTGAGAGGCGGACATCCCCGAACTTAGCAGTTTAGCCATTTAAGACACCGGTAGTAGATCTCCCGATGTAGGACGTAGACCAATTGATGTCTAACATAATGTCAGTCATTTTCGTTGACTGCTCAATCAACGTGCAAGTTATTTCGCACCCCTGCAGAGCTTAATTAACGCAGGTACGTTCGGGACATTTAGATACAGCTCCGTCTAATGCTGTTATGAAAAATGCTGAACTTTTCATTAGTTAGCGAGAGAAATATTGGCCCGGTTCTAGATTTTATTATTGTCAATTGAAATTGCAAATGAATTAGTTGGAAATATATAGTCTAGTTTCGTTTTATAGGAGGAAATGCACAATGCTTACGTCTATGAGTTGTTCATTAAACCATTTTGCAATCAAGAAAATACCCAGTTTAGTTTAGATTATGGCTTTGCAAGTTAGATAAAAACAACTATTTGATTAACTTTAAATAAAGACAAAACAAAATGTTTTCTTTTCAGGCCAGTTTTTATAAACCTTATCTGTACAGTCAAAATTAATTCAAATGTGGCCAAAACTTATATTATACAATATACATCAATGCAATATTAGCTAATTCTACGATATTTCTGGTTATAATCATGGTTATAAAAGATGCCATTGGGACTTATGTGACTCGGGCATTCAATATAAGGGTCGTCCATGGAATGGAACAGTCAAGTTTATTACATTTCCGTAGCCTGACAAACGGAAAAATACAAAAACTGAATAAATCTTGCAGACGAGCACATGATTAGTTAATACAGAAAGATGCATCGCAGGCTTGATGTTCGTTTGTTTGAAGGCAAGAGAAACTTAATATTTTTGTTGCTAATTCATTGTAAAGCAAAGCTAACTGGCTTAGTTTTTTCTTGATTATACTTATGTCTCTGTATTTTGTAGTGCTTTGAAAGTGCGTCTCTACAGTCTGTTTAAATTGAAAAATCATTTTTTTGCTACTTAAAGTGTTAATTTCGTGTAAAAATAGCTCTGCAAATCTGTGTTTATGAAAAAGCGCAATCAGTTTGACTGCTGATTAGATATTGGTTGTGACAGTAATGTTGTTTAGTTTAGTTTAGTTTACACAGTTGTTGTCCTGCGTGAGCTGTTGTCCTGAAAGCTGCTGAGCGTGCTACGTTACAGCGGGGGCGGAGCGATAAACCAATATGTTTAACGTCAGTTGGGTTATATTCAATTCAGCATGACATATTCAGCAGGGTTACCATCTAACGTTCGAGCTCGAATTGAATTCGATTCAAGCGAGCTTTTTAATTCAAATTCAATTCGAACCTAAAATTATGAACTCGAATAATTAAAGCATACAATTAACACTACAATACATACAAGCATACAATACAATAAAATAATATTAAAATTTTGATATAAAATTGAAAAATAATTCCATGAAATTTGTTCAATCCCTACACAAGAACTAATTGCAAGAGTGTCTTGTGGTGAACAAGTGGAATATTTTGCTGGTGATTGTTGTTAGAGCACCAAATTTGAACTTTTTAAAGACAGATTGAGGACTTCAATATAGCAATGCTGTAAGAGACCAAGGTTTTTTAGTCTGTAGTGTTATAGTGTCGAATCTAATAATTATATTTCTTATTAGTGATTCGAACATCTTGAAATTTGGCTTGATTCTAGTTCGAAAGTCAGAAATGCGATTCGATTCGAATTCGCTTTCTGATAAAGAATGCTCAATGTTCATTGTTCACGTCTAAATAAATTAATACTCAGAAATTTTCTCCAGGCAAGTCCTGGGAAAAGAGGCAAAATACGGAAAATTTGGCTGTCGCGAGAATGGTCTCTGTGCGATATCCCATCTTGAAACTAATGCTAACTGGCAAAAGTGGGTTTCACGTGAGTTATTTTGACGAAGGGTAAGTGACTTACGAATGCCGTTTTTCTATTTTTTAAGAGAGTTATTATAATTTACGTATCTCGGCTGTAGTAATTATTTAAGAATAAAGTGTCGACTTAGTTGAACTCATGTTTAAGTGCCATATTGAACGAGTTTGACTTTCCCGCTACGTTGTTTACATATTACTACTACTAGTTAGTAGTAGTAGGGTTGAGTAAAGTACGAGAAGTCGAATTTTGGCTTTCGAATTCGAATCGTTAAGAATCAGAGTAAACATAGTTTGGCGAACTTAGTAATCTAGTGAATATACTATTACTTACTGTTTTTAAGTGATGTTTCCATAATATTTGAAATTAGTTGTTGCTTTGCTCGAAGGCAGTGACTAAAGGTACGGATCTGTATCCGGACTGCAGCAACTAAAAATACGGATCCGTGTCTCGAAAGCATTCACTAGAAAATACAGATCGACCCGTACGGCGAACGATATTGACGAGAAATACGGATCGCCGTCAGAGAGGGGCAATATATCACTTTCTAAATTCTAGTTTATCCGCAGCCTCAAAATCCACAATTGTAAATATCCGCACCTGCTAGTTCCGCGGATTGAGTGAAATGAATATTCTCATAGATATCTATATTACGTACTCCCTAGATAGAACACGCAGTGTATGCGTGCAACACTCCGTCATATTACGGTGGGCGAGTCATGCTTTATTACTATAGCGTAAACATAGTGTCTGCCTATTTTTGGTATGAAAGAAGTGTTTATCCCCCGTTTGCATGCGAAAAACAACAGGATTAGATTAAAAAAACTTTTTTCTTATATTATGCTGAACTTTTAATTTTTGCTGATATGAATATGTTTATGTTGTCAATTGAATACATATGCGTCTTCCCATTGTAACAGTTTTATCTCACTAATTAGCATTGTTAGTGCTAGAACATTTAATAATGTAATAGATTACATAAGTTTTAGGGTACTTGCTTGACTTTAGTTAATATTTCTACTGATAAATACCTTTAAAAAGAATGTGAATATCCTACTGCTGTGCATGCCCATTTTAATTTTTGATAATTATAAAATGTTTTTTTACTGAAGTTCTGCTGCTTTACATGTAACTCTAAGGAAATTGCAACAACAGTGAACCATTGTCTGCATAGTGGCAAAATTATTAGAATTTAATTATTCAGTTAGAACATTTTTTTTACAAAATGCAAAATTCTAAAAGATTATTTTTGAAATATCAGAGTGCTTTACTGCATTAGTAAATGAGCATTCCACACTCACAGCACACAATATTTTTTTGACAGGGTCATGGGTCAAAAATGCTTCAAACAAACACTTTATGAACATCATAATTAAACACATAATTACAGCAATAAGTGGTTCTTACATTGGGGCAATAGGCATTTGAGGCCTTTAAGTGGTCGAAATAGTTCAGTAAGGAGTTTTGTAATTGTTTTTCGGCATTAAGGATACAAAATTTAGGTTTTAATTCACAAAGAGAAATTATTGCTTTCTAATCAGTGAATTAACTAGTTTTCATGAACTAGCTTTATACATTACGCATTATAAGTCCTGGCCAATTCAAACCTTTAACCCGAGGAAAATTTCGAGAAAGTGAAGTAACTTGATGTTTTAACTCAATATAAAGTGGTTAAAGTGTGACAATCAAATGTAATTATACTTATTGCTGCCTTCAGATAATGCAAATTTGTAAAATGGCCTTTTTATTTTTTAATAGAAATAATGTATAAAACACTACGGCATATTAGAATATGGCAGTCATTGATTGTAGAACAGCTTTGATAAGCAAAATAGTAAAATAACTAATTAATATGGACCTGGCTCACATAAAGATGCTTTAAAATGTTTACAATGACAAACAAAATAATACACCAAGCAAGTAATAGTGGCACGTTATAATATTCACAGCATAAATTATTTGGCAACAGGTGCATGTAACAGTTCAGCAGCTCTTATAAATTGACCCTACTGCATATCACATAAAGACTAAAAATTTTTGCTATGTTTGATAAGTCAATAAATCATAATTCAAACCAAGGAAAATTACAGTTACTAGGTTATCACATTCACAACACTCTATAGAAAAAAATACTGGCTGGTAGGTCATCACATTACAAGACTCTAAGAAATTCATAACACACTAAGATTTAAACTCTTGCTAACTGGCCTATTACACACCAAAATACTAAAGTTTTTTGTAACAATAAACAAAATAAAGCAAACAAACTATTAATTGGCAGCTTATGCG
This sequence comes from Tubiluchus corallicola, assembly GCA_030141605.1. Taxonomy (NCBI): domain Eukaryota; kingdom Metazoa; phylum Priapulida; class Priapulimorpha; order Priapulimorphida; family Tubiluchidae; genus Tubiluchus; species Tubiluchus corallicola. Next base: position 438,159 of record JAQGDQ010000114.1, read on the forward strand.
ATACACAGCACTATATAAAAGCTAACAATTTGCTAGACAATAAAAGGATTTATAGTGCAACTATTATATCACGAAGAAAAATGGTACCAAAGAAAAATGGTACGGCTACAGGCTGTATAATGCTATATCACCATTTTCGTGAAGTGGGCATGTACTTTTCAATGATTTGTATTTGTTGGAAAAATAGCTATGAATATTTCCAATATATCCATATCCTATGATATACATATTCGGTATCACAGAAAAAACGAGTATGGATCCGTACGTCTAGCCACTGCCTGGCTTGAAATTGTATTTTTTATTGCACATCTTGCAAGTTGCCTCTGAAACTTAAAGGATGCCAAATAATTACTTGTTTCTACAGGCCATGCTGACATGTCCAAAATGCAGACTGCAGAATGCAGACAATCACCAATGCTGACCATGTAATTACCACAGTCATAGTCTTACTCTCGTTACTTATCATCATTTTACAGCTGCTCGCGAAAATTGCGCATATATTGCTTTTGTTTTATAATAAAATGAATCAAAGTATGTTAGAAATGTTATGCAAAGATCGCACTGAAGTTGATTTAGCTAAAGCCCTGCATGATATTTCAAATGTTAATTTCAAAGAAATGAAAGCATTCCAATCCGATACAATACCCATATTCAACTTCAGGCACTGATTCGATACGATCTGATATTGCACAAAAAATTCGGATAAATTCACCTGAAATGGCTTTGTTAAAAAGGAGCTCAAATTTTGTTTCTAAGTAAGCCTATTTACTTAAACTGATGATCCTAAATTTGTCTTATTTGGAAATTTAAGTAATAATGATGTATTACAGTTTGTATACGCAGCACCCTTTAATTAACTTTTTGTCTAAACTATCTGGTTTAAAGAACAAAATAATATAATAAATAGTAGTAGCAGTGAGAGAAAATTACATAAAATGTTTTCATTGGACAATTTGGGGCTCATTCTTTTTTTATATATGTGCTTGCATACCAAAATCCTCCATAAGTCGGCATAGTTAAAACTACATTATGATGCTTCAAAGTAGAATGACCCAAAAATTTAGTCAAATGTCAATTTTTCGTATTTTATAAAAACCAACACTAAATAGATTGGACTTTTATATTCTAGCATCAAATTATCAAGAAACTGTTCAAAAAACTCTAAAATTAAATGTTATAACTCCTTACCAACTTTTCTGTCCAGAAACTAGTACTGCAATTGTAAAAAACTCCTATTTTCAAACTTCGATAGTAGCTCATGGAAGCTGTCATCCTGTTTCAGGTTTTTTCTGTTGCCAAGCGGAACAGATTTTATCAGGAAGAGCCACATACTGGTTTTAAATATAACTTCAGTGTGCTCTTGCATAGTCTGTAGCAACCAACATTTGTGCTGTTGCTAAGTGTTTTGAAGAAACGCAACAAAGAACAATGGCTAACTTTAACATAGATTTTCTCAAGATTATTTAGTCCCAACTATTTAACATTTCTGCCCATTGGTTAGGTTTCATTTTTTAAAAAAAACTTAAATAATTGTGAGTTTATTCTATCATAGACAATAGTGATATAATAATCATTAGTAATCATGATGAGGTCTAGTGGACATAATCGAAAGGTACCTGATTCAAATCCAGGGTTACATGTATTTACTGCAAGCTTACACTGGGTTACACTGTTCCTGAATCAAACTGGTTAAATAGCATATACAGATTATACACAGCAAGGCTGGAAAGTCTGCAGTTGACACCAAGCACTAGTTAAAGATCTACCTTTAAAAGCGAAGTCTTTGCATTAACTTTTTCAGGATGGAAGAATCTTATAGCAATTCTCAGTTGCATCTATATATATATATTACATATAATAGTTACATTGTAATAAAATATACACGAAATTTACAGTAATAAAATCACAGTACATATAAATAATTGTGCATTGTGTATATGCAGTCTTTGGACTGATGTTTTACACTAGTGTCAGGTGTTGACGTGGGGGAAAACTGAGCAGTATATTTTACAGCCATTGAAAACAGTGCAAGGTAAAGTTGTTAAATTGATCACTTTTAGTAATTTTCGTGCTTCATATATTTAGCTTAAACTTTTATAATTGGAAGATATTTACCTTTTAGAATTGTTCAAACTCGTGTTTAGATTTAATAATAATATATTGCCTGAACTCTATAGAAATTATTTTATTAAAATAAGCAATATCCATTCTTATAGTACAAGGTCCTCAGTAAAAGGACATCTGTTTCAATAGTGGTACATTTCTCTTTACGACCTAAATAGCCTTCAGCATAATGGGGCAAATTATGGAATAGCCTCCCTCATCATATACTGGCTTATAAATCCCTCCCGTGGCAACAAAAAAGTACCGTATCTATCTAATAAGAAACTATGCAGCTGTGTAACTCTTTTTAAATATTGTTGACTTCTTATGAGCACTTTTTTCTCAACATACCGTTTGCTAATCTTGCATATATCTTGAATAATATCTGTTTTATTACATCATTGCAAAAAAATATTCAGTATCTTCAGCCAATTAAATAGGCGTGCAAACATTTTTTCTTGCACGTCTGTTTCCATCTATTTTCCTACTTTATCTAATGATTTAAATACTAGTTCCAAAATTATGTTATCTAAAGCTCAAAAAATACCATATAACCAAAAAAATTTTTATATGTGTGTGTGTGTGTGTTTGCATGTGCGTGCGTGTGTGTATAAAATATAGTATAAGCACACTTTTCATACATTGCATGCCAGAAAAAATAAAGACACTTCAATCATGTCACGAGATTCTTTATTCATAATCCTATCAGGGTGTGCATTTTGTCCTGTTTCCAGAAATTCCATAATCCGTGAAATTATTTGAGTTGTGCTTTTTTCTCTTGTTTTCAAAAATAGCTTAGTTCCATAATCCAAAAAATAGATAAGCATCTTTGAAATCTTACTAAGATCATTTCCAGAGGTACATGTGTACACACTCTTATGTTATGCACAACACGCATTTAATTTTTATTTCCTTATTTATCATACATTAATTTGTTTAAACAAAAATAATTTGTTCATATATGCATATAATGTTATGTAAATTTATATACATATGCAGGTATATGTATGTGCATATGGATTATTATAAGTTTGTCTTTAACAACATATTTAATATCACATGTTGTATAGCTTAGTGAAATTTGAGATAATTATACTTACCATACACAGTGCTTACAGTATTACTCACATTGTAGTATTATTTGTGTATATATGTATATATATGGCTGTGTGCATATATACACATATAATACTACAATATGAGCAATACTGTAAGTATTGTGTATATATACACAAATAATACTACAATATGAGTAATACTGTAAGTATTGTGTATGGTAAGTATAATTATGTCAAATTTCACTAAGTTATACAACATGTGATATTAAATATATATATATATATATATATATAGATATGTGTGTGTGTGTGTATGTGTGCGTGTGCGTGCGTGCGTGCGTGCGTGTACAGCATGCAAAAGTAAATATATAGATTTCCTAAAATTTAAAATTGTTTATAGTAATATACAGTTATCCTGGTGCAAAATACGTAAACAGAAACTTTATATGCACCTTTATACCTTACTACTATTCATTTTATTATGTTTTTATACAGCCATTCTCAGTTCTAAGTATTAAACGTTTTTTACGATTTCTGCACTACTTCGTTAAATGTTTATACTATATTACAGTAATTATTTCGGTACACTGTACAACTACAGTATACTCTAAAGTATAATATTAGAGCAAGGGCAACGTGTACAGGTCTGTATGGTCGTATGTTGCCCTCGCATTTGGCATTCTTTTGTTGTATCTTGACGTCCACGTGTGCGAAATAAAATGATTCTTATTCTTATTAAAAACAGACTATGCAGCGCACTATTATAATCAAATAGTTATTAATTTGCATGTATATCGGCTTGCAGTGTGTCGGTAATGTAGTTGTAATCTTACAAATTAGTCTGCCTGAAATAACGTGAATTCTGTTGTGCATTCACGTCAAGAGATGGCGAGAGAAGGTTATCCTTGTCGTTTTCCACTTTGGCGCCAGTGTACGAATTACGTCTGTCATGCAGAGTAGCACTTCTTGCTTGGTTTCCTATACTTTGGAAATTTTTGTATTTGCTGTGTTTTTTGATAGCCTCCAGGCAAATTATATGATGAAAAAATTAAAATTAATAGACCACAACTTAAATTAATAATTGCGATTGATGACTAGAATAGTTAATACAAGTAGGTCGTCAACCACTTCCGTCATTTAACTTGCTCAGCAGCCTTGATTCAGCGTTTTTAAAATGCGATTCTACTCTGAGCGTTATGTAGTTACAGTTTTTATCGTCTTGGCTTTAAGCTACGTTTACGGGCTTAAAACTGTCCGTTGTATTTGTTGATATAGTTTTTAACGCAAATCTTGGTACATTGAAATGCAATATTATCACAAAAATAATGTTGTTACGCTTATGGGTTGGAATAAAAGAAAATATCTATTTGTTGTGCAACCACTTTTTTCTTGATGTTGCCAGGTAGAGGTTCTGAAATAGTGAAAGCGTTTTGAAAAACTGAGATGAAACAAAAATTTTTCTGTGATATTAATATGGATTTTTTTTACTTACCAGCGACAATATTTTATTCTAGTTATTTGCTTTAATATTTGTTTGTTCAGATAAGATAACAAACAATATATTTATTTTCTGCAATTTTAATTTTTATTACCAAAAGTCAAAACACCCACCTCCCTCCATCAAGAATCCAGCTAAAATGATTTTTTATTGATCTTTTTACATCGTCTTTATTTGTTGTTATTTTTTTTTTCGCTAGTTGTTTGTTGTATTGTTTTTCTTTGAGCAAAGCAACAAGTTTATCTGTCAGGATGATACCCAGCAGTGCAAAACCAAAATCTGAAAATTATTTATTACTCTTCTGCTGCATTTTTTAAATTGTAAATTTTTAAACTAGATGCTATGAAAAGTTCACTACAAAATCAATTCTGCATTTTTTTGAACTAGAGATCGGTAGTGATGATGATGATGATGGTGATGATAGTGATGTGACAAATACAACAGTGATGTCTTTGGGAACAACCTATAATGCCTGTACATCCACTTTCACTGTTATGCCTATGTGTATATGAATACATTTCTGAGATTAAAGAGAAACGCTAACAAGATAGACGACACGTACTGCACAGCAACTTTTTTTACTGTGTCCACAACAACAGCGACGGACTGACCATTTGGGTCCTATACTTGGAATGGATCCAATAATGATGATGGGGACTTAGTCATTTTACGTAGGATGTAGAAAGTTTCAAACGTTAAAAGGGACTAGTTTTCTGTCATAAATTAATTCAGTAAGGACTAAGGACTAAAGATTTCAAACGCGATAACATTTGATAACATTGATATAATGTCGAGTTTCTTATCTGGATGCTCACTATGATTTGTTTTTAAAAGACGATCATAAAATTAGTGCTAACACGATGTTTCTAGCTTAATAAAGAACTTTTGTTTTGTGAAGTACTTGAGACTTTATTATACATTTTCTGCTAAAATATGTGCTTTTATACCAATCTGATGCTATGAAACATTCTTAGACAATTAGTTGTTTTTTCTTAGTGAACACGATGAACAGATGTTAACTGAGCGTGGTTCTTCACTTATTATCAGCTACATTCACAATGCAAGCAGGTGGAAGATAGCAGCCAACCAAAGGCATCAAACATGCTACATTAATAGGGATGGAGGCTGATAGAAATGTTGCAAGATAGGTGAGTCATTGCCTAAAGGCATTATTAGCTCTGGAAGAAGCGCCTCCCGGAGGAGGGAGCTAAATTTGGTTAGTCTGTCACCTGCCAGGGTATGAACTACATTAAATAAAAACAGATTATTGTCTATTTTTTAATTTGAATTGACTGTATTAGAAAGAATTTGGTTTGATTAGATTCTAATAGATTAGACTGTATTGAATTGGAATGAAACAGCTGAAGCAAATTGTATCATTGTAATGAAGGCCTAAGCTGAAATAGGTTAGACTAGACAGATTAGGTAAATACAAGTAGATTACATGTACTAGTACATTAGGCTGATCAATTTTAAATTGATTAATTCTTTTTTGTTTTGTACATTAGAAGCCTTAAAAATTAAATTACAACTTTCGAACGTATCACAATGAACCTTAGTTAGTCATGTCATTTTTTGGCTACAATATCATTCTTTTTTGTAGTGTAGATTACAAATAAATAACATTAAAGGGTGAATATGTTTACGCACAAACACTTTACAATGAATCAACAGCTCTTGATACTATAAGTAAACCCAGTTACTTTTTCATTATGCAATCTGGAAGTTATAATAAACTGGGTCTTCTCACGACTGCGTAATCAATTCCCTGTTGACTGTACTTTATTGTAATATAGAGAACGGGTGAATATTTAACTTCAAATGAGCCAATATGCATCACATCGTTATCTCATTTTTTTAAGTTGAAGTGAATTTGTCAAAATAATTACTTTGCCAAGGCTCAGTTTACGCTTTTTAAACCTGTCTTTCATCTTAGCGGTACTTAAAAGGCACATTGTATATGGTGGCAATCTATTAAGGCACGCTTGGAACAATTTCTTGTTATTAAGGCGGTATGAGTAACTATTGTGTTTGAAGGTAACTTTTAATCTTGCCCCCTGTAATAAATGACTGTAAGTTACGGTGCGTCGCCTGTTCATCAGTTATAACACTTACGTTATAATTTCTGGAAAGTACGACCGCTTTATAGTTCTCATTTCTCACACAAGTCTGAGTTTTAATAGGAGGAAATGGTAACTCCAAACTTAAATGAGAAGGCATTTATGACTTAAAGTTGACTGATATTTAAAGTAGAGTTACCTAAAATATTTGCGCAAAATATTGGTGACTTCTTCGTTGAGCGTTTGGAGAAGCTGGAGTATCCTGGGAAATTACAAAATTATTTTTTGTGTAGTAAATGAAAGCCTTAATTATTGCACAAAAGCTATCTGAAGTAGTTTTTTATTATTACTTGCATTGTTCAGCTTATAGTGGCAATATACTAACAAAAATATCCAGACTTATTTTTATTATTAATATCCCAGCACCAAAATAACAGCCACTCCATTCAGCACTCCCAGCCAATTTTTAAACTATATTAATAATTTGTACTGTGGCACCCCAGCCCGCTGTTTTCTTATACTTTTATTATTCCTGATTTTTTAAAAAAATGGGAACTCGAAATTGTAAAAAGTAAACCATGTCTTTACTCTCAGTACAAGAATACAACATTTCGGGAGCACCAATTTATTTCTGCTATAAATGTGCTGAAAAATTGACCTTTGCTGTGGACCAAATAAATTGGGTTTTCATTAAACTTCTCTGCGTCTACATTTGATGAGCAACTGAAAAGCTATATTTTTATAATACAATATATTTTAAAATCTCCCGAATTCAACAAAACTACAAAAATTCTCTTATAAAAGTCGGAGTTGGAGAAAACTGTACATACAAAACCTGCATGCCGCAATGATTAAGAGAATGTGAAAATGTTATTGTTCCCTTTTCCCAACAGTAGTTGCTACCTTCAATTTGATTTTTGATTCACTTTATTTACTTCATAATCCAAAAGACTGAACTATTAAATCATTTTAGATACTTGTTTTGGCGTGTCACTGTTTTTTAATCATGCACAGATTGTACACGAATTGGGGCGAGATGAGTTATCACTGTGTGGCTACGATAGTTAAGCAGCACTGAGCCTGGTTAGTGAATTAGCGACCACCAGAGAAACCTGCTTCTGGGTTGATTCATTTGTTATAATGTTCCTCGCCATTTCTGTCATCGAGGGATGGTCTGTGTATACTGTATACGCTTCTGAACAGACTCCTTTGCGTTAGAGAGAGTCTCATCTTTAGAGGATTTTTCTTGACAACCAGGCTGCGAACTCGCTGCATAGGTCTTGCTATTGAGAGTTGGATTACAACTAGCAGTGCCCGAAATTATAGAAAAATATTCTCTAATCATTTTGCGTTAACAGACAGATGTGTGTTTTAGGTTTTCACATTATGTGCGATTTTTAAGCACCACTTCCATAGTTATAAAAAGCTTCACTCAATAAGCATTAAAACGCAATTTAATAAAAAATTTAGTATAACAAAATAATTATCGTTTATGTTGATCGATATAAGAGCACATTTTTTTGTCTTTCTGCTACTACAATATATATAGCGCGGAATTTATTGTTGATTGTCGCTTATAGTCATGACTAGGCTGCACCTATTAGTTGTCTACGTCTAACTGCGTCTCGACAGAAACACGAAAAGGCGCGTTACTGACAGTAGAGAAAATATACTCCTCACGGTCTAGAATCGAGAAGAGAATCGGGAATAATAATTTGCATAATCTTTGATTTCCGTTTTGCAAACCTTTCTGATAGTAAGTCCATTTTCTCAAAAAATGGATATTTTGAGAATGAGCATATTCGTTACTCAGACTGAGTTGTTGAACTGCTCAGTTTAAGAAGTCTGTTGACTTAAAATGAGTGTTTTGTTTGGACAGCAAAACTGGCCAAAATGGTTCACTGTAGAAAAGGTTAATAGCTAAAGCTGAATTATCCACTAAATAATTAAATTTCTAGTTTTATAAAAATTACAAAAGTTTGAAGATCTTTTTTTCCACTTCTATCTTCCTTTAAAATTTCTTTCTTCCCCTCCATTCATCCTTTCTTTTTTTCTTTCTTCCTTTCTTTCTTTCTTTCTTTCTTTCTTTCTTTCTTTCTTTCTTTCTTTCTTTCTTTCTTTCTTTCTTTCTTTCTTTCTTTCTTTCTTTCTTTCTTTCTTTCTTTCTTTCTTTCTTTCTTTCTTTCTTTCCTTCCTTCTTTCTTTCTTTCTTTCTTTCTTTCTTTCTTTCTTTCTTTCTTTCTTTCTTTCTTTCTTTCTTTCTTTCTTTCTTTCTTTCTTTCTTTCTTTCTTTCTTTTTTCTTTCTTTCCTTCTTACTTCTTTCTGTTTTCTTTCCTTAATGTCCGTCTTTCATCCCCTCTCTGTCTCTTTTCTGCCCCACTCTGTATTTTCCTCCAGCACTCACTTCCATCTCTTCTTTCTATTTTGTTTTCTTTTCTCTGTTTTTGTTTCTTTTCCTCGTTTCTTCTTTTCCTTTTTCCTTTCTTGCTTCCTGTCTAACTTCTTTCCCCATTCCTTATTTTTTTCTTTTCCTTTTCACCCCTTCTTTGTGCATCCATTTTTCTTTCTTCTTGCTTACCTCATTACTTTGTTTTCTTTCTATTTCCTTCGTTTATTCATTCCTTTTCTCTTTTCCTTCTTGTATTTTTCTCCATCCTTTTCCAACACTTACCTCCCCCTATACTTTCTTTTTTCCTAATTCTTCTCTTTTTCTTTCTTTTTTTATTTCCTCCTCCTTCCTTTCTGGACTTTCTGTCATGACTTTTTCATTTTTTGCTCTTTCTTTTAGCTCTTTTCTCTTTTACTTTGTTAAATGTTTTGATTGTTTTTTCTTTTGTTTTTTGTCTTATCTTCCTATTTTCTTTTCTTCTCGTTATTTCTCTCTCTCTGTCTCTCTCTCACACACACACGCACACACACGCACGCACGCACGCACACACGCACACGCACTTTCTCCGTTTCTCACACTTTATTACTTTTTTTCCTTCATTTCGTCATTCACTTGTTTCTTTCTTTCTCCTTTTTCTTTGTTTGTTTGTTTCTTTCTGTCTGTCTTTCTCTCTCTCTCTGTTTGTCTGTCTTTCTCTCTCTCTCTCTCCATCTCATTCTGATTCTTTTTTGTGCCATTTTCTTCTTTTTTCAGCCTTTGTTTTTCTTCTCCTTCCTCCGTTCCTTTGTTTATAGTAATTCCTTCTTTTCATCCTTACCGTATTCCCTTCATTTTTCTTCGTTTCTTTTTTCATTGCTTTTTCTCGTAATAAGGAGTACGTATAATTCTAACAACAATAATTTCTCGTAACCGTCGTTTTATTTATAATATATTCCACGTACAAAACCGTGCAGGTGAAGGTACTGGAAAAATGATACTGTTTTCTTCCCTGTATTGTCAAGTCCAGGTCTAAATACCCATAATACCCTATATATTTATGAGGTTGATGCGCCTTGAAATTGCTGTCGTGTCGCAAATGAAGCGGAAAATTTTACAATTTGGCGCGTGGCAGCCGGGCAGGTGTTTTACCTGTATTATTTTTATTTCACTTTTACGTTACTCGCATTAGATACCAATAGTTTTTTGGAAGCTGTACATAAGAATATGTAGGTGTACATATGTATGGGTGCTCAAGTTTGCACTCTACTTGTTTCTGTTTCCGCTCCTTTGGTTACTATAGTGCATGCATGTTTATCCTGCATAGTCTGGTTTCTTATATAAAAAGAGCGCCGGCTTGTAATGGATGTTCTGTTAATATGACGGCAAATAAATCATCCGTATATTTATTATTAATGATAATAGCGTATCCTGGGCGAGTATCTAAGTAGCAAAGAAATATCGAGGTCCATGAGGAGATTACAATTTAAGCAAATTTCTTGGTATCTCAACATATAAATATAGTGGGATCAAATAACCTAAGATCAGATATTTCAGATTTTTTTTGTTTAGATTCACAACCAAATGAACATAGGCCAGAATTCAATTATCTGAAATGACGAATTTTTCTTTGAATTGGTAATGTGCTTTTAAATAATAACTTTTATTTTAAAATGTGACTTTTCTTGGAGTTCTGACACTAATGTTTTCTTTATAAAATGACAAAAGGTCTAGCGGAAAAAATCGCCAATTTTATTTTAAATAAACGTCGAATGCCACGTACGTGCACGACATATATTATTCGTCGTTTAAATGAAAGTTTGTATATCGCTTTTTAGTCCAGGCTGTCTTAAGAAGAAAGAGTGCTTCTTAGCAAAACGGGGAAGCAAAACTAATTGGCCATAAATTGCAACATTTTACAGCTAATTGGCCGTAAATTCCAACGTATTAATGCAAAATCCTACCAACTGTTGCGTAAGGTGGACCTGCTAGAAGCCAGCAGATCACATTAAGATTGCACAGTGTTGAGCTGCAAAAGCGCGAAGGTTATATAAAATCATCTTTGCATTTCGTTGTAAAAGTTTACGTCAAATTTCAAAGACAATAAATTTGCTGAAGTCTTCTGCTGAGTTCAAGACTATTTGGCTGGATGCCGCGGCACTAAGTAGCAAGAATGGTTGTGATGTTTCCATCCAAAGCTCGCCGGCTCAAATCTAGCTCTAGTTAATTTTTTTCTCATAATGTATTTTTTTCATTTCTGTCAGTCGAAGTTGTATTTTTTAGTCTAAATTTAAATTTTTGTAATTAACATTTAGGTTTCCGATTATAAATAATATTTGGCCCGTTTCCGTCGATGGGATAACAATTTTCTCAGTTGTTTTTGCACGTCAAAATCTCTGGTCTAGTCCAGCTTTGTTTAAGTTGCTGCTCATTATGTATTTTTTATTTCAGTCAGTCGAGGGGTGTTTTTTAAATTCAACCTTATATAGTTGGTTAATTATACTCATCATTAATAGACCAAGTTAGACTTAATGCTACCTAAAATTTATAGGCTCATTTAACTGACGGCTGTTGTTTTGGTTACCTCTAAGAATCACCACGTATGAAAACTAATTATTGATATTGCAAATATTTGTATAATTAAAAGTTTATCAATTCGATTTTCGAACTTCTATGGCTTATGTGTACCTCTCCGCGTGTTCAATCCATTTCCCTACCTCCTGTTATAGAATATGGACGCGGCTCGTTTCGTGTTAGCTAGTATAACATTATGGGTGAAGAAGTAATGAAGTGTTTAATTACGGTTAAATACCTACTAAATAATTCAGCTACGCTTGCTTGGCGTTCCCGAAAGACAGGATGGCACAAAGCATCACATATAGCTGATTAGGTAAGTGCTGTGTATGTAATCTTTTTTATTAACTTTATAATTTTTAACTCCTTTAGCTTGTACATTACCATGCTGCTGCCTTAATGCTGTCCCAACTGTCGATAAGTAACCCACTGTTAACATGACTGTTTTATCTGTTGAAGTTTTCGGCGAAACCGGGATTAATCTCAACTCTTTTTGTTTTTAACGTCTTTACTCGCTGTTTTTAGCGATGGCACACCTTCTAATTAATGACTTTATGCATTAATCATTCTGCACACATCCGTTCTGTAGTCGCATAATAATTGATCCCATAACTGTTATGCTCTTCTCATTTCTGCTGCAATTTGCATTGCCCTGCCCCCACTGGCTTCAGCAAATAACGTTTATCAGAAAAGTTTAATATATAATACACACAGTGCCTACACGCCCTAGTGTTTTTAGTATACACGGCTTCGTATTGATTTTTAATAGTCGTATATGTTAAGAAAATTAACCAGAATGCTTAGCGCTATTTAAATAGCAAGTTGCCTGGCAATTGCCCGATGTTATCAGTGTCAGTGTCTCTGTTTGACAATATGTTAGTTACTGCCGGGCATGTGCACATGCAACCACTCTAGTTGGAAGCAAGACAGGAAAGAGGTCTAGCCAACTGTAACATGTATATAGGTTGAAATCTAATCTAACAAGTAGGCTTATTCCTATTTGAATAGATGTTTTTCAGGCTGCGTCTCTCGGTAGTTGCTTTACGAACTCACCCTTGAAATGTGCACTTCCTGCGAGCGAATATTGTTTCAGTATCTCTCGTGCGCTGCGCATTGTTATTAAGAAAAAGGTCGGCGGCAATTATGTGTTAATGCCGGGCATGACAGGTGGTATAGGTCGTTGTAAGCATGTCATCTGAAGATGAGAGCGATCATTCTTCGCACTTGGCTAGCCGAGCTGACACAGCCAAACTGCTTAATCAGCAACATAAGAAAGGCAAGCGTACGAGACAAAGGGTTGATGCGGGTGAGCCCCGTAACAGCTACGCTACCGTTACAAACTACTCCCCTATCAAGCCAGCAAATGATCATGCCTTGTGCTCGCCATCAATGCAATCATCTATAGAAGAACTTGCATACGATAATTTCAATGCAAATACTTCTGCCCATTCGGGAGACAACAAAAGCACGACAAATAACAGCGGTTGTTTCTTGCGTAAGCAGTTTTCGTCGCAAGACGCTTGTTTCCTGCAGCGTTTTTTACACCAATCAGAAAAACTGGAAGTAGCGAATGATTTACAGTCATCTGTTTCAGCTATTGGCTGGCAGAGACAGAATGAGACAACTTCTAATGCTGCCGTAATTAGTCAATTTTTAAAACAATGGGCTCTGGCACAGTCTTCAGTAAGTGTACCACCAGTTAACAAACTTGATAAGCACGTGGCTAGAGACTTAGCAGACGAAAGTGAACTGAAATTATTTGGCAGATCAGAAATGCAAGAGCAGCAGCCTGATCTTGGAAGCACATCTGATACTTGTACTATAACTAATTCGCACAATCATACATCAAGCATCAGCAAGAGTTACCAATACGACGAAGATTCTGTTCAGGTAAGATTATCTCACTTTAACCAGCATTTTCTGTGTAATTAGTGCTTGAGTTAGGCTTATATCGTGTTATAATATATTCTATACCATTTTTTGTGCTACTACTTACTGTAATAGTTTATTTTTTCAGTTTTTCTAGTCCATATATTGCGGTATCCTATCGGTAAAAAATGTAATTATTAAGTAATGCGGGGCATTCTAAGAAATTCCTAATTGAAGTCAGTTTTTCAAGCATTATACAAATAAATTGTTTATAATCTTAATTTTAAGATTATCTGTTACAACCTTAAAATTAACAATATATCTAGTTATTATGTATAATTAATTATCCACAGATTCTTTCGATTTAAATTTGATAAGCAAAAAATATTTAATAACAGAAATTATTCTAGCCTTAATAACTTATTGCTTTAAATACTAAATGACTGGAGAGCTATCCAGATTCAATTAAGTGCTGTGAGGGTCACGACGGGATTTTATAGTGGCCATAATTGAAAAGTTATTTGTTAAAATCCAGGCTCAATTCCCACCTTTTCACATTTTCTTTATTAGGTTAACTTTGATTTCAAAAAGTTTCCTAATCTTGAACTCGTTCCACTGTTAAGTAATGCCTAGCAAACAGACTTTATTTTGTGTTTCTGGTGCTTATACTTAGTCATACTGTTGCAGAAAACACTTGCATTCTCGTAACAGTAGTCTTCTTATATTTCTAAAACCTTCGCGTGCGTGCATACGTCTGTGTTTAATCTTTTTCTTAGACCCGCACAGTGCGAAGGCATTATGGTAAATTTGTGGCACGAGTCTGCCTGCAGGTGTGAACGCGTGTACGCTGTCAGTGTTGTCAGCTCAACTGTTGGGTAAAATTCCTTTGTTGGAACATTGGCTTAAACCATGAATTTTTCTTTAATCATTGAAGCCGTCACTTACCGTTATATAAATTGATATTTGACTGCGACGCTGTTTATTTAGGAACTGTTAATTTTTACTGATTTTTAGCTTAATTTTTTAGCGTTTTTACATGTTTTTGAAGCAAACATTGAACTATATTTATGTCATCATTGCTGTGACTTGAATACTCCGTTTTGCTGACTCAAACTTTTCTGGGTAAATTGGACTGTAACGGATCCGGCAATAGAATAATTATCATTTATAAATGAGTCGTTTATTCAGCTCACATTTCTAGTCAATATTTTCTCGGTTTGTTCATGCTGGCACTATGGTTGTATATAACAGTGAAATACCGGTAGCAGCTAATATAATGGCCTTAATCATTGTGTATTTGCGGGTTGTGCCTGTATAATGCAATTAAAAACTGCTTAGATTTGTTTTTAATAAGAAAATTGCGGTAGGCTTTAGCACTCGGTGCGGGTCGTCTAATTAAATTTGTGTGGCAAGCCAATTTGAATTTGTTTGAATTGTCTTGCAATTAAAATTCTAGTTTTGCCAATTGATTTCTTGTACGGCTTATAATGTACAAATGCTGTATATAGCGCATGTATAATCCCTGCTTTTGTAAACTGCTTTTGGAAGGGTTACTTAAATGTCTTTTGAGCCCACCCTCCATGCAACAATAATATTACTCTGCAAGCTTGTACGCAAGCCTTCATAAACACCTTTGAAGTATCTTATAATAAACAACAGCTGTTTCTTATACCGGCGCCAGGTGTAGGTGTAACTGTGTTAAACTGTGGCTCCATGGACATAATTGAAGTTTGATTAAAAATTAAAAATTGTTATTTTTAGCAGCGTCTGTGCGGACTTAATATACACCTCGTGTTTTCTTAAAGCGTCGGCCCGACTAGCTTAATTTACTGCATCATTTTTCTATGCAACTCTTGGGATAAAATAATTTTATCAAAAGCCAATAAAACAGTAGCAATAATATATTTAATGGACAATATCAGCTGACTTTTCATTAGCAATGAAATAGATTTGTTCGGCAAATTACCATGTGTCACTTCTCGCCTTAGTAATCATTAAATTTTCCAAGGAACATTAGATCAGGCCGTGTATCTCAATATTGACTGTTCCTTTGGGGCTCTGGTAAGCGCAGCACATTAATCAGTTAGAGTGCTATTATGATCTCCTGATGAGCCGTCGATATTTTAATATTACTAATGTCATTATTTATTACTAATTATTGATGCTTTAATAAGTCAGCAAGTAATGTTGTAGAACTTAGGCTTACCTATGCCACCGATACAAGCATTAAGGGTGTGTGCGTGCGTGTGCGTGTATGTGTATGTGTGCCCGCGCGCACATGCTGTTGCAGAAAACAGTCAAGCAGTTATGCGCAAAGATAGGCCAGTAATTAGGCGTACATTTACGTAAAACAAATCTGTGTCTTTCGTAACTGCGGACGATTTTTTTCTAATTCTACGTAGGTTACGCCATTAAATTAATGCAATATATGTAAACTACTGAATGTAGTGAAAATACGTTGACTTTTCCCGGGACTCAAACCTATAACATTGGTTTACTGTAAAGCGCATTAACTGATGTTACTAACTATTTTACATGTTATTTTATTGCTGTTTATTGACTGTTATGCTGCTTAATCTGAATACTTCTACGTAATTACATCGATCACGAATGATTAAAATAACAATGTACGTATACTGGCACATAATTTTTGGGCGCCCGATCTGGACCAATTACGCAAGCACTTAATAATATTAACAAATATAGGTTTTCACTTTCGGTTTTCTATTTTAATCATGAAGTACTAAATAGCTGAACTGTAAATTAAGGCGGAGCAATTCTGGATTTAAAATAAAGGAAACATTGCACATGCGCACTCGGTCTCATCAGTGATGTGGAGAAAAATAAAATTTCGGCAATTCTTACTATTTTAGTTTTAGTTGATGATTTTTTTACTTGTATTTTTATTTTTTTGTAAATAGGAAAATAAAGTCAGCGTGTTTTTCGTTTTTTTTTAATTTTGTGGAAAAAATTTGAGCATCCCCAAATTTCCTATAACATCAGATTGCGGATCCATATGTTTTAAACTGGAACTGGTGGCTTAGGCCATTGCTACAATATTTCAAATACTGGCCTAGATAATAGTTAATCAGAACATCTTATTGCCGGAAAATGAAACAAAACACTGTAACATGCCGTACAATCGTAAGCTCAGGGCGCCTTCTTATCAAACGGCTATAGATAGTGACACGGCGCCTAGCAAAGATTACGAAGAGGTGACTAATATGTTGGTTGCCTGGATAACAACCACCCCCTTGTTAGTTGCCTACGCTAATTCATCTTAACTTTCCGTCTTAACCTCTCAAACATCCGGTGCGTCATTCAAAGAGTTGAACTGTGGTCTGTGCAAAAGATTCAATGAAAACTGTGCAACTTTTATCCTTCTACTTTCTCAGTCACTTTCATATTCACAAACATGTACAATAGAATTTCAGGAAGATCTGGCCTCGCAGTAAAAACCTCATTTAACTGTTTGTACTCGTAATCTTAATTATCATTGCTTCTAATCTTCACAGACGTTTGTAGAAATTCTGATTAATATTATCTGTTGGTAATTTATCTGGTATACTACGTTTATAGTAAATAAATAGTTTGCTGTGACACACATGCTTGGTTGTTTTTACTTCCTGGCGCATTTTGTTTCATGTGAACTGTATCAGCAGAAATAGGTACATTAAATACCTTTAAACGTAGTGTAAGTTGTTGTACTGGTAAATATAAAGTCACATTTCGAGCTATGTACAAACACATAAACTTTATATGCATATCCTTATTCGGGTCTGCTTTCTTAGTTTCTTACGGCTTTTGCGGTCTTTGCAAAGCTTTTTTGTTGATAATTTACAATTCAGTTATTTGGTGATATCTGAAGTGTACAAACGCTATAGTTCAAATAACTGAGAATGTTGAGACTGTTGAATTAGCTTATCTAAGCCTATGCAGTTGATATTTACTTTCACCAGAAACACCAATATTATAGTGTTAAATTTGAGTGAGTTGGTATTATTTACATAAGCTGAATTATGAAAATAAATTGAAAATAGATGGATACAAAATTGCTTAAATGGTGTTCCATTTTTATGCAAAACTTCAGTCGTTTTTGATATTTTTTGTTTTTTGCCGGTAATCATACTTTGAGAAGCGTTTGTCAAATTCTTCAGTGTCTCTTTGCTCGCCTGTACTCTGAATTTTGTTGCGTGATTTTTTTTCTGTTTTTCTGCTGCAGTTTTCATATAATGCCCCTGGATTTTTGATACCACTGATTCTGGTTGTTTAAAACGTGTACTTTTAGCGTTTTTTGATATTTTATGCTGTTTAGACATTGTAATTTTCTAATTTTTTAAAATTTAGACAATGACTCTATTTATTTGCATTTTTTTAAGTATTTTCTCAACCTCAGCAAGCACATTTTCCAAGTTTCATCTTTTTTAATGCCATTTTTGTTTAGCTTGACGGTAATGAGATGTGAGATATCTGCAAATGGCCCTCGACTTTCCCCAGATCAGACTCGCCATTAACGACCTGTCTGTACCAACCTTCTCTTCTTCACCATCTGAAGTAGATTTGTCAGATTACGAAAGGGTTATCGCAACTACGCATATGGAGTGTTTGACAAAATTGCTTTCAAAACCCTAAAATGCGAGATAAGATGGGTATAGTAGACAGGCGAGAGTCTTTTGCCATGTGTACGCAAATGACATTATTCTGCAATAATCACTTTCAAAATTTTTGTCGTCGAAACTAAACCTTCAAAACTGGACAGCCGTCGAAATCACCTTGGTGCTAAGAGTAAACAGTTAATTGTACTCGTTGAGGATTATACTAATAATACTCATTCCTACATACTACCCTCAAAGAAAGCCATTTTAGTTTTGCAAAATTGTTTATAGCAGCTTTACCAGTGCAATTATAGTTGCGCCTAAACAAGCAGTGAATGGTAATCTGGCTTATCTCCTAAAGTTCTCTTCCTTTATTTCTTCTCGCTTATGAATGCAGCAATAAAGGACACTGTTTATTGTCATTGCTAATAATCGCGTGAAGCGAGTACATATCCACTCCGAATTGTCATACGGCCATTATTGCTTCCATGCTATCAATTAAATAATTATTGCCTGCCATAATAGATAAAGGCACAGTAGCGCTGTGCATAACAGCTTCTCCGCATCCATTTTAGCGCACGGCATATGCTACAAAATGTCTTCTAGTAATAGCTGACACTCAAATAACCACCTATTAATGATCGGATTACCAGCTAGTTGGCTTGTCGTCGGTGTACACAAGGGTAAATTATGTACATGCATATATGCTAATCAGCCCCGTGCTTATAATCTTTTGTCGCTAGCAATTCGTCAATACATTAGACGGAGAATTTTATTGTTCATTCGCTATTACATAATGGTAGTTATGCTAGTCGTCTTGAACGATTCATCGTGGTACGGCGAAGAATAATTGTGAGGACGGCTGACTGGCAGGGTTAATCTGGCAATTAAAAATAGATTTAAGATTTTGCTATTATAAATAGAAGAATTGCCGTTGACTTACGGATAATGGCTGCAAAACAGTTGTGCAAAATTGCGCGTCTTATCCCAAAATCCTTTGAAGAATAGAATCTCTTATAAAACTGAATAATGGGCGAGTGCTAAACATTTACTGACTTTTAAAAACCAGTCTTTATAATTACGCTACGGATGAAGCACAATCATCTTCAAAAACGCAAAAAGTGGATAAACTGCAGAAATTATTCAATTCACCTTTTTTCGTTTTTACTTGTCTTTAGGTGGTATATAAGAATTTTTTCACGTGTTTATAATTATAGTCCTTTCTTTTGTTGTTTGTTGTTTCATTATTACTTTTTTCTTTTTTGATTGCCGGTGATAAATTTTGTAGATTTTTACTTTCTTAAGACACTGCTGTAAATTGACACAAGGCTTAAGCCATCAGTTTCATTACCCACGTGACCCACAAGATTTCATGACTCGCACTTAGTTTGACCCACACACATGACCTTAGCAGCATTATAGCGACCTATATAGTGCCAGAGCTAACTTACATAACATTGACCCCATGACCTGTGCTTATTTCTACCATACGATACCAGAATTTTCATGCACATAAATAGCTAATACAAGGGTCTGTGTAATGATTTGGCTTATAGTCACATTTCGTCTATAAAAAAAGGTTTGAGTTGTGCCTTTGTTAACGTCTAACTAAAGTCGTTCTTCGAAGAGGCAACATTTATCGACGCAGGTTTTTAAACAAAATTGCTTTCAACATGACACTGATATTATTATAAATTATCTAAACTACGAATTATTTCCTGCTGACCCATTTTCAACTCTGTCTCCACCTTGACTTTTGCTTTTTTAATATATAAGACAAAATAATACGTTTTAATCACTTTTTCCAAGATCCGTATCATGTGTTGGGGGTATTTGGGGGTCAGCTGGCAAAAGGTAAAGCATAAATTCTAAATGTTATACTGAGCTTATGCGCCGTACTTTTATCAGTTTGTTATTCAGGCCCAAAGGTCAAAGGTTACCTATGCCTGTATATATCTATATATGTATCTATCTATATCTATATCTATATCTATGTATACATATGCCTGAATGATAAGTATTTTGTTAATCTAGGCTAGCATCTTAGTATAACAATTAAGAGAAACAACTTTCCAGGTTTATTGAAGATCTATAAAGGATATTTATCTGCAGCTTTTTGTACTTGATCTCTGTTCTATTGTATTTTAATAAAGCGTTTTGTTAAAGCGCGTAATGCCTTACACGTGCTTTTCTTAAAGTCCCGGTTTTTGTGCTTCTGGGCTTTGACCTTTGACATCCAGCATAGCGGTTGTTGGTAGTTAATATCAAAATTTCATTACAATAGTTTAGAAAGGAACCGTAAATTTGAGTGTCAGACCTAGTACACACTTTCTAGCTTAATGTGTGTTTTTAATTTATCATTGATTCCACGTTTCACCTCCAAAATTTAAAACATTTGGGCCCATATCTTCTAAGCGCGCGTACATTGTTATGCAAACTTTTCAGGTGATGCTAAACGGAGTATCAAAGTGTCAATGCAGATGTAATGTACAAGCTTTCAATGCAAGTATCGCGGGACGTGGTGCACCAATATATACTTCTGAAAGTTTACTAAATGTTTTTGTACTTTACAATTTTGCCAATATTTTGGGTCATTCCTCAGAAATACATATGACTTGAGTGTGGTTATAAAAGTTTCGGGGATTTACTGCAGTTAGTGACAATGCTGAAAATAAGTCACTAGTCACAATTCGGGATTGGCAGCAAAGGTGACAAAGTCAGGAAAACTTGATACGACAAGTCAAGCGTATGTCGGTTGTTTTGTTAAAGATTGTGATTGTTCATTATGGGCCTATCTTTTATATTTTCAGTTTTAGTATTTCTGGGTGGCATATACCAAGTAGTCTTGGCACATTAAATTTCACATTCTATTAATGCACATACTACAAGTGGTCACTGTATAGCTTACAGTCCTTACTTTACATAATAGGATTTCAAGCAGCTTCAATTGGATAAAAGTACAAAGAAAGCAAAAAGTATATTTATCTTAAATAAGTATCTAATGGCTTCAGGACACGAGGAAAATTGAAAAAATAAATTGCTACTCCTTGTATAAACGTTGTAAGTCCCTAAACTCAACACTAGTACTCTCGCATAAAAAATTATAAGTTTAATTGCCTCGTGTCTGGCGAGCTCGGCACTTCTTCCTCTTGTTTTATATAAATCTAAAAAGACTGTTTGAAATCATTAATTAGAACTATGGTGTTTCACCAGTCGTATACTTTCCAGATGCAGCATTGCTTACCTTTGCAGTAATTGAAAGCGTCTTAACAACATCCCTCACTGTTTGGTATGGCGCTACCACGCAGGGAGATCGCAATGCTTTTGATCAAGTTATTAAATCCGCCTCAAATATTATAGGAGTTGAACAGCAATCAATGGCATATTTGTATGAAACTAGGGTCGCAAAGAGAGCGCAAGTTATCATGAAAGATGAATTCCATCCAGGTAGTAAATATTTTGAAATTCTCCCCTCTGGTCGTAGATTCCGCTCAATTAACGCTAAAACCACAAGAACTTTAAATTCTTTCTATCCCGTTGCAATTCGCACCATCAACAGTAAATTTCAGTAAATCTCCAATATTAATTCTTTATGTCACTGTACAACTGATTGAATTATTTGTGTTAATCTCCTTGTTGTTTCCACAAGTTATTGCAGTACGTAAAACCACATATTATGCTATAATGACAATAAATTGCTTACTTACTTGAAATGGAGATCTCCGCGTCTTGTGCGCAAATCGTTTTACGAATTGCTGCTTTATTTTTTCCAGTAACAGTGTTCTTTTTCTAAACTGTGACCTTTGACCTTATATGGCATAAGCGCTTTAGCGTATTGGGTAAAGAATACAGTTTTGATGGGCCATATTTTTAAAATCATTTTTGCAAAATAGAAGGACTATTGTTTTTTTACCTCCAAAATATTATTTTATACTCTAAATTTAAAGTGTATGTAAAATGGTACAATAGTTTAGAAACGCATCCTAAATTTGAATATTAGACCTAGTATATATTTTGTAGCTTAATGTACAATTTTTCGATTTTTAGTTAATTCAACGTTTCACTTCCAAAGTTTTAAAACATTTGGGCCCATATCTTCTAAGAGCGCGTACATTATTATGCAAATTTTTCAGGTGATTGTGAAAGTATATTTGTATGGTCTGTTTCTTGGTACAGTAATTAAATAGATTTTTCATTTTCCCGATTAATAATAGATTTTGACTTTATAGTCGATAAGCTCGGAGAACTTTTAACCGAAGATAGTGCGGATACAGGATTTTGATCTGTGACTCAAGTACTTACATCTTCGAGTTTTAGCCCTTTTTATTCGAGTCTTCCCAACTCTCTGTTCTGCGAGATCGTAATTTACCGTTCCTCCAGACTTCTCCTGAATTATGACTTATTTGCAATCTCAAATTTATAGGGCTGGGTTATTGAAAGAACGGATACCTCATTTGTATGTACAGGTTTCAGTCTGAATCCTTTCTTAGGAACGCGTAGCTTGTCTTGTCAGCAATACATTATTAATGCACAGAAATACTTGCAACAAAAGAAGCGTGTTGCTTTACCTATAATATATCTAGGTGGACATTTCTAGACGCTCATTGTCTTTCCTGCATGGCCTTGATATGCAGGTGGAGATATTTCAGTCGATAGCGTCTGCCAAAGTTTGCTCACCTGCCTTGATCACTGTAATTGTTAAACTGATGAATGCCAGCTATTGTGTTTTTTTTCACTGCATACTGCTATTCCCCATAAATATGGTTCATACAGAATCTTAAACTTTTGTTTAAATAATGAAATGTAGCATAATTGGGCTATTGGATACAGGATGCAGTAAAATAACTTTCTTTAAGCATTTTGTATCGAAGGTAATCCGTTTGTTTTGATAAAAGATGAAAGATTTTGTCTGTGCAGGTTCTCGTTAAATTGTTATTTTCAAAGTGGTTACAGTAACTCTTTACAAAATGCACAATTTCTAAATGGAACAAATGTTGATAACTGGCACTTATTGCTTTTATTTTTACAAAACATAACTTATATTTTATTTTTCTTTCAGGCTAAAAGAGCAAGAGTAGACGCAATTGTAACGAGTATGCGCATGTCACCAGGCCCACCAGAAGATGCTCAGGAGTGCAAAGATGCATCCCCTTTGAGAAAGCCAAAGCGGAAACAATACATACCCCAGCAACAGGTATTTCAGCAGGACAGTATTCTGTTTCCTCCGCGTTTGCTAATGGAACGTGATGTTCTGAAATCGCAGCTGCAACAGGTGCAAGAGCAGCTCTTACAAATGCAGCAGAAGTACTCTGAATTGTTTCCTCTCCACCATAATCCGGAGAAACGAGAACCAGGTTTTCTGTTACACCAGAGTCCTGGCAACAAACAAAGTCAGAACATCGAACATGATAACAACGCGGAACAGCAGAATCAGTCTACAGGTAGTGACCATCCATCAATAACTAATTTTCCAAAAAGCAGGGAAGAAGTTTGTGATAATAAACTCTCTGGAAGTGAGCTACCTCATGTATCAGATAACTTAGATCATTCTCGTATAATAGACCAAGCTAGACAATTATTCAATGAAAATGATATACCTGCTGACAAGCGCTACCTTGATAAAGTTTACTATACTGATTCTGAGCTTCAAACATTAGCCCATGCTTTGAAAGCTGAGCTAGTTGCATCTGTATCTGTGATCATTGATGCAATTGTTGCGAGATTTGTTTTACATGTCAGATCTCGGCGGGCAGCTTTTTCCGATACTGCACCACCACCGGCACCATCACATAGTAGTGAATCCATGACAAGTAACAGTAGTAATAGCCCAAACAGTATTCCTAAAAGCATCTATACCAAAGCAACAGAGAAACCAAAGATTGATATTAAATGTCCGATTCTTCCTCCGTTTGTGCCGCCAACTGCTCCTACGTATGAAACTCCTATTGTCCATCCGCCAATTCCGAATGGACATCCTTTTTATCATTCATTAAATCCATATGCTTTGTACCATTCCTGTGGTCTGCCGACTCCACCACCTGCACCAGCTGCTATCTACAAAGCCGCTCTGCATAATGATCATCCAGATCCTATGTCTTTAAGCATTCCGCCAAAAAAGAAGAGACATAAAGTCACTGACACACGTTTGTCACCAAGGACTAGTACGCGTGTTAATATGGAAGAGCCACTGCATAGAAACATTGACAGCCCATACAATTCGGTGCCTACTACACTACCCACATCGGTTGCAATTTTAAATCCTAGCCTTCATGAGAACAACATATTGCCAAGTGAGGACCACAGCCTCTCATTTAAGCACATGTCCATGCCACATTCTCCTTGCTATGAGTCTTCACGAGGATCACCTACACCACTATCATTGAAGAAGTCTGATTATGACAGCCCATCGGAAAGGTCGGGATCAGGAGAATTTGCTCCATATGATCAGCAAGTGATGGCTCAAATATCCTTTTTAAAGTTTAATATTTTGTATTTTCTAGATAAGTTTATATTTTTGGGATCTTTGCGAGAAACAATGACCTGTAGTGAGAAAGTTACTGTATATTGCCACTGAGTTTTACATATCAACTAGGGTTGCACGTAGTGAGCATAAATACGACCATGTAGTACATGATACTGTCCTGTTACCCTAGTCCAAGTAAAGTGCCTGCAGGGGATATATTGGCAACCTCTGAATGTGTTCTTTACATCCCACTGACTAAACATTTTGTTTTATGACCAAAGCCCACTGAGGCAGAACATTTAGATATGGGTAGATGCAAATAATATCTAACTTTGTATGTTATGTCGTGTCATGTCATGTCATGGTACATTATGTTTGGATGTACTAGTTAGAATGATTTCATAAAATAACATGGGAGCATAAAATTTTGAGAAATCACAGACACAGAACATTTAAAATACTAAGGTTGTCGAAATATTATGAAAACTTTTTTAAAATCATTTAAATTCTTTAGCCATCTAGCTATTACATGCTACTTTGTAGCTGAAATTTTGCTTACCCATTTTGAACCATTGTTACTTTTGTTTATCAATATGGATGCCGTAGCCCTAACATTAGCTGTTGAAAACTGCAAACAGGAGTTCTTGCTGTCAAGTGTTTTAGTAGTACTTTTTATATAATCCGCATTTCCTAACAAGTATTATTCCCTGCTTCAGCTTAGCTTTGTGGCTTTTGCCTAGAGTAGGCGGCTGCAAGAAGTCATTAGCATTATAAAAAAAATCGCTTGTGCCTGAGAAGGAAACGCCACTGTGACAGCATAAGGGCACATTGTGCGCTGATCCTGTAAAAGTGATTAGAGGCGCTTTGGGCTGTGCATAGTTTCCTTGCTTCATTCGCCCTCTGCGTTCTACCAATATAATTCTGATTTTAATTTGATTGCTATTCCGATTTTAATTTTAACTGTGCTGCATCGCCTGCCTGCAGCATTGTAAAATTATTGTGTTTTTAAAATTATTTACATTTTTTGCTCTAAACAGCACTGACATTATATAAGTATTTTTAAGTTAGACCCAAAAATTAGATTTTTATGTTTGATCACACAAATAAAAGAATTTTCCAACTAAATAGCTAATGATTTAATTAATGGCAGACCTACAGTGATAAAACCTACAAATTGTTATGTTTTTGAACATGTCCAACTAGAATAAACGTGAAAAAGGTGGTAATTGAGCTGGGATTTGAACGTGGAACCTTTGAATTGTTAGCTAACTAATAAAAATTTAGTTTATTATTCTTGTATCAGTGAATTAACACTTAGAAATACTGAAAGTATGGTTGGGCTATTAGGATTGTACTGGAGCCTGTCTTGATCACCTGAGTAGTTTAGATATCTGTCAGTGACTCATTGAGCTGGTTCAAATCCAGGGTCAGTTCCGATTTTTTTTTACATTTTTGGCTATGTTTATACTCAAAAACTTTAAAAACTAAGTAAATTTTTCGTGCGTTCAGTAAATATTTCAGGATCCTTTTCTCATATAATTAAGTTGTTCCTCCTCAGCCCAGATCATTATACCGACCTTCAAAGACAGGAACTGCCATCTAGTAATTGAATTCCGTCTCATGCACACATCGTCTCCAGCAGATACTTAACGGCTTTTCATTTTCTGATTTATATAAAGTACTATTTCTAATAACCGCTCATATAATTATTACATGGAGCACTTTATCTACGGATAACTAGACAAGATCTGGGAGATAACATGATTGTAATCTCGTGAGTAAAGTCACAATGTGTGACGGAAAATGTGACGTTTATGCCACGCCAGGAGTGCTATAAAGGCACGCGTGTGTGTAAGGCAAGAGGATTCTATATACACTTCAATTTTCCTAATGGAAAATTTTATTTCTCCGATTAAAAGCGTTGTCGTTGAATTGTCTCAAACATATTTTGCTGTCATAGTATTTGTGGTCACATGTCCAAGCTCAGAAACTTTAAAATTCCGATATATCATATGTTCCTATTGAGCGTGAGCCTTGATAATTTGAGTAGATACTTGCATGATCTCTCCATCATGAAAAACTGGAAAACACTTTCCTTCATCATGATTCTGACCATTTGGCAAGACTAAATTGAAGTCACATAAGTCACATTAGTATTAAGGAGATAACGAGGCACTTAATGTATTAAGAACTAGATAACAATGGCCGAGAAGAACAGAGAGAGTGGTATCGGTGTTTGCTTGGCTGCGATGGAGCACCACTTGATAATAGCCTAACTGATAAATGGATAGGTGACTTTTTGGGAAATTCTAGGCGGTTTCATCTGCCTTACGGTTTTTGGCTATTTCTCTTTTTGCGGGTGGTTTATACACATCCATAGTGGCTAAGACAACTCTGCTGCGTTAGAGCTTAGAGGATTGTTCTTGAAGCTAGACTCTGACCCACAACTCACAACAGTTAAACATTAATAATAAGTCCTACTGTCGAGTACAGGATTCCTACATGAAAGAAAGAAATACGAGGACAAGGAGTAAATCATTACTTGAGAGTTGCCTAAGAGTGCTTTTGGCGTTACTTCTTACCTCCTGGTTTTAGGACAGACAATACATTGTTAGTAGTAAAGGGTGGTTATATACAGAGCTATAATGTGTCATGTAGTCATTGCTTTCTTCTTGTGTGTTTTTTATTTAAACGACTTAGGATATTTTGCTCCTATGTGGCATATTATAGGTGGTTTCTGAAAACTGAACAACTTCTCAAGTTACTTTGCCTTACAAGCTACTGACAAAGGCGGGGCTTCTTAGAGCTACTTGACCAATCATGTTTCAGTACGCGGGCTTCGTTTCACCAATGCGGCATTACATTGCTCGCTTCACAGCTTTCAGTTCTGCAATATTTGCCGCTACATTATTACAATTATTAGACTCGCTAAGAAAATAATTGTCTTGAAAGCTAGAATCTTTCCTACAATACTTGCAGCACGTCTAGTTTAGATAAGCTAGCGCAAATTTAAGCTTGAGGCAGGAGCTTAGAGATTTTACTTAGCCAAGGCAAACAAGGCCTTCGTGACGAGTTGTATTAAAGAACTTAACTCGGTAGGTGCTAGGAAAGCATTGATTAATAAAGCATAATGGCGTACGATATTTGTTTTTCGTCTCTGTGACGACAAAATGGCCGCCGTGCACGTGCAAGTCATTATTATGATTGAGAAATAACAGAGCCGTAAAGCACGTATGAAGCCATAGCGTGGTTTCCAGAACAATTTGCGCCAACAGTTTATATGCTAAGTTGCGATGGCTGACTGATATAAAGTTAGAAGCTTTTGGGAGTGCAGTCGCTAATTGCGATAGGCTGTTTAATTGCGCCTTAGCCATTAGGCGTAAATTAAATGATTGTTAATTTACATCGGTTTCCGCCTAGCGTGCAGAAAGCAATACGAGATGATTCATCTTACACAAGTTAATAAATAAATAGTTGTAAAAACACATTGTCATGCGCCAGCAGCATGTTGATAGATTAAAAACGCCAGTGCCTTTTTACGTTAGATTCTATATTAATACACGTACTGGGAATCATGAAAATTCCTTTTCGTTATTAACACAAAAGAATCTGTTTCTCTGCGCAATAGCTATGAAAGGAGTTACAATTACTTTACGATACCACTTATATCGATCTCTTATAAAAACTCACATGGGTTTCGTTTTTACGCATGTTTTCGTGCGTTAAGATACCCCATTTATTTCAAGTCACGAAGAGCTCATAAAGTCTGTGCTGGAAGGAACGTCCAAACATTGAATTGTAAAAAAGTAAGATGTTTGTTAATTTTTTTCAACTTAGATAAAAGTAGCAAAATTTTGCGTTTCTCATCTATCTAAGCATTCCCTTGAAACACGCACGGTATCGGGGTAATAAATGCATAGCCCTGTGGCCAATTCAAAAATAAACTAGTATTTTCGGTAAAGTAAATTAAATTAAAGTAAAAAAGAATGGCGTTATAAATCATTTCGTCGCTTTACTTTACAGGGCACTGCCCTGCACAGTATTCTAAATATTTAAAACTCTGAAGAAAAAAACAAGTGTACATTTCACTTGTAACTTCTGCTGCTCATATTGTTACCTTTGACCTGACACAACATTAACTCTACAGGTTTGATTAATGAAGCGTACCTTTACTTAAATCGCTTCCTCTTGATGAGTTACTAATAATTGCCTATCTTGCTGTGATTTCCTAATAAACAGCTCAAGTATTGTTAAGTGTTGTGTTCATCGTCTTGAAGTGGGTCCCAAAATTTGTTCCTCTTTTTTTATATTTAGGGTCTGAATGATTATTTGTTTGTGGTGCTCAAGTGTGTAACGTACAGTATATTTTCACTGGAATATTCTTGACCTGAAGAAAGAGTAGACATATAACGATGCAGTTACCTTAAAATAATTAAATGTGGGGTTCTCGGATATAGATCGTTTAGTACCATGCCAAAGGGTTAAAGGTTACAAGTTATGATTTAGTACATGCTGTTCTACTAAGGATAAAAGTTATTATGTAGTAGAAGGTTTATGTCGCAAGGTGGACTTTTAGCATTGAAAACACTGTACATTTTGTGTTTAGTTAAAAGGCAGTAAATACTAAGCGGTCCCAATGTACTATACAACAACGAAGTTCAGGTTTTAATAATAAAATTATTTAGTTAGCTACAGGTAAGCCAAAGTTATAGATACAGTTAATATTAACAGAACAGATTCTTTAAAGGACAAGAAAAGGGGTGCCTGAAGTAGGTTTCAGAAAAATCGCCTTAAAAAATTATATTACTTATAGCAATTTTATGAGTATATTGTACTCGCATTAAAATGTATTTTTGTTTGTTTTGATTTTAAATCTCCCTCAATACTGTTCCAACCGCGCCATTACATGACGTCATACACGCACAACGTAAATCAGGGGAAGAAAAGGAAATGTTAAACTATGACCCAAGAAACTTTCCACGCAAAATTATGTTACTTAGCATTTCGCTTACCTGCTTGAAAGACTTGTGTAACTAGAAAAGAAAATTATTAATTAATTAAAATGCTTTCACCAATTGGTAAAATGTGGCCGACTCACCCTCCGGGATGCGCCACTCACTAACCAGAAACGTATTTTCAATCTTAATGACAAGATACAGAAATTTAAAATTTTACTTAGTTAGTAACATGCGTGTTACGAATACTCTGATTATTTTTTCAAATTTTACACAATGTTATCTAAACTTGTTTCAAATGACTTATCGTAAAATGGCTGCATTTAACGGTAATCGCGAGAGTTTAAATTTACAGATTTTATGCAGCGTTACTGGTGATTGAAGTCCTGTATGTAAAAAGGCAGTACGTAAATGATATAAAATTGCAAGACGAATTTTTTAAGCTTTATGTAAGTGGAGGGTTTTCCTGTGCTTTAACGACAAAATATTACTAAGTAATTGGAGGTGAAAAGTCGCAGATTATGGATTCAGTGCACTATGTGGTAACATGAAGAAGGTTGAGTAACGGAAGGTCAAAAATTCCCTAATTATATTATATCAAAGAAGTTCTTATGCCAAGATTTTGCATAAGCCAGTGGAGCTCATAATTATTTAGGTGAGAAAAATCTTCAAGTACGGATCTTCAGTTTTTTCATAATGGTAGAAGTTGGTTATTTGACGGTTGGCCGCAAGTGAAACGATCATATCAGAGCACACTTTTTAGTAAACGTCGAAGCTCACCGTCATTTTATCAATTTATTCTGTAACTAATTAGCAAAATCACTGGTCTGTAGGGTCTTGCTTTTGTTACGTGGTCATTACCATAAGGTGAAATTTGTTAAATGTGTAATATTTAGGGCCTGTATCCTGTAATCATGTCTTAAATTAAGTAATGTTATCGTTTTAAATGAAAAACTTATGGTTAATCGCAGCACCAATATATTGATTGTATCGAATTTCGTTTTTATGGGCTGCTTAGATGTCTCGTGCTTTCAGTACGCAAACATTCGTGGAGGATTTTTCAACTTTACTTTGTTATTTTTTAACACCAAGTCCATACAGTTATTGCCTTTTCAGAAGTCTAAGGTTTATAACTATTTCTTAGAAAATAAATTACCGCAAGTAGGGCATAATGTGAACTTTTAAGATAGGGACAAAATTTGCGTTACATATGTTGTATTGTAATGCATGGTAGTTTCCATTGAGAAGCATGTTTTAACGAATTACGTGTACATGTGTACAAAATGAGTGTGTAACTTCACTTGAAAAACGAAGACGCGGGTAATCAGTATATCCAATTGTAATGCAGAAATTATAATAAGTTTTTTTGTGTTTTCAGCAGTTGGCTCATTATTTCGTACGAAGAGATCTCACTTAATGAAGGCAAAATATTAGTTAATGACAGCACCTTTTTACTTTTCTTTAAGAATTACCGTTACTGACCTTTGACCTCAGTGTAGAAACCAGACATATTTCATTAAAGTTGGTAAATGCGTGTATACATGTTAACTTTTCCATTCACTATAGGTTTCTTAAACATTTTGGAACACTGCAACTCAACGTCAGTGCACAGCTACTTATTTTGAATAGTAGTGCCGATACCTGAATCTAGTCCATTATCAATGATGATTATATTTTAAGATGACACATTAACGTGGCAGAAGTGACTTATGGTTATGTGCTGAATACATTCTCCATCGACGAGTGAAATATCTGGAAGCAATATCGCACGTAAAACTAAAAATAGGTGAATTGCTTTTATTGGTACTATTAATATGGTTGGTATCCATTAACAAGTTGTCTTCGCTGATCTCTGACCTTCGCAGAAGCCAAAGAAGTGAAGTAATAAAACGACGTGTGAAAACTTGTGTGGAAACATATTGTACTTCTATCAAAAAGTCGCAGAGTCAATACATTGAATCTTTGAAACCTTGTATTTTGTATTTTGAAGAAGGTAGCTTAG
Source organism: Tubiluchus corallicola (assembly GCA_030141605.1). Classification (NCBI taxonomy): domain Eukaryota; kingdom Metazoa; phylum Priapulida; class Priapulimorpha; order Priapulimorphida; family Tubiluchidae; genus Tubiluchus; species Tubiluchus corallicola. The sequence goes on from JAQGDQ010000114.1 coordinate 469,702, forward strand.
GTAATTTTGAAATATCGTAATCCTTAAATTATAAAGCCATTGCACTTTTCATTAACATTATAGCTTGACTTTGTACTTGTGTTGACGTCGTGCAGTTCTGCAGTCAGAATATATACTGTATGACCTTTGACCTTGAGACGAAAAACTGAGTAATGTGATTACTAAAGACACTTTCGTCCGTTATGAAATAAAGCGTGTCGTTAATCCGTGTGATATAGTCACTAATCCCTTCTAGTAGCCTATTATGAACTAGAACTTGTGGTAAATTAAATTAGCACTTGTATTTAGTCTTTTGCACTCGTACATATATAATGCCTGATGGTCTATTAGTATAGCACAGAAAAATGCACACACTGAAAAGTGGGCCTTGTAAAAAATATGTAGCACTTGACATCATGAGTTAATGTAACTACCAATGTCAAAGGTGAAAGGCAACGTAAAGACTAACATATAGTGACCAGGATGTTAGAAAACCAAAAATATAATTCCAGTATATTATAACTGCATGACCTTTGACACTTTTTATCCAGAACATTTTATGTAAGACAGTTCATAAAAGTAACTGTTTGCCTACGAGTTCGGCAAATTCTTCTACAACTTTTTTTAAAAATACTTGGTACTAGTAACTAGTGGGAAGCTAAAATATGGCTAATAATAGGTATGCTACCAAAAGTCTCTGCAATTGCATTGATACTTTACAGATTTCTGATAGTTTTGTAATTAGCCTTTGGCCTTTGACCTTACCAGCAAACTCAAGTTTAGAAAACTAACTAGCTGTTTTGGAATAAAAGTATAAAGGATGTAAATGAAAATAGATACGAAACTATTAACTTTCACTTTAGTGCCGCCAAAGAGTAGAGCCTTTCAGGTAGAGCTTCATTTTTCACTTATTTTGTATACAATTGGATAATTTGCAAGACAGAATCTAACATTCAGTGCAGGGCCTACTATATTTAACACTGATATTCCAGGTGTAACGGGAATTTAGCTCAATGAAACTGCCTAGAGTTATTACTGCCACCCTTCCATTCACTGGCCAAGCTTGGCATTTTTAACTTTGCCGATAAAAATCACGCAAGTGACCACTCTGAAAATAATCTCACGTCAGATTATGTTACATCAACATTTAGCTCCTAATTATAGGTGTTCTAGTAGCAGACGACCTTTGACCTTTACCGCTTCTTAATTTCACGAAATAATATTGAACCTAGATGTAGAGATAATTGAATCAAAATGACAATGATAGATCAGCCGTCAAAGAGTGAAGATATGCAGGTAGCTTTATTGTTGCACACTTTGCGTCAAGTTTTGGTGTCAGTAAAAGCCAGCATGTAAGTTTTTCAAGATTGTGATAATATACACCAGAATTTGCACGTTGCATATATATATATATATATGTATATATGTATATTCTTAATATATGTCTGATATGTATCTGTTACACAATATTACAATTAACAGTTCGCTTAATGTAAGTTCTGCGTTGTGCTTTTCCATGCTATTACCTGCTTACTTTTTATCAGTTTCTTAAATGTTCGAAAAGCAAATTATTATCAGCTACATTAATTTTATTAAAAAGAATTTCACAAATATGGTAGCAGCCCCATTTCTGCTGACCGATAAACCCAACTGATTAGTGTACCATGTAGAAGAGTGTGCGTTGATTCTTATTGGCTACTGCGGTCAAATCTACAAGTGTTTGTGGGCGGACCATCACAATTTTCTTCATTTTACTCCTCCCACACATTTTTCAAAGTACAGGAGCTGTAACTGGTATAATTTTAAATTTAAATTTTTGCCTTTTACATTAGCAGCTGTTTAAGGATATAGATTCTTCTAAATTATTGTAATAAATCGAAATTACTTGACTACGCGGTTTTATTCGTGTGTGTCAGCACGTATAGAGTACCAGTACACCTCACGCTGCCATGTGTTGATATCAGCACCTCAATTTTTTAATGCAGTGCCAGTATGTGAATCCGAAATGCTTACTAGTTAATAACTTTTCTACCAATTGAATTTTTTCATATTATTATATTAGCCAAATTTGTTTTGTTGGTTACACAAACATTTAGGAATATAAGAAATTATTTTAGAAGAAATATAAAAAAATATTTTTACTTTCAATAATAAGATATTTTCAAATTTGGCGCAGTATACTGTAACAATACCGTATTATATAATATTTAACTGATTTAGTTAACAGTAAATACGAAACGTGAATTCATCACTGTTTCTTTCGTTATTTTTTTAGCGTTTCTATTTACTTATAGCAGGAAAATGTTATAGCCCATGTCCCTTTGTTTAAACAACTAAAATGTTCGTATATATATTTAAACAACACAGACACTTTTAGAATTAAATTCAAGTTTTGTCTGTTAGAAGTAATTAGCTAATTATCTTGGAAGTGTTAAGTAACATGATTTCACACTTTATAAGTTTGATTATTTTTAAACTTGATCATCACTGCCTCGCCGAATCTCATTATTGTTTTAAGTTATTCTCTCTGTGACATTTTCGATTACATCAGAGTTGCTTGGAGAGTCGCACTATTGTTGTTTGAACAGTACAGTCTATGACTGCAACATTTGCTCTGTGCTATACATGTCACTTATTGCCAAACAGCACATAAATGAATGTGGCGGATATTAGGAACCGATGTTAGGACTCTAACGTCATTATTATTACCGTATAATCCTAATTATTATGACACCTTTGGCTAAACGAGAACTGCTGCTTTTTTGCGCTGCACCAATAATCTAAAAATAGATCTGATACTTTTATCATAATTGCGAGTTTAATAAGTGCTATTTGAGCTTTAGATAGGCAGTCATAGGTTTTAATCTTATACCGCTTTAAAAAACCTTATGAGTCTGAGCACGTTTCATTGACTTGTGCTGATGTTTGCTAGTACTATAACGTCTCTAATAATAATAAAAATAATAATAATAATAATAATAATAATAATAATAATAATAATAATAATAATAAAAAATAATAATAATAATAATAATAATAATAATAATAATAATAAAAGTAATAATAATAATAATAATAATAATAATAATAATAATAACACCAACAATAATAATAATAATAGTAATAATAATGACCGTGGTAGCGGTAGTAGTAGTGGTACCCCACCCACATCTATTTTACAGTTAGTAGTAGACCCAGCTAAAGAGGCTATTTTTTGTACACTTCGCCCAGCTATTGTTATATACTTCGTTTCACTGCAAGTCGGAATCCGACTTACACTGAAGCGAAGTGTGTAAAAAATACTACTAACAGGTTTTTTAATTAGGTATTAAGTTAAATGTATACTATAGGCTTCAATAAGGCATTGACGTAAAGAGTAAAACGGTGGAGTTACGTGAAGCCACGCGACCGATAAATTGCTTTCTTATTCTGAAGAATTGAATTGCAAGAAGCGGGTCATTATTGTTGTACAACCTTTCCTGTTGTTTGGAAATAGAGATTGACGACATTTACTAACCTTTTATCACAGGTATCAGCGATTATTATAAGATGTGAAGTGAAATGCGCAAATTACTTGATTACCCGACGAACTGGTGATTAAATCCAAGTTTATCTGTTGACTTTAATTTTCTAACAATTGATTTTTCTTCAGGTGCTCCTGATCCCATATCCCTAAGGAAAACAGTCATGACAAACCTTACTAATTATGAATAATTGGTTGAAACGATTTATAACCAGTCTTACAGAAATACCTGATGAACTTTACCCGTACAGTTGCATGACTCATGCTCCCGCAAATTACAAAATTAGCGTCTCTCTTGTCTTTGCTAAAATTAACTGGAAATTACAAGTGTAAGATGGACGTGTAACAGGTTTAGATTCCACTTCGCTGATGCTGATAATACCTGAGATTTGATCAACTATCAGGTCTGAAACAATACTTTCTGTATATCAAATAAACAATGGCTTGGTGTGATGAAGGGGGTCATGTACCCGTTGTCGTTGGTACTTTTTACAGCCACTTCCTTTTCGCGCAGAAATTATTACTGTTAGAAGTGTAATTAACTATACTAGCCGGTGTTTGCTCAAGCAAGGTAGGTTATTCACTTAAATCTTATTGGTAATAGTGTTAAGTCAATAATTCCCGTTCCGAAGACAGAAATAAAAACGCCGCTGCAGCCATTTTTGAAAACAATACAAATAACCATTGGCGAAACTTTGAACGGGGGCAATTTGTTCGACAAGCAAACTTATATTGTAGCAGAAAATCAACGAAAGTGGAAGACTCTGAGAATCACGTCTAATATAGCGCGCGTCAGAAGAAGATTAATTTTTAACCCTTGGCGCGAAGCAATTTCATTTTCATTTGGCAGATCAACGCTTAGTGTAAGCCTTCTTAGACGGCAGATTGCACTAATTATTATTGATGAGAATCATTAATACCGGCTCGTTCAAGGCGTAGCAACTGTAGCTATTAATCTACTCTGAGATGTCTTTTTAAGAATGCCGCGCCTGTGACAGTTAAAATTGGTGGCACCTGGCAATGATTTACAGCTAGGGTAGCTGTCCTCTCATCTCCCCGATCGTACAATTGACCCTCTGTTTGTTAGCAGCTACGGTGAGCTACCCATATATAGACTGTTTAATTGGAGGTTTTGCAAGCTCTTGTCCGGCTGCTATTTGTATTATTACGAGTTATTTGTATTGAAAACTGCAGTATAAAGCGAGTTGAAATGGCCATATTTTACACAAAAAGCCACGCGTCATTACAGTAAAATGGGAGAAACTGTTTTTGTTTATTGTACAAATTCCCCATCTCGCAGAGAATAGACTTATAGGATCATTAGAACTGCGCATTTTCAAGACATCGCAAAATATTTAAAGTTTGAAAAATGTTTGTACAGAGAGCGAATAATAGTTAAAACTCACAGAAGTCTGTCTATGGCAAATAAAAGTATGTTATGAAGCGGACCTTGTTATGGAGTAGCCTTAATTAATAATTATATAAATTTCGTTACATTGATTCAGGCCCAGGGCAATTATTTTTAACGATAAGTAAGTTGACAATATGTGTGCGGTATATTAATTCAGTAAGATTTTCAATAGATGGAGGTTGGTGTTGCACACACTTTAGTATGGTAATTTGTACAAATCTTCTAACGCCAGCTGTTGACAAGAAAGAAAATCATCATAAGCTGCTGGATATATCTATTAGTTTTACTAAGTATTGTTGTACTATAGCGAGATGAGCATTTCTGTAGAATGTTTGGCTTTATTGTTATTTTTCCTTGACCTGTTTTTACTCGGTAACTCTTACACCGATGCACCTACGGAAAGCGAAGCTCATGTTCTTCTATGTACGCTACCCCAGCAGTGCCATCCTGAAAATGTACTTTCCTGACATTCAGTTCAACCGCAGCAATACGGCTCAACTCGTCAAATGGTTCAGCAATTTCAGGTAGGCTTTTTTGCCGTTATAATTGTTCAAAATCTCTCTGTTCTGCCCTTACAAGCGAGCAAGATAAGTTGATAAAGCGCTTATAACTATTGAAGCACAACTTTGCAACAATTAACTTACCTGAAAAGGAGCAAAGCCTGCTGCAACACAAAGGGCGTTCACTTGCACCTGTCCAGGGTTACAAAGACCTTTGCCTGATTTTGTAGCCAAGAGGATATGATTCATAAATTTTTAATATCTAGTCTAGGTGATATTTCGCTTGTTGTACTTAGTGTGTTGTTTTGGTCTATTATAAGGGATTAGTATTAACCAATGTAGTCTGTTGTGGTTGAGGAAGTACCTTATATTGTAAGCGTAATGGCAACTTTCAGTGATTTACAGTTTGAAGGACTGGTCATTTTTTAATCATAGTGTTGATACATGTAACAATGTACATGATTTGTAAGCTTTTTCACCTGAATTTCTACTTAGGACAAAGATATTAATTAATTTTATAATAAACTGTCAAGCTATTTCTTCAGAGTTTATTTTGTAATTAAAATATTTGGATAGCAGATATAGTTGCTCGAAATTTTACTTGCGAAATATACAGTTATTTTTATAGTTGTGTTGCACAGTTTCAATAGTGACAAAACTGAATTAGTTGATAGTAACTTTAATGAAAGAGCCACTCCGTAAATTGAGGCACCAATTTGATTCGTTATGTTCTGGTTATTTCAGTTTATTTATTCCGCCTGATTTTAAAGAAGTAACTTAATAAACATCTGTCCCTATAAGTTTTACAAATTTTCCAGAGAGTTTTTCTACATCCAAATGGAGAAATACGCCAGGCAAGCAATTAGTGAAGGCACGAAGGCCATGGATGATATAATTGTCGCCAGAGACTCAGAAATATTTCGGGTTTTAAATCTTCACTACAACCGCAATAATCATATTGAGGTATCATTAAGTTAGTTTGCTTTGTCTTGTTCAGATGTATGATTTTTGTCACTAATTGAATTTTCACTGCTTAAAACTGTTTTGCAAACATAACCATTCACATGATCTTTTCTCTTGATAATACAGTTACAAGACTCTTTGTGTATCTGTAAAACTGCGTCTGTTGATACATTGTAGCATTTTACATGTATCAAATACCACTAAGCTAGAATTATTGCATCACTATTTTCTTAATTCTTTTTACGTCACTGTCATCGATACTCTAACTGAGTTAGACAGTTGTTTTATTGGAATTTTTAACAGGCTCCAGAGAATTTCCGCAAAGTTGTGGAGATAACACTAAAGGAATTCTTCAGGTCTGTGTCAATCGGAAAAGATTCTGAACAATCATGGAAGAAACAGATCTACAAAGTAATAGCCCGCCTAGATGATAACATTCCTGAGTATTTTATGACACCAAATTTTCTAGAGCAACTCGAGTGAATAGTTCTTATTGTTGTTTGTTTAGACTTTATTTATTTTCTAATCGTCTCAGAGAATTTAGCAGTTTCAGTGAAACCAGAATTTACGTCACTTTTTCTTTTTGAACTACATAATTTTAATATCTGCTTTATACCATTGTATTGAATGTTAAATTTGAACATTGTGGAGAATACATGTTGTGCTAGTCTATACGTACCATACTACAATCATTTTTATATCAATTTAATATTTGTTCTTTTAAATATCATGGTTGGAATGCTGAATTCTGTAAAAAATGGCCTCTGTGAGTAGACACTAAGGTACAACAAGAGAATTTTGGCAATGCTTCAATTTTGATCAATTGTGTTTTCTCTAGCAATTCTGAAAGGTGTACGCTGAACTACTTGCTATTAACCAATTTCTTCTTCCCTTTATTGCTGACCTTATTATGAGATCCGATTGCATATTAACTGCTTTACCGAGAGATTTGTGTTTCATGCCTGTTATTAAAAAACCTTAGCAAAGATGCAGGCCTACTTTTAGCTTTATTGATATTATTTTATGCATTTAATAGAAATACGATCTCGATTATCATAATGTGTAATACCAAAGTGACCAACAATGCCAAAGATTATGCTGGTTTCATTGTAGCTGGTCTTGCTACATTTGTGAAGTCCTCTACTGGAGAACTTTTATTATTTATTCAATTAATACAATTTATACAATTAGATAAGTAACGTAATGGACTAAAGAATTGAACAGCATCAGTATAAACTTCCAGTAGTTTCAAAGGTTTTATTAACTCCATGGTCTAGCTTGAGCAATACTGTAAATGTATTAAACTTCAGGATTAAATTTCAGACATTTTGAATTAATTTTTGGAATGTACTAGTATTGCCTTTAAGACTAAATTAAATTGCATTACTGAAATGTATTGTACTATTTACTTGCGTACTAAATTAAATAGTAATAAACTTAGTTTAAGCAATTTGTGTTAAATTAAATGCCCTTGCAGTATGTCCAATTATTCACACTGTAGAAACACTTGGTAACTTTTAGTTTGTTATCTATTGAATTATTAGTAGTGGTAAACTAATACCGTCTACTGTCAGCCTAACAATGAAATATTAAGTAATAATACGAGTATTAGGTTAAACATAGAAGTAACATCAGTAGGTGCTTGTCTGTCGTACAAGAGTATAACTAATGTAGCATTAATTTTTGAGACGGCATTTAAAATTGGTTAACTTTATATTTTTTGATACTTGTACTGTAATACGATTTTATTGTGATTGATATCCTTGCTTAAAACTCTGTGTGCTTATTAGAGTGTATTTCCTGTCTATTTTTTCAACAGTTTAAATCTGTAACTTGCTATTTGTTTTTGTCAAGCCGCCTTCCCATACGTGTGTGAGTATTTTATTTTACTCCCATTAAAGTTCCTGCATTATTGTTCTGAATAAAATGGTGTCTTGGTTATACTGTTCATTTTACCATTCCTTACCAATATTTATAAATCTAATAATGTTTTGTTAAGCTTCTGTGAAGTTACACGATATTTACCAAATCTTATTATTACTCATAAGATTAAGAAATCAATGATTTCAGCAAATGTGTATAGTATAATTATCGGTGTATTTTTCTATTTATTGGTCAGTGTGTATTTGCGTGTTTAAAGTCATATTCATCTGGTGTGCCACTTTCAGTATGAAATTGAAAAACTTGTGCTGGTGTCATAAATGACATCTATTCCATCATCTGTAATAACAAAAATTTAATCATCACATTTGGCTATAAAAACTTATGAAACTATCATGCTGATCCTAACGGGCTGCTAAATAGTTCGTTCAATATACACAGTGTTTGTTATACTTTAATACAAAAAGTCATGTATATACGTGTTTTAATGTTTTTAACTCATCTTTGCATAACTTGTTAGTGAGAAAGTAATTTACAAATGGCACTTTATTTAATCTGTGAGAGCATGCTGCTATATTCATGGAATATATTGCCTTTAAAAGTATATTTATATATCATTATCATTATTATTATTATTATTATTATCATTATTATTATAGTAATTCTTATTATATTTAACTTAAATGTAAATTGATATTGATGTACATGTACCATTTTATTCATTCCTTCAATAAACTTGTTTATTATCTCAAGTTCTATTGCTTAGAAAACCTGCGGTCTTATCCATGTTTATCTATGCATCGTGATGTCCTTGCACCTGTCATTTTTTCGAAGTAAATGAGCCTTATTAGGAAAGATACAATTTACCTGGCACAGTCACTTACTTTACTGCGCAGTTCCTGTACTCGAGTATCGCAAGACTGACTGGGCTACTAAAGGTGGCATAAAGAAAACTAAGGAAATTAACGATAATTACAGGAAGAAACTAATAGAAAGAGGAGATGTGCCTGAAGCGTAGATCCTGCTTTTTCTAATCCACTGAGATCTGTCAGGTATTAGTGTTAACTTATAACGTCCTGGGACGACGAGGTAATTATAGTATCTTAAAAGTGTCTAAGTATAACAGTGAGCATAGAAGTTTAATCTATGCATCAGTGATGTAGTAAGTTTCATTTAATGAGGTACTCCCGAAACTCGTTAAGCGTACTTGTTGAATTTTGGTAATTACAGAAAATTTGTCCATAAAGTCGATTTTAAATTATTATTGGGTGACTGATTAATTTTTGATATTATCAACATAACACATTTTTAGCCTAACTGTGTTAACGAAAAATTTAGAGGTTACAGGTATCAAAGGGTAAAGTGGCGATCTACAGGCGTACACTGTGACACTTGCTCCTGTCTGCTATTGTAATTTGAACTTACCTACGAGGCATTAATAAGCATTTTCTATGAACTAAAGCTGACTAAAATGCTTTTATTGGGAATAAATAGGTGAAGCAAAAATGTATTTCTTATGGGAGAAGAGTTATAGGTAAAGATTATGAACGTATACATCGATGTAGCTTTGTTTTATTATTGTTAGTGACAATGGGTGCAAAACCTATTAAAATTTCGTGCTTTAAAATAATGACAAAGTTGGCAGCGCCATCTGCATTGTGTCGGTGAAACAAGATAACTTCGAGGAGTCCAGGCGCTGGCAACGTGTGTCAGTTCATCCGTTCTTCATCTGTCTAATTGGGAGTTAAATTCAAAATAGCGTTACTGATTATCAAGGGAAGATGAATAGACGAAAATTTGTGCGACAGGTGTAATGGTAAAGCGTATCATCGCTTGCTGCAGCCTCCAATATCGAACTTGGCAAGTCCGTCCCAGAGGAAGTGCTAAACTAGCCATTCAAAAAACATTACGCTTGCTTGCAAAATATTATTTCGCAAACGAGGTTATTCTAATTTTGCACTAAGCTACTAACAAATTACGAGCTGAGAAACGCAATATGTTTACATTTTTTTCTGAAAAAAATTAAAGGAATATGTTTAAACTGATTAAAAACTATTTGCGAGTAGATCTATAATCCTAGGCTCCTAGCCTACACAAAGGAAATAATTGTAAACCTGTGAGGACGTATTAGTTTATTATTTGCAACCTGTTTCATTTACTTCCTGGAGAGTTTTAACTTCGCAGTTAATAGACTGTATCGGGGTGTCTCAAAAATTCCTGATTTTTTTTAAACTATTAATATAGTAAAATTTTACAAGCGGAAAAGGATGACAGTTTGGTTGATTCACAAGAATTTCCATACCGTCAAATTTGTTCAGTAAGTCAAATGCGACGATTTTATACTTACATATTACCTCATTTCTAAGCAATAATAGTTATTACAGCCATGCAGCGATTTTACACCTGTTCTAGAATCAGTATGGTACCAGAAGAAAACGGCCCAAAAATTTAAATATACACTAAAAAAATTTCAACTACTAAGTACGAGTTTACCACAAGATAAAATGTCGATTGAATTAAGCGAGACATTTCTGACAGTGAAACAGTGTGTATTTAACAGCTAAGAGGCAACTCACTAGCCGGCTAGAAAGCCCGACCTTTAACGTCAATATTGTAATGTAATAATAAACACACCGTCACAAACACTTTTATTTCAACAAAATAATCTTTCTTCATTTATAATAAACACACCGTCACAAACTTTTATTTCAACAAAATAATCTTTCTTCATTTATAATAAACACACCGTCACAAACACTTTTATTTCAACAAAATAATCTTTCTTCATTTATACCGACATTAATTATAATCCCTACAAAAGAAATGTTAGATTGAAAGTAAAATCTGGCATTTGTGTGTGCTAACTTTTTTTATTTCTTGGTCAAAATTAATAAAAATATAATTATCATGTCTGTGTTGCCATGAATGACTGATGGACTGTCTGGCTGATTTGATATGACTGATTTTATTTTAATATTTTAATCCAAACTTTACTATGTTCATATAAATATAAACATCACAAACTAATAAAAATACAATAAATTATGTCGAACGACAGTAACGCAAATAACAATAAACTATATAACAAATTTCGCCACTGGCGTCTAATTTCAGAAGTAACGATTTTTACGCCACTGACAGACAAATGAATGAATGGAAACTTAAAGTTGGATCATAAAATATGTAAAACATAACCGCGTTAGCTTTTGATCGAGTATTATATTAAAGTTGCTACTTAAGCGGCATACATTAAATTTAGGAATGAGCAAAAACGATAATACCTAATGGCATAATCTTGAATAGGTGTGCATACTTGAGAAGTCTGATAAAAGTGTAGCATAGTAATTTAGCAACTGTTTTGAGATGCATTATCCTTAAGTCTTTCCTACTCTTTTATTCTTGATTTTCAGACACTATCTGCATGGGACCTGCAACTGATATTAAATGAGACCGGGCGTCACATGTGATTAGTCCTAGCATGCAATATTACATTAAAGGTGGGCATTAGGGTAACGAGATAAGAAATATATTGCTTCTGAGCACTTAGTATGTTGCGTAACTATAGTCATCTAATTCTTCACTTTCCGTGACTTCGATTAGCACAGGTTTTCGACTTAGTAGTCCTAATCTGAACTGTAAAAGATCTACAGAGGCATAATAAGCCCATGAAATATTGATTTTAAATTATTTATTTTTGCGGCTTAACAAAATTTCCCAGAATGTATCTTAAGTACGAGTCTAGTTGTAGCCTATTCACACTGAAATTGCACTACAAACTATTCTTCTAGAGCCACCTGTAGAAATAATGTCTTTCATCTCAGTTAAAGGGCAATGTGTTCAAACAATTTAAGTTTCTAAATGGCTAAAACTAACCATGTAGAAACGAAAAGAAATATCTAAAAAGGTATTTGTAAAATATTTTATATCCAAGTGGTTTTTGACCACCGAACTTCAAATGCTCAACAAACTTAATGTTAGTCGTTTGGCTCTGAAGCTAATGGAAATTTTGAAAAACAAAAATAAACTCGGCATTCCCACAGTTTCTAGGTTTGCATTGGTTTAATATCAAAATTTTATAGTGAATCAGAAAATGGTGAATGTACCCTAATCTCATTTACACGTGAATCACACAAGAATCGTGTTACTAGCTGCTTTCCTTAAATAGTTTGCCGTTTGCGGCTTCCAGTACTCGGCGTCTAATAATAGTGGCGCGGGGCGGCGTACGTCAGACTACATCATTTGCGAGAATATTAACAGTTCAACAGCACTAACTGATAAACAATTAAATAGTAATATAAGAAGCAAAACTATCCCACCTAAATATAGACGTCGTTGTTTAACTTATAAAAAATGTACTGATTGTTGAACTTAGCTGAAGAAAATGAATCGTTCACTACTTGGCTCTCTCTATGGCTTCAACCATTCCTTAGCAGGGTTGTTTATGATAGTGGTGTGAACAAGTGTCGAGGAGGTTGTAGCAACGGAAAACACATGTTTAGATGACCTATAGATAATCTGGAATGACAACCTTTAAATACGACGTTGGATTTGTAAAGTTTGGTTTCATGTGACACAATTCAGTACCCACTTGTATCGCCAAAAGAAACTCTAGTGCACCCGTTATTGTTTGTTTTTGCAAACAAAATGAGAACACCATGCTGCACACCTTTTCCTGTAGCTTCATGGACTGACACAGATCAGGCGCTTAGGAAAGATCTTATTATAATTTTCATTTATCGACAAAATATTATTTACACGTACAGACAAAAAACCGTAGTTTTGTTAATTTGAACCAACCCCTTCTCATGAATGGATACGTGCATATTTTTGCACCAGCAGCTGCCTAACTATTTGGAAGAAGCCTCATTTCTGGCTGGCCAGAATGTAAATAGTGTACAGTCTCCTCAGCTGACTGGGCTGCTCACATAGCAAGTGTGGCTCTATAGATTTGGATATTTGTTTTCAGTGGAACAATTTTGGTGTTTGTGCCTTCGGCTTCACGTATGTGTTTTATTGATACATGACTCACCTTTGTAATGATCACAAGTGAACTATCTTCTCCTGTTTTTGTAATGGCGAACAGTGAGAACTATAATTCATTCACACTTGAAACTTTCTAAATCAATCGACTTTATTATTTTGTACCAAATTTTACTTTTATTATTACAACATTCTTGTGTAGTTGCATTAAATTAAAAATTGGCCAGTGGTTACTGTCACTGCTTATACGGCATCGGTTTCTTTTCTAACTTTTTACTTATTACTTTGAACTCAGTACTCGACACTTTCTTATCTAAGAATAGCAGTAGTCGTGGCTGCTTTAACAGACCTATAACTAATTTTTCTATGTGTAGTTATAAACGGTCGCTCGACGTTCAAATCTCAACTTAGTCAGTTAGTTACTCAAGTTTTTTCTCAAAAAGAAACTAGAACTAAATTACATGGAAGTAACAATGCCGACATAGAACTGAAAGCAAGTACAGTGTTCCGGCTCGAAATTATCACAATATCAGGGTACCTGACAATCTGAAAAGTTCAGTAGTTTGAAAATCTCCATGGACCACTGCGTTGACGGGTTCTATTGTTCCAAGTTTTTAAACTAACATTCCGTCATAACAAACGTTTGATGTTTGTCCGCCCAGACCTTGTCTGTCTTCAAGGTAACCGGGTAAATTCAAAAACGTTATAGGTACATTAGAATAAAATACATCGGCATTCTTACTTGCTTTCCAGCTCTTGTTTTTGTTTTGGAACAAATGGTCCTGCAACTTTATATAACAGCTCAGTGTGGTCCTTTTGCGGCTAATCAATTGTAGAAGCAAGAGTCTTTCGGGAACAGCTTACTCTGCGAGACTACCTAACTACCATATGCAGTAACTTGCTTCAGGTTTCTTGACTTTTTAAATGTGATTTCTGACACCTTATGTGTGTGTGTTTTAACTAATACATTATATACTATATTTTATATATTTAATATTTTATATATAAGCATATAATATGAATATATAAGCAGTAAATGAAAAAAATATCGCAGGCAGTGAGGTGGCTGTCAGCACAATTACTAATTTTTTGCATTCTAAATTTATGTAAATGGTCTGGGAATAGCAGCTATTCCTTTGCCATTATAAAATTTGCAAGTATCATTGCGCTTACTCGTAGTTTGAGTTTTAGCATTATTTGCGCGAAGCCATGATCTTTCCGCCTTAATATCTGACCTCATGCTGAAGCCGGCGGAGAATTCTAAGATCACTGCATTCATTTTCCGAGTTTCGGTCATACATCCCATATTTACATTATGGTGTTTGATGTATATTTGTTTTGGTTTCAACTTTCATTTTTCTCGGTTACATTACACTCCGTCTATAATGAATAAATTGGATGACAGTATACAGCTGCCTAGATGTAATAAGGCGGACTAACCGTCTCCTATGATATTTGCCAATTGAATTACATTTTTTTAAAGTTTCTGTACGAATTTTTTTACTGAATAACTTATATAATTTTTAATAAATAATTTATAAGCCAGAAACCACAAGGTTGTTAGACCTACAATTCTGGTTGACCTACAGTTTTTCAGAAATTTTTCAGTAGCTCCTGCTTTCGAAATTCGACTGTTGGTCAATAAAGTTTCACGACTAATTTAACTGAATTATCAGGGCAGAATTAAACATTTCGCTTGCCTGTTTTTTGAGTGAGGTGCTAAAATAGAAACGTGAAGCAATGTTTCTAAAAGCATTGTTTTTTACCAGTTTGTACTGATCTAGGATATAGGTCTAGCTAGAAGTTGCTCATAAATTTTCGCAGCAATAAATAAATATAAAAACCACCTACATTGACATTTCACACAACAGAAATTTATACAATTAAACTATGCATAACCATAACTAAACTACAAACTGTCTACACTATGAGAAGCCTGTTTATGCAATTATTGATAAAAGCTAAAGCACATTGCGTCGCAGGAGCTTTAATCATTCGGCACTTCGTAACCTAGGCCTTTAGGAACTAACACTTAGAGAGTCTCTTTGCAAATGTTTTTACTTTCTTCTTTTTTCTTTCTTTCTTACTTACTTTTTTAGATTAAAAATTAAACGTATAAAACTGTCAAATTTTATAACTATTTTGTTTAGTGTAAACTGTAAAGATTAGGAATTCAATCAGCCATGTCGATGTATATGATGTATGGTCTTCACGACATTCACACTATAAAGCCACATTTGTACCTGAGCGGAGCGAAGCCAGTCACAGCGGAGAGGATCAAAGCACTCGGCATCACTTCTGTCATTAACGTCAGTCGTGACCTTCCACGCATCAAGGTTCGCAACGTTAGATACATGCAGATAGATGTAAGTAGTTTTTAGTGTATTTCATCATTCTCAGTTTAACACCTAAAAATCTTAACTGCTGATGATTCTTTGAAGATTAATAAACTTTTAATTACAATACAGTGTATCTCAGTGTAAGTCATAAATCAGTGCGTATCATGGTATAAATTTTTTAACAAAAAATTAGATTAACTAAAACCTTTGGCAATTAACCTGGTTAAATTAGACAAATAGAGCTACTATAAGGTAAGCCTCTCTATTTTCGCTACCTTCTTCAAAGCGTATTTCTCTTAATGATTAACACGTGCATTTCCAATAATAGCAAGCATTTCTAGTTAAATGTTTGCACAACAATCTCTAACTGTTATTTTGAGTTTACGAAGGACAATTGAAGGTGCCCTTGTCTTTTTGTATAAATTTTAGCCTGTTTATAAAAAATACGGGATGTTAAGTCTCCAAAGTCCTAAACTTTCGATAGAACTCTCCCAGGGACCGGTCCAGTGGCAAATCGGATATTTTGCCTCGAGAAACTCTTTCGTAGTTCGTGACTAGTGAGGAAGGGCTTTACCTTGTTGCAAAACTGCGCGTATAACATAGAACGTAGAGAGAACATAGCGCGGTACATATGCTGTTCTGAAATTCCACGGCACTTCAGTTTATGATCGAAAGACGTCTTGTCGAGCTGACGGGCTGAGATGTTGAACCTTATTACTGACTTTAGTGCCGTCGCCACTGTAATAGGGCGTCAGTTAAAATTTAATTGAGGAGAAGTACCAAAGACCGCTTTTGATCGATGCCAACGCCTATTAGGATTGGACGAAAAGCTAAAAGGAAAATCAGAAATCAAAGTGCATACTGACGTTTAAGGCAACCCATATAAGCAAATAATTACTGACATATTACTGACTTCACCATGAAAAGTAAATATCTTCCTTTTTCTTGTACATTAAAAGAAATCTCGACCTGAACACTTGTGTGCCATTTCAAAACAACTTACAACGAAAAATAACCGGCATGATTGGTCTATCATACAAACAAATATTCTGAGTAAATCTGGCTTTCTTTGCTAAGCAAGACACTGTTAACCTGCAGTTTTCACTTACAGGTAGAAGACCATCCAGGTGAGAATCTTGAGCCTTATTTCGAGCAGTGCAACAATCAGATAGAATACGATCGATGCAGTAATGGTAAAACACTAGTCCACTGCCTGGCTGGGATCAGCAGATCTGTTTCATTAGTCATCGCCTATCTAATGAAACACGATGGTATGACCTTGGAAGACGCTTACAACTTCGTCAAGATGCGACGCCCCTGCGTGGGTCCAAACATTGGCTTCTGGCAGCAGTTGATTGACTACGAGAAGAAGCTGTTCGGAAAAAACACAATAAGATCAGTGGCTGGAAAAATTCAAACAGTCAAGGAAGCCGAGACAAAGAAGCCAAAGAACTACCTGTATTCCAAGTCTGACTGGCCAAAGTACACCAGTGATTATCCGCTGGGTAAGAGCGGATATCACTTTTCTGTGGATTCCACATACGGTAATATCGTCGCAAAAGACAAGGATCACCTGTATGCGTCAAAAAGGCGACCTGTACTCGGATATGGCAAGTATGACGTCATCTACTTAAATTCGAAAAAGTACGATGATCCATTATTTGTTAAAAGAAGTCCATATCTCAGCACTGTGGAGCTGGATGATCTAGATTACGACGACAATTATCGAATGTACTTGAGAAGAAGCCCATTAAGCTACTACTCCCCCGCTTATGAAAAGAAGTCGTCGTTGCTTACTTACAGTGCCTACAACGATCCATTTCATCTGAAAACCTATCCTTATATAACGTCCCGTGAAATATACAGTGACCCACTGTACAAGCGTCACGACCCAATTTTGCATAGTTCGAGTAGTTATTATAGAAATGAACCTGCTCTTGGTTCTTATTACTCCAGATACCCTTCGTACAGATATGGTTCTTATCATTATTAGACATTAAAGATAGACTGTTTAATAATACTTAGAATTATTATAAAACAATAATTATCTTTACTTGTAATTTAGCAAAAATGAATATGCTAAATGTTTTATTTGCTTTGTAAAACAGCGCTTGCTAATAGATAAACAGATAAATAGACTGCTCACCTAAGCAACGTGGAAGTTGAATAATCTATGCAGAGATTGGCTGCATGCAACTCGTTTTTGATGCTCTCAAAGAGCTATTGAACGACGATGAAGAAAAAGTTGCAAACTGTTTACCGATGCGCTAATTTTTCGTAGCAGACATTATTAATCAATTTTTCGTATTTTGCATAGAAGAGTCAGGCATCAAGCTGAAGCATAAAATATGCTATATAATGTCACTGAAGAAGTCTTGCACCACTGACACCACTATTGACATGTACGTAGTGCCTTTCAGCAAGATAGTGCATTGATTTAATGAATATTTTGCTCTCTTGTTACTGTTGTGCAGTACAATTGCTTACTTGTGTATTAGTTTTATTGTTTTGACAGAATTGTGTTAAATTTGAATTTTTGTGAATCTTACAGTTAACTTTTATATGAATGTGTAACAAATTTCTATGACTGCCTAATGTACTGAGCAAAAGAAAATAATGGTATTTTTTTACACATGATATGATATATTTATTTTGAATGCTGCCTCACACCCCACATCAAGAGACTATAAAGTTGGAGGCCTGTGTTCATTCAAGAAATTATTTGTTACTGTTGTTGTTATTGTTGTTGTTGTTAGTTATTGTATGTCAACCTTTCTGTATAAACGCTGTATTATTATTAACTAAATAAGTAATCATAACAACAAGTTATACAGGTATTATTATGTAAGAATATGCATTTTTTGCTTGTTATTGGTAATCAGAGTTTTACTTTTGAATTTGCGCTTTAGACAAAAGACTATTTTTCCCTGTGGGAAACTACAGAAGAAAACTTGTGATCCGTGTAATGACTTCATAATAAAAACGGTGAACTTTATATGGAAGAAGGACAAGAATATACAGATTATTTTTTTGTGATGTCGCCCAAGATGATACGTGTCGGCACCAAGTAGTTCGAAATAAAAAATTCATAACCTATTGAGCATAACCTAGCCAAAACTAACATGGATGCCATACTCATCAGCTAGTAAACAAGAAGATACTCCTACACTGCATTATGATTCAGAGTCAGCAAATTAACTGCCAATTAATTAGTAAAAATAAGCTTACGATTTTTGGAGAGAGGAAGTTTTTTGAAGGCAAAGCCACAATTGGAAGGTCGGCTGTTAAGTTGTAGGCTGACTTTGGAATGCTTCTGTTAGCATTCTTGTTCGTTTAGTGGGGTTGATTGGTTGGTTTGTTGGATGGCTAGCTGGCTGGCATGCAGACAGGCAAGAGGGTTGGTTTTGGGATTTTCGGTTGGCTGGCTGGCGGACTGTCTAGCTAACTGTTGTTTTTTGTATGTTTGGTATGGTTGGTTGGTTGAATGGTCGGTTGATCGATTGATTTGATAATTTTGATTTGATTGGTTTGTTAATTGTAGCGTGATTGGTCGGTTGGTCATTGGTTACTCGTTCGATCGGCTGGTTGCTTGTTTATTAGTGATTAGTGGCTGGATTGTCAATTGGCTTGTTGCTTGGGTAATCGTTTGGTTTCTTTGCTTCAGCGTTTGTTACACCGACTGTTACTGAGTCTCTTGCACGATTGCCCAATTCCGTACATTATATTTGGTTCGGGTTCCACGCTGTGTTTAATTACGTTGAGGCAGCAGTTTAGATAAAAACGACGGTCAGATAACAGGGCAAAAACATACAGTAACAAACTGAAAACTAAAACTGTTCAGCATGTAGTTGTCATTTGACGTATTACTATGGCAGTAACAATAAATAATGTTAGACTACTAATTAAGGCCTGCGAAAAGCTGAATCGTTAGGCATTCTGTCAGGTGTTACTTGTACTATTAGTGTTTAAGAATTAGTACGTTTTGTTCAGCAAGAAGCCAGTTCAAACTTATAATTAATGATTCTACCCAATTTCTGTTGTGACGCTTCACAGTACTAGTAGATTTCTCACCTTTGTTGGATGCACTTCTTAGCAACTGGTAATTAGGGTAATTTCTTTAATTAATTAATCAGCCTTGTAAAGCTCATGTTCGGGTACATGAAATATTGATAGTTAAGCATCAAAGATCGAGGTGGCTTCACACAAACTTTCGTTCATCACACTTCGCCGGCAGTTAATGACTAAGGTAGAACTTTGTGTTTGTTGTGCCAAAACACGCAACTCAGCGTGAGTGTGAGGTGCCATGTTCAAACCGATGTGAGAATAAACAGATAAGGTGGGTATATTTTTGATACAATTTTCCATTGTTGCACTGTTGTCAACACTGCTGAATGTTCATTATTTGTATTTACGTAAATAAACTACTTTCTATTCTACAGTGCTTGAAAAAACGTAGCAGTCTATATTCCGAATTTTCCTGTATGTTTACAAAAATAAATATCAAATGATTTACAACAAACAACCTAACACCAATCTTTTGTACATACGTACATTTTTCTAGTTATATCTTTTCTTCAAATGATAATATTAGAACTCAGAAAGCTATAACAACAACTGCGCCCGCGAATAATAGTTTTAAATTTTGACTTTAAGTTTTAATTGTTATTTATTATTATTTTTAACTGGGATAATTTTTTGCTCTTTCAGTGCTTAGCAATTTTCAAAGATGCCTTTTGCGGAGACACGTTTAGAATTATTGCAGCTTAATAAGCTGATGCAGCTGCTAAGATCAAGTAATCGTGACCAGGTACGACTTCAAATGTTATTTCTCAAATGTTTTAAAATTTGTACACAAGCTACAAATAATTACGTGTATCCGCATGTTTGCCATTTTAGATACCGATATTTTTGAGAAGTGCTCTGAAAAACATCTTAAACTGCGGGATGCCAGAGAGTGGAGAAACGCCTCTACTGTGGGCCGTTGCAAACAGGAATGAAGAATTAGTAAGGTCAGCGAGTTACCAGCGTTACTAGTTACCACAGTGACTTTTTGTTTACAGAATAACGTCAAAAGATAAATTATATATTCACTACTTAGTAATAAAAAATCTCTACTTTCCGTCTCACGTAAATGACTACTTTCCATTGCGCGAATTTAACTTTATGTAAGCCTAAATGCCTATGCCACATAACACGCTGATATTGAAATGAGACCTAGCTAAGAAAATCTTGAGAACATTAGCGACAAGTAATTGTGGCTTCAATCTTGTTCTATTTTTCCAGATTTTTGTTAGAAAAAGGTGCACATCCAGATATTGCTGACCTGAAAATGCAAACTCCAGTAATTAGAGCAGTCAAACTTGGTGCAGTTGGCATCCTCAAAATATTAGTAAACGCAGGAGCAGACTTGACTTTGAAAGACAGTGAGGGCAAAGGCAAGTACTAAAAAATTTTAAAATTTTATCTATGACGATTTGAAGCAACTCTGTCAGGATCATGGGTTATCATACGTAGGGGTTAGGTGCATTTATCATCGCACCATCATCATCTGTGGGAGACACCCTATTACAGAATGTGGCTGCACTTACAGAATAACGTAGAAAAAAACGTTTATTTATAGCCGCCATTTTCTTTTGTCTAACATCGTCTGAGGAGCATGCGACCTGTGCAAGTATTTTGCTGGAATACGGTGCACCAGCGAATAATGTCGACAATTATGGACGCGTTGCATTTGTCATGTCTTGTGAAGGAGGAGAGGATACGGAGGAGACATGTCTGCTGATGCTGAAAGCTGGAGCAGAGCCCAACCTCTGTGATAAGGTAGGTAAAAAGCAATGAGTTAGAAACACAGCATTGTCATCATGTTATTGAATAATTTTAATTAGCAAGCAATAGCAGCCTGTTATAATTTGCAAAGCAAATCGGAAGAAAAAATAAATTTTTTATTAATACCTTTGATGCGGAAGTTCTGTAGTCATGGCAGAAAAATAAGTAAAATGAAAAGAGCAATTTAGTTTTCAAACTGATTCGTTCTTGAGGGACTCGAGTTTTAATAATGTAACAAGAACAGCCGTTACTGTAGTTAATAGCTGTTGTTTTTGTTCCATATTTTCAAAGCTTTTTTACTCTTGGTACTACGGTTGATCTTGTTCTGTGTGTTCTTTCAACAACAAAACGAAACTTTCATGCCGTACTTCAAACAAGATACTTGCAAAGCATGGTAACTTCACTTAGCGCGAAAGTATTGTGGTTTCAGGCAAGTGGAAAATCTCCTCTAATAGCGGCCTGCGCAGAATGCAATGACACAGTTGCGTTAGCTTTACTGGAAGCAGGAGCATTAACCGCCACTGCTGATAGGAAAGGGGTTACAGCTGCAATGGCTGCTGCAGAGAATAAGAATCTAGATGCTTTGGTAGCCCTATCGGCATGGGGAGACAGGTTTTCGGGTGAAAACCCAGAGGGAGACACCGTTTTACATATTGCGGCTAGGCAAGGAGTCGCAAAAATTTGTCGATTTTTAACCCTACGAGGTAGGTGCGGAGTAATTTTGGGATTACAGGCAATGTTAAGCCTACAGCAACATAAATAAATATATGTTTTACGTAATTTTTGTCATGCTACTAAACATTTATAAAATAAACTAAATTAATGAGCCCTTTTAGGTTTTCACAAAAAATCGTATGCTGTCCTAGCCTATTCCCCACTTGTTATGATGCCCGTTTGTCGTTTTCTTATTATTATAAAACTATTTTGTTTCATTTTAAGTACAACAGACGACTGGTCGCTGAAATGTTGACGCGATAATTCTTTTCATTCTTTTCGCTTGACTTAATGAACATTCATCAGATGCCTAACAAACTAATAAAACTTCTTAATGCATAGCAAATCCTGTATGCTAATTGTACTTATCCAAACTCGTACTTAGATTAGGAAACCAGAGAACTAAGAAAATATTGGGCAATGGACCAAGACTCCATTGAAGGACACTGATCTCCCTGGCCTAAAAACCGAATGCAGAATTTCAAATAAAAGTGCTTGGTGTCCAAGTAAGCTTCTGAATGATTTTCAGGTTGTGATGCTCGCAGGCGCAATAATGAAGGCCTTACGCCGAAAATGCTGGCAAAAGATAGCGGCTTTAAAGCTGCTACCAATGAACTAAAGAAAGCTGAAAAGCTACCCGACAGTACTTTAATGCAAGCAGGTTTAGCTGGTGCTAACAGTTTTACAGAAGCTGACGCTGTACGGTTATACGATTGGACAGTGTGTTATACTGAAAAACTTCTAGAAATGTTCCAGGAACATGACAAGGAAGATAGTGGTAACATTAGCGCAGATATATTCTGGCAGTGCATGAACTCGCTGAAATGTCCAATAAACCCGTTGGGTATCAAGAGAATTCAACAATTACACGATCTTCAAAAACAAGACGTCATCAATTACGACGAGTTCATTAAAGGTACAAAGTATATCCCCAAACAATTTCGTCATGGTGCAGTTGAGAAGAAGAAAAAGAAGAAAGTGAAGAAAACGAAAAAAGTCGCCAGAAGAGCAGTGAAGGCAACGAAGGTTATAATGCCAATATGCATAAACGAGAATATCCCAAAATCCAGCTTGGGCTTTCCTGAAGACATGGTAATGAGGAATTCTGCTATTATATTTTGGTAAGCTTAATCTGTTTTATACCAATAGTAACCTGCCAAACCCCTCAAAAATTATGCATAAACTTCCAGCAGCAACTCATCTTACACAACAGTTTCAATCTAAACAATTCACATGGCACTACAGCTGCAACCTATACCACTTTTGCTCTTAAATGTTTCTTACAAGTTTTAATTTTTATTTAGCGCTAAGTTGGACTCATTGGGAAGCATTTCATTCAATGATACAATGTGGTACGACCCGCAGCCAACAAAATCCTACGTACACTTCAGCATTGTAGGAAAAATGGGTGAATTGACGCTGTTAAAAGAAGCAATTGAAAGTGGAGAACTGTCACTCAATGTTCGAGATAAATACTTTCGTACACCTCTAATTGTGGCTTGCGCAGATGGCGACTTAAAGCTTGTAGAACTTTTGTTAAATTATGGGTGAGATTTTGTTATAATAAATTACTTGAATTAACCATGTCTATTATACTAAAGTTGGTTCGGGACTCGTTACAGCCACTTTACATAAATACAAAAACATGAAAAGAAAATGTGAATTGTTCTTTGTATTTAAGTTCCTTGTTAGGGTAAAACAGAAAAGGCAAACAGTGAACATTATATTATTTCTGGCAAGACACGCACATTAAAAGTCATACATTCTATGACACATCACGCCATACTATTAAATGAGAAGCTATTACATCAGCAATCAACAAATGCTTTTCATATGCAGTGTAATATACTAATAGAATCTAACGGTTTCAAGAACCGTACAAAACAATAATTTTTCTGTAGCTGCACTTCGTCACAATTTGTGACACAAAAGTTGTAATTTGAACAGCACTAGCATTATCTAGTGTCTACTGTCTACATGCGAGTCTACTGTGATGCTCGCTCACGCTATCTAATTTATTTTAAATTGTTGTAGTTGCAGAGCTTTTCGTAGTTATACATAGTCTTCTACAGCGGAGAAATCTCGCATGCAAAATATATTGTCTGCATCTCATTGTCCAAAGCATATGAAACGTGCCCCTTTACTGATATCATTAGTACTTTGAATAATAACAATTCCTACAGCTTTAAATTAAATAGTAATTTATTACAGGGCTAATTTGCACTTGGGTGATAATTTCTGCTGGAGACCGTTGCATCATGCATGCCATATAGGCCACACAGATATAGTCAAACTACTTCTTGACAGAGGTAAATATAGTTGGTACACATAAATAATTAAAATAATCAGTTACAAATACAATTCATAGCTAGTACCTTAGTACGTGAAAAAAATCTAAACCACGATTTACCCTAAGTATGATGGATCGAGCATTCGAGCGGCAAACTCATCATGTGCGACCACATTCATGATGTCATTAATCTTATCGAGGTTTGCATCAAGGCTTAAACATAGATCAGTTTATGTATTGGTCAGTTTTGTTGCCTGGTATTAGTATGGGCCGAGGGATCATTGGGTAAAGACAGTCAAATTAAGGAAAGCGTTGAACAGTCTACAGTGGATTAAAAATTAGAGATGTCATTTGAAAAAAAAACATTCATTCATTTAGATTGAAGAGATTGACATTTAACATTAACAGAAGTTATTATAGTATCTATTTAAAAATCTTTTTTGCTGGTAATATTTTTTGCAATAGGTGCTGATATGGACGCACAAACCATGAGCGGTGCAACGCCATTGATGAAAGCTATTGAAATGTCTCATATTGACATAGTAGCTCTTCTTATATCTATAGGAGCTGACCTCTACGCAGAGTGTAGAAATGGTAATATCGTAATTTTTGTTGTCGCCAAGTCCCGTTGAACTGAATGGCAAAGAATTTCAAAAGTTGAAGCCTAGGTTGTAATATAGCCTGTCGGGGCCGTCGTTGGGATTCGTCATTCCTGAGCAAGGGATACCATAGCAAAATCCTAAGAAATAAATGCTGTTTATTACATTGGTCGGCTTCTGACATGAATACATTGATCAGGGTTGAATCAAAGCATTTTAGTCCACGACATTTATGAAACATTACGTCAATGAACAATTTTTTTATTAAGTGTTCATTAGTTTCAGTCTGTAATCGAAATCTCAACTTATCTTTATTAAACAATTGATAAAAATTTGAAACAAAACTGGTTTTATTTCCTCAGTTAAGGTCGCCTTTTGTTTCGTGAATAGGCAGCACTGCTATGAAGCTGGCTAAAGAATGGGCACACCCGGACATTATTGCTTGTCTGGAAGCCGCTAAAGAAGCTGCCGAAGCAGTTGCGCCACAGGGAAAGACAGGAAAAGAAGAACAAAAGGGTAAATCTAGCAAGAAGCAAACAAAAGTGAATGTTGCTCGGTCTGTACCTGCACATTATAGTGCTCAACAAACACCAAAAATCATGGAGCAGAGTACGCTAACGGACATAATAGCAAAGGTATATTATTACCGAGAAAGTCAGAAAGGAGTGAGTGTGTAAAACCCGATACAGAACGAGTCTGTTTTCTTTGTCAAACAAAACTGGTTGATTCCATTAGAAGTGTTCTCGTGGGATGGCTGAATTTTTGCTCATCAATTCTGAATTTTCGTAGTTTGTTCACTAGTTCCAGGGTGCAATTAATAATACTGGCTGGGGTGTGCAAAAGCATGCATCCCAATAAACTTAACCAGGTTTCCAGGAAAAAAACCGCAACAGGTTCGTCTGTGTGAGGCTTATTTAGAGGCTTACTCTTCACGTCCATGAGAGATTAATTAATTCTGGGTTTGCAATAATACCCTACCAGCAGTATTAATGCTCTTGACATCAAGATTATAACAATTAATTAATTAATTACTCGCGTAAATTCAAGCTCAAAATCAAATAAAAAATTAATCTAATTAGTTATAATCACTGTAGTGTAAGCTACAATGCAAAAGCTGAAGCTGGTTGGCCAGCTACAAGGGATGAACTTTGGACTGCTTTTTTAATCACTGAGAATATGGTGGCCTAGTGCTCTAAGGCATCTGCCTTGTAAGCAGAAGGTCCCAAGTTCAAATCTAGGTTGTATCCCAAAATTTTTACTTTCCTGACTTTGTTCAGGTTTGGCATCAAAATTTAATTAATTGTGGATTTCTGCCATCATCGAAACCCTAGTGGTGCTGCTAAATAAAAAAACATCGTTTGATATAGACGTATAATGTGACCAATACCTTTGTAAGACAAACCAAGAATAGTGAAATAGCTATACTATTTAAAAGCTCGTAAATATTGTCAAAATTTTACAAGTGACGAACACAAAACACTGCGTAGTTT
Organism: Tubiluchus corallicola; assembly: GCA_030141605.1. Taxonomy (NCBI): domain Eukaryota; kingdom Metazoa; phylum Priapulida; class Priapulimorpha; order Priapulimorphida; family Tubiluchidae; genus Tubiluchus; species Tubiluchus corallicola. The sequence goes on from JAQGDQ010000114.1 coordinate 496,197, forward strand.
TGAAAACAATATCACGTTTAACGCTGTGCATAAATCAAGACTTGACACTTGCTTTTCCAAGAGTATCAAATAATCCAACATAATGGCTAAATTTTATTGCAGCGAAAAATGCGCAGGAGAGCACATTTACAGAGAGCAAAATCCAACTGCATCGAACACGTCTCTACTGACTTGGACAACTGGGCGCAAGATATCTCTTTTTCTTACACTATACATCTATAGTTTGTAGTTGATTAAAATCATCAGACGGTAGCAAAAACGTCATACTAGTTTTAACGTTCGGCTACCAAAAGAAGTTCCAAGGCTTCCCTATGGTTGCGAGTCTATACTATCTACACACGCGAATGACAAACGTGCAACCCGACAGCTGCATTATATTTAGATGTTGACAAGGACCGGTGGAAAGCAGCTCTGAAAATGTTAACGCATCATTAAGATGGACCTGAGTGGTAGTGTTGCGGTTTTTGTTTTTATAGACTTATTAGAATTACCTACAACGTTGGCCGATTCATTAAACGCACTGAATAGGACCAAATCTTGTTACATATTGTTGTCATTGGTGTGGAAACAATTAAAAAATCAGACTACAGCTGTGTATAGGAATGAGTCCATCTGTTTGTGACAGTTTCTTATTTTATACAGTTTAGTACGAAATAACCCGGAATTCAACATTCAGCATCAAGGTAAACATAATGTAGTTTGTAATGGAACCGAACAATTCTCTGAGGAAAGACACAGAAGGACACTTTCCCACAACGCGAGAATCTGCCAGTCTTCATTGACGGCAACCCATACATTAACCACGATAGCTGGTTAAACCTCACAGCGAAGCACGCATTATAATAAGAGCTAGTTCCCTTGTCCACGTAAATTTAAGGATTAAGCCTGGGCTGTTAGTCCATAGGTGCAACCATGATTCCTTATTCAAATTCGGGGTTTAAACTATGTCTTGTTTTTTGTACATTTTTTTCCTTTTGGTGTAGTTTTGTTTGAGTAATTTAATAGCTGATTGACTGAATTTACGTATAAACTGCGACATTCGTCACACATAATAAAATAATGGTACTACAATAAAATTTAATCTCACAATCCATTTTTTTCTGCAATTAAGTTAGTTAAGAATTTTACTAAAATAATGACATAACTTAATAAAATCGTGTTTCTAATTGATACCGAGACAGTTTAATAAGTTATGAAGTTTATATTTAAATGTCTTAGTAGAACACAAAGATAAGACATTTTGCCAATAAATATGTCACTTTATTATAAAATTTATAATAAAGGAGCAAATCACAATTCGTGCAACATACACAGGCAGAGACAAGCGCACACTAAAACAGTATACAAAAAAACTTCAATGCAAACAACTATCAGTTCGTAACAAACTTTAAAAACCATAGTTACTTTAAAAATTTGACGTTAGCTATTGGTAAAAGTACAAAATTCCTACTAGGGCAGGCGCACAAGTGAATTTAACCACAGTGATTACTCTATAATAATATTCAGATTGCTAAGGTGAAATCATAACATTTAATCCACCTGCAATTTGAGTGCTCCTTTACTTATAGGTAACTGTAACTTATCTTTACACTGACTTAGGGTTGGCTAGATAAACAAAAAATTACAAAATCCTTGATGCAATTAAAGCTTTAAAACTGTTGCACATCAGTGTATTAAAGTTACTTGCAGCAAAGTGTAGTAAAGATAGAAAGATGATGTATAAATTCGCTCAGTCAAACTATTACTAAATACTTAATTCTAGGAATTTTGCTCCTTTGAGCATCAAAGCACTGTTTTTCCACTCTAGCACGGAAGTTCATTTGTGTAAAAAGTTTGCGTTCTTATAAATCACTATGTCAAAAAAAAATTTCAATGAAATTCAGTAAGTGGCGTTTAGGTAGCATGCGGATGCGGATGCATTTTCCACCTGTGGAACAGCTTCTATTTCTGCGGCAAAAAAGGTACAGCTGCAGAAAAAGAATGCATACGTAGGCTGCATAAACGGGTGATTTGGAAACAATATAAACCGATTTGATCTATTTCGCCCCCCCCCAAACTACGCATGCGACATAAACGCCACTTTATGCAGCATAAAAAAAACGGGAAAAATAGTAATGGTCGTGACAGTACGTAAGGACAAACCAAACATTTTATACTACAATTGACAAGTTCTTTGGAGTACAAAATTTAACGGTACACAAAAAGTGTATCAAAAAGACCAGATGTACTTTAATGTTCGAATGATAAAAAATCGCACCACACAAGTGAAAACTATGTATCAAAACATTTGAGTCGAGTTTAACTTCTCTAAGACAGATGCTGCACTACTGCACAAAAACCTCAAAATATTAAAAAAAGGTTGCATAACTACAGAACAAATTTGCAAAGAAATGAGAAATGTCTATTTTACAATTTAAAACAAGGTTTCCACTTTTGCTGAGAGGAATTCCTCAATTAGCATATTATACCAGTGGTGGTGACAATACAATCAATATTGCTAAACTGGAGAAAAATAAAAGTAACTAAAAATTCTATCAATTTAGCATGTGCTAAATTGAAAAGGTATTTCATTTTAACCCTTTGGTAACTTATAATATAATACAAACAAAAGATGATAAGATGATTGTCATAACTAATAAATTAATTAAGTACAACATAAATGCATATACTAAACAGTGCTGTAATTACACGCACATTGTACAACTGCCAATAATAATAAATACTATACAAACTCAGCTAAAATCTATCTGAAAAGAACAGTGGTATTAGCAGCAAAACTGAAGTACAGTATATACAAAAAGTAAATACATACAAATTTTGTGCCAGGACATTCAAACCACTTCCAAAGTGCATCTTTTTACAATTCAAATGTCCACAAAATAAGAAATTTACAAAACTGCATAAAATGTACAGTACATAAAAATACTTGAAATATTTGGTTGAAAAATAGTGTTTAGCACAAGTTACTGATAAAGGGTTATTGTTCTCAAGAAACTATAGTTCAAGCAGATACTTGTCTTTCCAGTATTTATAGAAAAAACTATATTCTAGACTCGAAATTAATTCTTTTTATGATTCCTTACTTATAAGCATTCTACTGTAAGTACAATCTAAAAATGTGCTAATTAGAAAGGAATTAAAAATATGCCATTGTCTGCCAGCAGACGGAATACATTGAGATTACGAAGTCTGTGACGCCTATGTGTCATAGCAGATATGGATTTATTAACAAAACTGCAGCTTTGCTTAACTGTATCACAAAACTTATCATAGTGAAACGTATAGAAAAAACTTTATCAATATAAAATATCAGCAAGACAGCTGCCTCATTGCAGCTTACAAAAGGGTAGACCAGAGGTATAGCTCAATGATAGCAAACTTCCTACTGAGAGGACGTGGGTTCAACTCCTGACACAGTAATATCAAAGACTAAGAAAAAGTGATAGCTGGTTCTTTGACCAAGCACATTTGTTTATCAAAGTAACAAGTGGATAATCCCTAGATTATGTCCTAAGTTATTGTTATTATTAATATTATATTACAGCCTTAAGAGTGATAACACTCTGTTATTGACCAAGTAGTTTTTAAAAATAAAATGCATTATAAAATGGCCACTAAAAACGTGCACGTCGGTGGCATTGAGTTGACAGCAAATAACGTAATTGTTGTACTAGAAAATGTTCATAACACGAAAAAATTAAAACACTGAAGCTGTCAGTTAATCGGCACGAAATTCATTATTATTGGCTGCTAAGTTATGAAAGATGATAATTATAACAAGTTATAATTTAGATAAACAAGCAATTGGTCAAAATTAGCAGTTCAGCAGTAAACTGAGCGTAAGTGTAAACATAGCCAGCCAAACAGATACTTCAGCCAGTACAGAAAAAGACATTTAAAAAGAAAAATTATTATCATGAAATCTACAAAAAAAGATTTAAATTGAAGATTCATGTTGAAACTGAAAAAAATACGCATCATAGTAACTTAGAAAAGAATATTTTTTTGTACTAAAGATTCCAGACTTCAGTACTTGCTAATTGCATAGTAGATCGAGATATAATGAAACATGCATCAGGGTACCTACTAAATATAAGGACTTAGTGCAAACAATGATTAAAATTAGAATCATTTAAAGCCACTGCAAAACATTCCAAGCGTCTTTCTTTGACAGGGAAAAATGTCCATTAAGTAAGAAGGTAAATTTCCTGTGACTAGTAAAAAGTAAAAATTTAAAGTGTAAATGATAAGTGAAAATTCCCTTATCAGTTGAATATATTTACAGTCTTCTGGTAGAAGACAGCGAGAAAAAATGACAACACACACAATGTAGATGGCAAGTTGCCAACATATGAATGAATCCAAATCTTTCATAGAACCATTTTGGTATTTTACATTCTGTGTTCATTAGAAGGAAGCTCAAAACTAATTAAATAAGGTCTTAGTGATTAAGCATTCCAGTGAACATGTGATGTCATGAAAAATCCTGAAAAGAGCAGAACAGATGATAATATTGTGGAACTGACTGATTTTGTGAAAAGTTTTCTATCATGAACGGCTTTAGTGAGTAGAATTGCACAAAACAATTTTGTCACTTATTAACACAAAAATTAGTTATATTTTTTCATCACCCTTTTCTTGAAATATCAAATCAGTCAACACTCTGTGTACCAGTGGTTCAGCTGTGAATGAAAATGTGCTGGCTTATTCACTAAAAATGCTTGTGAAAAAACTTCCTTGCGTAGATGATTTAGTACACGAATATGCCAAATTGGCAAAAAATATTTTTAGCACAAATCTTAGCAACAATAGATGAAATGTAGCTAAGTAACATATTAAAGAAAACAGTCAGCTCTCATGTTCAGATTTTTAATTGTACAATTTCTGGTATTACTCTTTCGATACCATTACTTTTTGTCACTATCAAGGGCTTAAAACAGAAATAACAGCAGATTTTGGTTAAAAACCTGCAAGTCATTTTCTTTTCTACATTTTAGAAAAAAACATGACAAAAGGAAAACTTGCATGTGTAAAAAGTCTTATCTGTGTAACCGTGTAAGTCAAGTGGATCAATCTAAGTATTAATCACACTGAACTAGCCAATTCAGCCTAACAGTTCCTATATCCAATGAGCACCAACTGTTTAAAAGACCTTATAACAATGAAAGCTCGTATGGCAGTCAGGAGAACATACAAGGTACCTATTTACAGAGAAATAGCCGCATGTCATGTTTTTGAGTCATAGTCCTCGCTTTCAGCATAGTCGCCTTCATCATCATCGTCTTCTAGTTTCGGACGTGAGGACTTGGCTTTCGTTTTAACAGTTGATTCAATACTAGTTGAGATGACATCTTCTTCTTCACCCTCGAAGTCATCATCATACATACTGGAAGTAAGAAAGCTACAAAATGGAAAACAAGTCACCTAGTAACTAACAATGCAAGGACTATAATTACCAATTTCATATTAAGTGAATAGTGATCATATTTATTTTCCTTTCTGAAAATTTGAAACCGTTTTCGTTTTCAACCTTAGAGTATCAATATACATAATTCATCAATGCTAGCAGCTTAACAGTCAAACTATCTTCATACTTTGTTTTTGCTGAATTTACTTGTCAGACATTGACTGCCAACCATAAGCATTATTGCATTAGGGCACGTTCTCTTCCAGGCCACTACGAGTATATGAGTAGTTCATCCAATTCATACAAAAACTTGGCTACATGCCAATGCTGCTAATGCATTTGCTAGCAGTCAGTTCAGTTACATTACGCAATAGTTGAGTGGCATGTTACCTCAAGTAATAAAATATAATTATGCGAGTTAAATACTAGCTGCCTTAAATTTTGGCCGAGTAAGTGGAAGATGCGCTATACAATGCAGTGGCCGTAAAAATGTTACAGGACACAGAACTTACAGTCCCCTCACTTACACGTACTAACACAAACTCATACACATTAGATATGTACAAAGGCACTGACAGGTATCACTTGGTGAGAAAATAGAGGAGCAGGTGGAAAACTGAATGAAAACAAGTATAATTGGATAATTTCATTAGTTATTTATATAGGCAGACTTTTCTCGAAATGCAAAAAGTTAGTGCAACCACCATTGTCAGAAATGTTAAGTTCTCAAAATGCAAGATACTTACACATCATCCTGAGGATCACTGGCACCTTCTTCAGCTACGAGCAACTCGTACTCATCGGCTGCATATTTCTCCCAATCAGACAGCTCTGGTCCATCTTCATCCTGTTACAGAGAATACATTCAGAATAAATTGTTACACAAAACAGCAAGAAACTCCAAACACTTGCCATACTGCTACTTTTTAAAGGTTGTAGACAGGTTGTAGATTAACACAAATGCCTAGTGATCAATGCTGGCACTACATGGAGGAAAATATTACATAAATTATTGCTATTATTAATCTTTTATTCATACAAAATTTTTTATACAGCGATGTAGTTTTAGTAAAAATAATTAATACAATAAAAAATAATTTTTGTTAACAAAAAAAAAACGAAAGATGATGAAATCCATATACATATCGCCATCATGTTATATGCAGTTGCTTACACATTCATAAAATGTTTCTGTAACTTTTCTTTTCACATTAAAATTAAAGCAAAGAGTACAACCATACAGTAAGAGTCATTTATAAAATACACCATTTTTGGTATAACAAGTGATTCGGAATTTTGAATTCTTCTTAAAAATCCCAATTTACGACTGTTAATCAAAAAATTTGCTGGCATGGTACCGCAATATTACATAAGTAGTTTTACACTTTTCTTTTGTTTGAAGTCAAATATTTTTCTACACGCACAGTTCCAACTTGCTCTAATTACATTCACATGTATAGTGGAAATGCTAACAATTTCACACCAGTACAAAAATGGGAAGACAATAATAACTAACTAATGTTTTTGGCACTATTGAGTGAGTTTCGGCCCCATTGTCGACAAGATATTATTAAAGACCTGAAATATTTATGCTTCAGTCTTGTAATGTCAACTACTAAGTCTTCATCAATGTTAATATCAGACCCTAAATAATTTACACTATTTTCCCACTTCAATAACATACCACAAAACAAAATGTTTCAGCATCATTTTTCCAAGCTTTTTCCAAAATATAACAACGCTGTCTTCTTTGGATTAAAAGTACATACTCCAATGTTTACCATATATTTCAAATATTTTTGGCATTTCTCTAAGTTCCCTATAAGAACCAGCAAGCAAGAATACATCATCTGCATACAATACAGAGCCTACAAATGTTTCTCCAACATAACATGCATACCCTTCTCTACGTAATTGTCTTATAAGATCATATACAACAGAGAACTGGAGACGGTACTCTACCCTGCCTTACTCCAGATTTAAAATAGAATTCATCACTTTTTACATTCTCCCATTTCACATATGCAGATAATTTGTTGCACCATTCTACTAAAATTCTAATGAATGATCTAGGAACGTCTTTATCTAAAAGTTTCAAAAACAATCAATCTACAGTCTAAAACTTTGTCAAATGCCTTAGAAACGTTTAAAAATGCTATATATATATATCGGACGGACTATTTCTTTTTGTAAAGAAATTTACAGTCTCCTTAATTAAGTAAGTTGTGTGGCTACAACTGGACCGATTTTTGTATCCAAATTGTAATTGATCGCTCTGTAAATAATTACCAAATCTGAGTAACAAAACAGATTCGAAAAGTTTAGGTATGACTGGTAACGGTGTGACCACACGAGAGTTATTAAAATCCATTAGATCACCTTTAGCGCCCTTAACTAGAGGTTTTATAACCCCTTTTGAAAAATTGTCAGATACGTAACCACGAATAAGCATTAAATTAAATAACAATGACAAATACAGTGATAATGCTCTTGGTGAATATAGAATATGTTCTTCGTACAATCATCAAAACCTGTTGATTTGTTACCATCCAAACCCTGACATAAATGCCAAACCTCATCCAGAGTTACTGTGAAGTCCATTATAGTATCCTCTACTTATAATAGATATAATTATATCTAGTCAACTTACTGTAAAAGCTAAGTTCTAATTCATCATTTAAATTTTTATTGTCTAAAATCTTTCTCGAAATCAGCCTTAAATTCATTTGTGACCGCATGTAATCCTACAGCATCGTTCACTTTTTTCGCAAAAACTTTACTTTGAGAAACAAACTTATTTTTCCAAGTCTTCCAGAAACTGTTCATGTTTTTGCATATTAGGTTGCAATAATGACTAATGTTTGTTTGCTGGTCAGAGTTTCTTTTTGCTTCATTAATAGCTTGTTAGTACAATAATTAATTTCTCAACCTGTCAGCGCTAATAATACCAGATCTTGGTTGACCAGCAGTTTTCCATCACAAATGTGCATCAATAGATTTACATTTGAGTTCCACTTAACCTATCATTCCACCAATGCTTTTGATACTCAGTTACATGAATTAGAATGCAGAATTTATCTACATTTAAAAGCATATCTACAATGTTATTATAAAATACATTTAACAAAACCTTGTGATCCACATCATTGGACAGTAACGCAATAAGTGCAGTGGTAAAGGTACAGTTCTTAAATCATCTTCCATTTAGTTTGATACATATTTAAAAAAATTTGCTTCTAACATATATGCGCTTGTCTGTTATTACTACAATTAATGAGATCTCTGTTGACATTTTGATCACATTTTTATGTAAAAGCTTTAGGCAAGTGGTCTGTCAAATTATCGCCTTCGTTAATGACATTTAATTATGCATACTACTGCAAAGCTGTTTTGTACAGATCACGTGATCGATATACGTATAAGTGCCCAATATTTCATTAGAAAAAGTATAGGAGCCCTGAATGATGTTCGAATCCCATTCAAAGGTCATTTGTATTTACCAAATTTAATAATAAACGTTGATCTTTAGACAATCTGTACCTTTCAACATTAAAATCACCTAAAATTAAGATGTTGTAATTGTCATAATTATCTATTAAATTTCTAATTACCATTATGAACTCTTCAAACGTGTAGTGCAACTGGCATCATAATCATTGTCACATGGCATATAAACATTTACTTGTACAACATCTCTTCAATTTCTACCTAAATTTTTCAACTTTATTGCCAAGCATCAGTTAAAATTGATTTTAATAATGTTAATATATCTTGCTATTATTTTACTACAAGTGGACGGCCTCTTAATATGCTAGCTTGTGTTGCTTCATCCGTACCAGACGCTTTGTAAACAATATGAGTATTAGAGAGATTGTCTAGTTTATACAAATGCCTTGTGTGGGTTGGTAGCCATAGATTTCAACAATCACTATTAATTATTAATATTCCATGTAGCTTAATTAGCCATCCATACTGACAAAAATGAGATTGAGTCATTGCACTGCTTTTCTGTTAACATTTTGTAAGTGATTCTGGTTTTTGCCTGCACTGATTGTTTATACACCTTTTAGCAATCCATAAATCACGATCTAGTATTCAGCAGCAGGGCCTATTTTAGATAGTTGTGGGAGATCGTTTTTTATATTTGGCATCAGTTCCCTAAAGAAATCGGCTTAAATATATGGTATCATAGCAAAACAAATTAAACAAAAGTAACTAGTAATTTATCAATTTAGTAATTTAACATACTCGTGTTGAAGCAAATGGATCTCGCTGCTCATGGTCCAGGTATTTTTCTAAATTGAAGAACGTATCGAAGAAGATTGGTGTCATCATGGAAGCCTTCAAGTCGGATAATGTGATCTTGTTTGGATCCTTTGGTTTCACCATATCTAACATCTGAAGACAAGACAGAGATCAAAGACTGTATTAGTACTATACTCACAAATTTATGCAATTAAATTTTAAATGCTCCTTATAAATGATTACAATGTTTTAACTCTTTGATATTAATGAAGAATGAATGAATGAATGAAATACTGTATTGCAAAAGACTTGTTCTTATTACTTGGCTAACAGCAGGGCTTATAAATATTTTTATATAATTTGCCAAATTTCTTATGTAGCACTGTACACACACTGTATTTTTTCACTGTTACCTGTAATATGTATTGTTCTCTAAAAGACTACATGCTGAATGATATTACATTTGTAAATTGGAAACTGACTGATGTCATACTATTCATGATTCGCCATACATTATAAATTAGAATACGCTTTAACTAATGAACAAAATCCACTTACTTCAAGAGACATTAAATCATGCATTAGAACAATTAGCGTACAATATTAATTGAGATATATCCAATCTTCAGAATGCCGTAGACAATAGTATTTTACCTGACATAGACAATCCTCGAATGGCAAAGTTTCAATTCCAAGAGCTTCCATTCGTTGTAGTTGCTCTTCATAAAAATATTCAAGTTCATACATTGATAATGACCCGTCACCATCAAGGTCCATACACCGAAACCAGTACTCTATGCTAAAAATATGTCAAAATTTGTTACTAACATTATGACAAGATCCACATTCTGGTTTAAATAGATCCATTATGGTGATATAGTTAAGTGAGTTTAATCAAATCTGATTACAATAAACACAGATACATTATAAAATATTTTAAAAGGCAAGACTAAAACTGTTATCTATTTAATTTTGTAATGCTATAATTATGCAGCAAAATCTTGCTGATTTCCTTCTGTTTCTGAGAAATAGCAACTTTCAACCAAAAAACCTCAAGTGTGTCAGTAGCAGGTTCATGTTAATAGCAATTCACAAACTTATTTTTAATTAATTTTAACAAGAAATTTGCTACTAAGACGAAAATATTATGATTATGATTTGTGATTATCAACATCACAAATACTTCACAAGCAAAAAACACATTTTACCTTCTAGGATTTCGTTTATCTTCCTCGGAAATTAAAAACCATACAAATTCTGAGTAACTCATGCGTCCCTCTTGCTGTGCCTGCCCTCTAGTGACTGCACCGGAAAATATTCTGTCTACTATTCTAGCAGAAAGTGCTGAAACCAAATATTACATTTGTTATTTTATCAACTGGGCACCACAGAGTTGTATATGCTTAAGTCAAGATTTAAGAATTCATGAGGTTGTGAAACAAGTCATTGTTATGTATTTCATTTTTTGTGACAGAATGCAAAGAAAGTTTTAATTTCAGAACTCATTGGATGTCACTCAAAACATTTATGATGCAACAATGGTGAAAGTATGCAAAAACTTACAAATGTACTTGCAGCTGCCTATAATTTAGCTTTAACAACATCTCATTGTACTCTTTCTTCTGCGTTTGTACTGCTCTACCATTCAGGCGACAGTATGCAAATCAACAAGTGTGCAGTAGAAGATTCAATACTTCCTGTGACTTCTTTATTTTGCTTCTTTATTAACGTTTATCTGCTTACTCTACTGCCTCAGGTATGTTAATGTAGCAAACATGGAAACTTCAGATGCTTCATAAGAATATAATGTACCAGGTAATCAGTGGGTAAGAAGAGTAAGCCAACATTAGTCCCTTGCGAGATGTACAGGTTTGTCAAACTAGTCAACAGCGATCTCTTATTAAATGTCACTTAATATAAAAAATCAAGAAATTAGTACCATGGTCATTATGTCGCCGTAAATCAGCTTTGCTTATTAATAAATCATGGTCCTTGTCCAGCTCCCAAAATTTACAGTAAATCACATAGAAGTGCTCATACGAAAAGTAATCTGATATTTGATTAATATCACTTTCATCTTCTAGCAATGCCAACACCTAAAATAAAAAAAGGAAATGTTTAAAAAATAACTGCTAAATCTTTTATGTAGTGCAAAACACTATATATAAAAGCATAGTATCAGTATAACAGAGGTTACTTAATTTAGATATTTGTTATGAAGCTAGAACTATATTTAAGATGAATGATGAACCTCTTAAGATCCCACACCGAAAAGGCATCAGCTACAAACTGATGCGTATATATATATATATATTATATATATGTATGTATATCAGGGATAAGCGGACCACAGTCCTTCAGATTGGATTATTTATTGTTGCATAAGATTTGGTTCACTTCCATTATTTTAACTTGATTCTAAATTAAAACTAACCCTGTTATCAGAATTGTTAATTGGAAAATTTGCAGATCAGGATGGATAACAGATTTGAAATTGTTCTGTGGATTCAAATTCATGTTAGATAATTTCAATGCAATTCAGATAAACTACAATAAAAGATTAAATAACCACATGTATTCACTTACTTGAAGAAAATTGCTATTTCTAAGTTCTGGCACTGTTATTTTTCCTGACCATGACCTATTAACACAGTAGTATATCCTTGCAATAACCTAAGCAAAAACAAAAAAATGTTTTATCTAATATAAAAAGTTTTAGTCAGTTACTTGTGTACTGTGGAACTTAAAAATACTTTATTATACCACATTTGTGCACGATGCCCCAGTAAAGAATAAAAAAATAAGAACATAATCAAAAAGGAATTAAATTACATACGTAATTGGACAAACTTTAAACATGTCAATCCACTAAAATATGATTAAGATGCAAGCAAAAAAGAATGTAAAGAGTTCAAGCAAAAATGTGTTGAAATACCAAACTGTCACAACACTGCAGCAGATGCACTGATTCCACTGAACCACAACAACATTCAGCTGGCCCAGAACCCAAACAAAGAAAGAATGATAGAAAGATTCTACGGAGTTGCAAATCTGATTATAAAAGGTAAATCTACTAAAGATGTTTTATGAATAAACAGGCAGCTTTGCACTACACCCGATTTTAGACAAACTTGCATTAATAAGAAATTTGTCAATTAGGACAAAATTTAGATAGCCACAATTCGGTTACATAGTATGCACTAACAATAACAGGAAATCTGATTATCCGAAAAAATTGTGAAATGTTTATCTTTTAACGTATCTAATATTGTCATCACTAATAAATACTTTGGTCAAAATTTGAAACAAAATTTAATAATTCATTTATTACATTTTTATTTTGCAAATCAGAACACTGCTTGTGCACTTTCTGTAATGACCATCATTTTCCAGTATCAGCGAATTGTTTAAACCTCTGCAAGTAATACAGCTCTGACTTTGATACATTTTAATAGTATCACAGGAAAAGCATTTCTGACGAACTGCTTATTAATATTGGATTCCCTAGTTATTGCATATACATTATACAATTCTACAAAGCTAGATAGTTTTAAAAAAATCATAATAGAATATTGTTAAGAAAGTTCCCGTGTAAGCACACTGTTACGACCCGCTTGTTAGTTCAAAATTGTGTGGCAGGTTCGCCTGCTTTTTGACATTTTTGTTTCATTATTTTGTTAAACGTTAATAAACCAACTGGTAATGTGATAAATGTATCTCCGGGAGTTTAATACGACTTTTTGTTCAACTTCAACTCATATCAACACTCTTCAGAATGCAGTTTAACTCAGACTGGGAAGGTGTTGTCGAAATTTCAATTGATTTATTATTGCTAGTACAAAAATTTAAATAATTTAATACATGTACTTAACACCGGAAACTTTGTTAAATTTTATCAAAGAAAGGATAGGTTATCGTGTATATTTATCATGAACATAAATATAGTGCACTCTAGTGCTATTAACAGGAGGCTATGTAATTAACAAGGAGTCACTGTGCTTGTGGTTGTACTGCTGTTGTGCAGTCACTTTAGTGTTAACTACTGTTATGGCAATTTCAAAACCTAAAGTAACACAAATTAAAAGATACTACTATGTCAGAATAACTACTTATATAACTTTAAATTATATGAAACAGCCCAGTTAATAACTAAGTGGCACACTAGCAAATCACTGAGTGACTTTAAAATATTAATAGCACATTAGAAATGAAATGTATGTTTTAAGAATGTCAGTGAGAAGATACAAACATATTATTGCAATTAAGCAGGTAAGCAAAGGACTAAAACACATACTCGGGCTACAGTAAAATTTCTCACCGTATGAACATATCTACTGTGGAATTCCTTAGCTTCTCCCAGAAAGGAAAGGCCTGGATGAGTATCGACTATATCCTGAAACAGCAGTACATAAGTATAATAACATTAACATAGTGCAAATTGCTATATTGCTATGATTTCAACATAATAAGCCTTTTCACAGTTTTACATGCAGTTACGGTAGGTCAAACGTTAAGTGTACAGAGCAATGCATCTTAACTACAACCATCATGTGACATGTGGATACAGCAAAGCCAGCTGTTTCACCAGTTCAGTAACTTCAGTTGTTTCACGTTATTTATTTATGCGTAGTAAGTCTGCAATTTGCCAGGAGGATTCTGTTAAAAAATGAATTAGGTAAGGTTCTAGCTAGCTGTTAAAACTGTTACTATTACAACAGCTTGGGCTGTGAGGCGCTGTCAAGTGTACACAAATGCATTGTTTGGTACACTTAACCTTTGACCTTTTCACGATCATCATCAATCGCTGGAACTGTGAACACAGGCTAATTCTGCAAAACAAATACTAACACTATCAAACTGTCTACCAGAAAGAAAACACAAAGGTGAAAAGTTCAATTGCGAGCTTATACATGTATCTGGTATATGTGGTGCTGATGCATAACTGATAAATCTGTCAACACATTGTTAGGAATGTGCTAAATCTGCAATAGCTTTTTGTTAAATAAAAATCAGTAAAACAGTAGGTGCTTTACCATGTACTGTAAAATTCGCATTTCATAAGAAACTTTGCTAGACAAACTGTACCTGCTAGATCTTCACATGTTCTTCATATCCTGTCAGCCCAGAGGTGTGCAGTAAGTTTTGTACAGGAAAATTTGGTACTGGTAATTTTGGTACGAGGAACTTTTGGTACCAGGAAAATTTGGTACTAGGAATTTTTGGTACACAGCAATTTTGGCACTGGGAAAAATCGGTACAGTGAAAATATGGTATTGGTAAATATGATAATAACGAAGTTTTGTTAGGCATTTTTGGTACAAGTAAATATGGCGCAAGGCAAAAATGGTAGGGAACAATTTTGGTATTAAGAAAGCTTAATACTCGGAAAGTTTGGTACTAGGAAAATTTGGTACAGAGAAAGAAGGTTTAGAACAAGGAAAGTTTGGTACTACGAAAATGCATTTTATATAACTTACTCGAACAAGTTATAGATGTTCATATTTTGCATTTTTATTTGCTTTTTTGTTCGCTTCCTCTTTGTTTATTTGTCTGTTGTTTGTTATTTGTCACTGTTGTTGTTGTTTGTCTGTTTATTGCTCGCTCTTTTATTGTGATTACCACACAATCATCATCACCACCACCATCGTCATCATCATTATTGCTATCATCATGTCACCATTGTTACTTGTGTCATTTTGTTACTGTTGTTATTGTTGTTTTGTTATTGTTGAAGTCATTGTTGTTGTTGCGGATGCTGTTTTGCTATTGCTGTCGTTATCGATGTTGCTGTTATTTTTGTTGTATGTTAGTTCTTGCTTGCTGCTTTTGTTCTCCTTATCATCATCATCATCATCATCATCATCATCACCGTCACAATCACCATCATCATCACTATTGATGTCAATGTTACATCTGTCGTTTTGTTGTTGATGTGTCATTGTTGTTGCTGTTGTTAATATTTTTAGCAGTGAACATCATAATTCTCACTGCCATCACCACTGTTATTGTTGTTGCTGTTGTGGCAATAAATAACAGTGGATGATTACAGTAAATGATGGCAATAATATTGATGATGACGACGTTGACGCTAGTGATGATGATGATAATGATGACAATGACAACAGTGATCATTACGGCAAAGATGAGTTGCATGGTGAGTTGGAGACCTTTCATTTTTTGCTAAAAGAATTCTCAAATGTACTTACATGGACAGGATAATCACAAGTAAAATATTAGCTGTCAAGCATTATTAATTACAGTATAATGTTTTATGAACTTTTTAATAAATCAGACTTTCCTAGTACCATATTTCACACCTACTGAATAAACTTCTTTACTTTCGAGTTGAAACAATTATTTTGTACTGAGATATAGAAATGCTCTCTTTTTCGTTTAGTACCAAATTTTCCTGGTACCATTACCATATTTTCCTAGTACCAAAACTTCCTTGTACCAATATTTCTTAGTACTAAACAATCCTAGTATTATATTTTCCTGTATCAAACATTCCCAGTACTACATTTTAATAGTACCAAAAATTCCTTGCACCTTAAGATCATAGTACCAAAATTAGCGCGTACCAAAAATTCCTAGTACCAAATTTTCCTGGTTACAAAATTTCCTACATTCAGCCCAGATACCAGATGTACATGCATAAGCCATAAACTATTGGACCATTTCATCACTTTAAGAAGTAACAGGTTATACATGTATTCTCCATATATGCAGAGGTTATTTTCTTACCTGTATCAATGAATAAAAGTCATCAGGCACAAGGTAATTACGCCCAGGCTTCGCAAGTAACCTTACAAATCTGCTTGCATCATCATGGCAGTTTGATATAATTCTGTAATAACAAAAATAATATAAAAATGAATCCTGTGTTACCAGAAAAGTGAATAAAGAGTTGATAGATTTGGCTACACTTTATCCTCATGTTTTCCTTCCAAAATGTGCACTGTTCAAAAGGGAACATTATGCACTGACATAATTTTAAAATTGCATTTCTTTCCAAAAAGCATTATTTTTGGCCCTATAACTATGATTTGTGATTATTTAAACTGCTTAACCTGCAGATATTCATAGAAAATGATTTTGCCACAACAAAACATAAGAAACAATCTTGTAACACATGCATTTCAAATGCAATACTATAGAAAAGGCAACATAGCACTAGATATTTACGTGTAACTAAGGATAGTGACTCACGTCAGTGTCCTCACTTACAAACAATATTACAAAACTTGTATTTCTCTGGGAAGAATTTAACTCTTACAAGTATCGTTAGGTAACAAAATTCAGATATAAGACCAAAAGAGTTACGAGATCTATTTGATAGTAGTATCCATCATCATTGGTCTATAACAAAGCAACCGCATACCCATGAAAATTAGCAATTGAAATTATTTTTATATTTTCGTCATATTTCATTTGGTTTTCATACTGGGTAACTTATTATTACAAGTCTGTGACACAGTCACTTAGCCTTCTTGGAATTCGGTTATCATGTTGTTCATGTCACACAGCAACATGCTGCAGAGTTAAATGACAAATTAAAGACTCGTGTGAACTAGAGATTCATGTCAAAGCAGCTGCCACCATCACTTAAAACAAGACTGAATTATTGAATTGACACTCACAGCCATTAAACGTAAGCTTTGTTAAATAACATTTTAAATACCCAGTCAGCCAATGACAGAAAATGCCATTTTTTTCTTATATATCAAAGAAAATCATCAGATAGATGTTATGATGCATCCAAACTCTTAAACACTAATGAAATCTTTTTCAAATATGTAGGCCAGATAGTTTTGAATACATTATTACTACCTAAATGGACCTTAAAAAACTTTCAGTATCATCCGTATTTAAAAGATAGTTTTGAATACATTATTACTACCTAAATGGACCTTAAAAAACTTTCAGTATCATCCCTATTTAAAAGAAATCTTCATAATAATCACAATAAAGCAAGTCATTTGAAATTTGCTAAAACTCGCCAAGCACCAGAAAAATCAAGAAATAGCTTTAGTATGCATTATGTGCAGAAGAACTTAGCCAACAATTCTAATTATCAAAGCTCCTAAACAGAATACTAAGATCTGAAAGTGCCATCGTGCCATCACATTATATCTCAACAATATTTTTTTGGAAAATACTTAACAGACAAATCACAAATACAACCAAATGGAATGATTGCAGACACAGACTCAATTAATATGAATAACTTAAGTTTTGACTGCTAAAATGCATTATGTAGCTAAATAAAGCAAAAGATTTTTTTATCACCAAGTTGCTTTCTTTTGGTTGTCTGCCACACTCTCTTTTTTAAATGAAGCTATACTCTTCTAATAGAATAAAATTCAAATATTGGCAGTGGAAACTTCTGTTAAACTAAAAGTTAATCACTTCTTTCCTGTAGCAGCAGTTAAAGTTGTCAATCAAATTGCATGGTGTAAAATTTCATGAAATGAGCACATCTGCTATAAATACAAGCATGGCAAGTGTGCAATACATGTTATGTGGACGTCTTCATTTGAACTGTAATCTAAAAATGTAATATTGGCATTTTTTTATTGAAAAATAATAATCTTACAGGTAAATGTAAGTGCAATGAGAAATTTTAACTTATAGGAATTAACGGCTTGCATTCTGAAAGTACAATGTAATAAAAATTCATAAAGTTTGATCAATATCTTTTGCAACTTATTTTAATGAATAGAAGGCTTACTTTTTCCACATGGCTGTGAAAGCTTGCACTGAAACTGAGGTATGTTTGTCATCTCCAGCAGCTGCTTGGAACAAAGGAATTTTCCAGTATAATGGACAACCACAAGCCTAGAAAAAATAAAATTATATGAATAACAAGTGAAAATTCAATATATTGTAAAATTTTATATTTTAAATGACCACAAAAGATTATACTTTAGATAACATTTGCAGTAACATCAATATTAGTAACTTGGATCACACAAACTCAGAATGAATCAAATTTTCGCTTACAGCACATAGCTCTGCAAACTGGAGAAACGAATGAACGAATAATTTCATGAATAAGGAAATGAATATACAAACAAAGCATAAAAAATAACAAAAACAAATATAAGAATGAGCAGCAGCATGAATGAATGATTGAAAAAATGAATCAATGAATGAATAGTAGTATGAAGGCAAAGACAAAGAATCTAAAGACAAATCTAACCAATTTAAAAAAGTGAAATTTTAAAGTTCACAACTAAACACTGAGCTTAGTTTTACGAAGTCTTAACTGCGGAGTTGTCTTTACAATGCAGTGGTGAAGCACTAAAACTATTAACACCATTCATGTTTCTTTGCTTATTCTACCAAGACACTTCTCAGAACTCAGTAGTTGTCTTAACACAAAGTTTATGATAGTAATAGAATCGGTTGTACAGCAAGCAGTCACCTCCAGCTGAGATCTATAAACAAGCCCATGATAACAAAGTTTAATGCTGACTTGAGTCAAGACGTTAAAAAATGAAAGTATGATGCTTTAATACTTTTAGGAGCCATAATTATGATCTATGAGCCTGTAAACGGAAATTTAAGAATTGGATTATCTGCGAAAAGAATCTTGTTTTGGCAGCAACCGGGACTTTGGCAGGAACAAACTTTCGATTAAAGGAAGACAAAATGATTTTTCACACCTTACCCATTTTCAAGTCCGATAAAAAGCATACACTTTAACATAAATCGTAATTAACGGCGGGCGAGCTCAACTGTTGATGACATCACAAACGAGCATTATTTTCAACAGAAAAAATATTTCATGAGCGTGTTATGAAAGTGAAAATTGAAGTACAGTGGTACTGTAAGATATTCAGAAGGTTGTACTAAAACTAGGCACATTTTTAGAAAAAAAATTCAAATTTCAAATTTACCATTGTGCTCACGCATGAGCTGTCAAATGCATGTCGTTCGTCACAAACTAACGCATCTGAACTGAGAGGAACAGCACCAGTTTTTTGTGCAATGCGTTTCCAAAATGTAGGTGATAGTGATCGTCTAACTAATGAATGGCGAAATACATGTAATAGCGAAAAACTAGGGACGCAAACGAGAAACTGCGTTTGCGTGCTAATAATTCTTTCACGTAAGTTATTTTTGAAAAAAACAGTATGTTTCCTTTCAAATATTTTAAAGAGTAGATTGTTCTGACCTACAGTTTAATATTGGGTCTGGTGTTTTGCATTAAGTGAAAACGAAGCAGACGGGATACGTATCTAGCAGCAAGTATATGCGGGGGGGTGAGGCTTGGATTAGTACAAGCTGTCACTAAAGAAGACAAAAGTGCATCTTCCAATATTTTTGATTCCTGACAGAGAAACTACATATCAACAATTAAAGGCAGCAAGAAGTAACATTACAAGTGAGGTCAAAGGAAGTGATGAAGAAATTCTGGGGTTACTCACTTGCGAAGTAATTCTATAAAGCATCTATTTGGCATTGATACCAATCTTGTTATCGTTGCTGCTCATAAAATAAGTATTTAGCCAGTTTTATATTGTGGCATCACAATAAAGTTACTTTGTATCCTAAACATTTATGAAAAAAACGGATTCCACAGCAATGACAAATGGCGTTCTAAATTACATATTCATGAAAACAATAAAAGATGTTATAAATGACGTATCTAGGCCATTGGACAGAAAAGCTCAATAAGTGAATATTTTACTTTCTGGACTAGTCTTGATTTACATTTTTTAAAACATCAGTCACGTTTTATCAATCACACTTATATATATGTATTTTGACATAATTAAGTAACGCAGTCAGTAGGGTGGCAGATAAAGTGTCTGTTTTTCATTGAGATGTTCAGGGATTGTTTAAAAACAATTTGCTATTTCTGTGCCAGGTCAGTAGATTTGACAAAAGAAATACAAATACAAACATTTCAACAAGTAGTTAATTTTGTTTTACATAAATAATTATTGACTCTTTAATAACATTCACAAATAGATTAATGCTGCATTTGGTGTTTGCTACAAATTTTATTAAGGCTGGTTTTTTATGAACTCCTAATTAGGATTAGAATAGAAATACACATATACTATATAGAATGTAAAATAGAAATATAGTGTATAGGATTAGAAAACAATGTTTCTACCATTTTATCAAAAGATAGCCCTATACGATGGAATTCGTTGCCAAAAAATATTGTACTGAACACCCCTTTTACGCAAAATGTAAGTTTCTGTTAAGTTACGCATCTGGCCTGTATAAAAGCGGTCGTCTCTGCTCTTTTACTGGTCCAGTTACAATCCACAATGATGTAAATTCTATTTCATCATTATATTTGAAGCTACTTCATGTAATTTGCCAATAAAGGTATCGTTTTTCTCACACATCATTCTGTTGTTTCGTTAATGGATGTCAGAAGAGTTATAGTCTGCTTGGCCTCCGCATCTGCTGGTACCGAACCAACGTGGGTAGTTTTACCACATTTGGGCAAGGTACCATCTGCAGTTCAATTGCTTAAAAGGCAGCTTATTTTCTGCTTCCATAAGATACATGAAAATATTACTAAGTGGATGTAGTACGTTACCAGTAAGACTAATAAGCAAGCTAGCTAGTTTTTTCATCTCCTAAGTAATTGATGCTCTTTTTCATACTTATTTTTTATTCACGAAATTTTCTCCATGACGTTTTCTTTCATGCTCATTTTTTCCATACCCTCAGTTTTTAACTCTACCAACTAATCTTCAAATTATCCTGTTAATAAGACCCTGTTTGTAACTACTACTTATAATGCTACTGCTACGTATAATAATCCTAATTACTGAATAATCTACTTTCATTCATAAAATTCCCCCATATTTAAAAAATCGTATTAAATAAAAATGTTGTCTCCTGCTATTATAGTTTATCAAAAATATTTTGCAGGTGCTACTTATTATTTTTCATTTTCTTTACCAAAACCAATGCTATATAGATATAATTATTTTTGTATATACATTTTGTTGTCCCTTTCATTGTTTCTTGTCGAGTCCTCTAATTATTGTTGATTTGGTTAATTTGATTACATTATGGTTACCTTTATTATTTTGTTGCAATTAATAAAGTATTCATCATTCGCTTTGTTTTAGTTTGATTTAATGTTTTACTTCGTACTTAATGATTTTGGTTTATTATGTTGCTTACAAACCTTTTGCTGTTCCCAAAATTGCGTTCTTTTGCTAGATTTATGTATTTAACTTTATTCTATTATTTTTTGTTTTTTAGTTTTTTTGACAATTTGTACTATTTTTTCTTCTTATTTGATTTTGTTATTTGCCACATCACCGTTTACTTTTGTTATACCTATCTAGCTATATGAAAGGGCAGGAGGCTAGATGACCTTTTGGTCCCTCCCTGCCTTGTTCCATGAGAAAATAAATGTTCTATGTCTATGTTGTCTGCGATACACCGTACTCTACATGGGCTTATATAGTATCACTTATGGCAGTTACACACAATATTATTATTTACCAAAATATGTGCAGTTATTGTGGCTGTAAATTGAACTTTGATGCCTTTTAAGTAAAAGCGTCTTACTGCAATTTTAAATTCACATTTAACGTAGAAGACGTCTGTAACTGTATCTAAAGATTCCTACGGACAGCACGTGTGCATATTCTCGAATCTTCTCTAAGCTTGCAGACTAAAAGAAGATCGTTTCCTGAAGCTGCAAATTTCAACACAGAAAATTCAACAAGGCTGTAGCACATGTTTGACACTTCACAACCCCTTTTCCTGGTTTACGTTCGTATCGGTTTTCAGACACAGCATGTTTTTGCTGAACCTTGCGTGCTGATTATTGCTATTGAAATAAACTGTACATCTTCTCTCCTCCGTCTTACATTACTGGATCGCTACTCAGGTTAAAACGATTTCTGCTTCAAAAGTGACTGATGTGTCGATTTGTCTTGTAATGAAGCTGAATATTTGTCGTCGGGTTATCCTACGTCTCAGTTTATTATATGATTTGGTCGAGTTCCACTTCCGTCTGCTTGAAAGTCGTTGGTAACGAAGGTTAAACGATTGTAAACAAAATGGCTGTATGGCTTCTTCAGTTCCAATAGACGTTTCAGCCGTTTTCACGTTGGAGATTTAGGATCTTCAAAGAAAAGCTTTGTAAGACGATGCTAGTTCACAACAGTTTGTAGGGACTTTGTACTTCGATATCACTTTGCTTCAGTATTTTCTCCAACTTTAACCTTTACGCTTTTACACTCGTTTTTATATCCTCAAGTCTCCAGACAAGACGTCCTCGCAGGAATGCAACTGATTATTTCATTTAAGTGGATCGTCAAGTAGCTGGAGCAGTTCAAATATTTAACCATTCCTCAAAACATTATTTTTCTCAGACAAATTAGCTTAACTATTCCTACGAAAACGGTTTAGCCAGCTGGTGAAATTAAAAGTACAAACCGTGTAATAAGCAGATCATAATTCCGTAGATAAATTCGTTATATCGCGTGTTTGAAAGTGTTACTTGTGATCATCAGTTTATATACATATACTGAAATATGACATTACATGAAAAATACACACACGCGCACACGCATGCACGCACGCACACACACACACACACACACACACACACACACACACACACACACACACACACACACAGGATAAAGAGCAGAGAAAGATCTGTTAGGCACCAAAATCAGTATTTATTAAGAAATGCACTAAAGTTAAACGGAAAAAGCACAAAACTTATGCATGAATGTTACTTCTGGGGAGGGGTAAAAAATTATGCATAATTGAATATGTAAATTTTCATACAACAAAGAAGTTCAGCACGTTAATAAATAAAGATACAAATTTAATTTTAAAACCTATGGCATGAAGATTTAATAAAATACAACTCTTGATTGCATAATCTCATATTTGAATAGTACGCTACAATGAAGCAAAACTATTAAACAAATAATAATGTATGAAAAGGTGTTTGGCTTCCTCTAGTATGGTTATTTATAGTTGCATT
The DNA here is from genome assembly GCA_030141605.1 of Tubiluchus corallicola. Lineage (NCBI taxonomy): Eukaryota > Metazoa > Priapulida > Priapulimorpha > Priapulimorphida > Tubiluchidae > Tubiluchus > Tubiluchus corallicola. Next base: position 519,842 of record JAQGDQ010000114.1, read on the forward strand.
AATATGTTTTAGTTCTAACTTGTACTGTGGTTGTGCCTGGACAGAAGCCTAAAAGTTCAACGACTCCTTCCTTTCTGGTATTTTCTAAATTTTCTAACCAGATGGATAATATCATAATACCATCTAATATAATTCTGATCAAAGGGATACGCAATAATTATTACCCCAGATGTGAACATATCAGTTTATGATGGCATGCATAGTTTATGCTCTATTATAGTCGTCTAAAAGACGACATTACGCGCGAACTGCAAAGATATACTGCACCATACTGTACAGTCTGAAGTATGGAAGTTTGACAGCGTAAAAGATGCATGAGTGGAACAATATGAAGAACAATTTAGTCATTTACTGGTTTATTAAGAGACAGCATGGGAAAAGTAAATAATAAAATGTTTCCTTTTAACATTATATAGGTAAAGGTTCATAGTCCATACTATAGTATTGGGTGCAATACACTATCAATTTTCTATATACACTGCAATTTGATTGTTTTAAAAAAATGCAAACCATAGTTTACCACCGGTTAAATATGTAATGTAAAACCTGTGCAGGACATACATGAAATGTATAACTCTAAAAGTGCAAAATAGGCATGATATGCAATTTTGTTTAAGTGGCGTGGCCCACACACCAATTATGAAGACGATAATGGTGATGATGATGATGATGACGATGATGATGATGGTGGTGGTGGAATGGTAGTCATGGCAGTAGTAACGATGACAAAAATTGCTTTGTAGAAGCATCTCTTCAATTATCACACAAGTCATTGCAGGATACTGACCACACTGGGTGATCAAAAAGCATTACCCTATCAAAACTATCTTAAATTATTACCCGTGGGCCGTGTAATGACGCAAAAGCAGGAAAAAACTCTGTCGGAAAACGAGAGAATGTGGTAATCGTTGTTTCACTGATTAATATCGTATGACAAAAATAAACTTGTAAACCACAAAAAAATTTAAAATTAAACACTGTGTGCCAGCCAAATGTTGTTTCAAATGGCTTAACAGCAGATCCATCTGCAGAAAATATGGTAGTCAAATGATGACTCATTATTTAATAGCAAAGAACAGCTTTTTCAATTTCAACTGTATTACAAAAACTAAAACAAAGTCAAAGTGTAAATGAAGAGACGAAATTAAATTTTTCGGCCCAAAGTTTCCAAAATGTAACATTTGCACTGTAATTGGTTTTACCCTAACGGGAATTTATGATCCACATGCCATATGATCATTTTGTTGACAACACTTGATAAAATTCTAACACAAGTCTTTAAATCAAAAGCAATTTACTTTTAGTTTGATCAGATATTTAAATGACAGCACTGACAACAAAGCTTATAGATTTATGCCAAAAAATTCATTGCAGATTTTGTTAATATATGTGAGATCAGTGCAATTCAATGTGTATTCAGGTCTTTATCAAGTAATACTTCCCTGATTCATTTTCTGTAGTTATTTACAGTATTTTGCATGATGTTTTACGCAGTTATTTTATGCGGTTTTATACAATTCGGAACACTGCCAGTTGCAATCCAGCATCCAACTGCAGGTGCTACTCAACTTGGATAGTCATGACAAGACTAGAATCTATCTCATTATTAAGCCTTCTAAGGTGAGTCAATACAGCAGTAGGCATGTCTAAGCCACATTTGGATGCAAATACATCTTCTTTTTCCGTAGTAAACGGCCAGTATTGATGAAACAACCAGAACAAGCATCTGACTTGTTCAGCCATCCATTCACTGACCAGCTTTGACAATGCCTATCTTCAACTATTGTGGAGCTACTAATGTTGCATTACTAATGTACATGACTGACCCATGTTCTGGATTAAGATTAAGAACAATACATATTTTTAATAGCTTAGCAATGGCTAACAACATTCGTGGTATAGATAAGAAGTTTTTCGTGATATTTCTTATTTAAGGGTATTAAACAAACTTTTTTCATGAATATGAAGTATTATTTGAAGTCGTCATTTTGCCCTGTGCTTCTTAATGTCCAGGCTAATGACCATTCTTAATAATCATATTTTGCAAAAAATGTAGTTTCTTTAGCATAAACAGCATTTTCATTAGGTGATCGTTATAGAAAAACAAAATAGATATTTACATTTCTGTCAAAAACATTTAAAAGATGTTTGTATGATAAGAAATATGTTTACCAACATTTTTAATACAGAGCTGCATTGGGATAGAATAACCAAAACAACTAACCTTGGCCACTTTGCCAAAATCTTCTCTTTTCATTTTCCCATCAGGACTTTCAGTGAACACAGCTGCAGCACGTTGAATACAAGAGTCTATTTCAGCAGGAGGTAGGGGGCGTCCCTGAGGGAAATAGAAACGCGGAATGGGACATGATTCCGGTAATGGCTTCTTGGCAGCTGAAACCTGTTTCTTGCCTGGACTAGTTTCTTTGTGTGGCTGAAAACGTAAATAGGAGAAAAAACTTTAGAACTTAGAAAACAGTTCAACAAAAATGTTGATGAATGAACTACAAATAAGTTTGACACCGTATTTGAACAAACACATCCTGGATAATAATATAGGATTTAGTAAGAAAGCAGTGCCATGTTATTTGTTATTGGTAAGCTAATTAATGTTGTAAATCTGATAGCTTTAATTTATGATGGCTTAATTAAATTTATGGTACTAGTACATATATATATACACAGTATAAGCAGCATTACATTTCAAAGTTTAGCCAGTTTTTTCCACGAAATGTTAATGGTATTCGGATTTATGGCCCAGCGTAGAATGGTGAATTAGTTGAGCAATGAACACTTAAATGAAGATTATTCCTACCAAGCGAAGAAATAAGCCTAAATAAAGTAAGTGAAATGAGTGGTTATTTCAACAGGAATAATACGGCACCATACATAAATATATAGGATAAAATTTATGGACAACTAAATAAACTAACAAACAAAATGTTCAAACAGGCAAACAATCAATATTAGGAAATGCTGAAAAGACAGGCAAGCATAAATATTTAAATAGAAATCCAAGAGTCAAATTTCAGTAAACAAATGACACAACTAGTACTTAGATCATTCCATCTTTCTATAAATTAGTTACCTGTGTCTTAGTCTGTTTTTCTTCATACAAGACCTTTGCTGATTCCTGCTTTTTAGTGTTTGTCTGTTCCTTGGTTATGGAATTTTTAGATTTGTCCACAGTTTCTGCCTTTTTATTGTCATCAACAGTCTTTGTTGCTGTGATACCTTCAATGTTCTTAAGTTCTTGTAATTTTACCATGTCACTCTCTTCAGTTACTTTTGTCTGAGTTTTATTTTCAAAAGGCACTACTTTCTGTTTAGTGATATGCGCAGGTTTATCAGGTGGGACTGGCTTGGTAACATGATTTGTAACAGCTTCAATATTAGATGATTCAGTTCTAATTTCATTCTGTTCAGCAAAGTGAAGCTGCTTTGATTCTGGTTTTGGTTCTGATTCTATTTCCAAAACAGGAAGTGTGGGTTTGGAACGCTCCGTTTCTGGACTAGAAAATGGGAGTGCAGGACGTTCCACTTCTGGACTTGGAAATGTAAGTTTTGCGTGATCCTCGTCTGGTGATTTAACTAATGTGACATTTGTTGATGATTTAAATTTTCTATATTCCTGATTTTCATCTGACAATGTTCTCGAAGCATCTGATTCGCTTTCTGTATCACTTGTGTCACTCCGCCAGGGTTGATGCTGCAATTCTGCAATTTTGCGCTCTATCTGAGCCTTCCTCTTTAGGTACTGCTCAGAAACTTTACCAGCAGTTGGCATCCCCATAAAACTGCCTTTTTCTGCTGCTAAACGCCTTTCTATCTGCTCTTTCTTTATGAGGTACTGTGACTGTCGTGATGCTGGATGCTCTGATGCAGGCGATAGTCGCTCTCGATTGAACAAAGGAAACTTATCCTCTGGGATTTGTACTTTTAATGGAAACCTTTCTTGTTCTGCTATTTTGCGCTGCACAATGCTTTCTATGATGCTTTTGGCACGTGCGAATTTATCTTCATGCCGAGGTAAGCTATCGGGAAACTTGGTTTCAAAAAAATGTCGCTTCTGTATAAGAGGTAGATTTACCCTTAATGGGGAGCCAGGACTGATTTGAATTGGACTAGGAGAAGAAATAGGAGAATTCAATGGACTAGTTTTACCACCAAAAAACAAAGGCGAGTTTCCCATACTGGGACTCAGTTTACCACTCAAAGGACTAGGTGAGTTTGACTGGCTAGTAGAGTGTCTACTCGGAAGGTTTATGGTAAACTTTAACTTTACTCCTGCTGAATCAGGACTAGATTGAGATGTAGTTGGTTGAGGTTCCTGCAAAACAGGTGAATGATCAGGGTTTACCCGTGGCTTTATCACACTGTTCTGGAAATGAATTGGAATTATCCTCTCCGTGGAAGGTGACTTTACCTCGGGTACCGGAGACTGAGGAGAGCTTCGCTTGTCCAGAACCTGTATCTGCTTTTGCACACTAAACTTGCCCGGTAATTGAGAAGACGGCTGAGGTTGAGGAGGCAGCCGCAGAGGTGCCAATGACAGCTTAGGGCGTTGCACCATCATCTTATGTGCACTTCCATTTCCTAGGGGAACGCAGAATCCATAGTGGATTGCACCACACCTGGCACCTAATGTTCTTGTAACGTCAGGCGCACACTTGCCACAGCAGTGTATGGCGCGGCTCTGCTTTTGGTCCACCTTAACACTGTAGTATGGATGCAGACTGCTGTACACAAACTTGCAGGGACTGTAATTGTTGCTGAACTTATCGGTCTGCTTTACTCTTCCAGTTGCCATCATGGACATGACATGCTTACAACCCACTCAGCTATGACTTATCAACCAAGTCAATTCTAGGAATCTTTAATCTCTAATGACATATGCCATCAAGGTCCCTACTCCCGTGAGATGTCCATATAACCCGTATAACTAATATAGGCACGAATAATTTAATTGCCGATTAATAAACATTAAAATAAATATATGACCAGCGCGAGTACATAAAGTCTCTTCCTTCCAGGTTTCTGATGAAAGCTATTAAATGCGAGTCTTATAAAACAATATCACCAGAAAAGCCTTGAGCGTAAATTACGTATAAAGTTTAACGTCGATTGGTTATTTGGTGTCACCAATAACTATTCGGAGTATGAAAACATAAGCAAATCGCACGAGCCGTTTGATTGACTAGCACAATACCGGCACTATAAACAGTTTACGCCAACTTAACGACAAGGATATACTAACACTGCCAAAGCAAGTAAGACTCATAATGGCGTCTCAACGTTTGAAGATCCAGAGAGAACCGGCATTTCGGTAAGCCAGCGGCTTCAAGCAAAAAGTGATGAGGATGTCAGACTTGGAGGCGTGCCCCGCATGTCCCAAATAAGGCAAGCCAGCTTGGGCTCAGTGTACAGTTACAGAAGCGCCGAGTCTGTACGCTGGTTGGCTGGCAAACTTTTCTGTGTGTGACTGTGTGTGTGTGTGTGCATGTTTGCGTCTGAGAACAGCTGAGACCCGAGGAAACATCGGACTAGAAACCTAAGCCTGAACATACGGCTATACTTTGCAATCGATTAATTAACACACGCTAGTGCGAGGCAAGCTAGCCACAGACGCTTCAATAAACTTCCAAAACCCTTGACACAGATATTAAGTTTTTATATATTTTAAACCTTTTCCGTATGACGTGCCATGAACTTTGATCTATGACACATCAATAAACGAGGGCTTAACTGCTTCGGAAGCCGGAACAGCCTTTATAACGTGAAAAGTTCGACTATTTTTCGCAACTATAAAACGTCGATTATTGCATAATAATTTGCAACTGCCGGGTAATTAATTATTATAGCTACTATGGCTTGTAAAATGGATTTAGCGTTGCATCACCTCTCTCGAATAATCCACATGTTACATCGATTAGAAAAGAGAGGAAAACGGTGTCTAGAGTAAAATACTGGCAATCCAGCTCAGCTAATAACTGCTGTAAAAAATCTTGGATATTTTGTTCAGAAGCGCATATATTTAATCACGAGCAATAAGCAAATCACAGGCGTTTATTGCGAAATTCGTGAACTATGGACCTAATTTAAACATTTTAGAAATGTGTATTCTTATTTAAGTTTTCTAACTGCGGCACCATTCTAGCTACAAGCCTTATGACAACCAAATATTGTTAAGTTTACCGAGAGCTTGGTTTGACAGTAGTCGTACAGTACTCTAATTAGACTGCACGTGCTGCTTTTGAACATCAGTTACAGCGTGAAATTATTGCAAAAACAGTCAAAGTTGCGCTGGGAGGGAATCTATCTTGAAGACGAAAAGGCAGAAAAACAAAATAAGCACTGAAAACTAGTGCCATCAATTAAGAGGCAAGGTTTTACGAAAAGTTACCAGTAGACAGGACTTCTAACATTTTTTGTATTATAAAATTACATTGCATGCAACGTGTAAAAAAGCTAACAACCTAAAGTGCCCCGGTTAAACAGTTAATAGGCAATTAGACTTACAATGGGCGAAGACTCAGTTTTCTGACAAGTTCTATAATTGCTATACGCAATTTAGCGAGAGGAGAGAGAGAGAGAGAGAGAGAGAGAGAGAGAGAGAGAGAGAGAAAGAGAGAGAGAGAGAGAGAGAGAGTTTGTTAGCAAGGTATAAAAAAAAGTTATATAATACGTGTTTACAACATGTCAAAATAAGGCAGTTTAATCATATTTCATATAAAACTACAGTCTATAGCAAATTTGAGAATAAAAAATAGGCAGGACACTGTTGAATATTGCAATAGTCCACGAAGTAGGGCTCTAAGCTCAAGTGAACGAAGTGTTCATGTTAAACACCCATAAGAGATTAAAGAAGGTGGCTGGCAAGTTCTGACAGCACCCTTGGCTGCATTAGAGACTCTTGGATCTGTAACGTGATCGCCAAATTTTGATAGAATATAAGATTGAGACATCTGTAAGATGTTTTGGATGATCTTGAGTTCTTTGAGTTGCCTTTTATACTACAGCTTTTGCGAAGTTACTAGTTGTTTTTGGAGATCTTAGCAAAAGATGTACTATTTTACTCAATATGTAAATTCATTCTAGCAGAAATCTAGCAGAAGTTTACTTTTGACCATGAGCATAAAATAGATTGCTATTCTTACATGAACTTTCAACTTTGGTTAGACTTATTTCCCTTTTTCTAGTTGTGGAAAACCTATAATGTAAACTTTATTTAAGAGTGTCTTCCATTTGATTCTAGCATTAAATTGAGTTTATAGCAAGATATCTTTACGCAGTTGTGATACAAGTTTATGCAACTGTGATACTCTAGGACCTTACTGGATCACAAACTGACGCAAATAAAAAATTCGCTGTTTTCTCTAAATTAGCTTATCCCAAATATTAGTTATTTACATTCTTAATTTCAAGACTATCACAAATGATGCAAAACTCACAATTATTACAGTTTGAAATAAATTTCAATTGAAAAGACATGTGAAAAAATTTGGAATGAACCAGAATTTGAAGCAGGGACAGGTTTAAATTCCTCAAAAGATCTTTAGATATTTCGTTTTAGTTGTAGGTTCATTCTATCATAACCCCAAAGAGTTTCTTAAAAAAGAAAAAACGTTAGACAGGGCTATTTACTTATTTACATGTGCTCAAAACTCCAACAGTTCAGTCAAATGAGTCAACAGTTATCAATTAACAGCAAAAATATAATTAAAAATATTTAGTATTTAGTTAGCATCTTTTAAGTAACATTAGGAGTAATAGTATTAGCTATGGGTAGATACTTTTATTTCAGACTTTTGTCCATATAGCATAAAATACAATTACATGAAAAATTAAAAAAATTACATGCTACTATTTACAAAAATGAATTACAAAATTAGATTAAAATTAATATTATGGTAGAAAGTACTTTAATACTCTTCCTTCGCCTTAAAAACAATAATCAAGATAAAAACAATATTCAAGTGTATAATAACAAAAACTCATCTGATCCATTACAAGAAAGCTCTACTAAATTAAAAGAATAATTTTGTCTATAAAATCTCCTGTAATTCACGTGATAAATTTTAATTTGATAGAACAGATATTGATGTAAAAAATTCTTTAAAAACATGTCTGACTATGATATCAAAACAAATACCTGTATGTCCACTTTCTAACATTTCATTTCATTTTTTTAAATACTAGGTAAATTAAATACTAATGCGCAATTCACACTGAATCTGGTTATTACAATGCTTTAATTAATATAATATAGATAATTCGCATCGTGCTGCACAAATCCTTTAGTGCAGCTCAAATATATGCTATGGAGGTAAGGTACACCTTTTGTATATCTTTAATATTTATGTAATCATCAATGCTAATCCTAAAAAATTTCAAGATGCATTTCTTTTCTTCATGACTAAGCACACACGTTTACCCATTTTTGCTAGCAACAAAAGAAAAATTAATTTTTTTCTTTCTTTGGTTGTAGATCCTAATCGTAGTAATAATCTTAACTAAATAAAGTTTAACTTAATATTTAAAGACAATCACGTTTGCCTCTTCTTCCCCATAATTGAACATTATTTTATCAGAAACTAACACTTCTGTATCATAATTCAATCAACAATCATCTTAAATGCAAAATCTGATAATTTTTAGTTACTTGGTACATGCACATTAATTAATTATATTAATAACAATTCTAGAGGGTGGCTGACCTCGATAACTCATAGTTTTCTCGTCACCCTTTCACCACTAATCAACAATTACTTTTGCATTTTGTAATATTACTGTATGTTGTACAGATTTATAAATCACTTAGTTATGTATTTTGCTATTTTAAAAATGGTGATAAACTAATAAACTTACTTACTTACCATGCAAAAGAAATTGGTCATACTTTTGATTTTACTAATGCAAAAAAAACATTCTCTCCAAATAATATCACTGACCAACACATTACTAATTTTTTGAATTTAGCTTTAATTACAAAATTTCTGATAGATGGACTCTCCACTTAGAAAATTTTTACTTTCTCACCATATCACTTTATCTGTCAACTTAAATGACCCAGAGATGCCCTAGGACAACGCAAGCGAAAAAGCCTAACTTTGCAATTTACAGGTGAAGGTGAATGCACAGTTAAATTTGGTTTCATCATGTACCATTAGTGTTTAAGTTAACTTAATCCAATGGCAGGCATTTGACTTACAAATTTAGTAGACATCTGGCAAAGGTAAATCAGCACCCATTTTTCTGGCTTGGCTGTTTTTGCAATCTGCTGGACGAACATTTTATTTATGAATTTGGTTTCACCTGGTATCACCAAGGAGCCCTTCAACAGTTCCCAAGATTCTTGCGGGACATCCGGAAATCAATTTCTGCCATGCCTACTTACTTCCTCTAAACCAAACAAATATTGTAAACTGATTTGTTCAGCTTGGGGTCTAGGCGAGAAGGAGGAGTTCACAAAATGCCCATAGTGCTGCCATCGTTTAGCAGCTAATGAATTAAATAGCTTTGGGATTTTAGAGGCATTTTTTGATTTTTATATACGTGCAATACGCATTTCTTTATCATTACACTAATGGAATACAAAATCCATATAACTATTTTAAACAAGCGCTTTGAAGTCCTTATAGTACACGTAGAACTGATTACTAATATAGTAATGACTGGGAAGTAATACCAGGAAAATAATGTATTATTACCACAAGTATAATTTTTTGAGCAACTGACTCTTTGACCTGAAGTTAAGAGTTCTATCTGTCTTCTTGATGAAAATGGAATTATTCTCATGTGTGTAGGTTTTACGTACACCAAACTACCTGCTAAATAATAGGAAGTTTCCTAATTACCAATACTAAGTCTTGTGAAATTATTTGCATGTATGCTTAGTTTGAATAGTGCAAATTAAAATGTTTCCTCGTGTCCAGATAAAGCAGTCCAGCTGTAGCAATAAATTCTATCAGCAGTTGCTATAAGCCATATTTCTCAAAACTGTACATTATATTTTGACATTCTTTAAAGTTTTGTTTAAAGCCGTGCATGTGGCTGTGCCTGGCGATGTTTGAACAGGGAGAAGCAGCAAGCGAAATGCAAATCCTGGTCAGGTTCCTCCTGATGATATCTGGGTGTGGTTTACAGTGCAAATAGAGTGTGCAGTCTTAACAAGTCAGTGTTGCTTTGACTATTTCACAAAGTTAACAGAATGTCTCAAGTGCTCATGTGGGCCTTTGGTATATCTAGTTTTTGTAGGTTACTGAATTTTCCCCTTGAAACATCAGCTGGACACAATGGACAGATTACATGTCTTTACGATGTTGTTCACTATACTCAATATAAGGTATTGATGTGGACTCAACTTCAAAGCAGGGTTACATGAAAAGTTTTAAATCTGATCTCTTTTTTGCCAAGCATACTGAACTGCTGAACTCCAAGATAATAGCACAAGAAAGAGCCCGCATAATTGTTTTTCATCATACTGGCCAGACTTTCACATAACATATTTATTAGATAGGTATAGAGTGACTGCAATTTGACCTTAGTGTGCACTCACAACATATTGTTAAGCTTTGCGTTGGTGAATATCCTTTGAAAATCATTTTTATTGCACATTTGTTATCGTACTATTGTGCTGATATAGCAACAACCTTTCTAAGATGCCAAATGGCAATAATTAGGAAACCTACCTGAGCATTAGTCAATGGTCCAAATCTTTTCTCAACAGACGTTAGAGCTGGAAAGTGGCAGTTAAACCTGTCAATGCTTCTGGATTTAGAATCATCTGCACTTGTTCGAGGGCTTTCCACATTTCCATTGTCCCCTCCTGCAGAACCATGTTTAAGGCTGTCGCGTGGTGGCTTCCTAGGACTTGTTGGTCTTCTCGGACTACCGCTGTGTCCTGGTGGTGGCGAAAATGGAGGTGAACCAGGTCGGGTCCGTGGAGATGATGGTCTGCCATGTTTGCTAAAACGGCAATAAAAAAATTAGTTATGTACAGTTAGCCAAACTTTCTGAATCTAATTTGCAGCAAGTGCATAAGAAGCCCTTGTTATAATGAACTAATTGGGGAAGGACAGTCTATTATCATTAAGGGACACACCCCACAATAATATGCTGCACGTTATTACAAAAAACACTAATAAATGGGCACATTTAGTTTAGTCATTCTAAACATTTGCTGATTAATGTAAACATTCAAGAAACCAATCAGTTTGCTCTTGAACTTATCTAACATAGCTGATAAACTTCTTTCTATGTGTGTTTTTATCTAGTAGTTCTGAATGACTAATTAGTGTGTGCATTTGTCATTTTTCTACTATGAAAATGAATATTAAACTAGTGGAATAGCTATATTTGAACCTGCAGATGATATCAAATGATAAGCATAGTTCCTCTGCTGTTTGCCCCTATAAAGGAAATCCTTGTACAAATAGCTTTACAAGTTTCTGGTAATACATTGTACTATAATGCAGTACAAAACACCACAAATACACTGCAAAACACACGAGAATGTGCAAATGTGAGACTGTCAATCTGACTTTATCCAAGTTTACTGGAAGGCTTGGAAATATGTGAGAATTTTATACTAATTTAAAAAGAATGAAGTAATTATAAACCTTCTTATAGATCACTTTACCATACATAGTGGCTGACTGACAAGCATAATTAATTTATGGCATGTAGACAGCGTGCTTTAAGTTGCACTTGGCAAATTTTCAGAAAGCTGGAACGCTGAAGGCATTTTTTCTGAAAGTGGCCAATTTAGGTTATCTTATCAACTTGACTGTGCTGAATCCGAAAAAAACTGTTGTCAGCTTGAGAAGTTAGCAGAAATGGTAAAAAACACACTCACACAAAAAAACAAAATGGCCACAAAGTTTTTACGTTAACAATATAAATCAAAAGAAATTCCAAGAAAATTAGCATTAAGAGGCAATTATGATGCCTATTGCAGGGTAGTTGGAACTAAGAAATCTGTTTCTGTTACTTTCATCTCAAAAATGGTCACAAATAATGAAGTTATGCGAAAAATGCTATTATACAAACTGTTTCATCTAGAGATTTATTATAAAAACAAAATGCAAATTATTTCTATAAATTCGATCTTGCTGAAAATAAAAATTGCTACTAGCCACCAAAAGGGATGCAAAGAGACTGAAACAATCCAATAAGCAAAACAAAAAATCAGCAGAATGGCAAGAAATGCTAATGTTAATCTTTTGGCGATTACTTTTGATTTATGTTGTTTACACAAAAACTTGGTGGCCATTTTGTTTCTCTTTTTTGTAACTTTTCCAGTAACTTTTCAAGCCGGTAACAGCTTTTTTCGGATTCAGCATAGTCAAATTGATGACTGCTGTTTTACTTACTTTTAGAAAAAACTGCCCCTGGAATTTTGAAGAAGCACTTTTCAGGATTTCCTTCTAGCCTAATTGTGCCCGATAAAGAAGCTCGTGCAGTGGTGTATCACAGACCCATTCAAACACATGTTATCATTATAGTCAAGTGTAACCAGAATTGATTGCAGAGCCAGAAATAGTTCGTTATATTCAAATTATAACGATATCCACTTTAATAAAAGTTTGCTATAATTTATGTACCTATTTATTTTTTGCATAAGAAGATGAGAAGTCCATAACTAATATATTAAAAAATTCATCATGCTGAACATAGTATTGACCAACCGGTACATTATTTAAAATTTTACTTCACTATGGCACATCATCATCATTACGTTTCATGCCACGAAAGCAGAGAGGCAGTAACCAACACTGTTTCAGTACTCTATTCCAGCTGTATACAGTGCAACCATTTCGTGCACAATCAATCATTGTTTACACTTTGCTAAACTGAAGTTTACCTTTGCGAACTAGATGATGCAGAACTCACGCTCCTATCATTAGAAGAGATATGTTGTAAGTTTGTCTTTAAAAACACTTGAGTGTTAGGCTCACTAAGCCATTTCAAAAATAATTCATCGACTTTTAGTTTCAGCACTGGTTTGAGGCTCATCACTCACATCACCTAGAAGAAAAGTTATAGATAGTTTAGTTAGCCAGAACTTCTACCCTAACATTGCTCTTTTATATATATATATATATATATATATATATATATATATAAATATATTTTACAAATTTTACTGAAACTGATGATAAGCTAAACAAATATTTTGGAATGGCTGTTGGTAACTATTGCATTTTCGGTTTCCTTCAGAAGAACACACTGTCGTATGATAATGATGATGACTGCTACTTTACGGGTACCTGATCTGATTAATTGTGCTACCATGAGTTATCAGTATACAACCTAAATCGGTATCGACTATACAGTCTTTTAGGTTAGCCATGATGTCTCGTATTCTAATGTGTGTTCCTAAGACATTATTCAGTAGGAGCTGCTTAATAGACTCACTCTGGGACCGAAGTATTTTGACCCAATTAACCGACTAAGAACTTATTAATCGATTGGTGTAGTATTACTGGTATAGAAGTACAAGTCACCAGCTTAGTCACTGCCAAGTTTTTTTAATGAATTTTAAAAATGCAGTAATGCTTAAATTCCTTTGTGCAGTTAAGAATTAGAAAAAATATTTTAAAATATTAATTTATAATAAGTGAATTAGCAATAAATTAAAAAATATACTTTTCTAAATTACACAAGTCTGTTTATTTGCAAAAGTTATAAAAATTCCTTCAAAGTCAGCTGGTCTGTTTTATCGCAAAGAAGTTGGCTCACAAAGCTCTCATAACGATAAAAACGTCGACAATCTGTTGTTGTATGATGCACAAATTTTCAAAAAATATTCAGTGCTTCGCGTGCTTAAACTGTTGGTGGAGCCCGCGTTTCCCTGCAAGTAGCTTTGTATTAAACATTCTGGCAAAGGCAGCCAGAGCTTCAAAGGCAAACTGCTAAGCAAGTGATTAACTGTTTAGCTTCCAAGAATTCTTCGATAAGGAGGTTAATTGCAATGGACAGGCAGGTCAAAGCAAACCATTAGGCTAGCATATTAGCACATGATAAATGTTCCTGCTTACAAACAAAAATGTATTTAACATGATTGTTTCTATGTATATTATAGGACAAAAGCGAACTAAGATGATATAAAAGTCATAAAAGCTTATTAGTCACACGAAAGTGCTTTATTGAAGCATGTGAAGCAAAAATATTGAGTCACTTATGCGGAGTTATTTGAGTCATTTACAGTCAGTTTTTTAAGTACATTTGACTAGAAGCGGCCCGTACCAGGCTTTTCGAGTCAATTAAGCGAGTCATTTGAGTCATTTCTGGGGGTCAACAATGGCACCCCACAGTGTTCAGTTGTCAGTCCTCTAGTCTCTGTAATTGTCATCAATGATACTGATACCCCTGTACAGAGTAATGTTTTTAAATTTGCTGATAACTATGGGTGCAGATTTTTATCAACTAAACCGAAGACGATGTTTAATGCTTGGGTGCCATCGAACCAAAGCTTAACCGAATGATTGCCAAACTGAATTCTGAATAAAATGTCGAGTTAAATTGGAATGCCGGACCGAAGCCAAACAAAATTTTTCTGTAACTGAAGTGAATTGTAACTTTTTTGTTCCAATAAATTCCAATTTAAAAATTATAAACTCTACAATGTTAAAACTTTTTAAGTTAGTGATGATTGATAAGCAGTGTAAAAAAGTACTAAATGTGTGTTTGTATTTAAATGTTATGAAGTAAAGTATTAAGTATATTAAAAGCATCCCTAATGCTTTCAAAAGCTGTTCAAACTATTTTGTATAATCAGTAAAAACAGTATTTAAGCAAAACTGCAATGGTATAATTGTTTACTAGCTCTAGTTCTCGGTGATTTATTCCGTCGTGTATAAGCGAGTATAGCACGCTTATAGTATAGCAAGTATAGTATAGTATATACAATATGCTATTGTATATTGACGCTACTTGTGTACAGACAGTACATCGCATTCTCCGAGTTACCATACAAAAACAGAAAGCAAAATGTCAGCTATTGTGTCATGTTCACTGTTTACTATCAGCTTTTTTTGATAAATTTTTATAAGTATTAGAGGGAAAATTTTGATTTGTTTAATATAATTTTCAATGAGACAATTACAGCCCATTAAAAAAGGAACTTTGGTATACGGAAAGATTCACTGAACATTTAGTGATTACAACTGAAGTTTACCAGACCCAATTTCTAAAGTGATATTCGGAGAAAAAATTTGATGGTCTGAATATTTGGTGCATCCCTATCTGAATCTGATACTATCGAGTTGCAAAATTATTTAGACCAGTTATGCAGGTGGAGCACGGATTGGCAGATGATTCTCAATATTGACAAAAGCGAGGTCATGCAGTTTGGATACAATAACCCTGGTAAAGTGTATTACAAAGATTCAGGTGTGACAGTAACTAACAGTGTTTCCATCGAGTAACTGGGTAACCGAGTAATTACCCGCATTGTTTATTACCTGAGCCTAATATTTCTACCTGGCTCCAACAATGAAAATGCTGACAAAATTTGTAATACAATAACCATTATTAGAGAATTTAAAATTTAAGTGCCACCTTCTGCTATGAACTTCTACAATGGATACCTACTACCAAACTATTAAGTATTAACTGCTGCGCTGGCAGTGTGCCGGGCCAACAGCCAATGATCTACCTGCTACGACCAAGAAGACGACTGGAACGATCAACCGGCCCGATAATAGAAGCCGAGAGATTGGCTGGTTAGTCTTCCTACTAGCCAATCAGATTGCTTCTCGCATTTCGTGCACATTTGACCATTTCAACTAATTATTATTAGTATGGGCCGCAAGTGACCCGTGGGCTGCAATTTGCACACCCCTGCCCTAAAATTTCACAGTTGTCAGCACTGAAGATACGCTGCATTGCCAGCAAAAGCATGTGACAAACATACATGTAAGGGAACTTTTTGCTTTATTCAAACTAATTTACCCAAGATTTTTCAGCGGGCTTTGACATTTAGGAGAAAAGAAAAGGTAAACTGGATAAATACTAGTAAAACTTCAGAAAAATGTTACTGAAAATTATCCGAAATTTTGGCTGTGAAATTTAATAAATTATCAGCAAACCGAAACGCAAATTTCATTTCAGTAACATCCCTGGTTAAGGTGACATCAAGGAAATTTGATACAAACTTGTAAAATTATGCATGGGTTAGATGGCACACATAGAGAAAAAATGTTTACACGGGCTAGTGTTTAATGAAAGCAGAATTAGCAGGCACTCTCTTAAAATCTGTAAACAATATAAGTCACTATCTATAAATCTACCAGCAAGATTGTTCAGCAAAAAATAATTTTCACGGAATGAGTGGTTAGAGAGTGGAATTTACTCCCGTCTGATACTGTTAAAGTTCAGCACTCTATTAGAATCCAGGTCCCACTCGATATTTGCCGAGCGATCACCTATTTGATACGATTGCTTGGCCCATTACGACGATCCGCACTACTTTCACGAATGCTCGTCAATACTTTGAGTGTAGAATTCTATGAAAATACACATTATTATTATTTTAATAATTGAGATAATGCTGAACATGACTTTGTTCAGTCGAAACGTTAGTTCATCTGACTGAATAAATGACCTAAAATTAATTGCTATATAATTATTTTAACTAAATTTACTTGTTATGTTTACGTTCAGTTCACTCCTCGATTAGAATTTAATGTAAACAACCTCCCGTGCCAGACAATGCGCAAGGCTCAAAAGAAATTGTCTGAGAGCATAACATTGAAAATCATGTATGAAGAGTTTAAAGATATGCACAAAACGTTATTAACATGACCACTGTGGAAATTGAAATCTGACTGTGACGAGCTTAGTTATTAATAATAATGCGGATGATAATGAAGATGAATAATAATTGTTATTATGAAAAATTACTTAGTTTATTTCAATAAAAATCAGCATAAAACACACTTGTTGAAAAAATTCTTTCCACTGCTTGTAGCAATTTAATTATTTATTCAGGTAAAATACATTTTATACGAGCGTGTGCATCAAAAACTTAGGCAAAGTATCAATTTTTCGTTTTTTACATAAACAAATGCTAAACTTGTTGGACTCTTATATTCTATTATTTCATTAACTTATTCCACCACTAGTGAAATTCAGGCGCTGACCAATCATCGCATCGTAAGACTAAGAGCAGCGTGGTTCGTCACAATCCGCATCAAAATAGGCGACTGCTCGACGAAAATTGAGCGGGACCTAGATTCTAATAGAGTGCCAAAGCTTCCTCAGTGAATAAATTCAAGAACAAGCTGGATAGATATTTAGATGTAAACACGATTAACCACTCTTAACTAGTGCCAGACAGCAAGTGTGCACACGTTTTGCCCATTTTGCATTTAAATCCTGAAGACTATCTGTTTAAACTTCTACTTTTATTAGCATACCTACAACTGCAATAATACATTTTATTGAAATATAAGTAGGTATATCTATGCTTCAAATTATTTTTTAACGTTTTCATGATAAACAAACCGCTAAAGCAACAACCATGTTGAAAACCCAATGTAAAGTTTGTCACTGATTCGATTGCTCGTAACTAATTTATTCATTCAAAACTAGTGGGTGAAGAGGAAAAATCTTTCCCATATATATGGAATTATTTGCTCAAAAAGTTCAAAACCCTTGAGGTACCGTATGTACAATCATTTACGGGTACAAGCATTATACATGTAAACGACATATTGCACGTTAATATTATTAGTTTTGGTATTATTAGTATTTCTTGCGTTAGCATTAAGAGGCGATTATGAGTCACCTATTCCAGCTAGTAGGGGTGAGCATCGAACGTTCGAATTCGATGCGAACCTAAAACTATAGATTCGAATAATTCACCACTTCAATCACATAATGTTCTTTATCATTAAAATGATTGAAACATCATGCAATTAGCATAATTTAGCTGTGATTTCTGTGCACCATTTTATTGCAGAACAAAATCGAGTTATATGCATGATCTTTGTAAGGCTATTTTTACTGGTGGTTCGAAAACTTGTTCGAAAATCTTTCAGTCTCAATTCGAATTCGATTTGAATTCGAAAGATTGAAGTTCGATTCGAAAGTCACAAATTTGGTTCCATTCGAATTTGCTTTCTGGTAGAGAATGCTCACCCCTACCAGCTAGGGCAGCTGGACCTAAGAAATCAGTTTCTGTTACTTTCATTTCAAAAATAGTCATGCACCACAAAAAGCAAAATAATATTGTGCGAAACATGCAGTTCTGTTAACTGTTTCACCTAAACATTTACTATAAAAACGAAGAGCAAATTAGTTTTATCAATGCGACTTTGCTTCTACTAGATACCAAAAGATGCAGAGACTGAAGCAAATCTGTAGTAAGCAAAACAGTAAATGACAGCTGGGTTCCCGATAATACAGCATAATGGCGGAAAATGTTATTGTTAATTAAACTTTTGGTAATTTATTTTGATTTACATTGTTTGCACAAAAACTTGGTGACTTGTTTTTGCGGTTTTGACCTTTTTTGGACTTTCGACCATTTTCTTTCAAGCTAGCAGCAGCTTTTTTGAATTGAGCATAGTCAAATTCATATTATTGGCTATGTTATTCACCTTAAAAAATGCCCGCTAGAATTTTATAAAAGCACTTTTCAGATTTTCCTTTTGTCTAATTATTTATGAGATAACGAAGCAATGTAGTGGTGAAACAGCGCAAACACATGTTACCATTATAGTGAAGTGTATAACCAGAGTTGACTGCAGAGCTAGAAATCGTCCAATCGTCCGACAACGTCCACTATAATGAAGGTTTACTGACATTTCTGTACCTATTTAAATCTTGTATAGAAGGCGAAAAGTCCAACAATGATTTATTGAAAAATTCATTATGTTGAACCTGACATCTACCAACAGATTGACATCCTCATCACGTCTTGCGCTACAAAGGCACAGATGAAGCAGCAGCCAACACTGTCTTAGTATACTCTGTTCTGCCTGTCTGCTAGGGGTGAACATCGAACGTTTATGTTCAAGCTGTCTGTAGCGCAGCCGTCACTCATGCTCAATAATCGGTTAAACTTTGCTGTTCATTCCAAAGTTTACATTTGCGAACTAGTTGATGCAAACTCACGTTCCTAGTAATCATTAGAATCATTTAAACCAATTATTTTGTCGTCATACTCAAACGATAATTTCATTACAACGGCCATTTCCTTTGATACAGTGGAACTGACCGTGGCTAATAATATTACTACGCACGCTGTAGTTTTATTATCTAAGGAATTGACTTGATCTTCGTCCAGACGTCCAGTGATTTGCCATGTTTTAGCGTCTCGATCCCGAATGTTGTTGCTGATCTATCTTTCGCAACAAGGACTTTGTTTTTAATAAGCCGTTAACGCACAACACAGTGAAAGCACGTGTAACAGTTGTGGGAAACATTGACTGTATTTTTGTTTTTCACAATATCTATTTCCAGATTTCTTTTGTGTCTTAAGGGTCGATGCCACGGCTTGTAATACATTTGTGATATTTTAGGTTATTAATTTATTTCCAAAATGAGTTTGGTAGAATATAAAGACAGAATAAGTAACGGAGATACTGTTGTTATATTTGTTGGACATAAGTGCATGCATAGTATTGTGGCTCGACGAAATAGTGTCACCCAGACAAAGTATGGAGCCTTGAGACACAGCGATTTAATTGGAAAACCGTTTGGCAGCAAAATCGTTTGCTCAAAAGGTTTTGTGTATGCATTGCATCCTACTCCTGAACTGTGGACCCTAACTTTGCCGCATAGAACACAAATATTGTATTCTATGGACATCAGTATGATAACGATACTGCTTGACTTAAAACCAGGATCTATTGTTTGTGAAGCTGGTAAGTATTTGCTCTCCCTTTATAAGTGCACAAGCATTTTGCTAAAGTAATCTCTTGTTTTTTTGCAAACATATTATAGATGAGTAGCAGTAATTAATTTTATCCAGAAAATTTATAATTTAATTGGTATTTAGCATAACCCTGTTGAAGTCAGTATCCACAGTAGATGTTGCTGGTCTAATGAACGCTAATGTTGATAGCTGCTGCATGATCCTCATATTAATACTAATACTAAAAAGTAGATTGCTGTGCAGGATGTTGTTGGCATCCTTCTGTCTTGGAAGACAATGGAATGTGCGCCAAGAGAGTCAGTTATTGATCACATTGATGGAGCTGCAGCGTCGACTGTGGCTGAGCAGTCCGATCCTTGAACGTCTCCAGGTCGCACGCCTGGGCAAGGTGTATGGAGATCCTGAGTTGCCCAGACAACAGGAACCCCCTCTCTTCCTCCCTGGTGTAGTTCAAAAGAAAGTGGAGCGATACGTTTGGCACTAGGTTGGCTGCAGGAGCTGCCAGAGCCAGTGAGCATGCTGGACTGGTCAGCCTCCGGGGCTCCACTCCTGATTTGATAGGTTTACTCCTCTACACATGGCCGTTGGGTCACTTGACCTCCTCCACCCTCTAGCTGCTTGTACAGCTCCTCCGACTAGTGTCGAGATACAGTGTGGGCATCCCGCAAGCCTACAGCACCTGGTATTCCTAGGCGGTCACCCATCCAAGCACTAACCAGGCTCTACGTTGCTTAACTTCGGTGATCAGAAGAGAACCGGTGTTTTCAACGTGATTTGGCCGTAGTTGTGTAGGATGTATGGCATGCAAAAGGTGTGAACAGATAAAAGTAAAATAAGCCATACAATTGAAAGTTATCAATGTAATAATTAGTAATGGCTGCAGAAGTGTGAACAGCATCTAGTGATAAAAGTGTTTGTAATCATATACTTTTTATTTATGCAATTATATTTATAGTGCTTTTAGCAGAATGTAATACTCTTTTTTCAAAGTATATGTTTATCACAGACATGAAATTTACTGAGAAATTGATGCTTGCATATAGGTACATAAGGAAATTATCATAATAACTTATAATATTTATTTAAAGGCACTGGTAGTGGATCATTATCTCATGCTATATTAAGGACTATTGCACCAAATGGTTTCCTTCACACATATGACTTTCACAAAGAGAGAGTCGAAAAGGCTGCTAAAGAATTTCAGGAACATGGATTTCATGGGCTAGTCAAAGTGAAATGTCGAGATGTATATTCTGAAGGATTTGATGTAATTGCAGCCGTGGATGCTGTTTTCTTAGATCTACCCTGTCCGTGGAATGCCATTTCATTTGCCGAAAAAGCCATAAAGACAGGTGGTAAGTCTGAGCAGCATGATAACGATGATGATTACTGATTAGTGATTCTTGAACCTAGCAGTATTTATAAATGAGTGTTTGCCATATTTTTTGGATACAGTACAACATGCACAGATCACTAGTTCTTGGTTGGTGATGTTGTCATACTTATCCTTGAAACCTCTCACAGGCCACATTTTTCATTACGAATTTTGCATGAAGATGCCATGGACCATTGCTCAATAAACAGTGCTATTTTTTACTTTCCCAATAGGACTGCTATTATGTTATGACGTCTTCATTATACCCGGTTCCTATAAAGCATCACTTTATATCTTTTTTGTATTGAATCCGCAGAGAAGCCTATCTGGCTAGATAAAAGTTGTAAGTGTAAAAGTTGTAAATGTAAAATGTAAATCCAATATGGCCACTACTGTGATACTATGGTCGTGTTGTGATCTATAGATACACGTATGATATGGTATCCATGATTTATTGTTAAAAAGTTAAAATCTATAAATATGCCTGATAGTATTGGGATGAGGCCCAAGTTTGAATCCCGGTCGTTGAATTTTATCACTTCACAAAATTATGTTTGATGATCGATAAAAAAACAATAAACAGTGTCTCATATTAGATCAAGCACCTAGTGCTTCCTGTCTTTTTTAAAGCTACTATTTGTGCTGCACAATCAGTACTCAAATCGAAATTTATGTGCACTGTGAGCAAATCCCCAAGTTCCATGCCAGAAGTGAGTGCACCTATTAAAACTTACATAACTAACTAACACATTAGATTCTAGATGTGATAAGGCCTTAACCGTGCTGCTGCCAATGAATTCACTTCATTCAGATGACTACGAGAACAAACTATGTGTCAATGTACTATAATGACCATTAAAATGTTGCAAGTCTAATATAGTTGTAATATTTAAAAATTATGTCATTATTTCTACATTAATAGGTTTAATGTATGGAAGATTAAAATGTTGTTACCCTAGCTGCTGAAACGTGAATGGAACCTAACATGTTTGACTTTACTTCGTAGGTGGGCGCATTTGTTCATTTTCTCCCTGTATTGAACAAGTTCAAAAAACATGTGCTGCTCTTCAGAAAAATGGTTTTAAGAATATAAAGACAGTGGAGTGCTTATTACGGACGTATGATGTGCGAACAATACATCTGCCAAAAATGGACATAGAAGATGAAGAAGCCCTAGAAAATGGTGATCAAACTGTCAGTCGCCAAATAGAACCCACATTTGATTTCACTGGTGGAAAACTAAATAAGAAAAGTGACTCAGTAAATGGAAATCAGAAACTTGAGAGTGAATGTTTTTTAGCATGTGTTTCTCCTATGCAAACTGTGGGTCACACAGGATTATTAACATTTGCAACTCTACCTCCAAGAGGCTACCACTGAAGTTAATTTGGATTATAATGTGGCTAAACTTTGAAGGCATATAAGTGCATGTAAGTGTAACTAAAAAAAAATAAACAAAAAATTTTATTTGTTGGTCTTATTTAAGATGTTATTAAGGTATCTTATGCCACATTGTATTTTGTCTTTAGAAGATGCCATACTATAGTTAGAGTAATATGTAAACAGAACTTTGTTACAATGCATGTTGGATTCTTCGTAGGTTATGCAGCCAGTTTTTGTCAGGTAAAGCTCACCCATATTTTGTCCATAGGCAGACGTATTAAACCAGACAAAGATAAATATCATAGGTGTATCGCGTTCCCTCCACTGATTTTTCTGATACTTGTTAGGAAAATGCATGCTAAGGTGTGCTATGAACTACCAACATCCGTACCTAAAACTGAATAGTTTAAAGTCAAAAGTCAGTGTTTGGCTTTCGAGGGCATGAGCACACGACCACTATTTTGAATTTAGAAGCACCCTATACATGTGCTGCCCACCTGCCCAAATCACATTAGCAAAATGTTTAGTTCCTAGTGTTTTCAGAGTTGACTGTTGGGCGATTAAAAATTCGTTGCTCGGAAAGTGAACAAGTAAAATCCATAACTAGAATAAATTACTTAGTAAACATATAAAATATTTTGGCAAGTAAAATGGAGTTTTTCTTTCAAATTATTTGCTGCATTTTCCCAGTTTCCAACATCAGCACGCTGCCATTATTGGTAACCAAATAAGGTATGCTCTCTATTGGATGATCCGTAGCATACCTTACCTAATTGCTCAGATACTGATCCCACAATACTTTTTTATTGCTGTGCTTAGTCAGTGATTAGCTCTCCAAAATTTGACGGCAGAACGACAATAATTATGTATAAGTAACTGTTATCTAGTGTTACTCTAACAATTTCTCATTGTCGGAATTGTATAATTTATTGTATTAGCTTTAAAACTGGACAGATATTTTCAGTTATTAAACTAGGAATTTGTAAGCTAGTATACTAAATATTATTCCACTAATTCAAGTAAATGAATGGAAATTATTTTCCCTGATTTTGATTTTGTCCTTTTTATGGCCTACTTTTCAACTTTGATTTTAGTACATGCATTATTATGTTAGTGGGAGCAGTCCCCACCAACTAAGAAACTAAAAAACTTCAGAATTACTGGACTCAATATTTTAATATGCAGTGTATATTTCTTGTGTATTCTATACTGTCAGAGGCAAATATTTTTAACATTCATTACGCATTTCCGTGCCTTATGATAGAGTAGCTGGATGACAAGACTAACAAATTTGTACAATATTTAATACATCAGATTGTGCAAAGCCATTATATATACATGTAGTGTAAATAATAACAACAGGGTCACATAATGTTGTTCATAGTTATCCAATGATTCAGTTATTGGATCGAACGAGAAAGAAAAATTGTAAAAGCGCTCTGACATCTTCCTTCGAAAATTTATAAGCAGCTTTTTATAGCTCCCCTGGATGTTTTTGAAGAGGCCAGTATTGTAAAGTCACCATGTATAAATAATTTTCTTGAAGCTGATTGGCAGCTTTTTCACTTTAAGTGCACTTGTCAAATGTCTTATTTAGAAACAATAAGCGGTATGCCAATCTATCATTACTTGACTGGTCCAAATCTGACATAACGGTTCTAGGAGTCTAAAACCCCTTTCAGACTTGCGATAATTCTCCACGTATACCAGTATGTCGATGTATCTGACAGTAAATCAAATGTTCTACTAATCCCTACTTATTTCTACTAATTAGATAACGACTGGAAACTATTTCTAGGCAGTTTCATCTGCTGTACTGCCCCTGGCTCATTAATTAGTTAGCTAGAGAATGTGTGTGAATCCACACATAGTCAAGACATATTTGCTGATTCAGTGTCTCATTTTAGAAGAGCGTGTTTGATACTAAGAGAGATTCTGTTCCTGCCACAGTTATCTACATAAAGTAGACACCAGTTTAAGATAGTCGAGTCACGGCCAGAACGTACCAAACTGTCAAAAATCATTTGTATTACAAAATTCTCTGCATAATAGCTTATTAAACCACACCATTAGCAGGCCAAAGTTGTAATTTTAATGAATGGGCGGAGTAACTAGGAATTTCAGTACTGATTTAGATCAATGCCAGTAACATGCCACACGTAAGGTTCAATGTCTGAACAGATCTGTACTCAAAATAAAAATTCTGGATGTGAACTTTGCTAGCATGGTTTCATAAGCCTAAATTACGTATATTTGCTTAATTCAAGCAGAGGAGCCCCTCTAAATTTGTAAATTATCTTTTTAATAGCAATATTGCCTAGATATACTGCAAACTATCTTTTAGTGAGTTTACAGTTCAGCTTTTACCAAATTGACAATAGCATAAGTAATTAAACCAGGTGTCCTCTGGCAGCTGTACAAAATTAAAGTTACCTACATTCTTGCACATGAGTTTGCATTTTGAGATAGAATTCAGACGATTATGAAACGTTTGTCACAATCAAATCAAGCTTAGTTGCAAAAGTTTCAAAAGAAAAACTACCGAGTACTCGTTCTTTGCCTTTTTTTCCCATCACCTTGGCTAAATTAGGGTTTCTCACAAAAGTTTCCATTGCTGAAGAAAATGCTTCGGGCTTTTGCTCAACGAGAAAGCCTGTTTGACCATCGATGATTGTTTCAAGTGGACCACCAGAGTTGACAGCAATTACTGGACATTCACAATACATTGCTTCTACTGGTACTATGCCAAAGTGCTCGCCAACTGGCGTGTACAATAAACAGGTGCAGCTTTGCAGTAAACTAACTTTTTTAACATCACTTATAGATCGAAGGAACGTTATGTGGTCGCCAAGTTGATGTTTTGCAGCCATCACACACAGCTCTTCATAATGTTCTTTATTTTCGGTGACTCTTTCATCATATCCGCCAGCCACAAGAAGGTGAACATTCCTCCACTCATTTTGAGTAAGTGCATTTTTTAGTTTTCCTGTCAAATCCAAGAGAAAGTGAATAAGTTTCTGAATATGCCAGTTTTTTATTTATTTTTTCTCAAACTGTACAAATTAACAAATTTTTGTTTTGGTTCAGGAAGATTTGAAAAACAATCCAAATTCCAAAATAGTTGTGTTAATTTGTTAATGCTTATTGATAAGAAAAATGTAATGCTAAATTCTTTTTGCCCAAGCTACTTGCTTATTTGGAGCAACATAATAAATGCTTACCCAATGCTTTTATAGCAATTCCAACATTTTTCTTTCTCTCATATCTATTAATTGATAGGAAAATGTACTCCCTCTTTGTTGACAGAATTACTTCATCTTTGTTCTGTGATTTAGCATCGAAATTTGATGTAATTATTGATGGATACAGCACTAATGGCTCAACATGTGATAGCGTGGTAAATGTTTCTTTGAAGACACCAGCTTAAAAATAAAAAGAACATCATAGGCCTACATACTTATATTTTGTAACAATACATAATTATGTTTGGTAACAATTAATAAAAATTACACATACTCAAGATCAGTAAATGCTACCACAAATATAGATTTAAGCTACTTGATAGTTCAAATGGTGTGAAAAAATATGTAGCGTACAATAATTTTGAAAAACGCAGGGGCACCAGCAAATAGATGGGATGCAATAGACAGCACTTAATAAAACCAGTTGCATTTTAGAACCATTTAGCCAAGGTCCAGAATTACCCCCTTAGACTATATTGTTAGAAAATGCAGTTGTTAAAACCAGTGCGCGAAAAAGCAACAGCAAAAACAAAAAATAAAATGTATTTTTGGCAGCTTGCCTACATTTCAAGAGGCACAGTTGAAATTTAAATCCTGTTTCATAGATTCATCTCTTTTTAGTTCAATTCACACCGAAAGTTAAAGGCAATTGTTTCGTCATAATCACTCTGCATGTACAGCTGCTAAATTCACCTTAGTCTGTCAAATAAACTTGAATCACTGATGTACACTTGAATGTGAGTGAGCTGGCTGCCCCATATTTAATTGTCTGTGTAAGCCTATAAGCAAAGTTTTTGTATGTATTGCGTTAAATTATGTCAGACAAATGGAAACGTACGAAGTAATTAGATGCACGGGCAAAATTAGAGTTCTAAGATAAATTTAAAAGGCTGCAACCCTTTAGCCATTGGGAAGTGGCTGAGACCTAGGTTGCTTTGGTTACATGTAGGTAAAATTGACAGACAGTTAATAAGTATGTTTTTGCAGAACTGGTGTTACATTATTTTGAGGCAAATAAATCTGTAAAAAAACAGAATGTTTTCAGTTAGAAACAGATAAGTCATAAGTCATTTATTTCACATTACACATTTACAATAGTTTCATGTACAATATGTAGTGAAAGGGCCTACAATGAACGTAATACAAATGAGTTTTTATTGTTTCTGCACAAGAAAAGCCTCACACACTGTTCACCTATATACAAATGTAAATGTGTTGCGGGCAATCAAAAAGCAGGGCTTGTTAGATCCACACTGCGAAAGAAAAAAAGTAATGAAAACAATCTGAAAATTTGAAGTGAATCGTATGATAAAGAAAATATTTAGTGCTTCAGAATGGAATGATGTAATGAATGAAGCTCATATATGAGATGATATAAAAGATAGAAAGACTGTTATTTGTTAATAGTATGCAAATTAAGATAACTTGATTAAGATACCACCACTGTTTTGCCACCACTGTGAGGATAGATACTAATAGCAGTTTTGATTACTCACTGGTACTTACTAAAAATTTGATTTTTTAGCATTTTTTAAAATCTAGTAATAGATCTGCTATTTTTTGCGGATTGACAAATCTCATTCCAGACTTTTGGTCCTTGAAATATTATGAAATGTTTAGCTATGTTGGTTCTACAGAAAGGCACAATGTATTGATTATATCTTGTATTATGTCTCTTAGATGCCAATTTGACAGGAATTGCAAAAAACTTAGGAAATAGTCTATTATTGCATTTATACATAAACACTGCAATATTCAATTTAATTAAATCATGTAATTGCATCTAGATTTCTGCAAAGGTTAAAAAATCCTAAACATGTTCCTCTGATTCTTTTGGCATAGAAAAACTTAAAACAAAGATAAACAAACAAACATAATAGACAGACTAGAAAAAGACCCACAGAATATTTTGTTCCTTAAATAAAATTATAATTAGTAATGTATGAACATTCCTAGGTTACCAGATTGGAATTTATACATGCCTTAACACCCAGACCAATATATTATATAAAAAAGCAGAGACATAAGTTAAAAACATTAAGCAAGAATTTTAATGGGTTGTGAGGAAAACAAAAGTAAAATCATTTGAAAATTATTTAAAACAAGCTCAAAAAAGAAATTCTGTGAAAGTGAAGTGATTTGAAAATATTTATATAATACATGCAAAAGAGAAATATTATTATTATTTAATCGTTACATTTCGCTTGTTTTCATCAAGAGAATGTGAGAAGAGAAACTATAATTACTCATAAAGTTACTACTAAGAACTGTATGAAGGTAGTAAAAATCTATTTTTATCGCGAAAACTAACTAAATACGGGACATTTGGGTGTCCCTGAAAGGTTAGTACGGGACAGGGGACAAAATGATCAAATATGAGATATATTCCATATATAAAGACGTCTGGTAACCCTACACATTCTACATAATGTTTGTTTACATTTTTAGTCATTAAATTTTGGTAATGGTAATAGGCTGACAATTATACATATTTATATACTAAGGCATCTTATAAGACTACATACATGTATAACAGTATGAGCTAAATTTATAGACAGCATTACACAGTTTTCCAAGTGAGAATTTCTTGAAATAGAATGTAGACTAACTCACAGTTGTTTGACCTAGCGGCAATAACAAAAAGGAATTACTCTAGTCAAGTAGCCAAGTTCTCCTCTTTCCAAAGAGTATAACACTCCCTCTAATATCTCCATGAAGTGATTAACGAATGTTTGTGGTGTTCAGTCAAGTTCAGAAAAAACAGACAAAACGCCTATTTTTTGGCAGTTTTTACCACTCCCTTTCTCCAAGAATCTGAATCAAAATGCATGTTTCTTGCTCCTTACCCACCTGACAGCTTCATGGAAAAAAGTAAAGTAGTGTTTGCGCAATAGGCTGATACTGCTATGACAGACAAAAAACAAACAAATAAACATGTCAAATCATAACTTCCTTAGCAGTGGTAAAAATATGTAAATTATCCCCCACCGTAACCAAACCTAAAGCTCCTATTTTACAAGTGTGCCATTGTTTTTCCTATTTTTTCCATTTATGCCCTTTTTCCTGTGCCAGTTTTGCATGTGCCATTTTTACCATGCATCAGTGTGTGTAAGCATAATACCATATTAATTATGGTGAAACACTTACATAATCTACTTTGCTAATACACGCGCCTGCAATACGCTGTCGCATAAGAAAACTGCCGTTTACCAAGACTACTTATTGCTGGTCCTGTGGTAGTTTTATTAAGGAGCAACTACTGTATACAGTAAACTTTGTTATAATGCCAGGTCTGGGACACCACAAAATATGGCGTTGTAGCAGGATTGGTGGTAACGTGAGATTCATCAAACATTAAACCCATTCTACTGTGCAACCTCGATTTTGTTTCCTAGTCAATTTTAATATGTGATATGTCAATACAAGTGTTTTACTGCATTAACAGTGTAGTTCTACAGCAGTACCTTGCAAAACTTTCACCTAATACAGCGTGGAGAAGTAAAATTGTGAAATACTGGTTATAAGAGAAATATGCACCAATGCAGCCCATGCTCCCAACGTAACATTACTGGACAATTAAAACTATGAATAGCTGCTGCACATAATTTGACCTTGAGTCGAAGCAGTACAGCTTTAACAGCCTTCAAGTTTAAATCAGTAATATCAATTCAGTGACGAGCCTTAGCTACGCAACTTTTGTAAGTAAAAAAATGGATGCTCCTTGCTCAAAACCTCAACATTCACTTTCATACAATCACTTGGTACGAAACCTAAATTATGTGTGAAGTCTTAATTTAAACACCTTTTTATGTTCAAAGATCATTGTTTTTATAATACAAAAGATGGCTGCTTTTCAGCAGGAATTCATTGTACTTTACCTTGCTGGCATTATAACGGGGTAGATTTATTATGTAAAATGGACTTTTGCCACAGCAGGTATGTTGGCGAATGGCACTAGGCGAAGTTGGCAGTGTTCGCTATATTTGATACATATGAAAATCCGAACAAGCCAAAAGTTGACATTATATCGAGGCTGACATAATTAGGGGCGGTATAATGAGGTTTGACTGCATTATAGAACAACATTTATTTACCACGATATTGTTGAACAGTACATACAATCAAACTTCATTAAAACGCCTTCCTTTATAATGCCAACCTCAATTAATTCTCAAATTTCTTTAACAAAATGAAATATCTAAATTGCATAGACATGTATGTCTTAATGCACCTTGTTATAATGCGAGACTTGCTATAAAGCCAACTTTAATGCAGACCAATAGTAGGCGGTGTAAAGAGGTTTATATGTGTCAAATATAAGAAACAACTGATTTGTCAGATAATTATCTCTAGGATAAATTATTATTAGGTAATACTAATAGTTTTGGCAAACTAAACTAAATATTTGCAGCTGCAAAATGACTTACAAGTCCAAAAAATTATTATAGTGACTTGAAGCAACTCACCAGTGAATTTACTGTTTACTAACACACGATCAGCTAGTCCAGTAGAAACTTCCTCTAGCCAATCGAATGGCATTCTGTAAAGCTTCTTTATGTAACTTTGCCTTTTTGTCAACAACTGGTCAGGAAAGTGACAGTAGAATATAACTTTCGCATTTGTTAATAATTTTAGCAGTGGAATGCACACAGATATTTGATCAGCAAAGATGACATCGAATTCACAAGGTTTACACAGCACCAGATATAATGTTGCATATATCATACGCAGGTAAGCAAACAGTGCATGCAGAATTCCAAATAAACTTCGTGGCAACCAGTCTCCAGCTGTGGTAACAGTAAGGCAGCCATTAATGGTTTCTTTAAAACAGTGCGAGGAGTCGTGATGAGCCGTAACACAGTGAACTCCATGGCCTTTTGACTTTAGAGCCACTGCAGCGTCCACAACCAATCGTTCTGCACCACCTATTCCTAAGTCAGGATGAAGGAATGCGATGTTTACCATGTCCTATTATAATAACACGGTATTTTCACTTTCAAAGTTTTTGTCGCGGCGATTATATGCAAGCAGGGGGCACTACATTTGTAATACCCTAATACTAGACAAATGGTAATAATCACTGTTATTAATTTTAATATTTTGGAGTCATTAAGTGTACAACATACAGGAAGTTATGAACCTTAACACGGGCGCAGACATGCTTATGCAAAACGCCAGTCGCGCCCGCGAAATATCATCATCGAAAGTGAACTGGCAAATTGGACAAACCACAGATACGTGTCATTCAAAGTAACACGAAATTCAGTGAATATAAATTAACCCTGCTGTGTCAAGGGACAACCTTTAGTGCATAAACTATGCATGTAGAATTCAAGTGTGCTGTAAAACTACAATTGTAATACCAGCTACTGCATAATTATTGTCGCAGTCATTAAAATTTAACTTTCATTAGTAACATTGTTGTTTGGTATTTGTGAAAATAACCTGTAATGTAAAGGGGCCTGTTTCGCTATGTACTGTTTTCGTTTATATAAAATTTTATGTTTTCAGCCCTGATCACACTCTGATTGGCTCTGAAATTGACAGCATGCATCCAATTGGTAAACCTTTTTTGGTTACTTTTCCAAAGTAATATTACTATTATACATTCTGTATATATAATTACATATATATATGTATATATATAGAACGTGTGTGTGTGTGTGTGTGTGTGTGTGTGTGTGTGTGTGTGTGTGTGTGTGTGTGTGTGTGTGTGTGTGTGTGTGTGTGTGTGTGTGTGCGTGAGTGCGTGTGTGTGTCAATAAAATTCTACTATTATTTATGAAACATTTAATAAGTTTTTGCATCTCCTGGGAAAGAAATGCAAAAAATGATACCACCAGCTATCTAATTTGAATCGTATCTCGGAGACAAAAATGTATATTCATTTTTTATATATGTAATAACTGAACAAGAAATTAGGAAATTAACTGGGAGCTTAAATGAAAATAAATCACCGGTGTATCAATATGCTAATACAAAGATTCTGTTAACATCTTAACACCTGTTCTAACATTGTTTTTAATAAACCTATTTCAGATGGCACCTTCCCTGATATATTAAAAATAACTAAAGTTACTCCTGTATATAAAAATGGTCTCACATTTAATCCTAATTATCAATCTTTCACCCTCTTATCACCTATTTCCAAAATATTTGAAAAACTCCTATATTCACGGCTTGATAAATTTCTTAATAAGCACAAATAAGCACAATATATTAAACACAAATCAATTTGGATTTACGAATAGTTATTCTAGGTCTTTAGCAATCAAATTGTGTAATAGTATAAGATACGGCCTAGATCAAAAACCACATATTTGTGGCATATTTTTAGACCTTTCTAAGAATTCTGTACCGCATTGTACAGTATATTGATTCATAAATTGGAACATTATGGTATTAGAGGTAATGCACTGAAGTTTTTTAAGTCCTATTTAGATTCTCGAAGCCATTACACCACAGTTGCAGATGTGGAATCTAAACTCTCTAAGATTACGTGTAGTGTCCCACAATGATCTATTCTCGGACCTCTCCTTGTTATCTGCATCAATGACTAGCTTCAAATTTTAATGCCAGAATATTTGCTGATGACATCAATTTATATAAGGCCATAAAAACATTAAAACTGTAGGACAAATGTAGTCAAGCATACGGATACAAAAATTGACAAATGGATGAAGGCCAATTTATTATCTGTTAATTATAATAAAACCAAGTTTATGATTATTACCTTGCGAAATACAAATATAAAAAATTTTAAATTAAATAATATATCCTGTATATTGACCACACAGATCAAATTAGATATTTAGGAATATTCAAACCTTGTAATAGTGATAACAATTCATAGCGATAACAAACTTTCCTGGAAGGCGCACCCCTACCTCCTATAATTATGCCACTCTTAAACTTAATAAAATCATCAGAATTATAATCTAAAATTCGCCATTACGTTGACATCGACACACGTGAACTTGTTTATTATGCACTTGTATACCTCAGATTATGTGCATCATTATAATATACGAAAGTGCAAAAAAGGTGCGCTGTTTGTACGACAATTTGCTGCTACTACAGGTCAGCGCTCATTGAAATTCCTAGGCTTAACACTGGAATTCTTTAGCTTTATCTTTTACTTCCAGCTCTCTGAATAATTTACAAAGAATATATAAAAAACAGCTATTTGATACGTACAATTTGTAGTTAATAAAAGAAGAAAAAGTCTATAACCAAAAATTATTGCAATTCGATTTTTAATTTCAGTTCTCACAAAACTATGTCTTAATAAAACTTATATTGTACAATATTTTTTCGCTGTCACTCTCGCTCGTTCTCTCTCTCTCTCTCTCTCTCTCTCTCTCTCTCTCTCTCTCTCTCTCTCTCTCTCTCTCTCTCTCTCACACACACACACACACACACACACACACACACACACACACACACACACATTTGCCCGACTTTTGCCCTAAATGCCACGCGCCAGGTAAGGCAAAAGCAGGCACTATTTTTAAAGTCTTTGGTATAGCCCGGTAAGTTCTGTGCGCAATGAGATAGAATTCACGGCGGATTTTTAAGCTTTATTCCTGAAGAGTGTTTTCTATCATTTAGGCCAACTAGTCCCGATCGATGTATAATGCCAGATTTTGTGGAATCTTACTAGGACACGACATTGTATACTTATCGATAACACACACTTCCAAACGCATATCTCATACCTTTTTAATACAGCAATATGTCAGAGGCAAATTGTTTACATAAAATACTAAATTAAACCTTTTCTGAACTATTGGAACTAGTTTTAAGACCTGTCACTCTTAACCTAGTTTAAATACACTCCCGATAACTTAAAACTATGTTTGAATTACCGGGGGTGTAATGAATGGGGGTATATTTAAACCGGTACACCGGCAAGTTGTTATTGCAACATGAGAGGTAATAGTTCTGGTAGTGGTATTAGCAGCGAGTGGTGGTGGCGGCGGCAGCAGCAGCAGTAGTAGCAGCCGATCTGACTAAACAAAGTTATGGTAATAATCACCAAAACATGCACCAGATATAGCCCTACAACTTATAAAACAAGTACTTTCAAAGAACCTGCATCTTTAACTCATTAAGCCTGAAAAAGGGTGATTTGCAACTAGAACATCAAAAACAAACCGCTAAGCAAGTTTAGCGTCTAGAAATTCTTTGGGTAATGAAATTAATTGCAGTGGTGAGCGGGTAACAGATTCAAATCAAAAGCGCTACGCTAGCTGTTTACAAACAGAACGCTACTTAACATGATTAGGACGTTTGGGCACATACAAATGTCTTATTTTAAGTACGTGAAGGAAAAATATTGAGTCAATTATGTGGAGTTAGTTGAGTCAATTACCGATAGTTTTTACGTAATTTGAATCGAAGCGGCCCGTTCCAGCCGTTTTTGACTTAATTAAGCGATTGAGTCTATTAACCGTGAGTCTATTAAGCGGCAATTACTGCATCACTGATCTTCTGCAAGCAAACCCTGTACCGCGAGAAGCACAACTCGCAAATTGCCTTTTGTCACGCACAGCTGATGTTATATTGTGAAAATGACAAAGCGGCTTGGGAAATACCTGTAGTCATCGATGACTCAGCTTCTTCTCGTATTTGCGTTCTGTCCTGATTAGTTTAAAGTTTACCTGTGCTGTGACGTCATTATTACCGGCCCCTCCTACAAACGACTTACATCCGCTACGGAAAATGCGAAAATGATTATTTTTCGCCTCCAGCGCTGAAGATCTGCTTAGAAGGACACTACGCCTGGGACTGGAAGAAAGAAGCAATCGCGCGTTGAAATATTTGTTCTCTACGTTGACTGAAAGTTAAAAACAGGTTATATAGGATAAAATTAACATCAAGGTGGAAGAGCGAGCCTGGTAGGACGTGAAACAAAGCTACGTCAGTTACGAAAGTATAATTAAGATATTTAGCGATAATTAATAATTGAGATTTTGGACAACGTTGGCGCTAACTGAGCAGCAGATTATGAACATCATCAACACGTTATCTGTTTATTTATGTGTTATTAGTAGTTCGTTGCATTTGAGCTTAGCTCTTCCCTTGCCGGACGACGCCACAGACGAAGAACCTCAAGAAGCTAAAGTTTCGTCAATATATGACGCAACGGTACGTTGAACATTGCCATAGCTTTACTATAATAACCACAAGTTAACGTCAATGTTTTACACACGCATTACTATAAAACGTCCTAATAGCTAACTATGATTAGATATAAAGTAGATAGGCCTAATTACATAATATACTGTACGCGCAATGATAATTTTAGCCTTAGTGAGAAACGTTTGTGCAAGAACGTACGTAAATATGCGTGCCTCGTGATAGACCGCGTTGATGTGGTATCGGGAAAAAACATGTTTGTAACTTCATAAGCCGAGTTGCTCTTTAACAGGGTAAAGGAATAAGTTCTATTGCTGATAGTAACTATTAAAGTGTGTCTGCGATTCGCCAGGTTATATAACATTACAAATCCATGTGCAGTAATGACACGATAGAGTCGCAGAGCTATAAATCGCACAGGCCTACGTTAAACGAACCTGAAATATTTTTCATGTTATTATTATTATTATCATCATCATCATCATCATCATCGTCGTCGTCGTCGTCGTCATCATCATTATTATTATTATTATGTAGACTGTTAAGTTTTCGGGAAACTTAAAAGATACTTGAAAGGCTCTCTGCATGCAAAAACTAAATCAGTTTTAGACCGCGTGCCTTTAAGCCTTAATACAAAATTTAAATTTAGGGCTTAATATTTTGCAGGCATGATAGAACAAACCGTGAAATTTCTTAGTAGTACATGTAAATACGAGTAACCACGCCATATTGGCCTTGGTTCTTTTTTATGAATTCATGACTCCATAATGATTTTTATGATGCTGCATGAAAGTTTGCTTGAAAGTGGTTGACGACTGCTTATAAATTTATAAAATCATTATTTCTTATATACGGTATACAGCATAAGGGCATTGTAGGTTATAAAATACTCATAAACCCACGTATACAGTGGAAGGAAATAGTTGTTCTATTGCTGTATATTACTTGTGTTCACACATAAACTTTGTCTTCCGGACACATAATGTTGCTCTCTTGAGCTTATTACTTCGCCTGTATTTCATTGTTCAAAGGCTAAATGCATCCAGCTGTGTTGCAATGACTCAGCTAACGAATGAGTAAGACTCGGCCCACTCAAATGACTGGACGGCTGGTTAAACCACCCATGTTATAAGTGATTGTTGGCTTAGTATAAAGGTCTGATTAACAGGAAACAGTTATCGAGTGATGATTCGTTTAAGAAAAAATTGTTTGCAGCTCTGTAAAACTTGCTAAATTGTGTATTGTAAATTTTCCAAATTACACCTTTTCCAAGTTTGTGTATGCCCCCTGGGCTAATAGGGCTAAATGAGACTTAAACCAACATACCTATAATATTACAGGCAGCAGCTATGGCTACTATACGGCTTCACAACGCGTAGTTATTAGTCACTCACTTCGGTCTAAGATGATCCGTTTACCAAATTATTACGTTTGTTACTCCGATACGAAACAAAAAGCGATACGCCACTCCACTTTTTTTCCATTTCGGCTTATTTTTGTCATAAAATTTCAGACATATCTTTCTCGATTTGGTTATATCACTGACAACATGGTTACCGAAATCAACCAGAGCCATGCACCTAGAACGGTACAATAAATAATATTCCTGCCTTCTCAATTATTTCGAGAGCTCAAAACGCACACTAAACTTTCACTTTCATTTTTGGGCTACTCGCTTGTAAAGTAACGCTATAAAGCGACCTGTTTCGCCGCGATGCCAGTTTCGTTCTCGTTTTGTTAATGTAATAAGTTTTTAGCCTGTTTTTGCATTGCGACATTACAATAGAGTAATTCCATATTGAATTTTTTTACGAAAAAAGAGCAGTCTCCAATTGCAACGAATAAACGGCACTCTAAATGATGCAAAAACGTATTGCATGACAACAATAAATTGCATTCTAAATTACATCTTAGTTAGGCGTAAAAACTCAATTAGCGAGTAACCCAACTCTTCACATTCTGGACTAGTTGTTGAATATAGCACTCGTTCTTTGGCACCTCTTTGATGTCGCACTTGTAGGTTTATGCACAGCATGGGCTTACAATTATTTTTAAATTTACGCAAGGATGCTGTGTTGTTTAAATTGGTGTCGAATGCAGCGGCATGCAGCAGCGTTGCCTAAGACAGTATGTTGCATATCGTAGATTCGTGTTAATAATTAATGAAGATAGTGCAAAAATACTACGAGAAAATGAATCCACTTTTTTAATATAACAAATCACATATCCCATCTCCTTTAGATTGCAATTTTTCAACTTTGATCAAGTTTACGTCGACATAAACATACAGTGACTGTGTGTCACTTGGTGATTTTTTCAGAGTTACCTGCTGCAGTATGGATATATTCAGCAGCCAGATAGGACGGGAGCTTTGAGAGGAGAAGAAGCCTTAGTAAACGCCATCAAACAATTTCAGCGTTTGGCTGGTATAAACCAAACTGGTATGTAGCAATGTTTTGTCGTCGTTTACTCGGATTAATTAACGTAGATTACTCAGCTCAGACTTAAAGTAAAACCTTAGAAAACGAAGGAGAGAGAGAGAGAGAGAGAGAGAGAGAGAGAGAGAGAGAGAGAGAGAGAGAGAGAGAGAGAGAGAGAGAGAGAGAGAGAGAGAGAGAGAGAGAGAGAGAGAGAGAGAGGGGCGAGATTGAAGGGGCGAGCCTATGAGCCAGACTACCAGATAATTAGACTGTGTCAGTGTATCTGTAAAAATAATAATGCACGTTCGTATAACAGTTCTAAATCAGACCCTCCTCTTTAATTTTTAGGTGAACTAGATAGTGAAACTGTTAAATGGATGAACTATCCTCGATGTGGTGTCGTTGACTTTGTGGGCACTGCAGACATAGCCAGGAAAAAGCGCTATGCTTTGCAAGGTATAACTTTATATGCTTTAGCAAATTCTAAAAGATTACAGGTTCTTTAAGCACACAGGTCTTGGTATATCCAGGGCCAGATAACTTTTGCGGCCCCTAAGCTAAAGAAATTATGGGAGCACCTTCTAACTCGCCTGCACCCGATTTAAATATTTTTACTCATGATATATTTTAGCGACATTTGCATAGCTTGAAATAAACTTATTGCACATTCTCTAATTAAACTAGAATAGCTATCTTTCGTTTGTCAATAGGAATATTCTTTCCGAAATATACCACTATTTTACAATTTATTGCAAACCATGTATTAGCACATTTATATTTCAACACAACCGTAACGCAAAAAACAGAATTTTTTACCAAATGTTACCAAAGCTTGAGGGAATCTAGGCTGCAGCCTATACAAGCATATAGGATGTGGCCGTGAGCGTATCACAGTGCTGTCATCTCTTGCATTCAGTTAGTTACGGTTTTTTAGTTTCATTCTTTCAACAACAAATGGGTTATCATAAAATCACAGATTTATCTTTCAACTGATTATTCTCTATAATCTCTTTGTGTTTACTGACTTCAGGTAACATAGCTTCATTTGTGTGTAGCAGAGAAATGTGTCTAATTCTCGTCCTTCCAACAGACCCAGTGACTGCCCTGTTAGTATATATAGCCCCTCCAAACCCAAGATTTCTGCATAACCGCCTCGAAGTGCAAGCTGGTTGCCATTCTCTTATGTGGATAGGTTAATCAACAGGGCATCTTGGAGCACTCTTGTGCTACACGCTTAGCACAGGGGCTGTGCTAAGGACCCACCGGTATGTGAATACATTTTTGCCACATGCCACTATGAGAAAATAGTACTGAAGTATGGCAGACGAAGCTCGTTGGTCACCCACCTAATCAACCCAAGTCAAACTTATGTCGTCTGCTCCATGTTGACCACCTTGTGACTATATTTCAGTTTTGTCGATCATGCGGACATATCTAAAATTTCTGCAGTCATGTTGTTTGTCTGGACCACTGTGTTGCAGAAACTAGAGGATGAGAGAGTGCTGTTGATTCACAAATCTCCAGCATTTAAATATTTCATTAATGACAGCCAACTTTCTGTTGTTTTCATATTTTACTATTTTGTTATTCTTATTGTTATTTGTGAAAGTGGATTTATTTCAGTTAAGGTGGATTTCATGTGTGCTTTACTCTGATATTTGATCAGACACATAAATTATATTTTTTTCTTACAGGTAGCAAATGGAGAGGAACTAATATTAAATATAAAATTACGAAATACACTCCTGATCTTACAGAAGACACAACAGATTCGGAAATTGAACGCTCATTTAAAGTATGTATAGTTGCAACCAATTCACTAATTGCTAATAACACACCAAGAAGAAAGAATTCACACTGTACAACTTTTGACCACTAATTTTTTTGTAAAATTATTTAACATTTTGTGGCACACAGGTATGGGAGGACAATACACCACTTAGGTTTTCAAAAACTTCTCAGTCTGCTAAAGCAGACATAGATATAAAATTCGTAAAGGGAGAACATGGAGATGGGGAACCCTTTGATGGAAGGGGTCGTACGCTTGCACATGCATTCTTTCCACGATATGGAGGAGACACGCACTTTGACGACGATGAACATTGGTCAACTGGTGGATCACGAGGTAGATAGTCACTATAAAGCCAATATTTTCCAATGAATAATTTAATCTATCTTCTTCACTGCATTACCTTATTCACTCTGTTTTTTCCACCCTGCAGTTTGCCGCTTCTACTATATTTATCGCATCATTTTAGGAACTGATTTGTTTCAAGTGGCTGCCCATGAGCTTGGTCATGCACTAGGTTTATCACATTCGGATGTTCAGGCTTCCATGATGGCTCCATTTTACAGAGGCTACAACGATGAAGCAAAGTTGCACAAAGATGACATCGAAGCAATTCAGTTGTTATATGGTAGTTTTATTTTTATTTAGCACTTTTATTTATTTTTATTTATAATGATAGTACCTTTATTAGTTTTACTTTAGGCCATTAAATGTTAAAAGTTGCTTTTTTGTTGTTAGAAGTTGCTGTGTATAACTTGTGGGTGAACCTTTCGGAGACTTATTTGATGGCTGGGTTATTACATTTTTTACCAAAAATTGCAGGTAAGCCATCTAAGCCAAGGGTTGATGAAGATGATGAAGACAAAGAAAAGTCCCCACGCCCAGGGCAGCGAACAACACCAAGACCTCGAGTTCCTGCTGGAAAGCCAGATATTTGCAAATCTGGTACATTAGATACAATCACAAGGACAGAAGATGGAAATATCTATGCATTTAAAGGTTGATCCTTCAGTGATTACCAAGTTTGATTTTTTGTCAGAGCATGCAAAGACTGCTATGTGTTACCCGATTATTTTAATTGAAGAAGTTGATTATCGAATTCTGAATTTAAATATTTATTTTTTTCAGGAGCTTATTATTGGCGACTAAATGATGAAACCTATGATGAGGGTTATCCAAAGCTGATATCTGAAGATTGGGAAGGCCTTCCAGACAACTTAGACGCTTCATTGACATCGAGATTTTTTAATGATAATACATATTTTTTTAAAGTAAGTAAACTAAATCAAGATAAGTGAACCTCTAGCAAACATTTCATGACTATACATATCTGCCAACTCTCATGCATTAGGGGTGTGTCACATGTGTTTTAAGTCTCACATGTGTACATGCGTAAAATTTTCAGTTCTAACTCCTTTTGCAACTTCACGTACAAGTTTGCAAATTACCTGACTTCCTTTGCCATCGTACCACAACCAAACACAATTAGAATAAGATAGCTCAAAGCTTTATAGTACCCAGAAACTGACTTAATTTTTTATTTCTTGCTTCAGTTTTTGGTAATTTCATTTTGATACCCAAAAAAGCAAAAATTTCTTTTGCATAATTTGCCCATTGAATCGTTTTGAATTCATGTGAGGGGCGAGATCATCCCTGGGCTTTCAACATTTCACACTCATTTTTGCATCAATTGGATGGCAGATTTGGCAGTAGTATCTACAATTGATGAGATAATAATATGCAAGCTTTAAATTTTGCTTTCCTTTTAGGAAGACATGCTTTCCTAAAATTTTGGCTCTGTTTTCTGACTGCTTGAATTATTATCTGTGTTGGTGTATTTCATGCATGTAGGTGTAAAAGAAAGCAAATGGAGCTGCTTTCTCTCATTTCCAAAACAAACACCATGATTGTCCATTATCTACCCACAGCAAACATGCAGCTCACCTTTTGTATGGCAAATGTAACAAAACACAATTATGACCTTGAGTGAGTAATTGTAAACACTTGTCCTATTTGGCAGTACGAGTCATGTGTAACTTATCATGCACTGGAAATGGATTTCCTATATTTACAGGAAATTATCTAAGGCGTGTGCGACTGCACTTTTATGCACTTCATAACAACACTGAAAAATTATATAATAATTATGGTTTTAAACAGATGTACAGACCTACTACATATATTATAAAAACTGTATTAATGAATTATTTGAAATTGTGTACTAATACCTCCTCATTTAGTTAGTACAAACACTTTTAAATTAATATTTTTATATTTTAAGGGTGATAAATATTGGAAATTTACTAATCAGAGACCCCACCGCAATTATCCAAAGAAGATTGCTCGTGGCTTTCCTGGCGTTCCTAATAACGTAAATGCAGCATTTGCTTGGAGTGGAAATGGAAAGGCTTACTTTATAAAAGGTACAATTACTGCTTCGGCCTAACTCTCCTCGAATTTTATTCTAACCTGACTGACTGTGTGACAAAAATAAAACGTTTCACTTATTTCAAGCTTTATTATAGCTTACACATACCATAATTATAATTTGATAAAAAATTCAAAATTCTGTAATTGTAAGATGTGCCCTCTTTGCCTGTTTGTTTTCCTGGCATTCCTAATAACGTAAATGCAGCATTTGCTTGGAGTGGAAATATAAAGGCTTACTTTATAAAAGATACAATTACTGCTTCGGCCTAACTCTCCTCAAATTTTATTCTAACCTGACTGACTGTGTGACAAAAATAAAACGTTTCACTTATTTCAAGCTTTATTATAGCTTACACATACCATAATTATTATTTGATAAAAAATTCAAAATTCAGTAATTGTAAGATGTGCCCTCTTTGCCTGTTTTCATCTTCAGACTATAATGTGAGTGAAGTTCTTTATTACTGGCTGAGTGTGATTAATAATTTCATTTTGAAGGTGAAAAATACTACAGATATTCTGTGGATGCAGTGGATGAAGGATACCCTAAAGACATGGCCGTTTGGACTGGATTGCCAGATCATATTGACACGGCTTTTATGTACAAGAATGCCAAAACCTACTTTTTCAGTGGCAATAATTATTATAAGTTTGATGACACAGAATTTAAGGTATAAACTGCTTTTTAATGTCCTTAAATAAAAGATTGCTGTTTTATCATTTAGATGTCACAATCTTTGTCAGTAAATGTGATCCAGGCTAGTTTAACTAGGTTAGTCTAACTACAGTAAGCGGTAACTGCTCCATGCATCCATGCCTTAGCTAAGACCTAGTTTATTCACCATTTTGTTACTGTTACGTACAGAGGTAGATGCATAAAACATAGTGTTATTTAAACATTGAGGTTTTATTCAGCATTGAACTAGTAATCAAAATTGCTGACGTTACAACTGATCACTCATCTGGTAATTTAAATGGATGGTGAGTAACAGTTGTGCATTTGCTACTTGAGTGGTTATATTTTAGGTTATTCTCTCCTGAGACAATTGTCTTCATTCATTCATTTTTTAAAGTTGGAGAGCTTTTGCGCAATAATTATTATTAAAATATTATGTTTATTTAAATTTCGTTGTTGTGATATGTGAATTGCAGTTTCAGTGAGTTATTGTCTAAAACAGCTGCACAAGATTATAGCTGTAACAATTGTACCAACTTTTAGGTTCATGATACATACCCAAGACTTACCACAGTATGGTGGTTCAACTGCAAAAAAGAAGACTTGGAAGAAATTTCTAACTATGAAAATATCACAATAATACCACCTCCAGGAAAAGATTTCAGGCTGGATCATGACAATGAAAGTGATAACTCAGCCTCAAGGTCAAAGAGTGCTCTAATAGCTATAATAATTGTTGTGTTTGTTCATATACTGCTTTAGAAACTGTAAAGTTTAATAATCAAAATAACTAGTTTTATACCTTAATGTAAGTGTTTTGTTAATATTCTGTGGGATAAATGCAATAATGAATTAATGATATTAATTTATG
Source organism: Tubiluchus corallicola (assembly GCA_030141605.1). NCBI lineage: Eukaryota > Metazoa > Priapulida > Priapulimorpha > Priapulimorphida > Tubiluchidae > Tubiluchus > Tubiluchus corallicola. The sequence goes on from JAQGDQ010000114.1 coordinate 563,057, forward strand.
CAGTTTGCTTAATATAAATAGGTTTTAGAAAGGATTCAAACATGCATTAGAAAGCATATACAGTATAAAAGCAAAAGCTGTGACCCATAAAAGTAATTTAAACTTGAATTATAATCTTTATCATGACAATATATATAGAATTTGTAAAACAAACTGAATATAATTTTGTGCACTCCTCAGAAATTTCAAATACGCAATTTAAAACTTCTCTGTCTGCATGATTACACAAACTTAAATTGATGTTATTTTTTAAGATTGACTGATTAAGTTACGTAGTTGTTACAGTTTCTGTCACTGAAATGCCATTACGCATTGATCATAATTATGTTGTAGTTATTATACGAGCTAATGGAATCTCATGTGTTGATTATAATTCGTTGTTGCACTGTAAATAAGTGACTTGTAAATAATTATTAAAGTTTTTAAGTATTTGAATTTTATATTTTTGTGTTTAACCTAAGTTTAGTTTACGGTATAGGGGTGAGCATTCTCTATCAGAAAGTGAATACGAACCGAATCGAATTTTTGACTTTTGAACACAATTAAAACCGAATTTAAAGATTTTAAATCTGAATTGAATTCAAATTCGGTTTAAAGATTTTCCAGTAAATTATCGAATCATCAATAAAAGACATTCTTTAAGACCATGTACATTGCCTTTTGAGTTAATCCTGGAATAAATTGTGCACAGAAATCGCAGCTAAATTGTGCTGATTGCATGCTATGACAAATGCTTTAATGATATAGAGTATAACTGTGCAGTAGAATGGTGAGTTATTTGAAGCCATAATTTTAGGTTTGAGTCAAATTCGAATTAAAAAACTCATTCTAATCGAATTCGAACATTCAATGCTCACTCTTATTTATCACATAAACATTGGAATTCAATAACAGTGCCATCAGTTACTTTTGCCTTCTTGAGTTGAGAACATCCAAAACTGGACTGGAAAATCTGCACAATTAAGCGAGTCAGTAAATGAAAGACTGACTAACTGATGCATGCTCATTGATCAACTCCATCTTTTCATGATTTTCTGGTTCAGTTGATCAAGCTTTTTTTTCAGTTTACTTATTGAAAAGACAATTTAAGAAAAGAATGTTCGACAAAAAGTTTGATTAAATGCAAAGAAACTAATTATGTTAAAAACAGCCTCACAAAGATCATGTGTATTACTTAGTTTTGTTCTCCAGGAAAAATACCAATGGTTTGTTTAAAAATTGTGCACAGAAGCCGCAGCAAAACTGTTCTGATTGTATTATGTAGTTTTAAATTCAATGTTATTATGATAAAGAACAAACGAAATTGCTAAATTATTCGAATCCATAATTTTATGTTCGAATCATATTCAAACTGGAAAAACTTAGTTGAATCGAATTTGAGCATTCAATCTGGATTCGAATGTTCGGTGCTCACTCTATCTCTTGTTCAAAACCAAAGGGTAGATTTTTCTCAGCATTGGTTGAACCTGTGTTTTTGTATAATGCTGAGCTGTAGATAATAAAAGTTAAACAGCGAAAGAAAATTGACACTTTTCAAAGACGTCCCAATAGGAACTTGTTAGATATTAAATGGCCTGCAGAATATCTGCATGATGTGGTGAAGAAAAACCCTTAGAGTAAACAAATACAAGTAACAAGACTGAATTGGATTGCTCATGCACTAAGACTATTTCAAGGGTCTCCTCTTCATATAACATGATGCAAAACTTTTGCAATGACAAAAAAGACGAGAGGGTGCATGTCAACTACTGATGTATATAGATATACTGCAAAAAAATTTAGCAAATCAAATTTAGATTTGAGGGACTGTAGACGGTGGTGGTAGACAGGAACGTGTGGCATCAACAGAATGGACGTCTTTAGAACTTAGAAGCGCCTAGATGACGATGACGGTCACCCTTACTGGTTGAAGTCTGAGCTTGTAATGTTTTCTTCTCTATAGTTATTATAGTTGATTATAATATAATTAGGAGTAGTAGTAGTAGTAGTAGTAGTAGTAGTAGTAGTAGTAGTAGTAGTAGTAGTAGTAGTAGTAGTAGTAGTAATAATAATAATAATAATAATAATAATAATAATAATAATAATAAATGTACACCTATCCAGATCGGACATTTGCCGATATCGGACAGTCATAGTCTCATAGATGTGTGAAACGCATGCGCACAGTCACTCCAGTCCATGGCATTTCGAGGATGGTGTTGACAAATCTCAAAATTAAAAACATCAACACTGTTCTCATGGTTTTATAAATATAAATGTTTTCGTCCTTGAAGGGTGGCGAGTTTAACACAAAGTCTGTTCGTTTTTGTTTGGGTAACACTGGTAAACAGTCTAAATTTTATAATTTGCTATTATTTTAATGAATAGTTAGTGGTATTATTTGCCTGTTTTGTTACGCTAATGTTTCTTGCCTGGTATGATCTGAAAACGCGCGACCTTTCAAGTGTGCTGAGGTCGTTGTATCTTTATTGTTAATTTAATTTAGATGGCCCTCATGAGCGCTGTTAATTTTAAGGTTGTGGATATTCCGATGATCGGAACCACGTTTCTGAACGATATTGTTCCGATGATTTAAACCACTTTTCCGAAGGACATAATGTTCTGATGATCTGTACCACGTTTCCGAAGATGAATTACCTATAATCACGTCTGGAGTTAGATTGCCGTTCTAACATCAATCAACCAGCGCAGATCCACCTTGCAATGACCAATGACGTGCTTTTATTTAGTGTCTACTGTTAGGACCTGGGATTGTTGAAGGCTTTACTCACATGCGTAGCCATATTTGCACTTTAAGCTTATACGAAATTGATTATTTTTGCTGTTTTCTTGCCATAAAAAGGCTTGTGCAGCTAAAATTCACTAACAGTAGTTAAGAATGGTGAAGCGTTGTGCTTGCGCATGTGTAATGTGGATGTTCGCTGTCCAGAAAAACTAGGAGGAGTTCGACTTATAAGTTTCCCCAATCCAAAAAAAGACTTAGACAAGTGTCACCATTGGGTCAGAGCATGCGGGAGGCCACATGAACAGCTCAACCCATTATTAATTGGTGCTGTCTGCTCAAAGAGAAGTTTTCTAATGTTTATTATTACAATGTATTATTATTTACTATACTGGCTGCTTGTAGAATGTGTATTACTAAATCACGCCTTAATGCACTGCAACAAGATATTCCAGATACTGTATAGCAAAAAATAGGATTTCGTTAGTTGAGTGCGACTGTCTGAGCATATAGTTAGTTAAAGTTAGCTAGCATAGTTAAATAGTTCAGCTGAGCTAACTTACTTAGTTTTTATTTAATTTATTCAGTTTTCGTATTTATGTTAGAATTAACTACAAGACACTAAAACAATTTGTTGTTGGTGTAAAAAAAATTTTGCTTTACAACACAACATGTAAAGCAAATCTAACAAACTGTTTTATATTTGTTATTTTAGTACTTTGTTGTAACTTTTATTTTAGCTAGCTCTTGCATTGTAACTATGTTTGAAACTTCGCAATAAATCTTGATATACTGCACATATCCTTGCATATATAATAATTAAGTCCTCTTTGTAAGGATTTACTAGACAAGTTCTTATAGTTTGGCTTGTGGCTCAATGATGCATTTTCTGGAATTGCCGATAAATCACTTAAGATTAACACTTTCTCCATGTTTTTCACGCTTCTTTATATACTATAGTGACTTGCAGAGAGCGAGTGTTTGTGAGAACGTGTGTTACGTGATCAAGGTGGGCAGGGCTAAACACCGCTTGCGATCTATCTATTAGCCAAAGTTTTCCAAATTTTCTGCTAGTGTTCCGAAAATTTAGTTTAAGTATAGCAGTATCTAAGAGAATAACTTGAAATACAAAAGAATGAAAAATGAAATGTTTTAACATGAAAATATCGCAGATGTAAGCACTAAACGCTCTCAAACTCAAATCCCGCTTAGGTCAACTTTCGGTGATTTCAGTTAAGCTTTGACATGCAGAGGGCCAAAAGGCGACTTTAAATGCTGATTCTGCTGCTTGTAGCAAAAATTGAGCCAGACTGGGCTGCCAGTGTTACTGTCGGTGGCTTGCCTGACGTCTGAAAAACAAACGACTATGATACAGTATAAAAGAATACTGCTGGCTAAGGGTGTTTTTGACGTCACAGAAAGCAAGTTTTAAGCAAGTGTGACTCAATAGTTTTTCATGAAATCATATTTGCGTAATAGAGCAAAAAATTTTCTTTCAGATGCAAATAAGCATTTTAAAGTAGATCACTTCAGTTAAAGTTAACTTCAAAACTTTGTGACAACTAAATTTCAGGAAACTCTGTAAAAACTGTGACTCCGCCTCAGTATTCTTTGATTATAAAGCAGTAAGAACTAATAATAGTCCCAAATTTGATATCGGTTGAAAGATCATTTCTAGTCTATAAGGACATGTACATTCAAATTTCAAATGTTTTCACACCAGACTATTTTAATTAAGTTTTAAAAAATCTAAACCCATTGTACAAAAATGCCTAAATGATTTATTTAATTGTGTGTACATACGTTCATTGCCCGGAATAGGGATGTTGTGCTACACATTTTCTGTTGGCTGTTTTTTCAGTTAAAACTCTAAAAGGGGTTCATAGCACCTCCGATGCCAGTACCAGTTCTGGTGGGAGTTAATTCGAGCACAGCGTATGATGATTGGAACTTGTGCACAGCACAAGTCGGGGTTCCGATGATCGGAACAGTATCTCACAAATTCAGGATTCCGATCACTGGAACAGTATTCACTTCCTAACTCTAATAAGTAGTGTTTGTCATGATAATTACTTTTTGTAAATTTGGTAGGCATAAATTGTTTTTTATTTGTGTAACTGCAATACCATATTATTGTTTGTTCCTGCAGCTTTTTATTACTTATACAGTATTTTTAATTTTTTCTAAAATACACTATACATTATACATTGTGAATAGATTAATTTACTTTATGCTGTTATTCAAATATTTTTTGTACTCATTATAAGTTTAAGTTTGGCAAGAAAATGTACCTAGGCATTCATTTGGGCCTGGGATATTTGTTTGGCGTGCTTTTAGTTTTACAGTACTAGTTATTTTATGTTATATTTCACCTTCTTTTGATCCAGGCTAGATGCAGCTTGTAAATCGTGTAATTCTGTGTACCTTGTGTCTGTGTATTGCTACATTATTGTAGCCTAATTGGGTCACCTGTAAAAATCTATTAATGTATTAGCAGCTGTGTTTTAAGAAGCCATTAGCAAGAAAAAACGTTCGTATTTGTGTATTTCCTAAATGCCTACTTGATCCTTCATAGTGGCAATTGTCACATGCCGAGCGGTTTGTTAGGCTCACATTTACCCAATTGACTCAAACATCGCCACTTTTATTCAAATGTATACTAAAACTACTGGCAATTGACTCAAATAACGCCATGTAATTGACTCAATATTTTTGCTTCATTTGCTTTATTATAAGAGAAAATTATTTTATATTTTATGTGTGCGACCAAAGAGCTTTTTACCATGTTTATGTCATCTGTGCTTCACTTTTGTGCACTATAATGTACGTAGAAAAAATATAATGTATGTTTATCACCTGCTGTATCGCAGCGCTTTTGCTTAGAATCTGTCATCCACTTGTCCACTGCATTTAGCCACATTGTCTCTGGAAGCTAAACAGTAATCATTGCCCAGCGATTTGCTTTTGAAACTCTCCTTGCTTTTCACTGGGGAAACATGTTCACCACCAACTGCATCTCAAGCACATCAGGCGCTTGTTTTCCGTGAATATGTGCAGCATACAGCAATAGATTTTCAACTCTTAATTGGTATTAGAACTTTATGAACCAACTTCTTCATGAAGAAATAAAACAACCGACCTTGAATTAAAGTTTGTAATTTTTAGTGTAAATAAATAGAGTTGTGCAATTTCTTTTATTTTTTTAATTCATTTCTATAAGTTAGTACCATTCTTAAATAATTGCACATAGGAATTTTAGCATAACTCATTTCCAAAATACGTTTAAAGCTTTTGCAGTGCCTACTAAACTGATGAATGATGACTCATTCTTCTGTCCTAGTAGTACCACAATTGGCAGTTAATAGATTCAGTTGGTTAAACAGGTCAAAACACATTCGTCCAAAAGTGAATCTAATAAATGGCACCTACTCTATTATTTGTACTTAACTATCCATGAAGCAATGTATAAATTATCGCATGTGCACTGTTGCTGCATTAGTAGGCCTAGGGTTCCCAACTCTTGGTGAAGTCTTTCTTGAATAGAGCTGCCGAGTTCACTGTTATTTAAGCAGCATGCCCTGAAATATATGGGTATCTGGGCTGTGGCTGCAATATAAAATTCATAGTGTTAATTTGTCATAAGTTTGTCAATTTGTCAATAGTCATAAGTTTATGAAAACTAAATAACAGTTTTCTATTTGGATAAGAAACATGTCTTTTTGAAAGATTTCACTATCCAGGAAGCCTTAAACCTTTTACGAGATTGGCAAATGTATTCCTGGTCAACTTAGGCAAATCCAGGACAGTTGGGAATCCTGTGCATTAGTGGTAGGCCTAAATGTTGTTAATTTATTTGAGTCGTGTTGCTTTATATTGTTAAAGTGCTTGAAAGACACCTGTTGTTTTCCATAACTTGTTTTGCTGCTTCTATCTCTACTCACCAAGTGTAGGCTACTATAGGATTTCTTTTTCTGGGCTGTGACTGCTGTATTTATTCTATTGTTAATGATATTTTTTCTGTTTTTTTAGCAAAAATGCTTGTGTAAGCGGCCTGTTTTTGGATCCGATTTCACTAACAAGTTAGCTTGATGGCACTGAGCAGGGACATTGAGGATGTTGAGGTAGGGTCATTTTTGTGATTTCAAGAATCATAGTTTCTAGGCTATCCTACTGGCTCTGGTGAGCATTGGATAGGTTTATATTTTTAGTAATATACATTATACTCTTGTCAGTAAATTGTACTAGTTAGTGAAGTCATTATTATTTAGTATGACCTCTGAAGACGATGAACTGCCTTGATTCTTCAACCACATCTCCACTCTGTCAACCTCACACTAGGATGTGAGCCACCATCCAGTCTGCTACATCCCTTCTTTGAACAGTTCCCTTCCCTAAGGCTGACCATTTTCTCTGTTGCCTCTGTTTTCGCTTTCTTTTTCCTGCGGTTTCCAGCCGATGGTACCTTTCAACAACATTGTTTGCATTCCATTGGCATGAACTTTGATCAGTTTACGTTTTCGAAATTACTACTTCAGAATATACTGGCGTTGAATCCAAAAATCAGGAAACATGCGCTGATTCTTCCAAGTTTTCAAACTAAAACTGAAAAGAAGAATTGGAAGCGAAACTGCACCAGTTGTGTAAGTTGTATTACTAACGAAATTGTGTAACACTTAAATACAGAATCGTGCTTTGTCCTTTTTTTGAAAAATCATAACGTGTGCTGGTCAATCACTATTAACTAAGTATCAGTAAGTTCTGCCAAATATTGTTAACAGTATATTGAAACTCCTTTCATTAGCGGAGCTGTACAGCTATAATTTACTACAAATGTTTGTGTAATGACTAAATTAGTACTATTTCAGCTATGTGATTGCACATTAGTTTTCTACTCTTTGCGTGCAATTGCTAGCACTTTAATTTTTAGAAAGGTAATATATAAGTGATATCTCTAAGGTTTTAGTTGGTGGTAAATATGTACATGTGTTGTGAATTTGTGTAACTGCGTCTATTGCATTTTTAGCATTACTTTAAATATTTTTTGAAGAACACTGTAGGCAAATACAAGAATTTTGATGATATCAAGCACACCACTCTGAGTGAAAGAGGAGCACTGAAAGAAGCTGCAAGGTAGTGAATTAATTAATTATTGTCAAGAATTTTTTATTATAGTTAATGAAGTTGCCATCATAATTGGTGCTTATGATGTAATTTGTTGAACAAAATTAGACAAATGGCAAATATTTTTATGCAGTTTTGATGACAGCAACAATTCTGCATATACGCTTCTACAAATAATATGTATATGCAATTGTGGCCGATAGCTTATTGGTTGTAAATTAGCATCAACTGTAGCTTTTTTAATCATAAAAACATTTCTCTGTATGTGAAGTTCTGGTATAGTTAAAACAGTTTTTTGTATGTTTATACCATATTATATCGAAAGTGTGTGTTAAGCTCATATTACATAAAATTAAGCTTCACAAATAAATAAATCCAGTTGATATGCAAACTTTGATTCTCAAGATACTTGATGCAACTACGTTCCAGATCTGAATGAAATCATAGGCAAAGATTTCAGATCTGTAAGATTTTAGATTTTACAGCTTTTTAGTTCTACACTGGGATGCTATTTAAAATAATTATTGCTTTTTGTAGATGCTTGAAATGTGCAGATGCACCATGTCAAAAGGGTTGCCCGACCCAACTTGACATCAAAATGTTTATTCAGCAAATTTCGAACAAGGTGAGTTAAAGTATAGGTAACTTGTGCCATAGATGTTCAGTGTTTTCGTAAACAAAAGATTCATAGTTCACATGACATCGAATGGTTTCTTTTCATTGGAGTGATAGGAGTAGCTGGGCAGTCACATCATACACTTAACAACTGAACTTACCAATGTCAAGCCTGGTCAATAAATGGATGGTTGACTGCCTTGAAAAGTGCTTCCGAGCTATTTATCTTGAGGGGAATTTGTATGCATCCAGGCAAGGTTATTAAGGCACTTTTACTGGTTCAGTGTTTCATCTTAGAGGATTATTCTTGATGATGTTGATGAGGTTCCAGTTCTATGACAGCCATCACATAAAATACTGCATTCATAAGTGTATACATACAGATATTTAAACTGTAAGGAGATATGTAGGATTCGTTATACTGCTCTTTCAATAAGATTTTTCAGTGACTATGGAATTTTATGGTGGGATAACCTTCCTTATGCTCGTTTTCTTTTTGCAAAGGAAGACCACTCTGCTTGTACAAAGTGATTATTTGAAGATTAATTTCTGCAAATTCGACGTACACAAATATTTTATCAATGCTTTACAATATTTGCAAATTGTGAGTGCACGCTGTATACAGTGTGCTGTGAAGTCCTATGGAAGTCTAAGCTGCTTCAGTACAATTAAGTTATCATTGTCAAATGCAGGACAGTTCAATGTTTTGAATTTTATGTGAAATGGTTTGAAGGTTTCTAAATTTATCTAACTATGTTTACACGAGTACTTTTTGCAGAACTATTATGGAGCAGCAAAGACCATTTTTTCTGATAATCCATTAGGTTTGTCTTGTGGCATGGTGTGTCCTACAAGTGATTTATGTGTTGGAAACTGTAATTTGTATGCTTGTGAAGAGGGTCCGATAAATATTGGTGGCTTGCAACAGTTTGCCACAACAGTAAGTATGCATAAGAGTGTAATAAAACATTTAGACAACCACTATAACTATTTAACTGATGCAGCTGTGTTTGAGATCATAAATGAGCAATTCATTAGATCAAAATGGTGGTTCTATGATTCTGCGCTCACATTTTGAAGTGATCGCACTCAAACATAAAAATTTTGTTTGAATAGTTTCAGTTGGCTTTGATACTTCCTGTATTATACCTTCAATTTTCTGGCATTTCCAGTATATTTTAATAGTGGAGTTCTTAGTGTAATATAATTTTTAGCACACAATCATATGATGCAAATCAAATCATGCTAACTACTGTCCAGAATAATGTGATCTAATTCTAACACATTTCATCACTAGTCGAATTTGCTTGACGTGTATCATTTGTTTGAGGTGTATTTATGTGACAACATGTCACTTTTTCTCTGTAAGTTCTTCATGCAGAATTCCACCCATTTGAAAGACATTTTTCAAAGTTTTTTTTCATTTTTCAGCCACAATTTTTCATTTTTCAGGTTTTCAAAGCCATGAAAGTTCCTCAAATTAGGGATCCATCGGTGCCGCCGCTAGACGAGCTTCCTGAAAGTTATCAAGCTAGAATAGCATTTATAGGATGTGGACCTGCATCTATTAGTTGTGCAACATTTCTTGCTCGACTTGGTTATTCAAATCTCACCATCTTCGAAAAAGAAAATTACATTGGCGGATTGAGGTACTTGCCTTCCCTAATTACTGCTAGCACATTACCTTGAACCATCTTATGATATGTATATATTACAGGCAACGTGTGAAATCAGGTATTTTATAGAATGTCGAAGCTAGGTAAAAAACCAGGTAAAGTCGCTAAAGTAATTTCTGCCACACTTTTCCTAGACATTATAATTAATGCAAAAGTTTATCTAGGCAAAGTGTGTAATTCTTTGATTTTGAATATACTTTTCCTAGGCATTTTGTAAAATGCTGATTAAGGCATAGTTAATCTAAAAATAAAACAAGTATTCAATTGTTCTGATATAATTTTTCTAGGCATTTTATATAATGCCAATTTTGTTTTAGAGCATGTACGAATTTTTGTTCAGTCGGTTGGTCAGCAGATAGATAAATGGGCAGGTAGATAGATTGATGGATAGATAGATAGGTAGATAGACAGGCATACAACATGCAAAATTATATTTACGCAAGGTCTAAACTTAATGAATCAGTGTATAGCATTAAGAACATTCTTACATACAAACAAGTTGATTAAAAAATTGTTTGTAAGAACTTTAATGAATCTAGCACCAGGCTTACTTGGTGTGGAAAGTGATCCATCTGATTGAGCAGCATGTCAGAGATGGTGACATTGCACCCACCACCAATAAAGCAATTTTCTCTCACTCAGTAAATTACTTGAATTATGTGCTTAGTTTAGTACTTTAGCTAAGTTGTTTTATGTATTTCATACAATACCTAAATAATGTACAAAATAGTTAGGAGAAATTCAATTCAGTGTTTATTTTACACATTGCCAAAGTCACTTTACACATTTTATATAAATCCTAGTTTTTGTACAAAACATCTAGGAGAAGTGTGAAAGAGTCGCAGCAAAAACATTTATTTCAGACTTTGCCTGAAATGCGTAGGAATTTTATAAAATGTCTAAATTTTACACATTGCCTGTAACAGATAAATTTTACTGCTGTGTTTGCCAAAAATTCTGAGCGTTATATTAATCTACTGGCGGTTTCTTAATACTTTTGTGGAGCTTTATTCTAATGTACTCTTTAGCATTTGCAATTGCTTCTTGCCATATGTTGCTACTGAATTATTTAAAATGCAGTGTCATTGTGGGTGCCAGAAACCATGAATAAATTAAGTTACAGAAATCAATGTGATTCAATTGCTAATTTTGATAGCCACACTTTGCAATAGAATTTAATACTTTGCATTTAACACGAGAAAAATAATCACAGTAAGACAAATAAATTTTTCTGTTTTAGTTCATCTGAAATTCCACAGTATCGTCTGCCATACGATGTGGTTGACTTTGAAGTTGACATGCTGCGCGACCTTGGAGTTACAGTAATGAAATTTGTTTTATTCTTCCAGATTTTATTATTAGTATTGGCTATTTGCACACAAAAACTGTTCACTGTTTCTTTACTTTTGGACACGAAGAAATTGAATTCATGCTCTTTGTTAATTTTATTAATTTGTTTCAAAAGTTGAATTTTTTTCGGCATAAGGAAATAAATTTAAAGTTACATTTCACTTAAATTTTTGAATTATACATAACGATGTTTCAGATTACCACTGTTTCAGATTGAACTTGGCAAGAAGTTTGGTAGTAATGGCTTTAACCTGCTTTCTTTAAAGGAAAGATACGAAGCTGTATTTATTGGAATAGGTAAGAAAAGCAGTTTTTTAAGGACAACATATTTTATAGATTTTTGTCTTTTTTGTAAATATATACTTATGAGTTTTTTCTTTCACTTCAGTATATTATGCATATCATTCAACAAATTCATATAAAAGATTTTGTTAAACCTTTGCCATTTTTGTGCAGCTCTGCAACTGGCCTTGATTGGTTATGTGTAATTGTAGGTCTACATATTACTGTGCTTGTGTACTAAAAATTATTTCACTGCTGCTTTTAGGTCTTCCTCAACCAAAGGTAATTCCTCTTTTTGAGGGACTGTCTGAGAAATCTGGATTTTACACATCAAAATCATTTCTTCCTCATGTTTCATCAGCCAGTAAACCAGGTGAAAAATGGCAGTTTTATGTTTTATTTCACCCAACAGTTTCTCTCGTAAACAATTTATTGTGGCATAATTCTAGTAATTTCCAAGATTTTATGCTGTTTCTCTTTAAATATAGTTAAATGCTCATGTTTTGTCTACAGTCTACGCTATGCGTATAGTGTCTCAAAACGAAAATGGTGATGATGGTGTTTGTTTGTTGTTAGTTTGGTTGGAAATTCTCAGGCTACTTTGTACCACATTTGCATTTGCATCTGTAGACCTACAAAGTTAACTTACATTTAAAAAAAAAACTACAGATTAGAATTTGCAATCATAACTTTACTCATAATTGTAATCAAAAGAATCCAGGCTTTCCTGGCGAAACCTAAATCGAAATAGTTTCCTTCAATTTTAGACTATGAATATTACAAAATTTTAGGTTAATTTGATGAGAGAAAATACACAAAACACTCGCCAAAGCCTACTATTTAACCCTCTTTTGTTGCTGAAGTGCATAAGAATATAAGAATAAGTTTAGGAGCATAAGAATACCATTCGAGCAAGAGGTTATAAAGATATTTTAACACGTTTTCAGTGTAGTTGCAATAAAACATTACGAGTATGGAGTTACACTACACACTATATTGTTACCAGTGAACAGTAGAAGCTTGACCTTTGTCAGTGTTAATCAGCTTCAAGTTTGCACACAAGATGTATCTTATAACACTAGTTTTTACCGTACTCAAATCGAAATAGTTTGCAGTAATCGAATTAAATTCGAAATAAAATTTTATTTCAATTGATTGCAAACATGAGCTCTGCTACAAATATGAGCTCAACAACAGGAGAAGTTAGAAGTAGGCTTACAATGGAGATGACATTTCATAATTGAAAGCATATTATTGTTGTGTCGCAGGTTGTATTGTGTTAATGTTGTGACATTGATCACTAGTCTCAGTAGACTAGACGGCAGTGCAAGAAACAGTTAATGAAGCTTGTAACATTTTTATCGTGTTTTTGCATTTTTTAGCTTTACTGATTTGTTATCTCAATATTACGCCTAACAGCTTTATCACTAACTGAGGATTATTAGCGAAGCTCACTATTTTTAAGAGACTCTCTCTTTCTGCACTCTATTTGCTTCTTACTTCCGATGTTTATGATTAAAATATGTTACTAGGAATGTGTTCGTGCAAATCTACCCTGCCGACATTAAGTGGCAATGTCGTAGTGTTGGGTGCTGGAGATACAGCGTTTGATTGTGCTACGTCAGCTCTTCGCTGTGGAGCAAAAAGGGTTTACGTTGTATTTCGCCGAGGATTCACAAACATCAGAGCAGTTCCAGAAGAGGTAAAAAATACTAAAAATCTCATTTGAGCGTACTGAAGGTGATCTCCAAGCGCAAAGTTTTCGGTCCAATTGAATTTACCAATAGCTTCTATCACAATTATCATCAGTGGTGTGGCATTTTATTGTAGGGATTAAAATTACTCCAAAATGTGGTAGCTTTACAAATTATAACTACTTAAAATTCTTTGTAATTAGATGAGGAAGTGATGAAGATACATTCTAGATTTTTTGATGAATCTGCCAAAATGTTCAATTAATGTAAACAAATTAAATGCTGAGGTAGTACTAAGATCTTCTAAGTGTTCAAGCAAATGTTTAGGAGTCATCTGGCTGAACTATTTTTGAAGCAACTCCAAGAAAACACTTGCTATTCCCTTTTTGTACCTGAAATGCTCTACTTACTCCATTAATTACTCAGCTCAGTCTCATATAGAATGAACACAAGATAAGAAACGGGCAACTAAAAAATTTAGAGAAGACATTTAAAATTAGATTGCTAAAAGTGTAAGAATATGCCACCTGTTAGTAATTGTGTTTGTCCTAACAGCAGGGTGAAACAAATATTATGTCTCGTCTAAGTGACAAGTTTGGTTTAATAGACCTGTGTATAAAAAATATTAGCAAAAGTTTACTGAACCTAATTTTTTGTTATAGCCTTTGATGCAAATTTTGTCCATTTTGTGTATATGGTACTTTTATTTTTTTAGATGGAATTGGCTAAGGAAGAACGTTGTGAATTTTTGCCATTTATGGTTCCTCATAAGGTTTGGTGGCTTTTTACTGGTGGTTGATTTTTGTGGCTGATAAAGATAAAAATGATTTTACGAATTGTTGTGCCATCAATAGTTCCAGTTTTCCTAACTGATTGCCAGATTATACCTTATTAATACGTGCACACATATATAAAATGCTGTCTTTCTCATTTGCAATGGCTTGGACATAATTATAAGCATTGAGAATGATACTTGCCGTGAACTGATATGGATAGGTTGCTTTTCAGCGTATTGTTGTTCACAGTAAACTCAACTAGTAGAGAGCTTGTCATTTAATTTTATTAGAGTTTAATTAACATTTGTTTAGCATGTGAATTTAGCTTGCTTATCATTTATCTTCATTGGCTGCATAATAAGCGAGTATAAATCTACATAGACAAGCATGAAAACAAATTTAGATAACAGATTTAAAATTACATTATTACAAACCTAAACTGTATAGTAGATATGCTAAGAATAGGCATAAATTTAAGATTATATGTATGTGACAAGTTATGGCAACTACTGCTTGGCAATTCCATTTTATTTTGTGGTCTTGGATCAAACGCTGGTTTACCCTTGAGAACTGCTAATAGTAAAATTGCTTGAAAGGTAAGTTTTCAGGCAGTTGCAAAAGATCTACAAATTTTGAGTGTTGTGTCCAAGTAATAGGGAACCTAAAATTTTTGTTTGACATAAGGCTATTATACATTTCGAAAATTCTAAATAATACAATATAAAAGCAACCGTCAATATTCATTTTAATATTAGGTGAAATTCAGTGTTAATTATTGAAAAATGCAGAAAATTATAGTTGGAAATTTCTCACTTGTGTTTCATATCATCACAGAAAGTATTTTAAAATGTATTGAAATAGCTACAAGTCAGTTAGGGTTATGCATGGAACAGTGTTTGTTATATTTACTTAAAATTTTGGTTTGTACTCATAAAATGAAATATTTGAAAACAAAATTATGCATTATTAGTTTAACCTTCCTTTTATAATACGCATCTCACAAAAATAATCTTTCTAAATCAGGTGATTCAAAAAGATGGTTGCATCGCTGGCATGGAATTTATCAAAAACGAACAGAATGACGATGGGAGTTGGGCTCCAGATCCGGAGCAGACCATCCGTCTAAAAGTTAACTATGTTATCTCTGCATTCGGTTCGGGCTTGGATGATGACAACGGTAAATTTCAAATTTTCATGTACTTTTACATCTTTATGCTTTTGGTGGTTAAGTTGCTTTATTATCTCACAGTTTTTTAACAAAATGATTATTGTATACAGCTGCTTTTCTGATTTAGTATTGTGGTTTTGCTACAGTCCAAAAACACCTTGGTACCAAACCTTTTTATATGAATTTGTAGTTGTTTGCTTGTTTTTATTACAAATCTAAATTATTCGTTCAACTTGTGAACGTGTATACTAAATAAGTTTGTTTGTAGTTATTAAAGGATTGGAGCCTGTTAAAATCAATGAATGGAATCTTCCTGTTGTTAATCACATGACAATGGAAACAAGTGAACCGTGGGTGTTTTGTGGCGGTGATGTTGCTGGTGTGGCACAGACCACTGTTGAATCCGTAAACGATGGTAAAACAGCAGCATGGAGTATTCACAAATACTTGCAAGTAATTAATTTTTATATATATTAATAGAAAATTAGAATGACTGGTTGGATTTTCAGACTGAGTCTTGTTTCTTTTGATACCCAGTTCTGTTTTTCTCCATGGATTTGGTTTATACCCCACAAAATCATTTTAATTGCTCTACTTGTAGTATGTATGTTCTACATATATTGTTGTCAATTTGATTTTTGGACATTTAACGTGTTTATTTGGATGGAAAATGAAAATATATTTGACAAGAAAGCAAATTAAAGTCGGACTAGTCTACTTATGCTCACGTCCAATTGCACTATCTATGAAAAGATAGGCACATTCCTAAGCTAGCTACAGTAGGGCACTGTTTACTAGACTCACGGTTAATAGACTCAATCGCTTAATTGACTCAAAAATGTCTGGTATGGGCTGCTCCTATTCAAACGTTTATGATAACTATCGGTAATTTACCCAAATAACTCCACATAATTGACTCAATATTTTTCCTTCACATACTTAAAATAAGACATTTGTATGTGCCCAAAAAGCCTTTGCTACTTTTATGTCATCGTTGCTTCACTTTTGTGCACTATAATATATGTAGAAACAATCATGTTAAGTACCGTCTTGTTTGCAAGCAGGTATGTTTATCATGTGCTTGCTTAGTGGTTTCCTTTGAATCTGTTACCAGCTCGTCCACTGCAATTCATTTCGTTACCCAAACATTTAATCACTTGTCTAGCGGTTTCCTTTTGAAGCTCTCGTTGAAAATCGAGCTTTCATGCTTAATCAGTTAACAGTTAAGGATACAGGTGCAATAATCAGCATAGCAAGCGGGAGCCAAGACGAACCTAAAGAGAATGACAAAACCATTTGCGAGGAAGCAAGGGCACTGCCAGCTGCAGCTCGAGCGTGCCAAGCACTAAATGTTTTACGAGAGTACGTGCAGCATACATCAATAGATTTTCAACATTGTTATAGTTATGAGAACTTTGTGAGTCAACTTCTTCGCGAGAAATTAAGATAAATTAATATTTTAAAATATATTTTTTAAATACTTAACGAAATTTAGGCATTACTTCGCTTCTAAAATTCATTAAAAACTTTTGTAGTGCATATTAAGTTGATGATTCATACGTCTATACCAGTAATACTACTTCTGTCGGTTAATTGGGTCAAAACACTTCAGTCCCATAGTGAGTCTATAAAGCGGCGCCTTCAGATTGGATAATTATCAGGATCAAGTATAAATGTGCCTATAGTTGCTTACAGCTTTCCTTTACAATTAACATCCATCTTTTTACAATTTGTATCAGAAGTGACAAATTAGCTTTTATTGTTAGTTGTTACATGGAGTTCCAGTACCAAAGGAACCATGTCTGCCAAATTTTTTCACTCCAATTGACATGGTCGACATCAGCATTGAAGTGTGTGGTCTGAAATTTGCTAATCCATTTGGTCTTGCAAGTGCACCACCGACCACAGGAGCACCGATGATACGTCGTGCTTTTGAAGCTGGTTGGGGATTTTGCATCACGAAAACATTTGCTCTTGATAAGGTTTGTTCTCTCATTTTGAAATAGTTTGTTTATCTAACTGCCCAGTTTCTTATTACTGTTCTTATTACATGTTATGGCGGGAACAAGTGAGTAGACAAATCAGATTACGTGTATAAAGTTTTCTGTTAGATGACCATTAAACTCAAGGGTATTGGATATTTTCCAGCTTTACACCAGTTGTGGAACATTGTCAGCAAAATTTCGAAAAATTAGAAAGTTGCTTTAAAAATAAATTGTTTATTTATTTTCAACAGCTAGTGTTTGTAACATTACAGGTTAATCTGTAAACCTGCATTGTTAGCTTCACACAAACCTAGATAGCTACTTTCTAATACTCGGCTACCAGATTAATTTAAAAGTCTATTTACTTTCAACAGGATATTGTCACAAATGTATCTCCTCGTATAGTAAAAGGAACAACTTCGGGTCATCTCTATGGTCCTGGACAAGGGTCATTTCTTAATATTGAGTTGATCAGTGAGAAGACTGCTGCTTATTGGTGTCGAATTGTTAGAGAATTGAAGGATGACTTTCCTGACCGGGTAATACACACATTTTTTTGCTACATCGTCATTAAATTTTGTTGTCTGCCTGTGCCTTTGTCAGAACATAGCTTGTCCAAATCCAAATTGGCCAGCTGAAATAGTGCAAAAATTTAAAAGTGAACAAGTCTGTAATTTAAATAAAGGTGATGTTAGTTTTTTTTTTGTTTTCAGATTGTAATTGCAAGCATAATGTGTAGTTTTAACAAAGAAGACTGGACTGAATTGGCAAAAATGGCAGAAGTATGTGGCCTCTTGTTCAGTTATAATTTGAGTTAATAAACTTTGTAATAACTGAAGTTTTAATAATGTGTCCAACAATGATATGGATACTGTTGTACTTTTTAAGGGAAACAACAAAGTAGGTGATTTGCTGATGACTTTTTTGCGCTTAATAATTCATAAGTATATAATGAGTTGCCTAGTGGTGTATCGAGGTTGTTTCAGCAATAAAACTCCATAAGAATAGTAAATAGTCAAAAATGCCGAATTACTACACTGACGTTAGATACTTAGTTTATAAATATTTTGTACTTGGAGTACTTGCCTCATATTTTGCTTATTCTATATAGTCTAGCTAATGTTTAGCTTAATTTATTATCATTTTGATATATAATTATGTAGTAGCATTTAGAGACAAGATTGTCGAAGACAACACCAAGCTGATTTTGGGACGCTGTCTTTCTGCATGTGCATATTTTAACATAAGCAAATAAAAAAGCAATTTTTATTTAATTGCTTTTAGGTTTATTCTCTAATTTTGTTGTTTGCGAAACCACCCTAATATGAAGTAATTGAAGATGCAAGTGAAGATGCAACTGCATTATTACTGCATTATTGTAATAAGTTATGAATATGATTATTATTCTTAGGATGCAGGTGCTGATGGATTAGAACTTAATTTGTCGTGTCCTCATGGTATGGGTGA
Source organism: Tubiluchus corallicola (assembly GCA_030141605.1). NCBI lineage: Eukaryota > Metazoa > Priapulida > Priapulimorpha > Priapulimorphida > Tubiluchidae > Tubiluchus > Tubiluchus corallicola. Next base: position 581,913 of record JAQGDQ010000114.1, read on the forward strand.
GCGAGGTCTGGGATTAGCATGTGGACAGGTTGTATTAGCTTGCTTTTTGGTATCTAGTATGTTGAATAACATTTATTTCTTTCCATTGAAGAGTAATTTCAACTATGTATAAAGCTTTAAAATTTGTCCTACAAATTTCATTTGAGTACTATGAATAGTTTGGTTGACAGACGAACACATTTTGTGAATTATATTTAGTTTCCTGCATAAACTTGATGTTTCTTATACAGGTTATTGATTATGGTTCTGTTATTTTACAGGATCCTGAACTTGTTCGAAACATTTGCAAGTGGGTGAGACAAGCTGTGAAAATACCTTTTTTCGCCAAACTGACTCCTAATATTACAGAAATTGTTACTATTGCAAGAGCTGCACAGGAAGGTAACACTTGTTCTCATTTGTATTTTACATAAAGCTGATAATGTATTTTGATGAAAAAATTTCACCTTTTCAAATATAGTAATTACTTTTTTAATTTTTAAGGTTGTCATTAAAAAGGTGTACCTTATAGTTGTAATTGTCAATTTTTATTTTTTCAGTTTAAATAATCTTTTAGTAACTAAATATAAAACGACCAGTTTTTTCCAGTTTTGACAGAATGCAATTTCTCATTTATTACGAGATCAAGTCAGGATAAATAGTGGTACAAATAATCAAATTTGAATGAGAACAGATTAGTATTACATGGAACTCTTAAATGAGAACAAATTTAATGGAACTCTTTGTAAAGGCCACAGGTGACTTACTTGAAATGTGTTGTGGATTTACTGATGAATTAAGTGACTGCAATTGAGATGGTATTGTTTCTTGCAAGTGTGTTAAATATTGTGTTTTCAGGTAATGCTGATGGAGTTACTGCTACAAATACTGTATCAGGACTCATGGGGCTAAAGAGTAATGCTACCCCTTGGCCAGGTGTGGGTAAGGAAATGCGTACAACCTATGGTGGTGTTTCGGGTAATGCCATCCGCCCAATAGCACTGCGAGCTGTTTCAGCGATTGCCCGAGCTCTTCCTGGGTTTCCGATATTGGCTACTGGTGGCATTGATTCTGCTGATGTTGGTTTACAATTTCTGCATAGTGGAGCTAGCCTTTTACAGGTTTATATTACATGCAGTTCTTTTCAGATTACAAATTAAAAAAATATTGTCTAGCACTTCATTTGCATTTTGCAAATTTATCAGAGTCTTGTTCAGATAAACTGATCATACAACTAGTATGCCTTTAGTCAGGAATTGTTATTTCTTCACGTAAAAATTTAGTTTCTGAATGTATGTAAAATAAAAAGGTCGTTAATCATAATAATGTTTCTGGCATTTTATGTGATTGATTTTATGTAGTTTGATGACGGGAGCCATGGTTACCAGAAATGTTGTAATTATTAATAAACCTTTTTTGATTAATTATTTTCTTATCTGAATGTATTTGGGAATTTAGAAAACTTTCAGAATAGTAAGAATTTAATGGTAAAGCTATTATTTTATGTTATTTTAAACATTTCTGTTTTTCCTTATCGGAACTAAGAGAAATACCTTTATTGTGGCTAGAACTTTTAAACCTAAGCTACTGTGAAAATAATTTTTTAAAATTAAATTTGTATGTTAAGGTCCATCAATTTTGGTTATTTTATTTTAGGTGTGCAGTGCAATTCAGAATCAAGATTTTACAGTTATTGAAGACTACATCACTGGCTTGAAAGCTTTGTTGTACCTCGAATCACTTGAGCAGTGTAAAGATTGGGATGGCCAGAGCCCTCAAACTATCAGACATCAAATGGGAAAACCTGTGCCAAAAATAGCTGATATAATTGGCAAGGTATGCTTTGCATATAACCTCCTTTAAACTGTGCAGTAATAATTATATTGGAAACTGAATTTTTGGAACAAGAATAACCTTCTGGAAAAATTATTATTATTATTAGACTGATGTTTCTCAGCATAGAAATTAAACTCAGAGCCTTTGAATTCTGGACAAATGTGTGAGACTTATACCAACTGTGTAATTCATTCACTTATTTAGTAGCCTATCCTGCCTCCACAGATTAATTAACAAGAAGAATGGGACAGCTAAATCGATATTGTTTATTCCTGTAGTAGTATTACTGTGAAAATTAAACTTCTGTTTTGCTTTCATTATCAACTATCATACATTGGTGCTGAGTTTAAGCATGCTACTTAGATGTAGGGTCTAAATATATTTAAAACTAGCTTACAGTGTTCCACAAGTCCACTAATGTATAGCACAGGAATACATGGAACAGAAAGGTGAATTTAAAATAGAGCCACATAAAATGATTCTCAGAATTTCTTATTTTAAAAACTGTTTTTTTTCAAGACACTTCCTAACTTTGGGGAAGGAGTTATAAAAAAGACAAAGATTGTTGGCGAAATAAAGGCAAAATCTGACCCCCTGGATGAGCAACTTCCTGATAACAGGCCAGTACCTATACCAACAAAACCTGTTCTAGCTGTGAAGGTAAATGTTACTTCTTGCACAACTTGCGTAAGTGTATGTGGTATTTATTGAATTAACATTATTTTTTAATTTTCTGTGTGCAGTGCAAAGTACTAAATCACATGCACCTGTAAGTTATGATTAAAATTAAAGTTATGATCCAATGTTAAAAGAATAAAATCTGTAAAATTATTCTTTAAAAGGTTTGTATGTAACTACATTTTAACAAATTAAACTGTCTGTTAAATTGAAATAATCTATATATATATATATATATAAAAAAAATCATAAATTAGACATTCATTTTAAAATTCCAGTATTGGAATAATTCAGAAAACTGTAAAATTGCTTGAGCCTGTACCCTTTACATGAAAACAAGTGTGAGTAAAGCATTTCTTAAGTGCCTACAACTGGCTTTGAACCTTAGTTTTTCATTTACATTATTGTAAGGTAGAGCACCATAATAGTCTAATGAGGCTTTATTGTTGTTAGCTCGGGTTTTTGGAATATATGACTGCCACTTGCTGCATTTCTTGCATCGTGCGATGCTTTTTATTTGAAATTTATCCATATGTTGTTTTTATATATACATTAAAATATAAAATGGCAAATTATAAAACATGGAAAATTCTACGTTATTTACTGGTAACCACATATGCAGATGCAGTAGGCGCCGCTTAATAGACTCACGGTTAATACACTCAATCGCTTAATTGTCTCAAAAACGCCTGGTACGGGCCGCTTCTATTCAAATATACATAAAAACTGTCGGTAATTTACTCAAATAACTCCACATAATTGACTCAACACTTTTCCTTCACATGCTTAAAATAAGACATTTGTATGTGCCCAAAAAGCCTTTGCTACTTTTATGTCATCTTTGCTTCACTTTTGCGCACTATAATATATGTAGAAACAATTATGTTAAACACCGTTTTGTTTGTAAGCAGGTACGTTTATCACGCTAATACGCTAGCAAACTTCTTCACAATAAAATGAAGCAGCCGACTTTAAAGGAGTTTTTGTAATTTTTGCAAATAAATGGACTTATGTGATTTTTTATGTAATAAAATTCATTAAAAACTTTTGCAGTGCATAGTAAACTGGTGACTCATACTTCTATACCAGTAATACTACACAAATTAGTTAATAGGTTCAGTTGGTTAAATGGGTCAAAACACTTCAAAGTCCCAAAGTGAGTCTATTAAGTGGCATCTATTGTAATATCTGAACTTTAATACTATTCCATATAACACTCTTTGCATGATATTTTGCTAAATTTTAAATTTCATAAGTTTTACTAATTTGTTTTTATTTCCTAGTGTCAGGTTTTGCATTTTGTTTTCTGTTCTGTACTAGCTGCTTGTTATTTTGATATAAGTCAAAATAGCATTGATAGATTAGGTTGGCATACATTTACCTTTTACCACTCAAAATTTGAAAGCCGAGAAAATGTCAACTGAAATTATTCAAATAATGATTGCTGTTACAAACTACATATGCGTTCTTGTGATTAATAAGGACTGGCAATGTGAGCTAAAGGCGACTTGAATCACGTGCCTTGGTAACAAATAAAAATTTTAGTAGTTTCGTAAAGTCAAAAATGCATCCCTAAAACGAAATAATTGTCTTCATTTGTCAAGTTGTTAAGCAGAAATTGACCAGTGCAGCATTATTGCTGTTAAACTTAATTAACACTAAATGAAGAATCGCTAAATGAGGACTCACTATTTTATTTGATTGAACTATATTAGGAGCAGAGTTTGGAAAATTGATTCAGCTGATAGCAAAGTTGGTTTTAATGGAAAGTTGATCATTGCTTTGTTAAAACTTGAATTCACTAATCAGCAAATTCACTTTTTTCATTGAAGTAACAGCTTCAATCTATTTAACATAAGACCAGAGTAATTGGTTTATGTAAGTTAAGCTAGTACATGTAATTGAAATTATCATTAATGAATTAATTTTTATGATTTTTAGGATGTGATTGGGCGCTCGCTGCAAATGATTGGCACCTATGGTGATTTGGATAATAAACAACAACAAGTGGCATTAATTGATGAGGTGGGTCGGTAATTGGTATACATTCAACTTTTGTTATTTAACACTGAGCATATAATAACTCCATTTGTTGAATAGTTGGATGTTCACAGTGTGAGCTTGGTGTCTGAAGTTAAGTAATGCTGAGCCTGATTAGTGAATGGATAATGACCGCTTGAAAAATTCTGGGTGGATCAATCTGCCATGCTTTACTCAGGTATTTTCCTTGTTCTTGGAAGTTGTGTGTGCAAGTGCGTACATATGCGCCTGCCTGCCTGAGTGTGTACATGTGTGCAATAGCGAAATGTGGTTGAATCCACAGATAGTGTGCCTGTTTAATGTATCGTCATAGAGCATTATGATTCTCCACTGGAATTCAGTAAGCTGAGTAGATTCCACAAGCCATATATGCAGCACGACCTAGAAGTGCTGGTCAGTTTTTTCTTTGGATAACACAAAAGCTTTACCTCCTGCTTTGTGTTTGTTTGTTACAGGAAATGTGTATCAATTGTGGCAAGTGCTACATGACGTGTAATGATTCTGGATATCAGTCCATCACATTTGATCCGATTACTCATCTGCCTCATGTCACGGATGAATGCACGGGTTGTACACTGTGTGTCTCTGTGTGTCCTATAATTGATTGCATCACTATGGTAGATCGGAAGACTCCATATGTTCCAAAGCGTGGTATCCCTCTACAGAGAAAGGATTCATGGTCTACCTTTCCAGCTCAGTAAACGAATGGCAAGGAAGTCACTGGCTGATACTGCTTTGAATCTGTTAACTTTAGCTCAGATTACTCGGTGCTTTGCTTTTCTTGTCTGTAGAAAAGATCTTTAGAATATTACATAGATATATGACTTTTCATCCGGTGCTATAAAAGCTCATTTGCTTTCTTTGTAGTCAAATCCCGGTGTGCAACATTTGCTGGTGAAAAGTTGCAAAAAAAGGAATGAATATTTCTTTAGTATGGTTTGGTTTGTGTATTACCATTTAGGGCTGCTCTGCATTTAAGTTTAAGTAACATTTGAGCAGTAGATTTTTTTATTAGGTTTTGCTGTGATTTCAATTTTTTTGCTTTTAGATATTATAATTAGTTAATGTAGATGTACGCATTTGTAACAAACAATTTAACATGCTTGATTTAATAATAATGTTGATTAAATATTGTGTAGAATAGGATGAACATTGAATTACAAGTATTTTAGGAGATTTGCTGTGCCATTAATGATATGTCTCTGCTTGATAACGTCTGCCAAATACCAAAATTTTTTATTACTAGTTCTTTATTGAACCAACTTTACCAAAAAATAATGAAAGTCATTACTTTTTATAGCAAGAAAGTGTTGTTAGTTTGTTAAAGGTCCTTACTTCCTAAACATAATCAGGGTTTATTGTGTTCATATTTTATTATTTATTGCTGTTATAACTAGTAATCATTGTTGAACCAAGTGTTTACTACCAAATAATGATGTCGTTACTTTTTACTGCAATGAATTGTTGATAATTAGCTAAACAATTTAGCATCTTCAATATGTAATCACAGTATTGGTTTTGTTTAGATTTTAATATTTGATTTCTTGTTGATACTGGTATATAGTTGTAGACATGTTTACATTTGTGATAAATAGATGTATTTACTAATGTGCTACACATGCAGTGTGTAGGAATGGTCCAAAGCTGTTAATTGAAGTTATTGAACTACCTAGTCTCATTGTTAAGTTCACTTATAAAACGTCTTATCTGTAAACATGCTATTTCAGCAGTGTCAGCCATTACTGAAGACTGATTGATTAAGTCAGTTGTGTTCGATAAGCACTTTTCTGAATTTGAAAACAAATATAATGTTGTACAGTGGAATACTAAATGCTTCGGAAGATTGGCATAAGATGTCAAGGCTGCATGCCTTATCAAATAATTAAGTTGGCACAGTTGATACTATTGTTTTATTTGGCTTGACTACCTAAATTTTAGATCAAATGAAGGTTTCATAAAATCATTTAGGGCCTGCATGCTTATGAACGTTCTTATGTTATGTTACCCCATGTAGCATTTTCATTATTTTTTCTAATTTAATGACCAAAGAAAGTAGTGATAGAAAAACAAAAAAGAAAACCTATATGATATTATTATACACATTATTTATATAATTATGCTATTCATTTACTATACTTTTGTAAAAAATTCATGGCCTACTACTATTAACCGCATTAGTTCACCCTATTTTGGGAATTATTTTCTCGATTTTAGACATTTACTGATAAGTTGTCAAACCTGTCATACACCTTGAGTTTCACCTTGTACAGTGTAATTCAACAGATTTTATTGAGTATACTTTTGAAAGGGTCCAGTGCAATTTGTCATAATTATTAATTTGGCACAAAAATTATACCATCTTTTTCAATATTGGAAGGCCAGCAAACTCTAAATTGTGTTGTACATGTACTATAGTAAAATTTAACGAAATTAGCTTGAATTTACTTGAATACCAATGTTATTTTTGGGAGTTTAATTTCAGTAATCTGGTGTCATTTGTGATTTTGCATATTCTTCGAGCAAAAATTTTATTCAAAGCATAATGAATATTAACACGAGTTTTATTGGTAGCGATGTAGTTGTACATTCTTAATTCATATTAGTGTGAGAATGCATTGGTGATCCATTTTTCTTTTTTTGTGTGTGTGGAATTATTTGTGGTGTATACAGAACTTTTGCTGTTCTGCAGTGGCAAGCTGATTGTGTGCATGTGTGCGTGTGCAGAAGTGTGTGATGTAGTGATTAAGTGAAAATAACCATGGATAGAAAAATGACCTATATCCACAAGATTAACATGAAATCTCTTGCATTTAAAATGTGTGTCACCATTAAATGTTTAGTGTGCTGAACTTATTTTGTAGTTCTTAATAAAACTTATTTTGCTTTAGAAATTATATGTATGATGTTTTATTTTTACTGAATTACCGACCTGTCCTGCAGAAAAAATGCTTCAGAATTACAAATATGAAATACTTTTGACACATCACCTTCAGCAGCTGCTGTGATTCAGAACCTAACAGCAGGGCCAATTTCATGTAGATGGAGCAGAACTGGAACATAGCTCCTTATTTTAGATCAAACACTGAATCAGCATTTTTAATGAATTGCTTGGCAGTACATAAATCTATAACTTAGTTACGTAATATACACACCAATTTATTGTTTACATGCTTCAGGCTGTGCACTGCTTGCGTGATGTCCAATTTGCATTGCCGATGTTACAATATTTGCCTAGTTTTGATTTGCTTTGCAAATAGGCTTGCTTTACCTTATTGCTTATCAACTTGATCATTAATTTCTAACTAATGCCTGATCATTTACTATGATTTTCATTTTTTGTCTTTTTCTTAATATTGCTTAAAATGTTGCTTAAAATATTGTTTATTCGTCAAATCTGACAATCTTGCTGTTATAAGCATAGCTGGAAAAATAAATCTGGATCATAGTTTATCATTCTTTAAATTCAAACTTCAATTCACCGTTTTGCTTAGCGTTATTGCAATTCTTGGGGGAATTCTTTTCATTTTTTTGTGAAACGCTACTGTACCACTTCCGTTGACACTGTATGTATTAACTTTGCACATGAAAAATTATAAGAAGAAAATTGTCAGAAGGCACATTTTTATTTAGTGAATTATGTTATTTAACTTAATTAGGTCTCCAAGCTCTAATATAGGCCATTTTTCCTGAATAACGTTAAATTGCAAAGCCAGCTAAACACACACTGTAAAAATATTAAAATTTTAGCATTTGATGACTTACTCATCTATACTAAATAATGGAGCAAACCAACAAGAAAGCAATAGTGGAGCTGAGATGAAAACACACCCCACTGCCTTATAATTTATATTATAATGAAATTAAGCAATGGGCAAATGATATCTGCTTATGATGGACAGATAATCATTTAATACAAAAAAGTCAGGTACTGGCAGCTTCACGTGATCATGGTACCCTAAATAAACATGCATGGGGTGCTTTTGAGCTCAATTTCTGGTGGCCGAGTGTTAGCAAGAAAGAATAATAATCATTCTTACTTAAACATATTAAAATTGCATCACTGTAGTAAATCAATATATTAAAACTTTATTACATGATATTATTTATTTGAATACATATTTGTTTAGGCTGTCAAGTTATATGAGCAGTTGATAAGACTCATACCAGCTTAAAGAGAATAGTTTCTAAATAACAGATGCAAGCACATAACTTATAACTTAAATCTGTTGTCATTATTTCAGATATAACGACATAATAACATATAATATCATATGGTAATAATGTAGATGATTTATTTTAGCTTTTACTAGACATTAACCTGACGTCAAGACTTCACTGCAGTAAGAAGCACATTTTCTAATGAATCTGAAGCAGGAACATAGTAACATAAATTTGATTTGTAGTTGCGTTTCCGCAAATATTCAAGTCGTCCAACATCTATTAATCGCTTGCACATTATGCCAATCTCTTCTCTATCTTTATGAGTTAGGCTTCCATATCTGAAATAAAAATATACATCTTTTGATTACATCTCATATCCTCTTAAGACTTAAAACTTTTACACAACTGCACATTACACTTTTATGCCACTGATACAGTGAATACACTTGCAAATCACACTTCAAAATTAATTGTAATAAACATGTCCAACAAGACCACGAAATATATAAGTGCAATACACCAGCAATGGAGAACAGTAATTGAAATTAATTGTTGTTAAAGCACAGTACAATTATAGTAATGCAACTTGTCAAATTAGTGGAAATAACAGTTAGAAATTTAAAAGCAAGCAGAAAGAATGCCATTTCTACTATGAAACCATAGATAATAAAAGTAATTAAGCAATTGTAATTTGAAAGATTGATTATACAACAGTAATATGGAATTTTTTAACACAGGCAGGTATCGAATAGTGTCCACCTACAAAAAGCACATTAATGAACTCACATGTTAAACTGCTCCACTAATTACTAGAAGCTCAACAATTAGAAACTGCTTTTGTGCATATTAATAAACTCACATGCTAATTTTCAGTTTCCTATATATATGATTATAAGGAAAGGTTTATTTGCCTAGGGTAGGTAGCAGTAATGGCATGTGAGTTCTGACGAGATACAGTAGGATTAAATAATTTATGTCTTTAGCCTAAGCCTACACTAAACGGTAGATGAAACCAAGTGAGGACATTTCTAAAAATATACTATGCAGTGTTTGCATATGAATAAAACTTATTTAAGGAGGTTTCAGAAACACTATACTACACAGACTTCGTACTAAACAGCTTGTCAATAACCACAGACAATGATATATGTTTTGTTTTAACCTTGGCCAGGACTTTTGAGAATCATCACAACATCTAGAGTTTCATCAAATCTGTCATCAGTAAACAAAAGCATTGTGTCTTAGATATTATGAGCTTACTTGAATGACATTTGCTCAGGTGCACCTAAACCACACATAAAATACGAAGTTAATGACAAATACACAGACACCATAACCACTTTAAAAAATTGATAACAAACATACTTGGGATGCTGTTTTCCTGCAGCTTCATCTTGGATTTCAAGTTCCCATTCTCTCACAGTTTTACTGCATGTGGCCCAGCTACTCATTCTGCACATTAGTGTAAAGTCTGCAGCACTCAGTCCCCATTCTACGAATAATTCTTTGCCAACATAGCTGTTCCATAAACACCTGTAAAAATGTACTACTCATTTATTTAATGACTTCATATAGGAAGCAAATAAAGCAATAGGCTACCACAAAACATAGACAGTATTTTTATTTTACAGATTTATAATGCTAAAACTGTTTAATGTATATACTTATGGTAACAGCAGAACGATATCACGATGCCATTGCACTCAACATCGGCTTTATGTGGGATATTGGCTTCCATTTCTGTCAAACAGTGTAGAGTAAGATCTGAAAAATAAAACTTACTAAATTGTGCACGATACGTAAAACAAATAAACACTGTTACTGGTAATCATGGGAAACTTATAATAAAAATTTTACTTTTCTCTATGGCACATACCTGTTGCTGCTCCACAAAGATGTTTACTGTACCCAACGACTTTTCCTTTTCTTGTATCATCAGTAAAATACTTTTTTAAATTAAGATCTTTTATATCAATCCGTATTCGCTCAAATTTGGGCCCCACTCCTTTGTTGTGACAACTGTCGTACTAAGTGTAACAAAATGCAATTTATGTCAACATTGTTTTCAGTATTATAATGTAATTTAATTATGATATGTAAACTATTACATACAAATAACCTAGTCTACATAAAAATTGTAAATCTTATTTGCACACTATTTTATAAACTATGTTAACGTAACAGAACAGTAATGGTGTATTGTCCTTATATTCAGCTACATTACAAATATTATATGACAAATTACAATACCTTGTACCTATTGCAGTCTCTATCAATGAGTAAAAAATGAACATTCGTACAACGTGGAAGAGTGCGCTCTATCCAGTGTGAAATCTGTCCTAGAAGGAAACAACAATGTAAAATCACAAGGTTGCACAACATCTCATATAGTATTTTATCCTACAGAGTACAAGATCTGTTAATTAAGAAAGTGATGACTAATTATAAAGTTTAATAATTTTTTAAAACCAAATAAATTTTGTTGTACTAAAAAGCCTATCTAGACAAAGTTTATTTGACATTGTATTATTAATAATGATAACTGCAGGACAGACAAATGTGAAAATGTCATTTCCAAACCATGGGCATTGTAAAAATAATAATAAATACCTTTTCCTGCTCCAAATTCCACATAACAACATCCATCTTGCAGAAGGTCTAATGATTGCATATGCCCAATAATAGACGCCTAAAAATGTTTGCCTTATCAAAAATTATTATTTACTTGACTGTTTAAAAAATAAAACTTTTCTTATAATAAACTAACTGAAACTCTTTGACCAAAACTGCACTGAAACTAATCAAACATTTACAAAAATGTTTGGCACAAAACTAACTAGCATAACTCAAATAAAAAACAAACTTTAAAGCAAACTGCACAATACCTGAATAAAGAAAGTACACAGCTTTGGTAGTTGTGAAATTGGAATCAAAATAATTAATAATAAAGAAAAATCATTATTTACCCACACCGAAAAATTACTAAATATCAAGTGGCATAAAAAAATGTGTAGAAGTTTTGATCAAGATAATATAAGAAGAAAATAATGGAATCGCTTGATGTTACAGATGCATATGTACAAACACCAAAAATTTTGGGTCATTCCCTTAAATTTTTCCAAAGAATCAGCTGTTTAAAAGCAGCAAGTCAAACAAATAAATACTGGAATAAATTCTGCGTCGCTGTTGTTAAATTTTACAGGTAGTGTGTCTATGTAAGACTATGTGCCCATCATTTTCACTGCAAACTAGATGAAGGCATTTACTCCAACAGTTGACACAGTTTCTTGCTCTTTTAACCATATTTTTTGCCATATTAAGAAGCATTGTTTTTAGCAAAAACCATGCTAAATCAACCCATATTTTGTATCATGTTAAATGTAGAGGTCTAATGTAGGCTGTAGCTTTCATCACTACTCACATATATGTACTAACAGTAAGTACAAATACAGTAATGGCAATTGACACATGAACTTTTTATGACATATAAAACAAATACACATGAAGTACAACACAGAAGGAACATTTAAGTTTTAAAATCGCATTGTATACAGCCGAATCTTCTATGCAAAACTAAATGATAACTTGTTATTTGATAACTTGGCAGGTATCAACTACTACTGTAGTTTGTAGTGCAGTGTGACTCCTAATGACTCCTAATAAAACAATCGAGACAAAGCCATCATTAAACTGCAGATGTGAGTCATATGGGCTAAATCAATGTTGTAATTTACCAGTTTGGGACTTTGTAGTGCCACAGTATAGACAATGACAACAAATTGGAAACAAGCATATATTTTTTAAGCTTAAAAGTAGCATGTGCACGCAATGCGTGATGCACGATGCACATAAATTAAACATGTAGAAGTGTTTCCATGCATGCATAATGTGCAATTCTTGATGCGTGATCCTTATTCATTTGAGCATGATTGCTACAACTAAATATGCATCACACAATACGCCGACAGGAAGCTGCCTCTGCCTAGGTGATTAAGCAAGTTTTCAATTTTACGGTAAATTTTTGCTGATTGTATTCTTGGCCACGTGAGCTTGGGTCACTTCAGGACATACACGCAATAATATGTCTGTTTGTATGAGAGGTAGAAGTATGTGCTATGCATTTAGTTGCTGTTCTTTAACTAATTGTTGATGTGTACCATATTGCTCTCTCCGCTGCAAAATGTTATTCACCCAAAAGAATTGCTTTCTTTTCAGTCTACTAGTACAATACTTAGTCAAGGCTACTGCTGGTATTACCGCACTAAAATTTCAACAGAGGCATGGATTCTAAATATTATTACTTCTAGTTTTTGCAACAGCAACCAAAAACGGCGGAAAGAGTGCCATGAGCTTTGTTAATACACATAGCGTTCACGAACACACGGAAACAGTCAATACACATCACACATTACAGACCATTGATTACGCATACATGGAATCCTACCTTTAATATAAATAGTCGCATGTATTTATTAAAAATCGCAGGTATTTATTAAAAGTATGTATATATTATGTAAATGTATGTATTATTTATTAGTCGCATGTATCATTAAAAACTCTTTTAATACAATAAGCAAAAAAATAGCCTTAGGCCTAACTGAGGCTTAAAACTTGTTTTTTTAACTTTGTCCTGCAAAATGAGTGATGGATCTCATATGCCAGTGGTAAGAAATATGGCAATATGTTTATTCACGTGTAATACCTAAAATCTCACCTGTTGTCTTAGATGTTTTATAGACTTTCCACCCGTCATGGAATCATGAATCTGTTTGTCAAAGGTATCATGGGAGTAAAATTTCTCTTCTATAGGCTTGGTATATTCTAGAACAACAAAGCAAGCCTTGTATACTCATTAACAGCTCTTTACGTATAGAACATCAAAACATATTCCTAGGCAAAAAAAAAAAATCAAAAACTGTATTACTGTATCACTATGGCATACGAGGTAATACATTAAAATTAATAACAAGTTATCTAACAAACAGACAACAATATACAGTGGTACAAAACAATGCTTCTAAGATAAACTGTGGAGCACCACAAGGGTCAACATTAGGACCACTTTTGTTTCTTATATACATGAACGACATGCCGCTTGTTTCCAATTCCAATACACGCCTCTTTGTTGACGACACAAACCTATTCCTTACTGATTCAGACATAGATCGCCTCCAACATCGAACGAAGAACTCAAAAAAATCTCAATTTGGATGAAAGCCAATAAACTATCTGTAAATTATTCAAAAACTAAATATATGATAATCAAACATAAATCATCTTCAAACGATATTATTCCATTTATTTTAAAAATGGACAACAATGAAATTATGCAGGCTACATCGATAAAATATCTTGGGCTTTATATAGACAACACTTTGAAATGGTAGACACACATACAAACAACAACACAAAAAATTAACAAAATAATTGGTTTATTCTACAAAATACGACACTTTATTACGAAAAAACACTGCTAATACTTTACTATGCACTAATATACCCCTATCTACATTACTGCATTCTTTCTTGGGGTAGAGCAAAAACCACTACTCTTCACCCATTAATTACTGCCCAAAACAAAATAGTCAAATGTATTACTTTTTCAGCCTACAGGGATCGAGCTACACCTTCATACAAATATCTGAAACTACTAAAGCTAACTGATATATACAACTTGGAATTACTTAAGTTTATGTTTAAATACAAACACGGCATTTTACCTACTCTTTATACAAATTATTTCCAAAAGGTTAGCAATATTCATACTTATGAAACTCGAGCAGCAACAAGTGGTTTTTATTACCAGGCCCGATATAAAACATCATTTGGCCTAAACACACTGCAACATAATGGAGTCAAACTTTGGAACGCCTTAGATACTTCAATAACCACCTGCTCATCCTTATTACAAATAACTAAAAAGTACAAAAAGCAACTACTTGAAAACTACATTTAGTATACTGGAGTTAAATTTAATCGAGCTGGAAAATAACATGATGATATTGCATAAAATTGTATTTTTTTTGTACAGTACAAAGAGCTTATAAATACATCACTTTTTTATTTATTCTTTGAAAATCAAGTGAATCTAAATGAATTGTTTTTGTCGAAGGCATGTAGAAATCTTTTGAACTGTAAGTACCCGTATTCAGAAAGTTTTATTTATTGCATGAACATATTCGGTTACTTTGCTTTGCCTCCAGATTGAATGTTGCATCACAAAAATTCTGCTCGCCTAATTATATATTTTGTTCTAGCCTTGTTTTGATTTTTTGTTTTCGCCTTGAGAAGATTTTTGTTACTGTTGCTTCATATATGTTTTGCTTTAAACTGAATTTTGTTTTTGCTGTTGAGTTTGATTTGTTGCTTTTGTGTGTTATAATTTTTGCCACTAGTTGAATCCTGTTTTGTTTTGCTTATGATAATTTCTTTTGTTTTGAGTTGAATTGCATTTGTTTTATGAAAATGTCATCACCCTGTAAATAAAACTTGTACTTTTAATAAGGGGCAGCTGACCAAGTGACCAATAGGTCTTTCGCTGCTCCTTCTGAGCTACAATGAAATATGAAAATAATTAAGATGAATTTTAAACTGCTAATGAGAAAATAAATTGAATTGAATTGAATTGTATTAAAGACTGTACTGAAAAACTTGCAAAACTTGGGAATGGGAAAACCTTATAGACTACAACACCATTCAAATTGTAGGCAGCACATTACAGCACATAACCTAGAAGTTACAAGTGGAGCTTTAGGCTGTAAATAATATACCATTCGACCTTATAATTATTTCCTGCAAAACTACAAAAAGCAATTTATGCTTCTGTACAAAAATGATATTTTCCTTCAATGCTAGAGAAGCCAAAGCTGCACACAATTTGAGAAAAGCAAAGTAAATCTATCAAAGGTCCTAAGCTACTTACCAAAATAAAGCTTTCTCACTTTTAAGATGAGTAGTTCAATGCAGTCAAACGAAACATCAGAGAGATTAACCTACAATGAGCTTTTACCGTTAGCTTATTTATATTTACAAGACCGCCAAGACAAAAAATGCTTACTGCAGCTTGTGCACTTTCACATACAGGTTTTATGCCATAAGAGAAAACCAGCTACTTTACTTATTTCAAATACTTTCCATATAAAAATGATTTTGCGTAAGATATAAAAATCATGCATGTCATATAAAAAAAGTATTCTGAGTTAAATGGCAAAGAGAAACAAAACTGACTCACTATGTGATTACACGGCTTTGGTTCTCAAAATTTACATACATAAATCAGTAGCCACCCATTGTTCCCAAGAACAAAAGTGTCATGTTTTAATTTTACTTGGCACATTTTATAGTTATTTTCTTTTTAATGCATTTAGTACGTTAATTACACATTCACATAGAAACTATAAAAAACACTAGTTATAACAAGCATCCTCAAAGGAACAATTTCTATTAGCCATTTCTTTGAAAACAACTACAACAAGAGTAATAACAGTAACATGACAAAGGCATGAACTCATACTAAGTTATGCTCAATAATATTAGAGCTTTTCTTCTTAAATACTGTACTAAGTTGGTTATTCCACAAAGATTATGGCCAGAAAGTTGTTGCAAACTAGTATAAATACCTGCTAAAGCTACATACATTATTAAAATTTTCTTGATCGCTCTGAAAAGTGATGTTCACGTCCTGCTTGAAATAAGCCTAAAAGTAAAATGGAAAGTAAATGAGAGTACAGAATGCAAAAAAGAATGCGAAAAGTAATTTTTCAATGTCCAACGAACTACACAACTAGGATTCGAGAACTAAAATGTGAGCTCTAAAGCATAGTGTAATAATTTAGAGTGATTTTTAATGTGTCATTCATTTTATTTTGTACAGAACCATCGACAATATGTCTTCATTGCAGTGAATGCTTATAAACATGGCATGTACAAAGACCAAAATCACAAACATAGTTTGCAATTGCTGTCAGATTTGACAATAAAAACATTTCAATGTAATAATAACATTTAAGCTTGTTTAGTGACAATTTTCCCAAAACTGAGCAAAATTTAACATTAGTTTAGTTATGATGAAATAAACTTACAATCAACGCAATTTTTAAACTAAAACTGACCGAAAAAAGAATGCGAAAGACTGCACAGTGCATTATAATCAAGACAGACTGTAATCCCATAGCTTGCAATCAATCCAGTGTTTCTAAGTGTTAGTTCGGTCACAGTGGCATAATTACTAACTAATAAGACATTTAATTTTGTGAATATTTTAAGAGCCTAGAATAATCCACAGGTAATTAATTAATTATTTATAGTACTTATTTTAAGATTATTATGAATGATGAAGTAACTCATGTGGGACTTAAGCATGGTTAGTTTCAAAATTTCATAATTGTGGCTTTGTTCTAAGTTATAAATTATTTATAACTTTAATTTTAAAATTATTATAAATCACAGAATGCACTCACATGACACTGAGCCTGCTTGAATTCAAAATTTCTTAATTGCGAGTTCATTTCATCAATAATAATAATCTTGATATTCACATTAAAAATAGTTAATTAGTTCAGTCAAATGTAAATTAAGATTTATTGACTTACTGGTGCAGGCTGTTTACGAGCATTGCACTTTTCTAAATGCTTGGATAGTTTATTGGCATAACAAGAGCTAAAAACAAACAAGATGACTTAATAATGAAAATTTTAATGTAGACATTAATAATAAACAAGAAATACCAAAACAATAGCCAACTAATTTTTATTATCCAATAATCAGAAATAGCCTTCAGACTTACTCAATTTTTCTTGATATGTATACTAATAAGCATGATCTTAAGGTGACCTCTGAGCTCAGTGAGAATTTAGATTTGCGAATATTTAAATTGCATAGTACATTACAAACATACACGTCATACAGCAGCAAACAAATTGCTTTTTTAAATTAGCCATGCTCGAAAACACCAAACCCCGAGGATATACTCTTTACAGATCTGCCAGCAGAGAGTCGGAAACATGCAGCCACATCTAGGCTGGTGCTTCTGGTTGTGGCCCTAGCCCCTTTGACAAAATCATACTATCATTCTAAACACTGACAGTCTATTTACAGCATTTTGCTGCTGCACCTCATTCATATGTTTACCTTAGGCATTAAAGAATTATTCTTGCATGATCATGATACGAAGTAGCACAGTATTTATTGTAATATGCCTAAGAAGTTTCATAATTCATAAACAAACATCTAACTAAGTACATTTAACTACTTACTGTTTTGGATCAAGCGGACAATGTATTCGAATCAAATTTACACTATGCTCCTGTAAAAAGAAAGAAACTAACTTAAGAATTGCCGGTTACATTCTCTTCTTTTATTAGTAATTAGCACCACATCCTTTTGCAATTAAAGCATATCACAAGCATATTACAATACACTCTTACATCTACAATCTATTCTGTTTAGCAAAAACATATATTGTGCAAAAACATGCCTCTGACCATTATCCACCTATGTTTCGAAATATTAGCTACATGATATGACATTGCAGAAATTGTTCTTTACAATTTAGATATAGGTGTGTTTTAGCTATACGAGTATAGCAGCTTAGCCAGGGGAGCAGTGAGGGCAGTCTGCCCTGGGTGACACTTTTCAGAGGGTGGCACTTTGATCAAGTATATTTATAATAATTAATCTAAGAATCTTTTGTTAATTCATTTGATCTACATCACATTCATCACTATTCATTCACTTGTTTGGTTAGTTGTAGGGAACAAACCAAACCGATACATAAATCAATATATAAATAAAAATGCACAGTTATAAACATAATATATTTCCTAATTAACTAGGGGCTATTTAAAGACAGCACTTGCAGTGACACAAAATTATAAATGTAATGTATACCCTCAAATCAAAGTTGCGTTCCCATATCTATGTAATTATTCTGCAAAAATACAAATTTTCTGTAGTCTACAACTACTACATCTACAAATCTAGTGAAATGAAAGTGCTAGAAAATAAGTGCTACAGATTACTACGTTACACTAAAAAAGCTAAAATGCATACATACATTGTTGGTCCAATATTGAGTCGAGAAAAAGCCAGAATGTCAGTAAAAGATAGCAGTATAATTATAATACAATTTTTAAATGCAACAAAGACGTGCGTACATGACAAGTTCCACCTATACAATGTCAGAGTAGAAAAAGTAGTCTAGAGGTTGAGCTACAGTCTAATATGTTGTGGCTTCTAATGCATATACTACCTTGAGAAGAGGTAATGGACCAAAACATTTGCACCTGCAACACCCCGCCCCCTTTGAATGTTCTATCTGGAACATGAAACATAACAAAATATTTATCAATCATTAAACTTTAACCTCATTTTGGAACACAAAAAAACAGTTTATGAAACACGCTCAAGCAGACAAAGTTTCTGCACAGGCCGTTTCAGAGTTGACGACTTTGTCTTGAGCAACACAGAGCGGACCAAGCCATCTTTACCCGGATAAGTATCCATAATCCGTCCAAGTTCCCAACGGTTTCTTGGCAAGGTGTTGTCGATTAATAGAACAACATCTCCACACTTGAGATTTTCCTTCTGCTTCTCCCACTTTTGGAATTGTTGCAGCATCGGAAGATATTCATGAGTCCATCGCCGCCAAAAGACATCTGTCAAATACTGTACCTGGCGCCATCTTCGCCTATATAAGTCAGAATAATCAAAGAGCTTGACAGGTACTGATCCAGCTCTTAACAACAGTAAGTGGTTTGGAGTGAGAGCCTCAAGATCATTTGGATCATCTGACACTGTTGTGATCGGCCTATCATTTATAATGGACTCTACCATGCACATCAGAGTAGGCAAGCTTTCATCGTCAAGCCTTTGCTCACTGCATATAGAAAAGGCAACTCTGCGAATGGATCGGATCATCCTTTCCCAAGCTCCACCATGATGGGATGCACCTGGTGTGTTAAAGATCCATTGTACATGACGCTTCCGTAGAACATCTGTAATCTTCTGCTGATCCCAGTTGCATATTGCTGATCTCAATTCTTTCTCTGCACCGACAAAGTTAGTGCCATTGTCAGATCGGATGACAGACGGAGGCCCACGGCGAGAAATAAATCTGAAAAGAGCATTAATGAAACTATCAGTCTCCAGGGAATGTAGTACCTCTATGTGAACAGCACGAATTGTCAGGCAAGTGAAGACACATCCGTATCTCTTCATCTCTGACCGACCTCTTTTGACAAAAAACGGACCAAAGCAGTCCACACCAACAGCTGTGAAGGCAGATAGAGCTGGAGACACGCGATCATCTGGCAGATCAGCCATTTTTTGAGACAATGGAACACCATCACGTCGTCTACAGACTATGCAGCTCGATAAGAGTGATCTGACTCTGGTTCTAACCTTGATGATCCAGTACTTCTGTCTCAGCTTGGCAACCACATACTCTCGTCCAGAATGTCCTGACATTTCATGTGCTTCACGTATAATCAGGTCTACTATGTGATGATGTTTAGGCAGAATCATCTGGTGCATGCTCTTCACACGGCCCCCTACACACATCACTCCATTGGAATCTATGACTGGATTTAACTTCCTCAGAGTTTTCATTACATCATCATTTTTCAAGCACTTGTACTGTAGATATTTGACAATGCTGATCTCTGCCTGCTGCAGTTCTTCAACAGATAAACTGGCATCAAAGGACTTAGCATCCATTCCTCTAGCTTTGCTCAGTAAAATGTTCCGCAGCCGCAGGATCCAGCCGACAGATTTTCGCAGCCTGTACCACGACGAGTGCCTCTTGAACATATTTTCTAAAGCATCCGACTCGGCTTCTACTGATGCCACTGCACCACATGATACAACTTTCTGAGACTTCGCACTTTCACGCTGATTTCCATTTCTGGATGATGCAAATTTTTTACCTCGAGTTCTATCCATTCAGATTTTGGCAACCACAAAAACTCAGGACCATTAATCCATCTTTTCTGCTGAAGTAGTTCATCAACTGACAAGCCTCTTGAAGCATCATCAGCAACGTTGTCCTCACTTCTGATATGGTGCCATTGAGAAGGCATAGAAGCTTCATGTATAATACCCAGCCTGTTAGCTACAAACGTTTTGAAGCGTTTATCAGTGTTGTGTATGTAGCCCAGAACTATACTGCTATCAGTCCAGTACCAGGTCTCATCTATGTCGGTTCTCAACTCACGCGAGATTGTCTGGCCGATCTTAACAGCAAGTACAGCTGCCGATAGCTCTAGCCTAGGAACAGTCATTCTATGCATGGGAGCTAGCCGTGCTTTGGCCAAAACAAGACAGCAGTGTATCTCCTCATCAGCATTCACAAGCCGCATATATGCCACAGCAGCATAAGCATCCTCAGATGCATCTCCAAAGACATGCAATTCACATCTCAGCACATGTCCAAAGTTCTTCGGCATGAAGCATCTCTCAACACCAAACTGATCTAAATTTGTAGCTTGCTTCATCCAGTTAATCCAGTGGTATTGAACATCAGTAGACAACTGGCTGTCCCATTCTTTCCTTAGTCTGCTTTCTTGCTGGAAGAGCTTCTTTGCTACAAGTGTAACAGGACAGGCTAGACCCAAAGGATCATACACGGAAGAAAGAACACTCAATAAACCTCGCTTTGTGAGTGGCTTCTCCTTTAATTTGGCTTGGACACAAAGTTCATCTCTGTCCACATTCCAACGTAAGCCCAGAGCTCTTTCTAATGGCAAGGAACCTTTTGAAATGTCAATTTCTCGAACAGATTCAGCTCTATCCTCTTCAGGAACCATTTCGAGTACCTTGACACTAGTGCTAATCCATTTAGTTATATGGAACCCACCACGGGCTAACAACTCTGTCAATTTAACTACAAACTCAGTGGCATCATCATCAGTCAAAAAGCTCTTCAAACAGTCGTCAACATAAAAATCACGAAGCACTGCATCAATAATCTTGCTGTCAAACTCGTGAATGTTATCCAGGGCAGTTTTCTGCAAAGCATATGTAGCACAACTGTGGCTCCAATTACCTCCAAAAAGATGCCTCGTCATCCTGTAGACCTGTGGTTGTTTTGTCAAATCACCATCTGGGTACCACAAAAACCGCAAAACATCTCGATGATGTTTGGATACTACAACCTGGTTAAACATGGCCTCTATGTCAGACATAAGTGCCACAGGGCCTTCCCGAAATCGAATCAGAACAGCTAGCAAACCGTTTGTCAAGTCGGGCCCTTGTTTGACAGCTTTATTTAAAGAAATTTCTTCAAACAGAACGGAGCAATCAAAGACAATGCGAAGTTTTGGCTTATTCGGATTCACTACACCATGATGCGGGAGATACCACACAAATCCAGGTGTTCCTTCTAAGTCACATGCTGCAACTTTCTCTGCATAACCTTTTTCTAGAAGCTCCTTCATGCGTAGTGTATATTTTTTATGCAGCTCAGGGTCCTTTGAGAGCCGATACTTCAATGACTGAAGGCGCTTCTCAGCAATCTTGCGATTATCGGGCAGATCAGGAGGATTCACTTTAAATGGTATGTCCAAGTTATAGTGACCATCTATTAGTTGCACTGAACTGTCCCACACATTTAGCACTTCCTTGTCCTCAAGTGACATACTGCGCTGGTCGACATTATCCAATGAATCAACTTCCCAAAATCTTTTCACTTGGTTTGTTAAGTCTTCATCAGATTGCACGACATTGACGACAGCATTCAAATTCTGAGAATCAAGATTATGAAGTCCATTCACAACCCAGCCCAATGGCGTCCGTACAGCATATGGTTCTCCGGAATTCCCTGCCTTTACTTGCAGAGGCTTAAATGCATGAGCACAGTCTTGTCCAATCAGTAATGAGACATCTTCTGCTGGCCTCATGTTAGCTAGTCGTAAATTCTTTAAATGCTCCCAACTACATACATCTGAACTGGTAACCACGCTATCCCGCAAAGATGGAAATTTCTCCAAGGCATAAACTTTAGAAAGATAAATGACTTCTCTATCAACTGGTTTGCCAAAGGTCGGACTGACATACAGAGATATTTCCAGTGCCTTAACCATTGACCCATTATTCAAAGTTGATAATGACAAAGTCTGCTCGTGTCCTTGCAGGCCAAGCTTCTCAACTAATTGTCGGGAACAAAATGACTTGTTACTGCCAGGATCTAACAAAGCATGAGTAACCATTCCCTTGGCATGTTCAGATGTTTTGACAAAAACTGTAACAACAGGCAAAGAAGTTCTTGTAGAAGTCTGCATTGACTTGCAGGCACAACTACTTGCCTCAGTAAGCTTCTTCTCATTTTGCTGAACATCAGACTTGTCCAATGTGAAGGCCTCATGTAACAGCTTTGAATGTTTCATATTGCAGTTCTCCACTGCACAACCTGGGCGATTGCACCTTCTGGAAAAATGTTTAGCCTTTAAACAGTTGAAACATAATTTCTTTTCTTTAACAAGCTTTGTTTTATTCTCGGCATCTAGCTCCATGAATCTTTCACACTTGTCTAAATTGTGATTGCCAGTACACTGAGGACATATTCTCACAAACTGAGATTGCTCAGGAAAGGATGTCTTCCTTTTGACTGCCTTTGTATTGGCAACAGTGTAGCTAAAACTTTTGGTAATGTTCCCCTTTTCCTTGCGGGTAGGCAGCTTAGACTCTTTCATCTCACAAAGTCCAAAAACTGGATCATTCATTTCTCTTGCTACCTTCATCAGAAACGATGATAGTATGCCAATACCAGGATACCTTCCAAATTCTGTTAAATGTTCTATAGCTTTGGTGCGCCATTTGGATTGAAGATGGTATGGTAAACGTCTAACTATATCTGCCATGCTGCGAGTAGTGCTCATTTCATTCATCTTTCCCATAGCTTGCAAGGTCACTCTAGCATTATTTAAGTCATCAGCAAGTTTCAGCAAACCTTTGGCATCCTGTGATTTAATATGTGGTCCTTCAGTCAGTCTTTTCATCCAAATCTCCTGTATCTGATGATTATCACCAAATCTCTCTTTCAAGATCCTTAAAGCTTCTGCATAGCCTCTGCTTCCTCCGGTCATAGCACAACAACGGATTGACTCATAGGCTTCTGCTGTACAAGACTGCAACAGATGGTTTAGCTTCGCACTGTCATCAATTGGCTTGTTTCCAATTGCATTGTGAAAACAAGTAATGAAAGTCCAATATTCAATGGGATCTCCGGTAAATTTGACTATATCTGGTCTAGGCAATGACATTAGATGAAACATATCTGCTAAATGATGAGGTGCAAAATTTGTGCGGGGCTGCCTTTCCGAAGAAACATGCTGCGAAGAAATTCTCGGAGCATCAATTGGTTGAGTAACTTGCTGCGGCTGCCATTCAGGTACCAATGGGTTAAGACCAAAATGGGCGGCTTCAGGTTCTGGATCAGCCATAGGTTCAGGTTGCTCATTGACCCACCTCAAGACACGCTGTTGTTTCTCTCTGGTAGCTATAGATTCTGGAGACAACTGTGATGCACATTCCAATTCAGCAATTGCATTTTCCTGGGCCTGTGCCTTTGCAAGCTCTGTTTCAAGTGCAAGCTTCTTGCGCTTTTGTTTGAGGTCAAGTTCCTCTTGATCCAGCTTTCTCTGAGCATCTATCATATTAGCTTCAGCAAGAAGTGCTGCCTTCTTGGCTGCTGCTTTTGCCTTGATGCTACTCAAACTGCTCTTCTTTGAAGAAGACTTTTTAGATACTGTAACCTTCTTAGATGCTACAGGCGAAGTGGGATTACTTGGTAACATCGGTTGCATGGGCGTCTTTGGTCGAGCACCACCGAAATCTTTACGACTGACTTCAGTTCCAGATGATGTCACGCTGCAAGCAGTATTAGCAATGCTAACATTTGTGTCTTGGACAGGTGGTGCGCCCTCTAGCAACAAACCTGAAACTGGAATTTTGGAAATATCATCAGCCTCTGTATCAAAGTTAGCAGTAGCACCCGTATCATCTGCAGTGACAAGTTGCCGAATACCAATATAATCTTTGGCAGTATTCATTATTGTGGTTACATCATTCTTAACTTCATCAGCATAAGTCTGTGATGTCATTTTGTCAGCATCATTTAAAAGTAAATGAAACGCCCGATGAATCTGCAGAAAATCAGTATACAAAGTGCCTAACTCGCTGAGCAGTTGTCTGATTTCCTCCACTGGTTCTTCTGCTTTAATACAATTCTGAAGCTTTTTTGACTTCATCGTATTCTGTCTCTTAGCATTAGTCCTTGCTGTCTTATGCCGTTTCATCTCTTCCATTTCAACTGACATTTTGCCTGTACAAATATTTCTCAAAACGTGTTTAGCAAAATTTGCAAGTTAAAGTTCAACTTATCAAACAAACTTCAAAGCCTAAATTATTTAATTTAAGCTAGGATCCATTATAATAGAAAACATAACTTTCTCAGCAATAACTAACAACCTAGTTCAGCGTTTGCATTCATTCAAATTCATTCAGCTAACAAGCAATGCTAACCAAACCATCAGCAAAAATCATCTACTTGGCAGTTAATTTTCAACAAGGCTGTTAAAAATGTAGGCTTCACTACTATAGAGCTCATATAAATTCAAATAATCAAATGAACCCCTTTACATAAAAGGATATTAAACATTTTAAATATAATTTATACTAAATACTTCGTACTGATACTCACAAGAACTGGCATAGGCTAATCAGTGCAAACTTGGCAACAATAAAACATGAAACACAAGTAAATGTTCATAGAAAATAAACTTCAAACTTGTCTGTCCTATGCTGTAGAATTCACACGGTATAGAAAGCTTTCCCGTCAATGTTCCATTGCAACGCAATATAACGTCTTCCAGCAGTCAGCTGTTCAACTTCCAGGTATCCACGTCAAGGTCACACACGCACCGTACGTCGGCCCTTTTGATATGACACCGCTTTGCCCAGACCTCATTGGAAATTCAATAATAAACGGTTGTAATGTATACGCTCAAATCAAAGTTGCGTTCCCATATCTATGTAGTTTATTCTGCAAAAATACAAATTTTCTGTAGTCTACAACTACTACATCTACAAATCTAGTGAAATAAAAGTGCTAGAAAATAAGTGCTACAGATTACTACGTTACACTAAAAAAGCTAAAATGCATACATACATTGTTGGTCCAATATTGAGTCGAGAAAAAGCCAGAATGTCAGTAAAAGGTAGCAGTATAATTATAAGTCAAATTTTTAAATGCAACAAAGACGTGCGTACATGACAAGTTCCACCTATACAATGTCAGAGTAGAAAAAGTAGTCTAGAGGTTGAGCTACAGTCTAATATATTGTGGCTTCTAATGCATATACTACCTTGAGAAGAGGTAATGGACCAAAACATTTGCACCTGCAACA